>CANUEZ040000048.1:16542500-17142500 GCA_948099385.1 Fasciola hepatica
CTTTGCCCTGCCAGACGAAACTTACGCATTTGATGTCGTACGTTACCAGAATAACACTGAAGGCAAATGCGTCATCACATACATATATATATATTTGTCATTGAAGCAGCATAACGCTCAAGTCCATGCGAAGATTTTCCCACTTTATTATCCGTTAACACAGGTTATCTTTTCTTCGAACCGTAGCCGGCTGGAATTTGACTCTCCATTTCTCGAAGACCCTCCAGTTGCGCCTTCTTATTTCTGAATAGTACATGTTACTGGCCCTGAATCTAAACTCACCTTTTTATGGACTGCTGTTTCTCCCACATCCACCGGTGTTTACTTTCACGAAACTGGCCTCATATCCCCTGCTTCAAATCTCATTCCGTTTACAGAACTCCGGTAAATCCGTCATTCAGGGTCTGCATTGTCTTCATGGATCGCTATCATCTTCGCATGCGTCGATTTTCCACCCTTTTTCTTCTTGTTCAAAATTTATTCCATCTGCAGAACCTTAGTTGGCCTCTGGTTTCCTGGGTTTGCATCATTCTTGTTAATAATGCCTCCTCAGCACTGCGCTAACGATTTTCTCGATATCTCCACCGTGCACCACTGCCTGATCCGGATTCGAAACCGGTTTAAAACTGCCGCGCAAACCATTATCAGAATGGTCCATTCAAACTTTTCCTGTCATTGGTTTTTCATCTCTAATACTCTCGACTTTCATACTTAGAATATGTGAACATTTCATCTTATTGGGTAACGTGTACACCATGATCATGCTTTAGCGCGTGCGTCTCGACCATGGCCGAGAAATATAGCAATATACATGCTACCATGACTAGTGCCAGTGGTCAGAGACATGCACAAAGCTATCCCGAAAAGGTTCCGTGCAACAAATGGTGTGATGAAGAGTTGGGTAGGAGGGAGTTCCACTTAGTCATTTCGTATACGAAATAAAGTGTAAAGGCCGGTCGTGGAAAATCCCCTAAAACCGTTGCAGTTCCGTGTTTTTCTTAACATCACTCGCTAGCCTACAATATTGACGTGTCTTTACGAACTGTTTGTTTTCATGGACCAATTGTTGTTTGCTCACGCCTAGAGCGCTACTTTGTCATATCCTTGTTCTGGACCTGCGTGACGCATGTGCTCCTCGTTTGCACGCTGCAATTCAGTTTCTCGTTTGTTGAGCTCTTGTGATCTCACAATTGAAGTTTGCATCTGTTAGGTATCATTGTCCATTCAATAATCTAGTATCGTAGAGTATCACGGATAATCGCCTTTCGATTTCGAGATCCGTTGTGAATTTGGCTACGCATCGCTCAAACGTGTGTTACGATACTCAACTGATCAATTTAGAACGAGAAAACGCGCGAAATACCAAGGAAAGGATTGAAGACATTGGAATCCGGACAGGAAGTAATATGGCAAGTCACTGGGGCGGTTTTGGGTACCCTTGATTCTTTAGTTATTGCTAGATCACCTAGTCCTGTTAGTGCCAGCTCATGTTTTACCGAGAGTAATATGGATTGTGAGGATGTCGATCTATATAGGCTGAGGATATTAGACCTAGAACAACAACCGTTATCGGCTAGGCAACGGGCCCAGGAAGCAGAACAGAGTTGTGGACAGAAATAGCGTGAGCAGAAGGCCAACGACTACGACACTTCCGAATGATCGAGGCAAAATGAAATAGGAAACTCCACGCCGGTCGCCGGCTACAAAACACCAACGATCGATTTGCTAAGAGTAGAACTAACGGTTTTCGACGGACTATCTGAACACTACTGCAAGTTCATCAAGAAGTTCGAAACCTTCATCAAAAATAAGGTGACCGACCCTGGGCAAAGGCTTCGCTATCCGACTCACTACTGTCGAGGCCGAGCAAGGGAAGCTATCGATGGGTGTACCATGCTCGATCCGGAACAAGGCTACACAAGAGCAAGGAAGATTCTAAGGGACCTGTTTGGCCAACCTTTCAAAGTAGCCCGCAACCTAGTCGAGGGCGTGATGGCTGAGGCAAACAGAACCGAGGGCGATGTCTTCACAATGGCCGACCTGGTGATTAAGATGCAGAACTGCTCAATAGCCCTCGACCATTTAGGTTACAGGGCTGACCTGGATGCGATGCACACCTCGAAGGGCGTGGTCCGTCACCTCTCTCCTAAACTACAGGGTCGGTGGGCGGAAGAAGCGGGACGGATAAGCCGAAGAGACCAAGAGGCTAACTTCGAAGACCTGACCGAATACTTGGACGGGCAAACGAAGATAGCCGACAGCAGATTTGGCCGACCCATCCGAGACAGCAACCGAGCAAACAAGTCTAGTACTAGCCAGGTTCAGACCACTGCTCGGGAAAAGCTGAAATATCAGCCTTGGACCAATGCACACGCCATTTCACGCGATGCCATAGCGCAACCAAGTTGCAGGTCCTGTGATACTAGCCATGGGCTACTAGAATGCCCAAAGTTCGTCAATGCTACAATAGACGAACGATGGGGAATGGCGAGGATGACAGGAACGTGCTTTATATGTCTCAGCACCATGCACCGGGTGTTACGAACGTTTGAGCAATGCGTAGCCAAATTCGCAACGGATCCCGAAATCAGAAGGCGATTATCCGTGATAATTCTACGATACTAGATTATTAAAATAAACAATGACGTAAACAATATACAAACCTCAATAATACGATCACAAAGTCTCAACAACGAGAAACCGAATAGCAGCGTGTGAGCAGACAGCACGTGCGTCACGCAGGTCCTGAACAAGGATGTGCCAAAATAGCGCTCTGGGCGCGAACAAACAACAATTGGTCCAGAAAAACAACCAGTTCGTAAAGACAAGTCAATAGTGTATGGAAATGAGTGATGTTGGGAAAAAAACACTGAATCGCGAGGGAAAAAGGGGGATTTTCCACGACCGGCTGTTACACCGCCCACCAAAATCCTCCTGGATCCTTAGCAGAGTCAAAGGTTCGGTATAAAGGTACTGATTCTTCCTACCTGCCTAGGCCCTGCTGTCAGTGCGCGCGTCTAATGCTCGTCGTCGACGTTCTACTACTGGTCACACCTAACCCATTGGCTACATAGACGTGAGGCTAGTCTACATCTTCCACAAGACCAAATGACCGATGGCGGGCGTGAATGGTCACATAGACGTTGTCCTCGTAAGGGACCGTCCGGTCCTGGATGTACGCGCTTGAGTGTGTGTGTGTGTGTGCCGGGGTTACAATGAAATCACAGTTATGACTACACATCAAAGGAGGACTTTCTGCAATGTCAACAAAAGACCGCGTGGCAAGAAAACGAGTAAATGTAGCATGCATGTGTGACCTGAGCTCCACTACTTCCACATGTGCAAGGGGCATTCGGTAGCGTCAACAAAAGGCGAACAAAGAACACTGTCACATGTATGATGGGTTTACGGGATGTAGAGTGCGTCGTGCCTGCGTGTATGTATCGGGATGTATAATGGAATCGCACTCATCACCACATATCGGAAAGAACCTTCTGTAATGTCAACGAAGGGACCGCGAGCACCTTAACGTGTTTGACGGAGATTGTGTGGTATATATGGTGTTGTTTTATCCACCTCGATTACTGGTGTGAAAAAGGTTTACTAGGCCACAGGGTTATCAGCTCCTCCGTCTTCGCTCTGGAGTAGGTTAATACTGCGTATGTCACGAATGAGCACTCCGTTAGCTGTCTTCACCTTCACCGTTCTTATCATTTCGTCGGTGCTTTTGATGGTTTCCGTAACTACTCCCAAAGACCAAGCGCTGAAATGTGCGCGTTCGTCGGCGATCATAACCACGTCCCCAACTTTGAATGGTCTTGTTTTGGCCATCCACTTCTGTCGAGTCTGAAAAGCCGGTAGGTACTCCCGTAGCCATCGCCTCCAGAAGACCTTGGCCAGATAGTTCGCTTGCTTCCACCCATGGAGGTAGCTCCCACGAAGGTTTACCGGCCCTTGGAAACCCTCGTTCGACCTTAACGTCAATAAGTCGTTCGGAGTGAGCGCCAGGTGGGTGGGGTCGCCGTTCAATACTGGAACCAGGGGGCGGTTGTTCAGGATTCGCTCCACCTCAGTCATGACGGTGTTCAGGGTCTCGTCGTCGGGCGGCTGCTGCTCCATGATTGACAGCAATATCCGTCTGGCGGACCGGATCATGCGTTCCCATATGCCGCCTCGGTGACTGGCCTGTGGGGGGTTAAAATGCCAGCGTATGCCGTAGGCCACGGTTCGATTCTGCAGTTCGTCCCTGTTTATGTTCTTGTGCCAACGCTGCAATTCCCGTTGAGCGCCCACAAAGTTCGATCCATTATCTGAGTATATGTCGGCCGGTACGCCTCTTTGGTTGATAAATCTTTGCAAGGCCCGTAGAAACGAATCGGTCGTCATCGAATGTGCGACTTCTAGGTGCACCGCACGTGATTTCATGCACGTCATGATACATCCGTATCGCTTTTCTAATCTTTTCCCGCACTTGATCCACAAGGGCCCGAAATAGTCCAACCCGGTGTCACTGAACGGCCACCAGCCCGTAGTTACCCTGCATTCTGGTAGCGGGGCCATGAGTTGTTTGCCTGCTGTGGCATTGCGTCTCCTGCATTGCACACACCGTCGGATCACGCGTTTTGCAGTCTCTCGTCCTCTCAACAACCAAAGACGCTTTCGGATGACGCTCGTCACGTGACTTTCCCCGGCATGTCCCTCTACGGCGTGGACGTGTTGAATCATTAGCTCTACTACAGGTTGTCTCGCAGGCAGCAGTATAGGATACTTTGTGTCGAAGTTCAGGTGGGCGTTGGTCAGCCTACCATCCACCCGCAGCAGTCCGTTGATGATTTTGGGGTTTAAACGCTTCAGCTCGCCTCTTGGAGATGGCATGTCTTCATTGGTCAGCCCCACTTCTTCCGCCCTCTTGAGTTCTCGGGCGAAAGCCTCGCGTTGTATCATTCTGAAAATATCGTACTCTGCCGCTTGTAGCTCATCGGGACCTATCGGGCCGACCGGTATCCGACCTGAGGGCCGTAGCCCTTTCATGACTAGTAAACTTATCTTGAACCTGGTTAACCAAACTAGCGAACGAAGCGTCTTCATCCAGGAAGAAAACCTGACCAGTCGCGATAAAATGGGCGACGCTTCGACGACGTTGGTCGCTATCACTACGCCTTTGATCTCCAGTTCCAATTCCGTAGGGGTTTTTAATTCGAACACGGGCCAGTCCTGTTTGGGCAATTGCAGGAAGTTCGGCCCCCTCGTCCACGTGTCCAGTTGCCTGAAGTTGTTCGCACCTTGAGAGCACAGGTCGGCCGGATTATCGCCAGACCTGACATGACTCCACTGGTGCGTGGCCGATTCATCGTGGATAATCGTGAGCCGGTTAGCAACGAAAGTACTAAACCGGCTCCGTACGTTGTTAATGTAGTAAAGTACTATCGTTGAATCCGTCCAGAAGCTCACCGACCAAATGAAGAGATCGAAACATCTCTTCACAGCTTGCACCACCCTGACTGCCAACACGGCTGCGCTGAGTTCGAGGCGTGGGATTGAGACCGACTTCAGTGGAGCAACGCGGGCTTTGGCGAACGGGATCCTCGTGGTATATTGTCCATCTCCTGCGCACCATCGTCCGTACACCACAGCTCCATAACCGACTTCGGATGCATCGGAAAAGGCATGTAGTTCTCCAGTCCGTGTCGTATGGCCAGGGGTCAAACATCGTGGTATTCTTATGTCCCCTAATTTCTTCAAGGTGTTCAAAAATTCCTCCCAGTCCAGCCGGTCCTTTCGGTCCAGTGACTGGTCCCAATCAACTTTCTTACGGCACAGCCGCTGCAGCAAGATCTTTCCGGGTAGCAGCCATGGTGAGACGAAACCGAGCGGGTCGAACAAACTTGAGATGGCAGATAGTATGCCACGACGGGTTATTGGCAGCTCGGGAACGTTCAGTTCGAAAACAAAATCGTCCGTTTCCGCGTCCCATTGTATCCCTAAAGTGCGCTCGATAGGAAGTGGGGAGCCGTCCAAATCTCTTACCCTTTCGGCCTTTTCGTGATACGGGATGACCTTCAGCACTTCCGAAGCGTTCGACATCCATTTAGTTAGATGGAAGCCACCCTCTTCCAGCAATCTCGTCAGACCGCTGAACTGCTCTAGAGCTGATTCCACATCATCGAATGACCCAAGGTAGTCGTCGACGTAGAAGTTCCTGCTGACGCTTTCTACCACCGTCCGATGTACCAGATCGCCATGTTTGTTCGCTGATTCTCGGAGGGCGTAGTTGGCACAAAATGGTGACGATATGGCTCCGAAGGGGTGGACGGTCATTCTATAATTCACCACTGCGTTGTCCCGGTCGCTCCCTTCCCACCACAGGAAACGCAAAGCATCTCGTTCTCCTACCGGAATCTTCACCTGATGGAACATTTCCCTAATGTCGGCAGACAAAGCCACTTTACCCACTCTGAAACGGCACAAAACATCGATCAGTGGTGTGGTCCAGTCAGGCCCCTGTAGTAGGCGATCGTTTAACGACTTGCCCCGGAACTTGGCCGCACAGTCGAAAACCACGCGCAGTTTATTGGGTTTCTTGGGGTTGATTACCGGGTGGTGAGGCAGATACCAGATACCCCTTTTGCTGTCGGTGTTTGCAGGCACCTTTTCAAAGTAGGCGAGATCTTCGTTTCGCTTCATCAAATCCGCGTATCGTTCCCACAGATTCTGGTTTCGAATGAAGCGTTCTTTTAGTCGTAGTAATCGTTGGAGAACATAATTTCTGTTGTCAGTCCACGGGTCGACCGGTGTGCGCCATGGGAGGGGAACCTCGAACTGTTTTTTGAGGCCTCTAGTGCCTTGCCGCACCGTTTGTAGAGCGAAGTGATCCTCTTGAGACAACGATGGTTTTTCGTCTCCAATGTCATGAAACTCCTTTTCCTACAGCCGCTGCAGATGATATTCTATGCGGTCCGTTTCGGCGGATAAGTAATTCACGGAACCACGACACCCTACTGGACCGTATAACATCCATCCCAGAGCCGTGCGTACGGCATAAGGTGCCTGGCGGTCGCCCACTCTTTGGTCAAGCACCCAATGCGCCTCTGGCACGTCGCATCCGATGAGGAGATCCACCTCATCATCTTCCCAGTCTACGACGGTTACATCCTGCAGGTGGGGCCATCGAGTCAAGATTGCGTTCACCGACCTTGGTGCTCGCATGGGAAGATCCGCTAACGTGAATGCCTCCGTTGGTTCAATTTCCTCGTTAGTGTCTAGAGAGATGAGTTGCAGCCTTAATCTACCGGCAGTCATTACCTGTGTTCCGCCCACCGTGCTCACTGCTAACGACGTCGCACCTTTAGCCAGTTGGTGTTTGTCGGCAAACCGCTCTTTCACTAAAGTGGTGTCGGATCCACTATCAACGAAAGCCAACGCCTTGACTATCCCAGTCGGAGTCGCTACTCCCACGGCCACTACGCCTAAACGTACCGGTTTACTGGCAGATTGTGAAGTTGAACAGATCACGCTGGGCTTGGCACTCGCCTCGGATATGGTTATTCTCGCCTGATGCAGCAGCCGATGGTGTCTGCCCGTGCAGCCCTCGTAACCACATCGATTCCTTGTTCTACAGGCTGCTGCCCGGTGCGTGGTGTTGAGACAGATGAAACATGCTCCTGCCATCCTCGCCATTCCCCACCGTTCGTCTATTGTGGCGTTGCCGAACTTGGGGCATTCTGGTAGGCCATGGCTAGTACCACAGGATCTGCAATTTGGTTTCGCCGTAGCATCTCGTGAAATGACGTGTGTGTTGGTCCAAGGCTGGTACTTTGGATGTTCCCGTACAGGGGTTTGGACTTGGCTAGTACCGGGCTTGTTTGCTCGGTTGCTGTCCCGGATGAGTCGGCCGAATCTGCTGTCAGCTATCTTCGTTTGCCTGTCTAAGTATTCAGTCAGGTCTTCGAAGTTGGCTTCTCTGTCGCCTCGGCTTATCCGTTCAGCTTCTTCCGCCCACCGACCCTGTAGTTCGGGAGAGAGGTGACGGACTATGCCTTCCAAAGTGTGCATGGCGTCTAGGTCAGCTCTGTAACCTAAATGGTCGAGGGCTATTGAGCAGTTCTGCATCTTGATCACCAGGTCGGCCATGGTGTAGACGTCGCCCTTGGTTTTCTTTGCCTCTGCCATCACGCCCTCTATTAGGTTACGGGCTACTTTGAAAGGTTGGCCAAACAAGTCCCTCAGAATCTTTCTTGCCCTAGTGTAGCCTTGTTCTGGATCGAGCATGGTGCATCCGTCGATAGCTTCTCGCGCTCGGCCTCGGCAGTAGTGAGTAAGGTAAAGAAGCCTTTGCCCAGGGTCGGTTACCTTGTTTTCAACGAACGTCTCGAACTGTTTGACAAACTTGCAATATTGCTCAGCTCGCCCGTCGAAAACCGTTAACTCCACTCTAGGCAGATCGATCGATGGTGGTTTGTAGTCGGCGACCGGCATGGGGTTCCCTACCTTGTTGCACCCTAACCTATCGGAAGTGTCGAAGTCACTGGTCCTATACTCTCGCTGTTTCTGTGTACACTTCTCTGCTTCATGCGCCTGTAGTCTAGCCGAAAGTAACTGTTGCTCTAGTTCTATTATTCTCAGCTTATATAAATCAACGTCCTTACGATCAATATTGCTTTCAATAACACATAAGCTAGCACTGACAGGACTAGGCGATCTAGCATTAACTAAAGAATCATAAGTACCCAAAACCTCCCCAGAGACTTGCCGTATTACTTCCTGTCCGGGTTCGACTGCCTTTGATCCTTTCCTTGGCATTTTGCGTGAATTTTCCTCGTTCCAAATAGATCTATTGAGTATTGTTACGAACGTTTGAGCAATGCGTAGCCAAATTCGCAACGGATCCCGAAATCAGAAGGCGATTATCCGTGATAACTCTACGATACTAGATTATTAAAATAAACAATGACGTAAACAATATACAAACCTCAATAATACGATCACAAAGTCTCAACAACGAGAAACCGAATAGCAGCGTGTGAGCAGACAGCACGTGCGTCACGCAGGTCCTGAACAAGGATGTGCCAAAGTAACGCTCTGGGCGCGAACAAACAACAATTGGTCCAGAAAAACAACCAGTTCGTAAAGACAAGTCAATAGTGTATGGAAATGAGTGATGTTGGGAAAAAAAACACTGAATCGCGAGGGAAAAAGGGGGATTTTCCACGACCGGCTGTTACACCGGGCGGCAGCTTGTAGAACAAGGAACAGATGTGGTCACAAGGGCTGCACGGGGCAGACACCATCGGCTGCTGCATCAGGCGAGAGAAACTATACCCGAGGCGGGCACAAAACCCAGTGTGATTTGTTTACCGTCGCAGTCTCCCAGTAAACCAGTACGTTTAGAAGTAGTTGCCGTGGGAGTAGTGACCCCAACTGGAGTACGCAGAATCAGTGAAGCGAAACGAAGATCTCGCCTACTTTGAAAAGGTGCCTGCAAACACCGACGGCCGAAAGGGTATCTGGTGTCTACCTCACCACGCGGTTACCATCTGTAACAGCCGGTCGTGGAAAATCCCCCTTTCTTCCCTCGCAATTTAGCGTTTTTCCCAACATCACTCATTTGCCTACACTACTGACTTCTCTTTACGAACGGGTTGCTTTTATGGACCAATTGTTGTTTGTTCGCGCCCAGAGCGTTACTTTGGCACATCCTTGTTCAGGACCTGCGTGGCGCACGTGCTGTTTGCCCACACGCTGCTATTCGGTCTCTCGTTGTTGAGTCCTTGTGATCGTATTATTGAGGTTTGTATATTTTTTATGTCATTGTTCATGTAGTAATCTGGTATCGTAGAATATCGCGAATAATTGTTTTTTGACTTCGGGATCCGTTGCGAATTTGGCTACGCATTGCTCAAACGTTCGTTACAATACTGTATAGATCAATTTGAAACGAGGCAAAACACAAAAAATTCCAAGAAAATGATCGAAAACAGTGGAACCCGGACAAGGAGTAACACGGCAAGTCTCTGGGGAGGTTTTGGGTACATTTGATTCTTTAATTAATGCTAGATCGCCTAGTCCTGTCAGTGCTAGTTCGTGTGTTAATGAGAGCAATATTGATGGTAAGGATGTTGATTTATATAGGCTGAGAGTACCAAACCTAGAACAACAGTTACTGTCGGCTAGACTACAGGCGCAGGAAGCAGAGAATAAGTGTACGCAGAAAGAGCGAGAGCATGAGACCAGCGACTTCGACACTTCCGATAGATCAGGGTGCAATGAGATAGGGAACCCCATGCCGGTCGCCGACTACAAACCACCATCGATCGATCTGCCTAGAGTAGAACTAACGGTTTTCGACCGGCGAGCCGAACAATACTGGTAGTTTGTCAAGAAGTTCGGGACGTTCGTTAAAAATAAGGTGACCGACCCTGGGCAAAGGCTTCTCTATCCGACTCACTACTGTCGAGGCCGAGCAAGGGAAGCTATCGATGGGTGTACCATGCTCGATCCGGAACAAGGCTACACAAGAGCAAGGAAGATTCTAAGGGACCTGTTTGGCCAACCTTTCAAAGTAGCCCGCAACCTAGTCGAGGGCGTGATGGCAGAGGCAAACAGAACCGAGGGAGATGTCTACACAATGGCCGACCTGGTGATTAAGATGCAGAACTGCTCAATAGCCCTCGACCATTTAGGTTACAGGGCTGACCTGGATGCGATGCACACCTCGAAGGGCGTGGTCCGTCACCTCTCTCCTAAACTACAGGGTCGGTGGGCGGAAGAAGCGGGACGGATAAGCCGAAGAGACCAAGAGGCTAACTTCGAAGACCTGACCGAATACTTGGACGGGCAAACGAAGATAGCCGACAGCAGATTTGGCCGACCCATCCGAGACAGCAACCGAGCAAACAAGTCTAGTACTAGCCAGGTTCAGACCACTGCTCGGGAAAAGCTGAAATATCAGCCTTGGACCAATGCACACGCCATTTCACGCGATGCCATAGCGCAACCAAGTTGCAGGTCCTGTGATACTAGCCATGGGCTACTAGAATGCCCAAAGTTCGTCAATGCTACAATAGACGAACGATGGGGAATGGCGAGGACGACAGGAACGTGCTTTATATGTCTCAGCACCATGCACCGGGCGGCAGCTTGTAGAACAAGGAACAGATGTGGTCACAAGGGCTGCACGGGGCAGACACCATCGGCTGCTGCATCAGGCGAGAGAAACTATACCCGAGAGGAGTACCAAACCCAGCGCTATTTGTTCAACGTCACGATCTGCCAGTAAACCAGTACGTTTAGAAATAGTGGCCGTGGGAGTAGTGACCCCGACTGGGGGGGTCAAAGGATTGGCTTTCGTTGATAGTGGATCCGACACTATTCTAGTGAAAGGGCGGTTTGCCGACAAACACCAACTCGCTAAAGGTGCGACGTCGTTGGCAGTGAGCACGGTGGGCGGAACACAGGTAATGACCGACGGTAGGTTGAGGCTGCAACTCATCTCTCTAGACACTAACGAGGAAATTGAACCAACGGAGGCATTCACATTAGCGGATCTCCCCATGCGAGCACCAAGGTCGGTGAACGCAATCTTGACTCGATGGCCCCACCTGCAGGATGTAACCGTCGTAGACTGGGAAGATGATGAGGTGGATCTCCTCATCGGATGCGACGTGCCAGAGGCGCATTGGGTGCTTGACCAAAGAGTGGGCGACCGCCAGGCACCTTATGCCGTACGCACGGCTCTGGGATGGATGTTATACGGTCCAGTAGGGTGTCGTGGTTCCGTGAATTACTTATCCGCCGAAACGGACCGCATAGAATATCATCTGCAGCGGCTGTAGGAAAAGGAGTTTCATGACATTGGAGACGAAAAACCATCGTTGTCTCAAGAGGATCACTTCGCTCTACAAACGGTGCGGCAAGGCACTAGAGGCCTCAAAAAACAGTTCGAGGTTCCCCTCCCATGGCGCACACCGGTCGACCCGTGGACTGACAACAGAAATTATGTTCTCCAACGATTACTACGACTAAAAGAACGCTTCATTCGAAACCAGAATCTGTGGGAACGATACGCGGATTTGATGAAGCGAAACGAAGATCTCGCCTACTTTGAAAAGGTGCCTGCAAACACCGACAGCAAAAGGGGTATCTCGTATCTGCCTCACCACCCGGTAATCAACCCCAAGAAACCCAATAAACTGCACGTGGTTTTCGGCTGTGCGGCCAAATTCCAGGGCAAATCGTTAAACGATCGCCTACTACAAGGACCTGACTAGACCACACCACTAATCAAAATTTTGTGCCGTTTCAGAGTGGGTAGAGTGGCCTTGTCCGCCGATATCAGGGAAGTGTTCCACCAGGTGAAAATACCGGTAGGAGATGCGTTTCGTTTCCTTTGGTGGGAAGAGAACGACCGGGACAACGCAGTGGTGAACTATAGGATGACCGTCCACCCCTTCGGAGCCATATCATCACCGTTCTGTGCGAACTACGCCCTCCGAGAATCAGCAAACAAACACGGCGATCTAGTACATCGGACGGTAGTAGAAAGCGTCAGCAGGAACTTCTACGTCGACGACTACCTTGGGTCATTCGATGATGTGGAATCAGCTCTAGAGCAGTTCAGCGGTCTGACGAGATTGCTGGAAGAGGGTGGCTTCCATCTAACTAAATGGATGTCTAACGCTTCAAAAGTGCTGAAGGTCATCCCGTATCACGAAAAGGCCGAAAGGGTAAGAGATTTGGACGGCTCTCCACTTTCTATCGAGCGCACCTTAGGGATACAATGGGAAGCGGAAACGGACGATTTTGTTTTCGAACTGAACGTTCCCGAGCTGCCAATAACCCGTCGTGGCATACTATCTGCCATCTCAAGTTTGTTCGACCCGCTCGGTTTCGTCTCACCATGGCTGCTACCCGGAAAGATCTTGCTGCAGCGGCAGTGCCTTAAGAAGGTTGATTGGGACCAGTCACTAGACCGAAAAGACCGGTTGGACTGGGAGGAATTTTTGAACACCTTGAAGAAATTAGGGGACATAAGAATACCACGATGTCTGACTCCTGGCCATACAACACGGACTGGAGAACTACATGCCTTTTCCGATGCATCCGAAGTCGGTTATGGAGCTGTGGTGTACGGACGATGGTGCGCAGGAGATGGACAAAATACCACGAGGATCCTGTTCGCCAAAGCCCCCGTCGCTCCACTGAAGTCGGTCTCAATCCCACGCCTTGAACTCAGCGCAGCCGTGTTGGCAGTCAGGGCGGTGCGAGCTGTGAAGAGATGTTTCGATCTCTACATTTGGTCAATGAGCTTCTGGACGGATTCAACGATGGCACTTTACTACATTAACAACATCCGGAGCTAGTTTAGTACTTTCGTTGCTAACCGGCTCACGATTATCCACGATGAATCAGCCACGAACCAGTGGAATCATGCCAGGTCTGGCGTTAATCCGGCCGACCTGTGCTCCCGAGGTGCGAACAACTTCAGACAACTAGACACGTGGACAAGAGGGCCAAACTTCCTGCACTTGCCCAAACAGGACTGGCCCGTGTTCGAATTAAAACCCCCGACGGAAGTGGAGCTGGAGATCAAAGGCGTAGTGATAGCAACCAACGTCGTCGAAGCGTCGTCCATTCTATCGCGACTGGTCAGGTTTTCTTCCTGGATGAAGACGCTTCGTTCGCTAGTTTGGTTAACCAGGTTCAAGATAAATTTACTAGTCATGAAAAGGCTACGGCCCTCAGGTCGGATACCGGTCGGCCCGATAGGTCCCGATGAGCTACAAGCGGCAGAGTATGATATTTTCAGAATGATACAACGCGAGGCTTTTGCCCAGGAACTCAAGAGGGCGGAAGAAGTGGGGCCGACCAATGAAGACATGCCATCTCCAAGAGGCGAGCTGAAGCGTTTAAACCCCAAACTCATCAACGGACTGCTGCAGGTGGATGGTAGGCTGACCAACGCCCACCTGAACTTCGACACAAAGTATCCTATACTGCTGCCTGCGAGACAACCTGTAGTAGAGCTAATGATTCAACACGTACAAGCCGTGGAGAGACATGCTGGGGAAAGTCACGTGACGAGCGTCATCCGAAAGCGTCTTTGGTTGTTGAGAGGACGAGAGACTGTAAAACGCGTAATCCGACGTTGTGTGCAATGTGGGAGACGCAATGCTACGGCGGGCAAACAACTCATGGCCCCACTACCAGAATGCGGGGTGACTACGGGCTGGTGGCCGTTCAGTGACACCGGGTTGGACTATTTCGGGCCTTTGTGGATCAAGTGCTTGAAGAGATTAGAAAAGCGATATAGATGTATCATGACGTGCATGAAGTCGCGTGCGGAACACCTAGAAGTGGCACATTCGACGGCAACCGGTTCGTTTCTACGGGCCTTGCTGAGATTTATCAACCGAAGAGGCGTACCGGCCGATCTATACTCAGATAATGGGTCGAACTTTGTGGGCGCTCACCGGAAATTGCAGCGTTGGCACAAGAACATAAACAGGGACGAACTGCAGGATCGAACCGTGGCTCACGGCATACGATGGCATTTAAACCCCCCACAGGCCAGTCACCGAGGCGGCGTATGGGAACGCATGATCCGGTCCGCCAGACGGATATTGCTGTCAATCATGGAGCAGCAGCCGCCCGACGACGAGACGCTGAACACCGTCATGACTGAGGTGGAGCGAATCCTGAACAACCGCCCCCTGGTTCCAGTATTGAACGGCGACCCCACCCACCTGGCGCTTACTCCGAACGACTTATTGACGGTAAGGTCGAACGAGGGTTTCCAAGGGCCGGTAAACCTTCGTGGGAGCTACCTCCATGGGTGGAAGCAAGCGAACTATCTGGCCAAGGCTTTCTGGAGGCGATGGCTGCGGGAGTACCTGCCGGCTTTGCAGACTCGACAGAAGTGGCTGGTGAAAACAAGACCATTTAAAGTTGTGGACGTGGTTATGATCGCCGACGAACGCGCACATTTCAGCACTTGGCCTTTGGGAGCAGTTACGGAAACCATCAAAGGCACTGACGAAATGATAAGAACGGTGAAGGTGAAGACAGCTAAAGGAGTGCTCATTCGTGACATACGCAGTATCAACCTACTCCAGAGCGAAGACGGAGGAGCTGATAACCCCGAGGCCCAGTAGACCTTTTTACACCAGTCATCGAGGTGGATAAAACAACACCATATTTACCACACGGTCTCCGTCAAACACGTTACAGTGCTCCCCGTCTTTCGTTGACATTACAGAAGGTTCCTTCCGATATGTGGTGATAAGTGCGATCCCATTGTACATCCCGACACATACACACATGCACGACGCACTCTACATCCCGTAAACCCATCATACATGTAACAGTGTTCGTTGTTTTGCTTTTTGTTGACGTCACCGAATGCTCCTTGCAAATGTGGAAGTAGCGGAGCTCAGGTCACACATACATGCTACATTTTACTCGTTTTCTTGCCACACGGTCTTTTGTTGACATTGCAGAAAGTCCTCCTTTGATGTGTAGTCATACCTGTGATTTCATCGTACACCCTGGCACACACACACTCACACACACTCACTCAAGCACATACATCCAGGACCGGACGGCCCTTTACGAGGACAACATCTGTGTGACCCTTCAAGCCCGCCATCGGTCATTTGGTCTCGTGGAAGATGTAGACTAGCCTCGCGTCTATGTAGCCAATGGGTTAGGTGCAACCAGTAGTAGAACGTTGACGACGAGCATTAGACGCGCGCTCTGACAGCAGGGCCTAGGCAGGTAGAAAGAATCAGTACCTTTATACCGAACCTTTGACCCTGCAAAGGATCCAGGAGAATTTTGGTGGTGGCATAAAGACCGGTCGTGGAAAATCCCCCTTTCTTCCCTCGCGATTCAGTGTTTTTCCCAACATCACTCATTTGCCTACACTACTGACTTCTCTTTACGAACGGGTTGCTTTTATGGACCAATTGTTGTTTGTTCGCGCCCAGAGCGTTACTTTGGCACATCCTTGTTCAGGACCTGCGTGGCGCACGTGCTGTTTGCCCACACGCTGCTATTCGGTCTCTCGTTGTTGAGTCCTTGTGATCGTATTATTGAGGTTTGTATATTTTTTATGTCATTGTTCATGTAATAATCTAGTGTCGTAGAATATCACGGATATTCGTCTTTTGATTTCGGGATCCGTTGCGAATTTGGCTACGCATTGCTCAAACGTTCGTTACACCAACCCCAAAAAACCCGAAAAACTGCACGTGGTTTTCGACTGAGCAGCCAAATTCCAGGGCAAGTCGTTAAACGATCGCCTACTACAAGGACCTGACTAGACCACACCACTAATCAAAATTTTGTGCCGTTTCAGAGTGGGTAGAGTGGCCTTGTCCGCCGATATCAGGGAAGTGTTCCACCAGGTGAAAATACCGGTAGGAGATGCGTTTCGTTTCCTGTGGTGGGAAGAGAACGACCGGGACAACGCAGTGGTGAACTATAGGATGACCGTCCACCCCTTCGGAGCCATATCATCACCGTTCTGTGCGAACTACGCCCTTCGGGAATCTGCGAACAAACATGGAGGTCTGGTCCATCGGTCGGTGGTAGATAGCGTCAGCAGAAATTTCTACGTTCACGACTATCTTGGGTCATTCGACGATAGGATCAACTCCAGCGCAGTGCAGAGGCCCGACAAGATTGCTGGAAGAGGAAAGCTTCCGTCCAACAAAATGGAAATCGAAAGCTCAGGAATTGCTCGAGGTCATTCTGTACCAGGTGAGGGCCAAAAGGTTTGGGGATCTGGATGGCTCTCCACTACCCACCGATCGCACCTCAGTAACACAATGGGAGGGGGATGTGGTGATGTTCGTAGACGAACGCGCCCATTTCAGCACTAGGTCCTTGGGAGTAGTTATGGAAACCATCGAAAGCACTGATGGAATGATAAGAACGGTGAAGGCGAAGAAAGCTAACGGGTCGCTAATTCGCGACATACGCAGTATTAGCCTACTCGAGAGTGAAGGCGGAGAAGCTGATAACGCTGAGGCCCAGTAGATTATTTCGTATTCGTCTTCGAGGTGAGTAAAGGAACCCCATACATAGAAGCAATCACGACACACTGACGCATCGAACCATCATACACCCCGACGCACACTCACCTACATTATTTTGGTTTGTACCACATCGTCTCCATCAAACACTTTGCAGTGCTCACAGTCCTTCGTTGGCATTACTGAAGGTTTTTTTGATCTGTGGTGGTACATGCGGTTTCATTGTACATCCAGACACATACGCACATACCCGAAGCACGCTATGTCCCGTAACCCCCATCAAACATGTGACGGTGCTCGCAATTTGTTTTTGTTGGCGTTACTGAAATGTCTTTTGCATATGTAAAGGTAGCGGTGATTACGTCATACACACACACACACTCACTCAGGCACACAAAGCCGGGGCAGGACGGCCCCTCCAAGGATAGCATCTTTGTTTCCCCTTCACGCCCGCCATCGGTTAGTTGTTCTCGTGGAAGATGTAGAATAGCCTCGCGTCGGTGTGGCCACCGGATTAGGTGCGACCATGAGTAGAACGTTGACGACAAGCATTAGGCGCGCGCACTGACAACACGGCCTAGGTAGGTAGGAAGAATCAGTACCTTTATACCAAACCTTTGACTCTGCTGAGGATTCGGGAGGATTTTGGTGGTGGCATAAAGACCGGTCGTGGAAAATCCCCCAAAACCGTTGCAGTTCCGTGTTTTTCTTAACATCACTCGCTAGCCTACAATATTGACGTGTCTTTACGAACTGTTTGTTTTCATGGACCAATTGTTGTTTGCTCACGCCTAGAGCGCTACTTTGTCATATCCTTGTTCTGGACCTGCGTGACGCATGTGCTCCTCGTTTGCACGCTGCAATTCAGTTTCTCGTTTGTTGAGCTCTTGTGATCTCACAATTGAAGTTTGCATCTGTTAGGTATCATTGTCCATTCAATAATCTAGTATCGTAGAGTATCACGGATAATCGCCTTTCGATTTCGAGATCCGTTGTGAATTTGGCTACGCACTGCTCAAACGTGTGCTACGGTTTTCGCGTCCAGCGCGCCACTTTGTCATATCTTATTCTGGACCTGCTTGACGCATGTACTCCTTTCTCGCACCCCGTAGTTTGATTCTCATTTTTTGAGCCTCTGCGACCTCATAAATGAACTTCGCATCTGTTTGATGTCATTTTCCATTTAATAATCTAGTATCGTAGAATGTCGCGGATAATCGCGTTCTAATTTCGGGATCCGTGCCGAATTTAGCTACGTATTGCTCATTGGCGTCTTACATCAAGCTTGGATAGTGTGGCACCCAGATTTCGATGCACATTACCCGTTTTTAGGCTGAGACAGTTATCCTTTACCACGGTGGGCGATACAACACCACGCATCCTTTGGAAGCACTTGCTGTGCTCCACGTGCAGGGTGTCAGAATCGAAGCTGGAAACAGTTCAACAATAGAGTACTTAGTCTGGGCAACTTATGGGGCAAAATTTTTCACAATCCGTTCATCATCCAAGCAGGCGGAAACAACTCTGCAAGTAGCAATTACTTTGCACGGTTCAGTAGGTAGGCAGTCTCAATCAGTCAATGCAGCTTACCTCTACGGACCCCGATGTGTTGGTGCTACAAAAATTACGGCTACAAAGCGGAAAGTTCGTCAACCCGAGCAGCAGGGAAAGGTGTGCTGTTCGGTGCAGGCGAAGATCACGTCAGTACCCTTAGCCTCAGTATAATGTTCGTGGTAACCGTAGGGCATCGGGGACATCCCCCTAAAGGACACCCGTGTCCCGGTCTTTAGAGGTTGGACCTAACTGCGCAAGCTGTCCCAGCCAGTCCAGCATCGAGCTGGCTTAAGCCAACGGGACATCTATCGGGACCTAGTGATATCATTTGCTCGAGTGAGCGTCGGTTTGCTACATAGTTATTATTGTAAATAATAATGCAAACCCCGCTCAACTGGTCTTTGACCCTGACTTCCTCCGATATTTCAACCCCTTGTGTAACTTTTGTTCCATGGCCTAAAATCAAGGCTAGCGGTAAGTCGTCAATCGAGTGATATTTCTATCTAATCCATGTCACTTCCACTGCTGCAGACTATTACCACAAGTTTCTTGGGCTGGCAACGGGCCAATACGGGTGGCAACTGATGCACTGCAGCTATCAATCACAGTGGACCACTTTGGTTCGTCGCGGAGTTTCATCACACACGGGAACCTGGAATCTGATGTATCTCCAAGTTAGCGGCCATCTCCCTTACGCATGGTACCCAAAAGTTTAGCTGACCACCGGAGGCTTTGCGGTAATTATCAGTTATTCCAGGTCAGGATAGGTTGGCTCAGGGCATGGGACTCGCGAATTTAGCCTAGTTGATAAGTCCAGGTTCTTGTTTTAGAGGAATCCCGATGCTCTGCGGCGATGAGTAATCCCGTAATGATTTTGTCTTCTGGCAACTAGTTTGTCTGTTGCAACAGAGCAACAGTCGGGCTTGCCGCTCGGAGACGTGGCTGTCTCACTGCTGGCTTACTTGGTCATGACTGGAATGTGCCGCCCCCAGAAGATAAGTCTCCTCACCCCAGACAAGAGTGGTTGCGGTGGAACAAGGAAGACTACGATAAAGATAGGTAGAACAAATATAACTGTAGCCGTGGATTGAATCCAGGCGGACAAGGGGCAGGGAGGCCTGAAATAGTTGAAGAATTACTGTTGAAGACTGGGTAAGAGCATATATTACTGAGGGTTTGGGCAATGTTATTCAGAACACGGAGCTCTCTCAGCTCAAGGTAACAATACACATGTGATGCGTGCTAGTTACAGAATGTGATAACCGCGGCCCCCGTCCTCTCCCCAGGCAGTGGCCATAGAATGTTATCCTGCAGATCCACAACCGGACCCATAGACCCATACGTAGCTCACTCAAATGGCCCCAACATAAGATCGGCTGTACAAACCTTTATTCCATGTTTTGATCACTCATTTGGAACCGTAACTTCCTGCAGCTTCATCCTCGGCTTTCTACTGACGTACTGTATGAGGAATGGCACAGTTGCTTGGAACCAGTCACTCTCGAGCCCGCAGCACTCATCTTACAAGGCTGCAGGATAAACATGGGAAACTGCAGGAAACCTATATAAAAATCAGAGACTTTTCAATATCATTGCATCACTAATCTTTCTCTCGGTAACCCTCAGTATTCGGACTAATGAATCGCTGAAAAAACAAGAGCTTTCGGCCTTGAATTCCATTCTACGGATCTTGCAGATCGGCCCGATTGCTACACTTCAGAACTCAGAGATAGTCCTCAGGAATACCATACTTAATTTTTGGAAACAGCACTCAAATTCAGTATCCAGCTGAAATCTCTGAGGTGCTCAACACTTTCTTCTTGGAATCCATGAATACAGACTCCCCTTCAAATCCGCCTCCGCATTACTCATAATCGATCGGGTTCTTCCTGACACTGAATTCCGTTTGAACAACGTGGCCCTTCTGCTGCGGCGGGTTAGACCCTCCTCCTGCTTTGACAGCGACAGCACCCACCGTCACTTCATTACTCTGGTGGGGCTGATGTCATTGCTGTCCCTAATTATCTCCGTAACTCATCCCCAAGCATGGCATTTTCCCATCCCATTAGAAAACTTCAACCATAACCCATATCCACTAAGTAGGTCGAGCGCGTGATCCTTCAAATTACCGTCATATTGACCACATCCATAAAGCTGCGGGGTAATGGAACCCTTGAATAAACAGGGGATGTCCGATTTTCCCTGTCCCTCGTCCCCATCCACAGCGGTCAACACGGCTTCCTAAAATCACGTTCTTTTGCAACGTGCCAATTTGGTTTCCTCAACCTACTGACCACGGCAGCTGACAACGGCAAACATATGATAACCTTTTACCCAGATGTGACCAAGACTTTGACCGAACTCCTCACACCCGGTTGTTAACAAAACTCCCAGCCTAAGATACCCATGGCCCGCTTTTATTGTGGATCACTTCTTGCCTCTGGGACCGAGCCCAAATAGTAAGTTCTAATGGTTGTATCATCCATATGTGGAAATCTTCCCCAGCCGTTGTTACACACCTGATTTTTGAGGCTATGCCCTTTATATTAATAACCCTAGAACAAGTACAGCACGCATCATGCGATATACTTTACCATTTGCTTACTTTTTGCCCACATGCCGCGGCATATTTCTGATTCGAACTGGGGCTGCTGTGACGGTAGTGCCTGACAGTAACCTTTGCTGAACCCTGTGGCTGTACATTTTAGGTTCTTACGTAATTTATAAGTGTATAATTCGTTAATTCATTTCTGAAGAATC
Organism: Fasciola hepatica; assembly: GCA_948099385.1. Taxonomy (NCBI): domain Eukaryota; kingdom Metazoa; phylum Platyhelminthes; class Trematoda; order Plagiorchiida; family Fasciolidae; genus Fasciola; species Fasciola hepatica. The sequence goes on from CANUEZ040000048.1 coordinate 16,563,848, forward strand.
AGCGAATCAATCTTGTTCTGACTTTGGGATGCGCCAATTGGGCTACGCGGTAATCGCTACCGGAATAACCGATACAATGGTCACCTATCGCAAGAAGTGCCTGTCACCAGTTTAGTTATACAAGGAAGGATACTTGGTCCGCGATTTCCCTTAATCTGCATTGGCGACACTTTTCCGTTTGTGCAGCTCGGCACTACATTTTTCTTCGCTGAAAACACCAAAAAAGCTTTTGCTCCACAGACAATATTTCAGCGCTGCGCTGTCTGACAGATAATGATCTTAAGAAACTTGATCAGTTGTGCACCTCGTCACAAATGTCCTTCCCGGACAGTAAAAGCTTTTGCTCAAACTAAAGATACAAACTCCCTCCAGGAACCCTTTCACCAAATCAATTACCCATCCTCCCAAGCTCATCAGTGAGGGATCTTGGGCTCTGATAAGCAAAAAATCTACAATCCTTGAAACGTGTCTAATTGCACATGGCCCGAGCTAGAAAGATAGTAGGCCCTGTTCCCAGATCATTTAAGATGGAACGCAGTATTCTCCTCACATGCTAATCTCACAAACAGCCCTTTCTGAAATACTACCCCATTCTCTTCACCGGAATGTTCAAATAGCATAGGACTCCCCTTCAGAAATTCCAGCCTACCTTTGCCAAGAAGCTAATAGGATGCTCTTCCCCTTTGAGCTATAAGGAGCGATACACTCCACTAATGCTTGATACCCTAATAGTAATGGCATCAGTGATAATGTTTTATTTCGGGGACACCCGAAGCATGCCTGATTGCATGATCAAATGGTACAAGTGAGGTCACAAAAAGGATCCCTGGATGGTTATTTGGGTATATGCAGCACGAAACGGTGCATAGGTTTTAGTGGCCGCATGAAGGAATGCCCGACAAATTTGGATTTGGAGGCCAGGTAGAGACATCGCTCAGGGTAGAGTCCAATCAACCCAAAAGTAAAATTTGAGTAACCGCCGTTCCTAAGGTGGTCACTGTGTAAGCCGTAGGTGGCCGATTTGTATAGTCATTCCAGTGATGTGAAACTCATCCACATGGTGTAGTCTGGTTATGAAAGTTAGGTTTTAGTTGATGGTAATATGCTTTTTCGTGCGTCATTCTGTTCTCCAGTGCCATTGAAGCAAAGTGTATGAATTCTAGTGTTGCTTTGGCTTGTCATTTCCGAAGCTAGAGAAGTTATCTACGAAGTGAGGTTATCGTCCATTGAAAAGGGAAATATTTGATGGATTATATTTACGTTGGTACTCTGGTAATGGATGACCAATTTCTTTCACACTGGAAAGCCCTAGAACACGAAGTTATAGACAGCTCTAACTTATACCCTTGGAATGAGTAAGATATTCTACTCATTGTCTTTAGGTAGCGATATTCATGGAAAAAAATCCCCAACATGCCAATAACTTCAATTTCGCTCAGTCGCTTAAAATACCGGTATAGTATCCCACCATGCAATGAACACGACCGTGGTCCTCGTTGTGAAAAGCTGAGCAATGGAAATGCGTCCCTCGTCCGCAAGTCGCACAGTGGAATTATTAAACATCCTTGCCACAGACCATCGACGGCTTTTCTTTTTAGCATACACTGCAGCGCACCGCACTGCACGTGGCAACGGACTGGAAAAACTGCGGCTCAAAAACATTTATATATGACCGGTGGGCCGATCAAAACTCACCGAAACAAGTTATTCAGCAATACTAAACAAATTACAGAGGGGAGAAGCAAAACCGGTCAACATTTTGCAATGAAAGAGACTTATCAGTTCTTGCAAGAAGTGGCATTAAACCGCGAAATTCATAATTTCCCCATATATGTCACAACGGCTCAGTGATGCTTTACGCTAACACCTCCCGAGTGAAAGGAGGCTTCCCATCGCACAGTAGTGAGTGAAGTGGGCTCCGCGGTCTAGATACACAATGAAGGAAAGCCGGAACAAAAGAAAAACGAACAGTATTTCGGACAGCATCGATGTTAAGTCGCAGGGGTGAGTAAACTGACAAAAAAACCTTCGAAAAGGCACCGACGAAAAATGTAAAAGTTCTTGGTGATGACGGACATGCACATGAACCACTAGTTTAAATGAGCCGAAAAATGGCAGGAATATAATACCAATAGAGTTGTGAGGTGATCTCTGAGGAGAAGGACTGGGTAAATGAAACAGAATCCGATCTACCACTGAATTAGTACACTATTCATCAAGAGGTTGCCGAAGACGCACTCATAAAAAGATGTACGTAGATGCCCGAGCCTGAAAATTTGATGGAGAAGAGTGATGAAAGTTGACAGGTCAGCGAAATACAATTCGAGAAAAGGGTTTGTTTTAAGTTAATTAGTGAACACAAGCTGACAACACGGAGGAGGGAGGAGTTGATCTACGATGAATCTATGAGGTCATATGGGGGTGGTGCATAAATGATAATTTCAAATCACGTAGACGACCGCTTAACGGGATATGCTGGTAAGAGTCTTACAGGGCATCTAGAAAACAACTGGAAGGTCGGTAACTTGGCTTACGTATACTTCATTTCCAGCAAAGGTTTAGAGAATTCGCCTTCGAAGTGGTCGTCAGCATAGATACCCAATCGTGGGAGACTGACGGAAAAAGTGGCAAAGGTAATAGGTGGGTGAAATGATGTTCAGCTATTGGTTTATCGGACGTGACTCCAAGACTGACAGATGAGGAGTACAAATTTAGAACAAAGTGGGTATAATAGTGGCATATATGTTTGATATCTGACGGAATAAACTGGGAGAAGTACATCATTGGAACCTTCAAAAAGCGCAGATAATTGCGTGACCGGGTACGTTGAGGAAAGTCCAACCTGAGACTTAGGGGGGGGGGACACAAACAAAATAATGGCAGCCTAAATTATGGGTAGCTGATTTTCAGCCAAAGATATAGAAAAAGCACTCAGTGGATTGTGGTGCGGTTGGCCGACCATGACATTTTGGTGGAACAGCGGCAGTGGTCCATAGATGGGTGAAATGTGATACAATCATGGATTTTTCTAGGTTCTTTGGTGAATAGGGTGGGAGCATCTAAAGTTGGTAACAAAGTGGATGCGGAAGGTGGACATATAGGGGACTGATACGGTAATATAATAATAGTTCATACGAACAACTCTCAGGAAGCGCGGGTGATTGAATAGCTGGGTGCGCTGAAGACTGAAACGGAAAGCTGGGGAGGCAGTCAAACTATTTATGTCCTGGATTGTACATGCTTCATTACTAATTCATCTGTCATGAAATGCTAATGACTGAATGACAGAAGATGCAGGGGAAGGATACAATGGAACATAGAGCTGGCGTCACGCAGATGGAGCCCTGGAAGGAGGACCATTTCGTATTTTGTGGTATCGTTGGCAGGTGAGAAACGAATCCTTAGATGGCGGTTTTGTTTAGACAAATGGAGTGGTGACGTACAAATTGTTCACTGGATGATTGGTCCCTTCAAGAGTATATTAGGAATTATGATGTTCATAATAAAGATATCTGAACCGCGAAACCTTTTTGTGTTTCGGGGTACAGAATCCGATAACTAGACGATGTAGAATGAAGGTAAACATGGGATGGATTCAGACATATAGAAGGCAAGTCGATGGAGATAAATGTCAGTGGTAGCAAATAGTAGGGTACATTTCTGAGCCGATCCAGTATGTGTGCATATGTTTACCTAGAACTTGACCGGGTGTATGGTAGATCTTGTTCAGGAACGTTAGAGGAGGCGATGGGTGGTGGAAATATGATTCAGGTACGTTTTCCAAACTGCAACAGGTGCAAGTGTGTGGGACTGGAGGTGCGCTGGACACCTTACCCGAAGACCCTTTCTGGTGACAGGAGGTGCAATTCGCCAGCCTTGTTGCGCCCGCGCATCGTTGCCGACTGTTTTCGCGCCCCACATGCGCCGGCCAAAGCGGAGGACCAAACCGAGCACTTAGACATGTCAGGCTAAAATTGTTTTCTATATGGGCTTACTCATCCCTCCGAGCTCACTCCTACTAAATCTACACATTTCCCTACTCTTGTCCCACCCTCTACACCATCCAGTAGTGGAGGCTCTCAAAAAGGTCCAGTTTCTTTCTTATCAAGTAGTCACAGCTTTGAAATAAGCTACCCCTGGCTTTTCGCAAGTGTGCGTAAATAGTCCAGCGTAGAAGTGCCCAAAATCGCTGCTTATTATTAGCCATCTGTTGTCTTTGACCAACATACCACATCTGGGGACCGTGCCCATGAACGAGGCATCGAGTCTTAGAACCGTAGCTTCTGTCTGCCCTCCTGTTCTCTCCCATCCCTCAGTTCAGAAGCCCACTGGAACACATCGTGACTATCTGCGGCGTGGTCTGTCCTTCCGGCCTAAGTATCGCTGAAGACCAGCTCGAAGGTGCCCTCAAAAAAGGGGTCCGTTACTAGGATAATAGCACCATATTACAAAACGACCTTCTCCTGCCTAATGACAGACGCTAGGCCGACTACTTATTTTTTCACATATACTGCATCTAATCCACATTGCAGTCGGATGCTATTTGCTGCAATTTGTAGCTATAGCTAGATTGATGCCTGCCGATTTTTGCTACTCTAAACAACACCCATGTTCACTAACTGCCACCTAGCCCCCAATAGTCCCCGGTTTATCCAAATCACTGGTCAGTGTTAACAAGTAAGTCCGGACAATTACTGCCTCCCCTCATACGTAGTACTGGGGCAGTGATTTAAAGCAGATTTCCTTTAGTCCTAAGCTTTTGGCCCTAGATTTTCCCTCTGGCACTAAGTAAGTGGTATCGGATCTTGGGACGTTAACTTCCGTCGTCCACTACTTAAATCCTTGACTTTTCGACTCCTCTCACATTCATTCTTGCATCCACTCCCCCAGCTGTCTAGCCCAGCCGATATTCGCCTTCCTTAATTGGTCTGCTTCAAAACCCCTTATCCCGTACTTCCTCCTTCCAAAAGCCACTGCCTGCCTCGGTTCCATCTTTTCATATTTTTTGACACGGCTGTTAGTCCGTGTCACCGGGATTTTTGACTCTATCACATAGGTTCGACCACTTTCCTCCCTCCGTGGGTGAAATAACATCTACTGTTGACGCAGCTAATCCCAGTCACACCAGTCACACCAGTCACGCGAGAATGGCCCCTGGTAGCCTTGGGCAGGATCAGAGGCTTTACGAGACTTATACGTATATGCAAACATACGAAATACCATGCTCGTTATCCTGCTCCACGTGTTTGCTTAGCCCAATTCTGTATTTTTCCAGTCTACGCTAGCAAAACCCCTGATCCCAACGGCACCTACACCAAAGCTGCCTGGACTTGGGGAAGACGGCTCGTCTGCAGCAGTTGCAATAAAAGACGAATGCGCGGAAAGTTGCGGTGGGGTGGGCGGGCTGTGGAAATTCTTATATTGGCTCACTCACCCTTTGCTGGAAGAAAAAACGGAACAAAAGAAGAAGAGACCTACTGGGATCAGCTTGATCTCTAAGTAACACGCACATTAAGCTTTGAAGGAAATGGACAAACTTCAGTCGTGGGCATGTCTCCCATCAGCTCAGACCTGACGGCACAAAAGGGGAATCCCCGCATCGCCCTTGTCCGCTCGATACACTTTTGGTTCTCAAGCACGAGACTGACTGGAGTGACAGCAAAAGGACTCTCTACAATGCCTACCCACTTCCAGCGCTAAGTTTCAACCACCCAACGCCCCTCCGCACACACCTGGCGTTTATGCCGACGCCAGCTACAAAACCGCCGTGGCTCTGGCTCTTTTCCCACTGCTCTGGACAACAGATTGATACATCAGACGACGGATACCTCCCAGTGTATAAATGCAAACATAAATCTATGTACGCACATATGTAAGAACGTAGGGAAAACCGCCGGTATTCTTCGCTCACACTTAACCACCTCTCCTATTTTTCGTAAGAAAGCGGCATTTTCCATGTCATGGCACCCAACCCACTCTCCAGTACACTGTCAAAACCGATAACAACCCCCAGTGTACCAAGACCCGATACCACACTACAGCGTTAGAACAGTAAATACTCCACGGTAGGATGCGTCATATATCCCCTAGACCTATCATACTAAGTTTTCACTTGTGTTCTTTGTGTTCACCAGCTGCTTCCTCGTCTAGCCCTCAGACCCAATATCCCCAATGCAGTTCCACGGCTTTATTACCCACGAAGGATAGGATTTCCCCCTACCCTTCCGGGCAGGTAACCAATAACCGGGCCTAATAGTTCAAGAGGAGCTAGTGTTAACGAGCGTCGACTTACAGTGCCCATAAATTCTCATGTTGCGACGACCACTGGGCCTCACTTTCAACCTCCTTGTTTCTACCCAGTATTTCGCTCACGCAGACTCTCACCTGGAGCACCTTTTGGACTGCAACCGCTCTTTTTCAGTTTCAGAGCCACCCGGCCATCGTGTTGCTTGGCTGCAATGTATAGCATGGACAGCGTATCTCATTTTCTGCCCATTTACAACCACACCTATGGAGGCTGTAGTGAATATGACCCGGCAACGAGGTTTCACCCAAACGGAATGATATTTCTAAATATGACCTGTAACGACCGGTCGTGGAAAATCCCCCAAAACCGTTGCAGTTCCGTGTTTTTCTTAACATCACTCGCTAGCCTACAATATTGACGTGTCTTTACGAACTGTTTGTTTTCATGGACCAATTGTTGTTTGCTCACGCCTAGAGCGCTACTTTGTCATATCCTTGTTCTGGACCTGCGTGACGCATGTGCTCCTCGTTTGCACGCTGCAATTCAGTTTCTCGTTTGTTGAGCTCTTGTGATCTCATAATTGAAGTTTGCATCTGTTAGGTATCATTGTCCATTCAATAATCTAGTATCGTAGAGTATCACGGATAATCGCCTTTCGATTTCGAGATCCGTTGTGAATTTGGCTACGCATCGCTCAAACGTGTGTTACGATACTCAACTGATCAATTTAGAACGAGAAAACGCGCGAAATACCAAGGAAAGGATTGAAGACATTGGAATCCGGACAGGAAGTAATATGGCAAGTCACTGGGGCGGTTTTGGGTACCCTTGATTCTTTAGTTATTGCTAGATCACCTAGTCCTGTTAGTGCCAGCTCATGTTTTACCGAGAGTAATATGGATTGTGAGGATGTCGATCTATATAGGCTGAGGATATTAGACCTAGAACAACAACCGTTATCGGCTAGGCAACGGGCCCAGGAAGCAGAACAGAGTTGTGGACAGAAATAGCGTGAGCAGAAGGCCAACGACTACGACACTTCCGAATGATCGAGGCAAAATGAAATAGGAAACTCCACGCCGGTCGCCGGCTACAAAACACCAACGATCGATTTGCTAAGAGTAGAACTAACGGTTTTCGACGGACTATCTGAACACTACTGCAAGTTCATCAAGAAGTTCGAAACCTTCATCAAAAATAAGGTGACCGACCCTGGGCAAAGGCTTCGCTATCCGACTCACTACTGTCGAGGCCGAGCAAGGGAAGCTATCGATGGGTGTACCATGCTCGATCCGGAACAAGGCTACACAAGAGCAAGGAAGATTCTAAGGGACCTGTTTGGCCAACCTTTCAAAGTAGCCCGCAACCTAGTCGAGGGCGTGATGGCAGAGGCAAACAGAACCGAGGGCGATGTTTACACAATGGCCGACCTGGTGATTAAGATGCAGAACTGCTCAATAGCCCTCGACCATTTAGGTTACAGGGCTGACCTGGATGCGATGCACACCTCGAAGGGCGTGGTCCGTCACCTCTCTCCTAAACTACAGGGTCGGTGGGCGGAAGAAGCGGGACGGATAAGCCGAAGAGACCAAGAGGCTAACTTCGAAGACCTGACCGAATACTTGGACGGGCAAACGAAGATAGCCGACAGCAGATTTGGCCGACCCATCCGAGACAGCAACCGAGCAAACAAGTCTAGTACTAGCCAGGTTCAGACCACTGCTCGGGAAAAGCTGAAATATCAGCCTTGGACCAATGCACACGCCATTTCACGCGATGCCATAGCGCAACCAAGTTGCAGGTCCTGTGATACTAGCCATGGGCTACTAGAATGCCCAAAGTTCGTCAATGCTACAATAGACGAACGATGGGGAATGGCGAGGACGACAGGAACGTGCTTTATATGTCTCAGCACCATGCACCGGGCGGCAGCTTGTAGAACAAGGAACAGATGTGGTCACAAGGGCTGCACGGGGCAGACACCATCGGCTGCTGCATCAGGCGAGAGCAACCTAACCCGAGAGGAGTACCAAACCCAGTGTGATTTGTTTACCGTCGCAGTCTCCCAGTAAACCAGTACGTTTAGAAGTAGTTGCCGTGGGAGTAGTGACCCCAACTGGAGTACGCAGAATCAGTGAAGCGAAACGAAGATCTCGCCTACTTTGAAAAGGTACCTGCAAACACCGACGGCCGAAAGGGTATCTGGTGTCTACCTCACCACCCTGTTACCTACCGGAAGAAACCCGAAAAACTGCGGGTGGTTTTCGACTGAGCAGCCAAACTCCAGGGCAAGTCGTTAAACGATCGCCTACTACAAGGACCTGACTAGACCACACCACTAATCAAAATTTTGTGCCGTTTCAGAGTGGGTAGAGTGGCCCTGTCCGCCCATATCAGGGAAGTGTTTTACCGGGTGAAAATACCGGTAGGAGATGCGTTTCGTTTCCTGTGGTGGGAAGGGAACGACCGGGACAACGCAGTGGTGAACTATAGGATGACCGTCCACCCCTTCGGAGCCATATCATCACCGTTCTGTGCGAACTTCGCCCTTCGGGAATCTGCGAACAAACATGGAGGTCTGGTCCATCGGTCGGTGGTAGATAGCGTCAGCAGAAATTTCTACGTTCACGACTATCTTGGGTCATTCAATAATAATAATAACAGTTTATTTCATGTAACCCCGAAGCATGCTGCAATGCATGATCAAGCAAAACAGTTGAAAGCTGAATGAAAGTTACAGAAGGATTGTACAATTATATGAACTTTATTAAATATGAGAGAAAGCATTCAAGTCAATTGTTGCGATACCGCCCGGCGAATTTAAACTCAAGGTCAGGTGGTCGATCCGGCTGAAGGTAGGTGTAGGTATTGTGCCAAAGTGTGGGGTGGGTGGAAAATGGTACAGAATCACACAAATCCCACGGGAGGAAGACCGTCCTGTCGGAGAACCAAACTAGATTGACGGATACATGGATCTAGTGAAAAAGGAACATTCCTGCAGGAGACGTATTAAAGCAGTAGGGCTTTGCAATGCAAGAGAGGAGTGACGACGTAAAACTAGACGATAAAAATGGTGGCGTAACACATAAAGAACAAGAAAACCGGTCGAGGATTACAATTTTGAGGTTTAGTGACCGTATATCGGTTGGGCCAGTCGTAAAACAAAACGAACACACAGTGGACTGTGGGTGTCAAATTGATGGTGAGAGAAGTGGCCCGATCAAATCATATAGACTTTGAGAGGATTATTTTGCATTCAGAAGAAAGAAATGTTTTGCATCAGTATGAAACTGGTAACTGCCGGAAAAAATCGATGTGTGGTGCGTGACTACGATAGTGACTGAAACGTGGCTCGCAAGAGAGATGACCAGTTAAATGGCAGGTGAGTGCTTACATACTGATAATTCCCAGCAAAGACTTCAAGTGGAAAAAAGAGTGTATCAAGCATCGGAAATGTCTGAGACGATCTATCGGAATGGAGCATGGGAGAGGAAATACACAGAACAACCGGCAGCCGGATATGGGCGGAGTGTATGGTAAACCAAATGGGCTATACATCTGGACCGTGGTTGCAAAAGTGATGGTGAAAGGAGTGACCGGATAAAACATATAGACTTTGAACGGATTGTTTTGCTTTCAGAAAAAAAGAAGTAATGCGTCAGCATGAAACTAGGAACTAGTGAAAAATCGACGCGTGGTGCTCAACTGCAACAATAGGATGGGCACAGCTGGCAAAAACGATGGAGTGACGGGTAGAAGAATATCAGTTTATGTTTGATACAGAAGGTGGACACTTTATGGCGACATAACAGATTTCTGCGGCACAAGGGGTTATCAGATGTGCATATGTGGGACACGATACCTTGCATGATGAGGACATTGCAGTGCAACGGCCCTAAGTGGGCAAACAGCAAAGCTGGCAGAGAAAGCAAACAAACACAGAGACATTGATTATTGGGAATCTCTAGAGATAAATTTCGCAGTGTCTTATACTGTCTGAAGATTGTGGTACGAAAGTTAGCGACAGCAATAAATGCGTTAGTTCTCGAGTATATAGGTAAAAGTAGCAAAAAGGGACGGGCTGTATCGTAGAGAATGGTCAAGTTTGCAAATAAAACTGGTGAATAGCTTAGCATGAAACCGCGGGAAGTGGACCGGGAATAATGAGCCAGGAATGTTGAAGGATTTTTAAGTATGCGATAATTATGCACCAAAGAAAGCAAATTTTGCCGAACGAAAAAAGCTTTGGGTTATGAAGGCAAATTTGAGGCGAGCTTCGTGGAGAGTCTATGTTAGCTGGAGGAGACAGTAGCATTTTGAGGATATGAATGGTGTTCTTTTTGTTTTTGTCTTGTTTTCTTAAATCTGCAATCCGCAGCCGGTGCTAGTGGGTGGGGCTGACCGTGCGCTGGACACCCAACCTGAAAACCAATTCTGGAAGCGGGAGGTGCGATCCACCTAGTTGCGCCCGCACATCGTTGCAGATATCCTGCACACCCGATGGGCACCGGCCAAAGCGGGGGATCTGTCCGCGCCCCGCACAGGCGGGATTTGCGCAGGTGATTTTCGTCGAGATCATACAGACGTAGAAATGGAGTGGTCTAGGAGATTGCGGGGAGTCCTAGAAAGCAAGGCCAATGAGTTAGCGGGGGAATGATGGGCGGGTTTCAGATTTCCAGCCGGAAGTGTGGGCCAGATATTTCGCTGGTGTTATCTCGGGATCATTCCAAGACATCGTTGGAGAGATGCGCGCCGGTTGGTGTCTGGAGGTATAAGAGTAGAGAGACGCAGTCTGGGATGCTCCCAGCTGAGGATCAACAGTCAGTGGTGGAAATAGAAATCTAGTGATGTAGAAACAGACTACTTTGGGAAGAATGAGGACTATGAACCATTGGGAGTGAATGAGAATACAAAAATAATGACCAAAACTAGGAACAAGGAAATGACGATTTAGGGGTAAGTGGCGGTCGCCGGAATTGGATTAAGTGTTGGGACGTTAGGGCAAAATAAAGGAGGGGAATGGGGTCAGTTTGGACCGAGTAAAGCGAATTAAGTATGATGGAGATAGATAAAAGACGTTAGAACGCGTGAATTGGGGAGAAACTAACGAAAGCAGTGCCCGTGATGTAAGTCCTTCTAAGGGATACTAATATGCTGGCGATGGGGGAGGCATATGGGGTAGGTGATGTCGACGCTGCAAAAAATGTTAACCGGGTCGTGCTTTTTTTCTCTATTCAGAAATCTAGGTTGCCCTTATAAGCTTGTTCCAACGTGGTGCACGTATGGGTTAATTGTAGTGCTTTGGCGACATCTAAGTATTTTGTAAGAACAATTTTGAAACGGTCTAGTGTCTGACAGGCCCGAATGTCTTCAGGCAGTGTGTTTCAAATGCGGGAATAGACGGTGATGAAGAACCTTTCGCTTCTTTTTGTCCTGGATTATAGGAATTTGGTAGTACGACTCCGGTCACGAAGATAGTAGGGTGTCTTGAGCGAAACATAGATCAGTGATGAACGTATCCGCTCTAGAATGTAGGAAGTTGAATAAAGGATAAAGACTGAGTTTCATACGTCGTAGCCATAGGGGTTCAAGCCTTAGTAGCTCACATCTCTCTTTGTAATTCAAGGGGGATGATGAGACGAGTAAGTGCCTGGTGAAGGATCGCTGAACTCTTTCGATCGCAAGTCTGTCAGATTTGCGCATGTGAGTGTATACCAGGGGGCAGTACTCGGGCTGCAGTCTGGCGTGGGATTTAAAGATCAGAAGCTAGCTGTCGCGCATTCTAAATGTTCTGCAGATAAGAGCTATCGTCCTCTTAGTCTTAGCCACCTCTTAAGTGGCTTGTTCTTGAGAGGTGAACGTGCAAGAAAACTGTAGACCGAGATCTCGTACTAGCGGAGTGGTAGGAATGAACGAGCCGTTTAAGGCGAGGGATTCAGGAGGAATTCGACTTTTATACGTGAGAACAGCACTCTTAGCAGCGCAGAAACTCATTTTCCAAGTGTTGCACCAAGAGCGTTGAGGTCGTCAGCTATTTCGGTGAGGGTATAGGTCAAGGTATATGGGTCCAAAGGAATATACAATCTTGATATCATCGGCGAATAGAAACGCGGTTCCATGGCGTATTACTTTGAATACGTCGTTAATGTAGAGAGGAAATAAAAGTGGGCCTAACGCACTGCCCTGTATAACACCACTTGTGACTGGCTGGGGTGATGAAAGGTAACCCACAATGTTTACTGCTTGCGATCTCATGCTAAGGTAGGATGACAACCAAGAAAAGAGTGGGTCTGTTATGCCATAAGATTTAATCTTGGTTAGCAGCTGAGCGTGAGGCACGCGATCAAATGCCTTCGTCATATCAAGGAAGATAACCATAAGTGCCATTCCAGAGTCAGCCGACGTTGTGATTAGATTAAGGAAATCGAGTTTGCAGGTCAGGCACGGACTAGACTTCAAGAAGCTGTGTTGGTTTTTATTTATTAACACACGGGTGAGGATAAAATTGGCAATGTCATCTTTAATTACTCGTTCCATTATCCTAGCTATAATGGGAGTGTGGTTTATGGGACGGTAATTAGCAGGGTCGTGTAAAGCACCATTCTTATGGAGGGGAATGATAACGGAAGTTTTCCACTGGGATGGGAAAATGCTTTGTGACAAGGAGAGGTTAAATAAGTTCAGCAAAGGCATCACAATGTCCGGGCCGCCAAAACGGAACAGAGCTGGAGGGATACCATCGGGTCCAGGGCGGGCCAGAGGCCGGGTGGTATTTAACAGCTTTCTGACTTCGTTGGCTGAGAATACTACGGTTGACAAGGTGTCGGCAGTCAAGGAGGTGAGATCCTGGGTTGGACTATTGTGGTCTGTTATGAAGGTAGGAGCGAAGAAATTATTGAATGCCTCGGAGATTAACTGAGGCGAGCTAATATAAATGTTCTCTGACAGGAGCAAATATGGTATTTTGGTTTTACAGCGGGGGTTTCGAGTTTTATTAAGGCCAGAGAGGTGGGCTATTTTATTCGGCTGGTAGAGATCATACAGATCTTGTTTCTTCAGCTTGTTCTCATTTTCGCTTATTAGCTGGCGTGAGAGGTGGCTGAGGCGGAGGAAGATAGAAAGGTCGTTGGTCCTTTCGTAGGCAAGCTGCAATTTCTCGAACTTACGTTTCAATTTTTGTTGTCGATAGGTCTTTCTCCCACTGAATTCGGTTACCTCGGGAGATATGATGTTAAGAGGACGGAATAAGTTGGAGTACATCACATCCGACGCCAGCTGAGGATCAGATGTTAGGAAGAACTCGTCCCAGGCCTGATTACGCAGGATGGTGGGTAGAGTGTCCCAATTTGCATTTCGAAAAGATTTTCGATTTTGAGGACTTTCTTGGTGATGCCGTTGAACGGAGAATTCACATGTTATGACCTTATGATCACAACCAGGAAGGATCTACTCCAGGGCAGTGCAAAAGCCTGACAAGATTGCTAGAAGAGGGCGGCTTCCATCTAACAAAATGGATGTCGAAGGCTCCAGAAGTGCTCGAGGTCATTTCGTACCACGAGAAGGCCGAAAGGGTTAGAGGTTTGGACGGCTCTCCACTACCTACCGAACGCAGTTTAGGAATACAATGGGACGCGGAAACGGACGATTTTGTTTTCCAGCTAAACGTTCCCGAGTTGCCCGTAACCCGTTGATGCATACTATCCGCTGCCTCTAGTCTGTTCCACCCGCTCGGTCTTGTCTCTCCCTGGCTGCTTCTCGGAAAGATCTTGCTGCAGCGGCAGTGCCGTAAGAAAGCCGATTGGGACCAGTCACTAGACCGAGAGGACCGACTAGACTTGGAAGGAGGTTTGAACATTTTGAAGAAATGAGTGGACATAAGGATTCCACAATGTTTTCCTCCTGGTCGTGCAACACGGACAGGAGAACTACATGCCTTTTCCGATGCATCCAAAATCAGTTATGAAGCTGTGGTGTGTGGACGATGGTACACAGGAGATGGACAATATACCACGAGGATCCTGTTCGCCAAAGCCCGCGTCGCTCCACTGAAGTCGGTCTCGATCCCACGCCTTGAACTCAGCGCAGCCGTGTTGGCAGTCAGGGTGGTGCGAGCTGTGAAGAGATGTTTCGACTTCTACATTTGGTCGGCTAGCTTTTGGACGGATTCAACGATGGTACTTTACTACATTACCAACATCCGGAGCTGGTTTAGCACTTTTGTTGCTGACCGACTCAAGACTATTCACGATGAATCAGCCATGAACCAGTGGAATCAAGTCAGGTCTAGCGATAATCCAGCCGATCTGTGCTCCCGAGGTGCGAACAACTAACCTCACTATAAAAAGTTGAAGTTTCTTGGAAGAGACAAGGGGAAGCAGCAATACTATCCTTAGGATTGCGTTTTTCATCCTGCCATTGGCGTCGGTGATTGAGGTCGGCGTGAGCCTAACACCTAAAAGGAAATCCGCTTTGGGAGTTATAAGACCCAAAAGGCCGGCCTATTTGAGGCTGAGCCTCCTTGCAGATATCCTGCACGCCCGATATGTGACTTTCAAAGTGGTGTATCTGACCGCGCTCAGCACAAATGAGATGGGTCTGAGTTTGCACCGTTTCTGGCACGCGGTAGGTAGGAAAGCGGGAAAAGTTATGTATTCCACAATCAAGTGCCAGAGTAGCAAAAGACCTGGGGTGGGGGCCGACGAGACTGGCGATTTTTTGGCTAGTAAGAAACGACTTCGCAGCTGGAGGCGTGAGTCTATATGGGGTTGACGTGGCACCCAGGGAGACTGAAAGTCCAATAACTATATATGACCACAGGTTATAAACTGGGAAACAAAAACAAAGATAAAAGCTCAATCTGGAAGGGCCCTGGCGGAGGATCGACGAAGAACATCAACAACGAAATGACGAAGCACGAATACAGCGGATACTCGGAACTAGATGGAAGAAGGCAGGTGCTTTGATCTATCCTGACGGATTTAGGTAGAAGACTTCTGCCGTCGGACCGTATCAGTTTATTGTTACTAAAAGATCAGTAACTCAGGATTTGCCGTGGCCATTCCTAAATCCCTGGCTGCGAACTCATTGGCTTGATTTTAGCTGACAAACGTCTCTCCTGGCTGACTGATCTAGTTGCAACCCGATGAGCTGATTCAAATCCGATGGGCTCATGTAGAATTTGGCCCCTGATAGGTCCACTATCATTTTCGTAGGCCTCAACCTCGTTCCCGATTCTGGACACGTGAAGACGCGCTTTCTCACGGCCTAACCAGAACTACTTTTTCCGTCTGCTACCGCCCTCACAGTACGACCCTATGACCTGTCAGGATGAAACAGCCACGTAGCCAATGGCGGTCTCAGAACAGAGTGAATCCTTTGGCCAAGTCACGGTACTGGAGGCCGAACCAGGAGGAAGAGTAGCTACTGGTCTAAAATCAGTACTACTTGGCCGACTGGAATAAACGGAGACTCAAAACCAACAAATAAATGCGAGACCTGCTTACATGCTCGGATAGCTGCTGGGCTTGTTTAGGCATTGGTCCCGCCGTGAGGGTCGATACCTTGAAGAAAGCGGTCTCTAGGTACGATAGGGTCACTGAGGAGGGTAAATGAATGCAGTGTGACAAGCTATTGCCATATATTAGTGAAAGGCAGGAAACAAAATCGAAACGCGGGTGATACCTATATGGCGATTATTTAGACGAGCTCTGAACAGACCTATGGAAAGATGAGAATAAGTAAGGGAAAAAATGAAGCGACTAGATATTTTGCCGGCTTGTTCGGTAGCATCGGCGCTGCCGGCTCAGGCCTCGCCCGTGGGGGGCTTCTCGATGAATGTATGAAAGCGAGAGAATTCAATTCTGACAGACATCGCCGGTCATTTATTTTCTTTCGACGAACGGGTTTATCCTGGGGGTTGCGACGGTGGTTTTACCGGCCGGACTAGAGACCTTTCCGGAAGCATTATTCAATTTGATGGGCTCACTGGATAGCATAATGGCAGCAGAGACCAGAGATAATCACGGAGCTTCTCCTCAACAAACAAAAAGAAAGTGGTACAACTAACAGTGGAGTCAGCTTATTCCAGATCCTACTATTAATAGTTTGAAATGGTCCAGACTTTATAGCCCATTTCTACAGTGGAAACGAGAGGGCAGGGACACGACATCGAGGAGTAAGACCTTCGGGGATTTTGAAGGACATGGGCTGGCTGAGTAAACCCGGATGTGGACCAACTTTATCCATCAGAGCTGTGCGCGTCATCCAAATGTCACTAGTGTTGGGAACAGCAGAAACAATCTCAATACCCAACTATTTGAAGCCTCGAATGGCTTTGGCTGCATAAATTTCTGTGTAGATTGAATTGAATTAAAGGCTAAATTCAGTCCACGGCGAAGGACTCGTAGTGGTTCCAGCTTCGATGGTTCACAGCGCTTACGACGCGTCAAGGTGGAAGCTACTTTATCTAGTTACCCACTAAAGGTGTGCTCAACATTCTAAAGGGCACTTGCAATGGACCTGAAGAAGGGGAGAAGATGACGGGACACTATTCAAGAGGAGGCCGGGCGCGGAAGAGGTAGATAGTCGACCGTGCGGCAGTTTGAAGCGGCTCAAATTCAGATTCTCGAGTCGCTTGGTCCTGGCGGTCCGGAATATGGTTTGTTCAGAAATGGTATTAGAACTGGATGGCTGAAGTCATTGTCTGTTACTACAGGTTACTAGGCATAGGGTAACCATCGAGGGGAATAGCTTCAGGAGGTAACTCGCACCGGTTGGGGAGCAAACAACTTTTGGCCGGGGAAAATTTCATTTGCCACAACTCGCACTCCTGGAAGATGTTATTCATGGCGGACGACAGACCACCTGCGGAAAGTGAGTGTACAACTTTGTTGCCGTCTATGGGGAGAAATGGAGCACGGTATGGGATTACACAGGTGTCACTGATCTGTGAGAAGCCATAAAAATCCACATCGCTAGCTATAGGCTCGGCTGAAGTAATCGACCATCGACTAGTTCCTCCCGAGAATAATGAATCGATAGGAGAACATCCAGCACGGGAAACGGTAACCTGGGCCCAAAGACTTAAGTGTGATTGACAGGCTTCTGTGAGGTACCCAGCAGAAGGCCAAGTTGAGTTTAACCACAGTGCCTATCCCAGCTTCCCAGAATACCATCGTGTGCGATGTGTCGCAAGGTCGCCCTAGGCCAGTAGTTCCTGCTGCCCACCGTTATCCTACGAGGCATTTTCCGGCTTGCATTCGTATGAGACCCGCGGGCGCCAAAACACAGTTGGACCCACGCACATCGGATCTCGAGAGTGCAGGCACCGGTAAACTCATCAGCAGTCGTTCGACGTCAACAACAATATAACGGAGAAGCTATGAGGAGTTCCTGGACAACCAATAATTCCGGCTTACCATCACGATCGAAGCCCAACTCCGTCGGACTTCTAGGAGGAGGCCCCTGTAGCGGTTGCCATCTTCGTTCATACTTTTACCACGTTTATTGTTTAACTGAACGCTGACTGCCAAGCGCGGTTGCCATTTGACCGTTGCTCTTGCGCACGCTCTCACGCACGCTCCCAAATACACGCTAACCACTATCTCTCCCAATCGCCTTCTCGTTCTCACGGGTCGTGGAGAATACTGTTCTGGTTAACATATTTGTGCAGTGCCGCACATTAGAGTAACGTGCAGGTGGTCCACGCAGTACAAAGGACCGAAGCACGCGTTTACTAAGGAAACCGCGAAGTAAGGTCTAATCAACCTTACAGTCTTCTAGGTGAGTAAAGGAACCCCATACATAGAAGCAATCACGACACACTGACGCATCGAACCATCATACACCCCGACGCACACTCACCTACATTATTTTGGTTTGTACCACATCGTCTCCATCAAACACTTTGCAGTGCTCACAGTCCTTCGTTGGCATTACTGAAGGTTTTTTTGATCTGTGGTGGTACATGCGGTTTCATTGTACATCCAGACACATACGCACATACCCGAAGCACGCTATGTCCCGTAACCCCCATCAAACATGTGACGGTGCTCGCAATTTGTTTTTGTTGGCGTTACTGAAATGTCTTTTGCATATGTAAAGGTAGCGGTGATTACGTCATACACACACACACACTCACTCAGGCACACAAAGCCGGGGCAGGACGGCCCCTCCAAGGATAGCATCTTTGTTTCCCCTTCACGCCCGCCATCGGTTAGTTGTTCTCGTGGAAGATGTAGAATAGCCTCGCGTCGGTGTGGCCACCGGATTAGGTGCGACCATGAGTAGAACGTTGACGACAAGCATTAGGCGCGCGCACTGACAACACGGCCTAGGTAGGTAGGAAGAATCAGTACCTTTATACCAAACCTTTGACTCTGCTGAGGATTCGGGAGGATTTTGGTGGTGGCATAAAGACCGGTCGTGGAAAATCCCCCAAAACCGTTGCAGTTCCGTGTTTTTCTTAACATCACTCGCTAGCCTACAATATTGACGTGTCTTTACGAACTGTTTGTTTTCATGGACCAATTGTTGTTTGCTCACGCCTAGAGCGCTACTTTGTCATATCCTTGTTCTGGACCTGCGTGACGCATGTGCTCCTCGTTTGCACGCTGCAATTCAGTTTCTCGTTTGTTGAGCCCTTGTGATCTCATAAATGAGGTTTGCATCTGTTAGGTATCATTGTCCATTCAATAATCTAGTATCGTAGAATATCACGGATAATCGTCTTTCGATTTCGAGATCCGTTGTGAATTTAGCCACGCATTGCTCAAACTTGTGTCACTTGCCCTGCCGTGGTTTGATGGAAACATCTTACTTCGAGACTCCTTATGCCGAAGCCAATTTAACGACGGCGCAAATGCTCCTCAGTAAATAAAGAACGGCCCAGATTTGGTGAGACCCTCCTCTTACTCATGATGAAAAAGCGAACAAAAACCGCAGCAAGTCCTCGCCCAAAAAGCCCAGCTCGGACAACGAAATTCACAGAAACTCTACAAAATGATATATTCGTCCTTTTATCAACCTACCTCGGCCTGTTGAAAAGTTTTCCCCCTTTCTTATTTCATCCCTGGTAGACAAAGTATTTCGCTTGCTAATCATTTCTTCTTGGAACTCCGTTCTTCCTCCTCCAGCTGTAAATTCCCAACAGCAAATGATACTCGATTCTTCTCCTTTTCAGAGGGGTTTGTTCCTTTTCATATTCACAAATCGGATAAAATTATTGTTTCTCCGTGCACCTATATGAAATCCTCACCTGTCTCCTAGTTTCATCACCAGCTACTTTTTAAAATGAACTTGGATGTGTAAAACGGACCACTATTTTCATGATCTTTGTGGGTGCTGTATTTTTTGCGTCCTAAGGCAATTTCCGTCTCGACAATCTTACATCCGGCCGATTCCTTTCCATGGCTCCAGCTGACTCGAAATTGAATCACGTTTGCCGCGTGTTCCGTTGTCATTTTTATTCATCCTAACTCTTCTTAGTTGTATTCCTTTGCTGCAAAAATGTGTGACTTCGTCTCTATAAATCGTGATTTTTCATCTCATTTAGTGATATTGTAAAAGCTGGTCACGCTTTTGTGCGGGCCTCTCGGCTAAGGTCGAGAAGCTTACCGTTATTGATAATAGTAATAATAATACGTGAACATAACGGAAAAGTAGCCCGATAAATTTAAAGTAGACTTTTGGGTGGACACGGGAAATCAACCATAGCTTCATAAGTAGGCAAAACGAAAGGTATTCAAACACCTCGCGGAGCGCTCGATGGATGCTCATATGCACATAAAGAACACAACATCTCTCTTCCATGATCAAACTTTATACGTTTATGTAGTGCTCAAAGGGGTTCGGAGTTCGTGAAGAATGACATATTTTTCTTTTTGAGAAGAGCCGCTTTTTTAATGGAGAATGGGCCGAGAAGCTGTTCCTGTGCACTTCTCATTTTAGAGCTAATGAGCATTATCTTTTCTGTCGCTGTTAATTCGCGTATGTGGCCCCAATAGTGGCATCTCACGGCAATGGCAGACCTCCGTTATCGCCACCTGTTTCAGTAAGGGCTAATAAATTGTGCCTTAGAATTACCGCCCCGTTAACCAAACTCTTTTGGTAAGGAAAGTTATGGAGTGAGTCGTTAAGTCCCACTTAGCCGGTTATCTCCTGTCCAGCGGACTATCAAACCCTGGCCGATATGCCCTCACCGAATCATTTTCGATTTCTTTCTACCAAGCAAACTTTCCTAGCGCCATAACATGAGCTACGGAAGACGGAGTATCTGTGAACATTGCTTTCTTATATCTGCCAAAAGCCTTCTGCTGGGTACCTCACAGAAGCCTGTCAATCACACTTAAGTCTTTGGGCCCAGGTTACCGTTTCCCGTGCTGGATGTTCTCCTATCGATTCATTATTCTCGGGAGGAACTAGTCGATGGTCGATTACTTCAGCCGAGCCTATAGCTAGCGATGTGGATTTTTATGGCTTCTCACAGATCAGTGACACCTGTGTAATCCCATACCGTGCTCCATTTCTCCCCATAGACGGCAACAAAGTTGTACACTCACTTTCCGCAGGTGGTCTGTCGTCCGCCATGAATAACATCTTCCAGGAGTGCGAGTTGTGGCAAATGAAATTTTCCCCGGCCAAAAGTTGTTTGCTCCCCAACCGGTGCGAGTTACCTCCTGAAGCTATTCCCCTCGATGGTTACCCTATGCCTAGTAACCTGTAGTAACAGACAATGACTTCAGCCATCCAGTTCTAATACCATTTCTGAACAAACCATATTCCGGACCGCCAGGACCAAGCGACTCGAGAATCTGAATTTGAGCCGCTTCAAACTGCCGCACGGTCGACTATCTACCTCTTCCGCGCCCGGCCTCCTCTTGAATAGTGTCCCGTCATCTTCTCCCCTTCTTCAGGTCCATTGCAAGTGCCCTTTAGAATGTTGAGCACACCTTTAGTGGGTAACTAGATAGAGTAGCTTCCACCTTGACGCGTCGTAAGCGCTGTGAACCATCGAAGCTGGAACCACTACGAGTCCTTCGCCGTGGACTGAATTTAGCCTTTAATTCAATTCAATCTACACAGAAATTTATGCAGCCAAAGCCATTCGAGGCTTCAAATAGTTGGGTATTGAGATTGTTTCTGCTGTTCCCAACACTAGTGACATTTGGATGACGCGCACAGCTCTGATGGATAAAGTTGGTCCACATCCGGGTTTACTCAGCCAGCCCATGTCCTTCAAAATCCCCGAAGGTCTTACTCCTCGATGTCGTGTCCCTGCCCTCTCGTTTCCACTGTAGAAATGGGCTATAAAGTCTGGACCATTTCAAACTATTAATAGTAGGATCTGGAATAAGCTGACTCCACTGTTAGTTGTACCACTTTCTTTTTGTTTGTTGAGGAGAAGCTCCGTGATTATCTCTGGTCTCTGCTGCCATTATGCTATCCAGTGAGCCCATCAAATTGAATAATGCTTCCGGAAAGGTCTCTAGTCCGGCCGGTAAAACCACCGTCGCAACCCCCAGGATAAACCCGTTCGTCGGAAGAAAATAAATGACCGGCGATGTCTGTCAGAATTGAATTCTCTCGCTTTCATACATTCATCGAGAAGCCCCCCACGGGCGAGGCCTGAGCCGGCAGCGCCGATGCTACCGAACAAGCCGGCAAAATATCTAGTCGCTTCATTTTTTCCCTTACTTATTCTCATCTTTCCATAGGTCTGTTCAGAGCTCGTCTAAATAATCGCCATATAGGTATCACCCGCGTTTCGATTTTGTTTCCTGCCTTTCACTAATATATGGCAATAGCTTGTCACACTGCATTCATTTACCCTCCTCAGTGACCCTATCGTACCTAGAGACCGCTTTCTTCAAGGTATCGACCCTCACGGCGGGACCAATGCCTAAACAAGCCCAGCAGCTATCCGAGCATGTAAGCAGGTCTCGCATTTATTTGTTGGTTTTGAGTCTCCGTTTATTCCAGTCGGCCAAGTAGTACTGATTTTAGACCAGTAGCTACTCTTCCTCCTGGTTCGGCCTCCAGTACCGTGACTTGGCCAAAGGATTCACTCTGTTCTGAGACCGCCATTGGCTACGTGGCTGTTTCATCCTGACAGGTCATAGGGTCGTACTGTGAGGGCGGTAGCAGACGGAAAAAGTAGTTCTGGTTAGGCCGTGAGAAAGCGCGTCTTCACGTGTCCAGAATCGGGAACGAGGTTGAGGCCTACGAAAATGATAGTGGACCTATCAGGGGCCAAATTCTACATGAGCCCATCGGATTTGAATCAGCTCATCGGGTTGCAACTAGATCAGTCAGCCAGGAGAGACGTTTGTCAGCTAAAATCAAGCCAATGAGTTCGCAGCCAGGGATTTAGGAATGGCCACGGCAAATCCTGAGTTACTGATCTTTTAGTAACAATAAACTGATACGGTCCGACGGCAGAAGTCTTCTACCTAAATCCGTCAGGATAGATCAAAGCACCTGCCTTCTTCCATCTAGTTCCGAGTATCCGCTGTATTCGTGCTTCGTCATTTCGTTGTTGATGTTCTTCGTCGATCCTCCGCCAGGGCCCTTCCAGATTGAGCTTTTATCTTTGTTTTTGTTTCCCAGTTTATAACCTGTGGTCATATATAGTTATTGGACTTTCAGTCTCCCTGGGTGCCACGTCAACCCCATATAGACTCACGCCTCCAGCTGCGAAGTCGTTTCTTACTAGCCAAAAAATCGCCAGTCTCGTCGGCCCCCACCCCAGGTCTTTTGCTACTCTGGCACTTGATTGTGGAATACATAACTTTTCCCGCTTTCCTACCTACCGCGTGCCAGAAACGGTGCAAACTCAGACCCATCTCATTTGTGCTGAGCGCGGTCAGATACACCACTTTGAAAGTCACATATCGGGCGTGCAGGATATCTGCAAGGAGGCTCAGCCTCAACTAGGCCGGCCTTTTGGGTCTTATAACTCCCAAAGCGGATTTCCTTTTAGGTGTTAGGCTCACGCCGACCTCAATCACCGACGCCAATGGCAGGATGAAAAACGCAATCCTAAGGATAGTATTGCTGCTTCCCCTTGTCTCTTCCAAGAAACTTCAACTTTTTATAGTGAGGTTAGTCCTATATACAAGCAAGTGAACCCGTTTTCTAGCTGGACAAGGTCTACCTTATGCCCGATTACTTCCCTCATAGGTACAAGCACATATTTCCGTTCGACTTACAGAAGAGCCACCATCTGCTGTTACCAATATTCACCCCCATCAATTTTTTTTATTACCTCCCAGATTCGACCTCAGTAGTGCCTTCAGTCTACCTCGAGGAGTTGCCAGATTTGCACTTGCGACTTACGAAGGTCTCAATGTCCAAGTGTTTTTTTTTGTGAACATCCAAAATCCTGGCAACATGTTGATGAGAACTATGATAAATTGCACAGTTTTCGCTTCACCTCACGATTTAATTAATAAAAGCCACCGTTCAAATCGCATTTTACCAACCTGCCGACGGCGTCAAAGGCCAGAAAGTGGTTGTAAGGTTGATTAGACCTTACTTCGCGGTTTCCTTAGTAAACGCGTGCCTCGGTCCTTTGTACTGCGTGGACCACCTGCACGTTACTCTAATGTGCGGCACTGCACAAATATGTTAACCAGAACAGTATTCTCCACGACCCGTGAGAACGAGAAGGCGATTGGGAGAGATAGTGGTTAGCGTGTATTTGGGAGCGTGCGTGAGAGCGTGCGCAAGAGCAACGGTCAAATGGCAACCGCGCTTGGCAGTCAGCGTTCAGTTAAACAATAAACGTGGTAAAAGTATGAACGAAGATGGCAACCGCTACAGGGGCCTCCTCCTAGAAGTCCGACGGAGTTGGGCTTCGATCGTGATGGTAAGCCGGAATTATTGGTTGTCCAGGAACTCCTCATAGCTTCTCCGTTATATTGTTGTTGACGTCGAACGACTGCTGATGAGTTTACCGGTGCCTGCACTCTCGAGATCCGATGTGCGTGGGTCCAACTGTGTTTTGGCGCCCGCGGGTCTCATACGAATGCAAGCCGGAAAATGCCTCGTCAGGTCCATCCAAAAAGGCGTCCAGTTGCCGTCTCCAGTGCCAGGCTGAACAATCGTCCCGTTGTCCAGTGAGCGGTTGGCTCCTTGAACGTGCACGGGAGTCAGCCAGGCTACGGATGAAGCCAATGTGACTTGTTAGATCCGTCTGAGAGAGGGCAAGGTAAACTGGAACAAAATAGCGCCTGAGGGCGCCGGCGGATGTTGGACCGTAATAACAACACACAAACGATGTTCGGTGTTGTTGTAGTCGCTAGGAGACCAGAAGAAAATGAAATCATAACTACCGATTGTAATTTCACGGGTCTGTTGTTTGGTAAATCCATGGCGAACTTCCCAACTTATTGCTAACAGTCGGTTGTAAAAATCGTCACGAAATCGGCGAAGCGGACGGGATTTCGTAGTTGGCGACCGCGACGGCTACTTCGCGTTGCGGGTACGGTTGGAGAATCTGATGGACTAGCTGCCGAGTCCTCACTAGGCGTAATTGGGGGTGATTCGAGTGGTAACTCGCTCGATGCAGGTGACTGAGCGACTTGAGTGGGCGTAAATTGGC
The DNA here is from genome assembly GCA_948099385.1 of Fasciola hepatica. NCBI lineage: Eukaryota > Metazoa > Platyhelminthes > Trematoda > Plagiorchiida > Fasciolidae > Fasciola > Fasciola hepatica. The sequence goes on from CANUEZ040000048.1 coordinate 16,588,696, forward strand.
CGAGCGGCTTGCACTCAATGACGGCAGGTTTGAGACGGTCGATAGATACGGTGTCGTGTCGTCCGTTGATATCTATGACAAATGTTTTTGCCCTACGTTTTATCACCCGAAACGGGCCAGTGTATGGCGCTTGTAGTGGTGATCGAACGCCATCGACGCGAAGGAATACATGAGTAGCGGTTCCTAACGCAGTTGGGACATAACTTGTAGACTGTTGTTCACGCGGCGGACTGGCCTTGAGCACTCGCATGTGCTGCGTAAGGCGCTGAGCATAGTCACCGTAGTCGAAAGTCACGATTGGTGAGGGGGCTACCAACTCCCCAGGCAGACGAAGTGGACAGCCATATACTAGTACGGCCGGTGTTGTGTGTAACTCCTCCTTAACGGTACTACGCAGGCTTAAGAGTGCTAATGGTAGTGTTTCACTCCAAAGGGGGTTACCGTTTGCTCGAAGGGCGGCTTTTAATTGCCGGTGGAAACGCTCAACCATACCATTGGCCTGAGGGTGGTAAGCTGTCGTCTTAACGTGTTGGCAACCGAGCGTAGCGAGTAGGCTGCCGAAAGCGCCGTCAAAGTGTGGACCGCGATCGGTGGTCACTATTGCCGGGCAACCGAAATGACTAACCCAACCGGTCAGAAAAGCTTTCGCGGCCTCTTCCGAGGTGGGACGAGGGATAGGGATGGCCTGCGGCCAGCGAGTAAAACGATCCACGCATGTGAGTATGTAAACGTACCCAAGCGAAGGTGGGAGTGGTCCTACGAGGTCGACGTGCACATGATGAAAACGTGTTTCAGGTTCTGGGAACCTGGCTAACGCCGCCTTAGTGTGCCTATGGGTCTTAACACGTTGACACTGCAGACAAGCACGAGCCCATTGACGGACATCGCGTTTGACATTGTGCCAAACAAAACGCTCAGTTATCAGTTTCACCGAGGCAGTCACACCCGGATGAGCCAGATTATGGAGTGTCAGGAACGTAGGATAACGGTGGGCAGCAGGAACTACTGGCCTAGGGCGACCTTGCGATACATCGCACACGATAGTATTCCGGGAAGTTGAGATAGGTACTGTCGTCAAGCTCAAAGAACCGTTTTGCCGAAGTCGTTCGATGTCAGGGTCCATAGTTTGAGCCTGTGCCATTGCGTCCAAATTGATGTTAGGCGTTTGTGACAGACTTAGTTGATATACGCGCGATAAGGCGTCTGCGACGGGATTAAGTACCCCAGAGACGTGTCGTATGTCCACAGTAAACTGTGAGACAAAGTCTAAGTGGCGAATCTCGCGTGGTGAGTATCGATCCGAAGCTGACTTTAGTGCGTAAACCAAAGGCTTGTGGTCTGTAAACACCGTGAACGAACGGCCTTCGAGTGCATGTCGAAAATGACGGATTCCCAAGTAGATGGCTAATAACTCTCTACCGAACGTGCTGTACCTTGATTCCGCGGGTTGTAGGCGCTTGGAGAAGAATGCTAAAGGTTGCCAAGAGTCATCTACGAACTGTTGCAGTACTGCTCCAACCGCTGTGTCCGAGGCATCCGTCACTACAGAAATAGGAGCCAAAGGGTCGGGGTGTGTCAGGAGTGCTGTGTTGGCGACAGCATCTTTGACCAAGGCGAATGCGGCCTGTGCCGTGTCGGGAAACACGAACTTCCGCTTACCTCCGCGCAACAGGTCGGTGAGGGGTTGCATCATTTCCGCACAGTGAGGAATAAATCGGCGGTAGAAATTCACCAGGCCGGCAAACTGACGCAACTGGCGAAAAGATTGGGGTTCAGGGTAGTCGCGAATAGCGGAAACTTTATCTGACAGAGGGCGGATACCCGAGGATGAAATAGAATGTCCTATGAACGTGATATCAGACCGGCCTAATTCGCATTTCGCGATATTGATCGTAACGCCGTGCTGGCTAAGGCGTTCGAAAAGTGCTCGTAAGTGCGTAGCGTGCTCTTGCTCTGAAGAACTCGCCACCAAAATATCATCCAGGTATACGTGGACATTTTCCAAACCACGGGTTGCCTCGTGCATGAACCGTTGAAAGGTCTGGGCTGCATTGCTGAGTCCAAACGGCATTCGCAGAAACTCGAACAGCCCGAAAGGTGTAGTGACGGCAGTTTTAGGGATATCGTCCTCTGCTACCGGGAGCTGGTTGTACGCACGAACTAAATCGATACGGCTGAAGATGGAGCAACCTGATAAAGACGAAGTAAGATCCTGTATATGGGGAATCGGGTATCGGTCCGGGACGGTGACTTTGTTAAGTGCTCTGTAATCACCACAAGGTCGCCAGTCGCCACTAGCCTTAGGAACCATATGTAGGGGGGAAGCCCAAGGGCTACTAGAAGGGCGTATTATACCCAGTTCTAGCATATGTTCGAATTCGGCCTGTGCAACACGAAGCTTGTCTGGTGCTAACCGACGCGGCCTACTGAACACTGGGGGTCCCTTAGTGTCGATATGGTGAGTGACACTGGTCGTCACTGCTGGGAGAGGCCCGGCCTGCCGAAACATGGCCGGGTAGGCGGCGATGAGTTCGCTATAAGGTTGGTGTGCCGGTGGTTGAACGTAAAAGGGCGTGACGTGATTCACTCGCGAATTATGACCCGCAACAGCGAAAGTGGTCTGACGATCCACCACTCTGCGGCGCCGTGCATCAACTAACAAGTCAAAGTGCTGCAGGAAGTCAATGCCTAGAATTGGGTACGGGACGTCGGCGATGATGAATACCCAACGAAAATTACGCTTTAAACCCAAGTTTAAGGTGAGTGACCGCTGGCCAAACGTTGGGATGGCCGTGCCATTGGCAGCGCGTAGTGTTTGGGCCTGCGGTGTGCTATTGTCGTCTTTCGCTCGGGGGAGGACGCTCACTTCGGCACCGGTATCTACAAGGAATAGGTTATTTGAAATAATATCCCTTACGTTCAAAAGACGACTATTGGTGTGATACCCGGCTTCGTGGGTCGCCACCACGGGCCGGGGGTTTAGTTTCCCTGATGAGCACCGGGAAACGTACACCCTCGTTCGCATCGTTTGGCTCCCTCACCGAAGCGACTGTGGTATTTACAATATCCTTCTTTTGAAGAACCGAAGAAACGGCGTCGCAATGACGGACTATGGAGCCTAGGTGAGCGTGCGCGGTGCCGCTCCTGTGACCCACTTCTAACTGCTAGGCGTTGCAGGCTCGCGTCAATTCTAGACAAAACTGACGCGAGATCGTTAGATGTGGGCAAGGCAGGCACCGTTGCGACGGACGGCTTGGTTACTCCAGCTACAGCGGGGTTGTATCGTGACATAATGTCATCAGCTATCGCTGCAGTTTCCTCTAGCGAGCATTTGCGTGTGGCACTTAGTAAAACTGGAATGTTATGCGGCAAACGCTGCAGCCAAAGTTCCCTCAAGAGCGGGTCCTCACCTATTGTCGGTCCTCTCAAGCGCTGCATCTCACGCAGCAGTTCGGAGGGCTTCCTTCTTCCAAGCTCAACGTTTTGAAGTTGTTGCATACGTTGGTCTTGCGTTGGGGTCGTGCGGGCAATGACAGCCTCCTTTAAAGCCTCATAGCTTCGGGAAGAGATTATTACGTCCCTTACTTGCATTGTGACTTCTGACGGGAGGCGGCCTGCTACCCACCTGAAACGGCTGGCGTCGCTGGTTATACGGCAGTTTTCGAATTCTAACTCGACCAGCGTGAACCAGAGTTCTGGATCAGCAGGTGTGAATGCCGGTATGTGCAGCGTGATCGCCCCAACGGTGGGGTCTGAGCAGGATTTCCGTTCGGCAGACATAGCGATTACTTTATGGAATACCGACGGGAAAAGAAATCAACGACCAATGGGGCACTATAGTCTTCGCGAAAAAAAAATCACGACAAATTAGACATACAAAATATGTTTGGACGAAAAAAAAAATTATTTGGTAAACCAACCGAAAAAAAAAATCAAGATAGGGAAACAATAAAACACACAAAAAACGTACGCAGACGGGACCTTGAACGGTAGAAAACAAGGAAACTCACGTGACCTGAGGATCACGTCGGGCTCACCAATTGTAAGGTTGATTAGACCTTACTTCGCGGTTTCCTTAGTAAACGCGTGCCTCGGTCCTTTGTACTGCGTGGACCACCTGCACGTTACTCTAATGTGCGGCACTGCACAAATATGTTAACCAGAACAGTATTCTCCACGACCCGTGAGAACGAGAAGGCGATTGGGAGAGATAGTGGTTAGCGTGTATTTGGGAGCGTGCGTGAGAGCGTGCGCAAGAGCAACGGTCAAATGGCAACCGCGCTTGGCAGTCAGCGTTCAGTTAAACAATAAACGTGGTAAAAGTATGAACGAAGATGGCAACCGCTACATGGTCATTTATCTGGAGCGCGATCTGTTTGACCCAAGCTGACAGCACATCGACTGCATCGCATCTACCCATCTCATGCATATCCAGCCAAGGAATCATCTGCTTATCCTGACGGCTTCACTACCGCGCAGATTTTGTCATTTTATCAAGTGAATATATTCTCATCTCCAAGGTTCATTTTGTTGCCATCTTGCTACTCTCTGTTAGGCTTCAACGGCTAACCTAAACGGAATATTCCCTCGGATCTTTCTTTACCCACCTGACAAAATCTGTCACTCTGTCCAACTAGATTTCATGACCAGGCACCGCGTAGCTTTCTCGCTGTTATCGGTATAGTTTTTAATAAGCTATCTAGGATAATCCCTAAAGCTATAGCTCTAAGGTCTGTTGTCCGACCCAGAAAAAATCAAGCGATTTTTTCTGAACATTAGTCCCCGGGACCACCCGGTGGTAAAAGATACACACAAAAGTGATCATTGAACTGCTCTTAGGGTCGGAGCTAAGTAAAACATCAGTCTCAGTGAAACCACACTAGCAGACTCTAAGACACCACTCAGGGAATCACCTTAGTAAAGAGACTAAAGCCGTCTTGACTTGCGTAATACATCCGGAAACTTTCAAACAGCACCATCCGCAGAAACTGCTTGCAGTTTTTAGCTGAACAACTGATACATAATTGGTTCCGCTGATATTGACCCTCCGTGGCTAATACTTTCTTCCCCACCTAAGGCTCACATATACTGGCCATACTCTACACTTAATCCTTTGCTTCCGTATAGCTCTCTTACCCCCACATATTGCCACATCTCATCCGATTGGCCATCCACATCCTTACCACCATAGATATGCCTACATCTCCTCCCAACCGACCCAAAATCACTGCCAGCAACCGCCGTCGCAAGACTGCTAAACTGCAAAACTCACTGAATAACTGCTCAGTCTCTCTGGTAGATATACTTGGACATGCTAATAGACAAACTACGGAAATGAGCAAAAATCTGAGCAGTCTTTCCTCTCGCATTGACTCCGCTGATCAAATTATCGGTCAACTGATGCCTATAGCATTCTTGCTTGATCCAGCCGCACACCATACCCCAACCAATCTACTACTGGCCACGAAGTTTGTGGACACAATTGCCTCGGAAATCTCCAGACGGATAAAAAAGGCAAACAATGCGGTTGTGTTTAACATTCCAGACCGAATACCTCTATCAGCTGCTAAAAATATGATCTTAAGCGCTTGCAACCTTGACTCACAACTGTGCCACTGTATTAGACTCCGCAAAACCTCCCTATGCACCACCTGTCCACTGCTGTTCCAGTTTACAAATGAAGTTGTCGCCAAGATTTTTATCAGCCGGCAAGCGTTAGTCGTAGCCAAAACCGGCTTCAAGTGCGCCAAGATATTTCCTGACAAGACCCCCCTGCAAAGAGAGGTGCACAAGAGTCACGCCCAGAACAGTAACAACGGTGTTAGCGCAACCAACAATCCACCCCAAAACTCCGGGGCACCTATCACTGGCCATCACCCGATGTTGCCATCTATTGCAGATTACAATGCAACCGTAGATTTAGACAGTACGCCAATTTCCTCACCCAATGAGCCACCTGGCAAACGCCCCAACAGCCAGAATAGCCCAAGCAAATCTCCAGACTGGAACAAGCGCCCCAACGTCCACAAAACTGATGAAGGTTCCTCCAACTCATCCACCCGCGAGCTCATGTACTCCACAAGTCTAGATGACCCCATTCCTTCAACTAGCTCCATGTCGGGCCATTAAACCATACCTAAAAATCACTGCACCATCAACCCACCTCCGTCTACACCCATGCATCCTGTTACCTCTGGCATTTTTGCTAACTCAACCAGGCCCCTAAGCCCACCATCTGCACCCACCCATTTGCAACCAGAATGTGTCTGGTTACCACCTAGGCCACCACCGCTAATTAGCCCGTCAGTGCAGATTGACCCACAGAAGTTAACACCTCGTCACCAAAAGAACAAGGCCCATCAACGTAACGCACATGCAAACCATAAGGTAATGACTCAGTCACGTGAAATTCTACCAGCCCCTTATGCGGCTGGGAATCCTAGTTTTCCATCTCGGCTAACTGCCTTTTCATTTCCACCCTACTTGTACCCACCTTATCCCCCCCCCCATTCACCGCTCCATTACATTACTATCCGCCACACCAACTACTCTATACCTCTACCGCTACCCAGTCACTCCCGGGGAACCATTTCCTGGTTTCACCTAGCTCCCCTCTCCCACAAGACCCATCCACGTCTCTTGGCCCAGTACTGCCATCCATCCGTGGCCGCTTTTTTCCTGCCGGCCCCCTTCGAGAATATTCCCCGCATTCAAACTACTCTCCCAAACAGCACCTCCCCATCCCTCTCCCCTCACACTATCCCCCTCCAGGCTTCAACTCATCCAATCCGTGGAACAACTGAGGTCCTCCCCCCATCCTTGCCCTATACTTCACTGGAATTACCACCCTCATTACCACTACCGAACCCCCCACCATATCCACCACTACCGAGGCCTGTATCATCTCTCTCAGTCATACTTGTAAATGCCCGTTCATTACTGCACAAAACTAAAGCCATCCGCAGCATCGCTGAGCCCTCTGACTTTGATATTATCATTGTAACTGAAACATGGCTAACAGATTCCGTCCCGTCAGATCGAGTCTGTCTAGTTGGCTACCAGATGTTCCGAAGGAATAGGCCTTGTCGTGGGGGAGGCTGTCTAATTTATGTCAAAAACACTCTGCTGGCCATTCCACTGTCACACACAACTCTGGACGCCATTCAGGATTCACTGTGGTTAACAATTCCCTTACTTAATTCCTATCTTCATATTGGTTGCATCTATAGGCCACCTGATTTCAACGCTATGGATCTTACCAAGATTATTGACGCTTTCAACTATCTTTCATTGCTGCCCTGTTCCTCCAAACTCATAGCAGGGGACTTCAATGCACCGAGCATTTGTTGGAATACTCTATCCGCCCCAAACAACTTACTAGATTTTATGTCATGCATCCGCGTTGGGCGCTGGATCCAACACGTAACAGTCCCAACCAGAGGTAACAACATCCTTGATTTGTTGTTTACTATTGGTTTATCAGATGTTTCAGCCAGTACGCTCGACCTCTTTCCTGGAAGCGACCACAGAATGGTGTCCTGCACCTTCGTGGTTCCGCAATCTTTTGACAAATCCCACCCACCCAATCATTACTCTTCAGCAGTCAACTGGGTCAATCTTATCTGCACGCTTCGATCGCTAGACTGGGACGACTTTTTCCTGCAAAGCGACCCTCAGCTGGCTGCTAATTTACTATATTCTAACCTATCATACTTGCTGTCCAAAATCACTACTACTCGTATCACATCAAACCGAGTCCGTAGTTCAATCCTGAGCCGAATGCAAAACAAGTATCTGAAGCTCCAGAAGGTGTATCAAACCAATAATGACTTATCGTCATTCTTGCAGCTCCAACGTCTCTCGGTAGCAATCAGAATGAAGACTGATGATATGCTCAAAAAACAAGAAGTATCTGCCTTGCAATGCCATGATACTTCCTCAAAGTTGGCATACCTAATGAAGAATAGAAATCAGAGCAAACCAGTAAGTATCCCCTCTCTAATCTTAGAAAATAACGACCGCATTACCTCACCTCTAGCGATAGCTGAGGCGCTTAACTCCTACTTTGCTGCATCCATGACTACGAACCCCCTTACTTTATCCCCATGCATAGACCCTGTCACCGAGCACTCACTGTCTGATTTAGAATTTACTTTAAAAGAGGTGACCAACCAGATTACCCGTGTCCGGAAGTCCTCACACCTTGGCCATGATGGTGTTCCGCCGACACTTCTACGTCTTGGAGGAACTGATGTCGCAGCCTTACTATTGAAGGTCTACAATCTATCCATCAAGTTTGGCATATTTCCCTCACAGTGGAAGACTGCGGTCATCATCCCAATCCATAAGAAGGGACCAATACATGACCCCTCAAATTACCGCCCTATCAACCACACTCCAATTGCTTCTAGGTTGATGGAACGCCTCATCAAACAGCGGATGTCCGACTTCCTGTTGTCCCATAACATCATTCATAGTGGGCAGCATGGCTTCCTAAAATCACGTTCATGCACCACCTGTCAGTACGACTTTTTTAACCTCATAACGGCGGCCGCCGACAACGCTAAATCTATCATCATCATATACCTTGATATGACAAAGGCTTTCGACCGCGTCCCTCACGCTTTGTTACTAACTAAACTCAAAGCTCATGGCTTTTCCGGTTCGCTTTTATCTTGGTTAACATCTTATTTATGGGACCGTTCACAAGTGGTTTCCATTGATGGGTGTTTCTCACAACCTGCTCCAGTCACCAGTGGAGTTATACAAGGCAGTGTACTCGGTCCTTTACTATTTCTCATCTACATAAACGACATATTTCCCATCTTGCACCATGGTACCCCATTCCTTTTTGCTGATGACGTTAAGATTGTCTATGAGTTTCCTCGTCAAAACCTCAACATCATGCTGGATGATATCTCTAGTGACCTAAAGCGACTCGGGGATTGGTGCAATTCATGGAATATGGACTTTTCGACCTCGAAGAGCTGCTACACAACATTCAGATGTCAAGTGACCCCCGGAACCCTGCTTATCCACGACCTACCCATTTCGTACAGCCCTTTAGTTTGAGACCTTGGTCTCCATTATTCTTGTAGCTTTAGGTTTTCTGAGTATGTTCCACTCCAGATTGCAAAGACCAGAAGAACCACTGGTCTCATCTCCAGAACTTTTCGGCTAAATGATTGCAAACTGCTCACTTACAAGTCTCACGCCAGGCCTCTCCTTGAATACTGTCCCATTATCTTCACCAACATGACGAAATCCGACCGCATTTCTCTGGAGTCCGTGCAACGCCAATTCACCAAACAATTAGTAGGCTTTTCCTCCAGTCTGTGTTACAAGGATCGATGCATCCTACTCAGTCTTGACTCTCTATGGTTGCGTCGCATGAAGCTCAATTTGTGCTTCCTGTTTAAGCTGTACCACCGTACGGCCTTTTCGTGTACCGAACCCCTTCGTCTCACTCTCTCCACGAATTATGCTCTACGCCATCGGTCATTGCAGCTCTCTATTCCTAGATCAAAACTAGCGTTAAGATCTAACTTTTTCCTTATAAAATACTCAAAGTTATGGAATAAACTCCCGCTAAACATCCGCGAAAGTCTCTCAATTTCCCAGTTCAGTGGCTCGCTGGATCAGTTCTTGACTGTTCCCAATGTGATCCTTCTTACCGGCCTGACCGTCACCGAAGAGGTGGCCTACGAAAACGGGTTTGATTACTAGGATTACTGCACTAGAACTTTCATTTCTCACCCGATGACAAACGCCAGGGCAACAATTCTCTTTTACGTTATATTGCTCACAATCTATACTACTGTAGCCACAGTTTGCTGACTTTTATAACTATACCTAGTTTAATGCTTGCCGGTTCTCCTAATTTTAGACAATGTTCCTGTTCTATTGCCAACCAGTCTAAGTTTCTTAGTCTTAGATGTCTCCACAGAAAATAAGTACGTGGCTTCGGACCCTAGGACACTGAGTTCCGCCGTCTACCACTTTACTCGATCCTTTCACTCCTCTCCCGTTCATCTTGGCTACCACCACTCACCTGGGTTTTATGCCCGGCCTCAATTCGCCTTTCTTAATCACCTCATTCCAGAATCTATTATCCCAGAAGCCCACCTGCTAGTACTTACCTGGTGGCTTTTCCTCTCGTCTCACCTCTGTATCTACCATGCACCAACTACTATCATATTCTCTCTTATGCACCACACCATTTCCCATCAGCAGAGCTAAACTCATCTGCACCAGCTAGCCCGGAATGGACTCTGATGGTCTTAGGCATGGCCTGGCGCTGTATGAGACTGACACACGTATGCCAGCTTGTGCTTTACAACGTTCGTTGTCCTACTACGTGTGTTGCATAATCCCATCCTGCATTTTCCCAGCCCATGCTAGCGAAACCCCTGATGTCAACGGCACCCATACCATTGCGTCGTTGGAACGTGGGGAAAACAGACCACCCCCAGCAGTTGCGAAAAAGACAAATACGCTTAAAATTACGATCGGGCGGAGGGGCTATGGAAAGTTCCTATATGAGCTCAACCACCCCTCTGTTAGGAAACAAAAAAAAATAATAATAATAATAAAACTGAAAAAAGAGAACAGCGGAAACGAAAAAGACCTCGTGGGATCGATTCGATCTCCAAATACCACTGACATCGGGCTGTGAAGGAATTGGGCAACCTTCATCTATGGGAAAGTATCCCATCAGCTCAGACCTGATCCTGCGAAAGGGGAAACCCCACATCGCCCTTGTTCGCTCGACAAGCTTTGGTCTTCACGCTCGAGACTGACTGGGGTGACAGCGCACTGGACTCTCCACATACGCTTTCCCATCCCCCGCTCTAAGTTTCAACCACCCCATGCCCACCATAAGCGCACCTAGCATGCACGTCGACGTCAAATACAATCGCTACCACAGCCCTGACCTTCAACCCATTGTCCTGGACAGAGTATCGACGTACCTGACGAATAACGGCAACCTCGATGAAGCCCGGAAAAGGAAAAAAAGAGATAAGAACATAGTGGAAACCGGTCACCTTTTCCATCTATACCCCTCTATCTTCCGTCATCTTTTTTAGAAAACGGTCTTCTCGATGTCCTAGCATCCAAGCCACGCTTAGGTTTACAACCCTACCTAACAGTAACCACTGCCTCCTGCCAACTACAATCACTACCGCAGCCTGCTCACAATTAAGTTAAATCTCTGAAATGCAGACGCAGCAGCCCACCGGGTTTACGCTATCTTGCTAGCCTGTAGTAGTACTTATCAACCCCCTGCAACCCTACGTTACTTAAGCTCTCTAATTAGAACCCAGATCAAAGTACGAAATGTAACACTGACAGTCCACATAAACCCAGCCAGTTCTTTATTAATTGTCGCTATTTATTATCATAACTAACAGCTGGAACCACGTCCAGACTGCTAACACCATTTATTTCAGGTTTGTCGTCGCCCACTCTCTCGGGCACCACTTTCGGTGACCAATGTCCACACTTTGACCTGTACCGACAGAGACCTTAATGGCATCTTTTATACCAAACGGGATTGCAATCGGGCCACACGACCTCAAACACCCCCAAATGCTTACAAGCAGATTGATAGACGTCTCCTAACGCAACACCTCTACTAATGATGTCACTGTTGGAGGCTTCAGAAATAACAGTTCGCAAGCAAACTTCTATTGATTGATTGACACGTTCCTTACCCCGCCTGATGAACCATACCAACGGGATGCTGCACATCACCTTGGTCTCATGTGAAACAATCCAATAACAGAGCCAGAATACGCAACACAGGAATTTTCTCTCATTAAAATTCGATACGTTATCCGAACGCGAGTCCACTTGTCCCTCGCATCCTTGGTTCCCAACAATGATGCCGAAGATCACTGAGAATCAATAAGTCAATATATTTGTCAGCACAACAGAACAATAAGGCGCGAGCCTACAAGGAGATTTTTCGCTCCGTTTTCTCTTCCAAGATTTCATTTTTCTTCCGATCGGTATCCAGCCTGAAATTGACTCTTCACCAGTTAAAGGCCTTCAAGTTGCGCTGCCTTTTTTTTCTGAATGATAAGGGTTGTTGATCCCGAACCTAAACTCACCTTATATATGGATTGCTGTTTCCTCCACATTCATCAACGTTGCCTGTCCATTTCCACAAAGTTTCCTCATGTCCCCTCGTTTCATGATGAACTCCCTCTATTAGAATCGGGAATATCCATCATTCCGGGCCAACTTCATCTCCATAGAGAGCCGCTCTCTTCATATTCACCAAAGTTCACGGTTGTACTCCCATTCATTTCTTTAACCTCTCCATGTCCATAACTTACTCCGTGCATAGAACCAGCAATAGGCCTCAGTTACCCACATCTTGCATTATTATGACTTATAACGCATCCCTAGCGCTATATTTTCACGATATATTTTGTATTTTTACGGACCACCACCAACCAGTCGAATCCGAAACCAAACCGTATTTGCCGCGCAAACCTTTATAATTCCAGTCGACTCAAACTATCTCTAGCTATATTGTTTTGCTGCTGACGACTCCACTCGCTTTCTTGAAATTCGTGTATAGTTCATTGTTTTGAGTAACGTTGTACACCATGATCATGCACTTGCGCATGCGTCTCGACCATGGTCGAGAAATATACCATTATTATTATTATTATTATTATTATTATTATTATTATTAAGCCACACCACAAAATGAGTGCTCTCTACGCAATCTTTTGCCAAAAGTCAATTGCTAAATCCCCAGATTAGTGATAATCTAATTATTCCCCACTGTCTCAGGTCGGACTTCCCTTGAAATGTCTATTTGTTCGATCACGCGAGTCTATTGTCGGCTTTACCAGCGCCCCACTTCCATATGATTACACCAGACATCTACGCTGCTTATGCCTCTACTTTTCACCCCATTCTAAGTCTGCTGTCCTGTCATGTCAGCCTCTGACTAACCTCAGCAAAGCTAACTGTTGAAAAATATTTCTGTCAGTTTCCCATTTATTTTTCGCGATTGAGCACATGCACCAAACACAATCGTGGTGGACTTTTTTCCACTGCTTCGCCGGCCGTCAACAATCCTTGTCCCTGGTAATTGATCAATACACGATTCCCTCACTGTTCCAGGTCGGGCCTTATAAAGCGTATACAACAGCTCGGTCATGTGCACTTCTTGGCAGTATCTAATGCACTAGCCTTATTTGATTCTCTCAAATCGCCACATTTTCAACTCCCATGTCCATTTTGTTGCCAGAATGCTTCTTTCGCGTCAGTCTCCGTTTAACTTAACCAAATCCATTATTTGAATCCCACTTCGTCCACCTGTCAAGTCCCATCACTTTGTTATATCAACTTTCATGATCGGGCGTCTAAACCACACCTCAGTATGGTTACCTCCTTTGCTACCTTTCACTGGAATTCGGTAATCAGAGTTCCGAGTTATTGGTTTTTGTGCATCAATTTCAAGCTTTCTTCTTCTCATAGCACACCTCGTATTTCTTTATGAAGGCCTCTTCTTCATTTTCTGGTATGCTGCTGTCCCGGGTTCGAACGTGTATTCGTCACCTCCAGTAATTCCGCAAACTGCTCGCTGTTGCTTGCTGGGAAAGTTTTTGTGTATGTACTCTCTAGTGATGATAATAATAGTGATGGTGTATTTCATGGTTCTGCTTAGAGGGCGTGGCTGGAATCCTGATAGAGTGGGACGGTAATTAGGAGAAAACAAAATCAAAAATTGAAGTAGGGGTCGCATATTCCGCGTGCTGTATAGCAAAGCTAAGCGGAGTTCAAATGAGTTGGAATGACAGTGGTTTGTGCGGTGAATACGAATGAGCTCTTATTTGAATTTTGAATAAAAGTGAAGAATGGGCGGAATAAAACCGTTTAAAAGAGCTCTATTATGGAAGGCCTTATACAGAATGGAGACGCCAAGTAAGTGGCGCCCTTCGGGTTCATTGGCCTGAGCACTTTGTCGAAAAGCTGGCGCACGGCATCAAGCAGTGGAAATTATTGTCTATAATGGGAAGTTCTCCTACCTTCAACTTGTTCACTTATGTGTGGTAACTAGGCTCTTGGTGACCTCGGAAATTCAAAATATATTTTCTCTTTTCCGAGGTATCACATTTGTCCACACAAAAATCAACGGTGCCTGTTACTTGGACAGTTCACGTATCTATTCCTCACTCTGTTCCCTAGAAAGGTTTACTTTTCTGATGCGAAATAATTTCTGTGTTCCGCTTGTTCAGCCGTAAGGAGGCCAGAAGCCCTAACCCCAGCCTTGCTGTCGATGGATCCCACTACTGGCCACCATGCTTAGATTGAATTTGTTTGTGCTTATGGGCCGCGCAAATGACGAGTACTGTATCGAAGACCTTCCCTTTAACATCTCCGTCGACAAACTAGCTGACCTACCTACCAGTTGTTTTACTGATGCACTCTGTCCAAAAGTGGGCCTGTGGGCGGGACCAACCAGGTAGTGCCACAGGCATGGGCCCCAAAAAATTGCAATCAGGTGGAGGAAAGTTTTTTGCGGAAGTAGTAGGCACACCTGAGAGGACATTTATTACAGCGATTGAGAGAGATCCAAGGGTTTGTCACGCGGTCGTTGCCTCAACTCCCTCGAAGCAGACCGGCCAGGGCCAGTGGACTGAGCAGAAGCCTAGAAGGACGTGGAAACCCAATAAAAGAGCGAATATGACGTAGAGGAGGATGGGTTAGCTACGGCGGACGACCCTGCGCTCCTGGTGTTAGAAAACAACGTGAAGTATCCGCAAAAGAAGATCTTGCCGATGGGTAGGGTCTCAAGCCGCGGGCTTCTGACCCCATGTCAGGAAGAACCTTCCATAAGGGAATCAAAGGCTAGGCTGGACGTAGACGAGTGGAGGGTCTGTGAAACTGCGATTTGCAGGTGTTCCAAGCCATACTGCCCTATGAAGGGTGCACAGAGTGGGACATCAGAGTCACCACTTGGAAACAAGGGCAAACGTCACTCGAGGCAAATACTAGTAGAGTTCCTTGATGAGGCCACCCTAGATAGGCTGCTAGCGAGGGCAGCAGCGGTGGCATACACCACCAAGGATAAATGCTGGACTGCCCCAGACTAGAATAGGGGAAGGCCCGATGCTCTAGCACTGGGTGGAACCCTGGCTAGACCCTCCAGGCCCAGGTGGGAAACAACCAAGCCGAGCAGAATGTCACACTCTGCGCTCGGGCCCGGGACCTGACAGCTGTGAAGAAGCCGCTTGCGGGGTCGGAAATAAATGTGACTGGAGGCGCGCCGGAAGATGAAAATTGGCAGTGCTGTCCGAAGGTGGAGGACAGTGCAACCCTTGCCAGTCTGGATGTTATGGCAACTCCTACAGAGATGGATCGGTAGTCGTCAGAAGTCCTGGGTCATCGGCCGGCGTCACGCACAGCAGTGGGGTCGGCCTGTGCAAAATGCTTGCCACAATCTCGGGCTTTGGGCCTTAGAGCCGGACAGAAACAAATAATTGGGCACCTAAGTGACTGGGCAAACGAGGTGGTGTTGTTTAATAACGCGTGTAGTATTAGAAACAGATGGAACTCGCCAAAGCCGCCGGACAGCACAATGCGTCTATAGATGCCGTTACGAAAACATGGCTTCCCAAGGAAGAAAATGTGCCAGGACCAAGAAGTAACGGTTTTGAAATCTATAGACAGGATAGAGAACACGATCGCCTTGGAGGAGGGGCAACGATCCTCACTAGGTCAGGTAAAACCGTCTTGAGTCCCAGACCAAGGCGTGCACTAGCAGTGTCCAGTTGTGTGCCGCTACGATCATCTTTTACCTGTGTCTACAGAGCATCAAGTACAAACCTCGAGGAGGATGCTAGTTTACCGCGGACTCTGACTGAACTATTTAAAGACGCACAAAAGACCCTCACCGTGGATGACTTTGATCTTCCGCAGGCTGATTGAACAGTTGGAGTCTGCGTGCCGGGACCGGAGGGGGAAACCTATTTAGAATGGCTGCGTGCCAAAGAGTTTCGCCAGCATACTGGGGGAAATGCCAGATATGTGGCCGGAGGCTTTCCATCCTTGCTGGATCCAGCGATAACAAGTCTCTAAAACTGTGTCTGGACAACATTGCTGTGCTCCGCCGGGGAAGAATGACCACTTGTTTGTCAGAATCAGCCTATGCATGCTGCAACCCCAGGTACCCTCAAGGCTGGTTGGGAACTTCGGTGGTATGGACATAGACTGGCCTCCCAACAGGGCGATGGGAATGACGCGGGACACGGTAGAGGGGGTTACCGTCGAGGAGAGCTGGCGTGTCATGAAGGGATCCTGATTGCTCTCCAGTGACAGTTCACACGCTTGAAACGAAGGGGTGGGGAGGGCGAATCTACGTGGTGGAAGGCTGCAATAGCCAAGACCATCGGACATGGAAACCGCAGCTGGAACCAGTACAAAGCTTCCGGCAGTTGGCTGACCTGGAACCGTTATGCAAAGCCTGCGAACTAGACTGTGAGCATTCTGCTAACCTCAAGGCGAGAATTTGAGTTCAGATTGGCCCCGTACGTAAAGCAGCAGCCGAAAAATTCTATAGCTATGCGCAGTTGAAAGACTGGACATCGGATGCCTTAATCCCGCCATCCACTAGGGACAGCGGTATTGTCATGAGTGACCCGAGAAAAACAGACACCTTGGGGGAGTACTTTGATGACGTACATGGAATAGATTGTGGAGCACGAGGTGGCCTGGCTCTGGTGCATTCTCCTTAGCAGTTAAGCGAGCTAAATCTTAGAGGGCATTGCGCGCAAGTACCTGCAGGAAGTAACCAACCATAGTTCTGCGGGTCCAGACGACATCCACTCAGCCATCATCAAGCCGTTGGCGGATACCATTTCTCCATCGGTATGCAGGCTGTACAGGTTTGCATTGGGCCAGACTTAGCTGCCTCAGGGCTGGAAGAGCGTGGCCTTCGTGGCGATGCATAAGAGTGGACCTAAGCCAGCTATGCATAACTACAGGCCGGTAAGCCAAACAGGCATTCTATGTAAAGTCATCGAGATCATCCGTGCCCACATCTGTCACCACTTACTGGAACACTCCATGCTAAGTCCGGCCCAACATGGATTCCTAAAAACAGGCATTGTCTGACCAATCTCTTGTGTTTTCAATATGAAACAACCCGACTACTGGATGGAAGCAATTAAGTTGAGGTGTGCTACCTCGACCTTAGCAAGGCTTTCGACTCCGTTAATCATCGTTTTTACTAAATAAGGTGGAGAAGTTGTGTAAAGGTGGACGAGTATATAGGTGACTGGTGAATTTTCTCCCCAACAGGACGTTAATCGTCAAAGTTGGGGGCAGGTGCTCATACTTAGTGAACGTCATCAGTGGTGTACCTCAGGGATCGGTCCTAGGCCCCTAGCTACTCCTGTTGTTTATTATTGACCCGGCATCCAACCTCCAGTACCCTGGCTTTATTTTGTGGAAGATGTGAAGATTATTTGATCTGAGGGCGGGGTGGAATTAAGCGGGAATATACGTACCTTCCTGGACTGGGCATACAAGTGGGACTTACCCCGAAAGCTGGAAAAAACCATTTGTTGTCAGGGTCAACAGAAAGCCTAACCGTCACTCACGACCAAGGGCTCTTCATCACAAAAGCAGCCAGTGGAGTTTAAGACCGCGGGGTCATCATGAGCGGTGACTTTAAATGGTCGGACCAGTGCGACTCTGCTGCAGAGAAAGCTTGAAGTGAGCTCTCTGGGCTGTGATTGGCATTGCCTTATCGACGGCCTGAAATATTCGTACCTATCTACATGGTTATGTTACGACCTCACTCAGAAGGTAGAGCAAAGGCCTGATCACCGTTCTACAAAAAAGGACACCGCCTGCTTGGAAAAATCTCAGCATCTCGCTAGGGGAGTGGTTAAAAGGCACAGAGGTAAGACGTAGGAGCACAGACTCTGTGATCTGAATCTCCTCTCTTTCGAAAGGAGGAGACTTCGGGGGGGGGGGATTTTATAGAAAATTTCAAGGCAATGTAGGGCTTTTCTGGCCTTAGACCAGATAGTCTATTCCAAGTAGCTTCTGATTCCAGAACAAGGGAACATGGGAAGAAGCAAACGAAAGTTCGAGCTAGGTTGATAACCAGGTAGCACTTCTTTAACAATAGGGTGGTGAACAGTTGGAGCGGTCTGCCTGGTGGAAAGATATAACTGTAGACCGTCTAGTCCTACAAAGGTGTCCCAGATCTCAAGTGGTACGAGATACTTCCTTGTAGTGAGCGCTGAGTATGGTAACTAGATGGATGGCGGGTAGCACTGTGGTCTGTCGGAAGTATGTTTTATTCGGCCTTTTCTTTTATTGCGTACTGTCTCTTTGGAAGCTTACGACACATATTGTCCCTCGCAGTTGAAATGCTGTGAGGCTTTGCGTTTTCCTCCTATTTTTAGCGGGGATTCAAATAAATAAACTGCTCGGTGGTGGGTTCCCACCTGGCGTGCATACTGTCGAAGGAATTCTGAACACCGGAATGGCCGTGGCCATTATCTGTCCTCTGCAAACTCAGCTGAACTGTCTTAATTCGGCTGCCGGAGAGCGACTGCTGCTTATCAAAGCTGCCCTATTTTCCACCTTGTAGCGGTTGCCATCTTCGTCCATACTTTTACCACGTTTATTGTTTAACTAAACGCTGACTGCCAAGCGCGGTTGCCATTTGACCGTTGCTCTTGCGCACGCTCTCACGCACGCTCCCAAATACATGCTAACAACTATCTCTCCCAATCGCCTTCTCGTTCTCACGGGTCGTGGAGAATACTGTTCTGGTTAACATATTTGTGCAGTGCCGCACATTAGAGTAACGTGCAGGTGGTCCACGCAGTACAAAGGACCGAAGCACGCGTTTACTAAGGAAACCGCGAAGTAAGGTCTAATCAACCTTACAACCTTGGCCCTTGGATTGTTTGGCCGGAGGGATTACTATTGATGGGGGTTTTCATATATTTATAGGCTGTAAACTAAGCGGTGCCGTGCCACAAACCATTTTTACTTCCCAACCCTACCACGGCTTCTTGGCTTTCGACAGGATACCCGGGTCGGACGAATTCGTGATCACAATTACCGTATCATAATGCTTACCAGCGGGACGGACTAGGTAAAAACGACCCTTGGGGGCAAACCAGGCACAACACAGATTGATTCTATCATCGAAACTCGGTATCTGTGACATATTTTCTCCCTTTTTGAGGCGTTGTGCCTGTTTTTACACTTGTCTACGTTGTCTGTCACGTGGACAGTTTATTTCTATTCATAACTATTTCCTGTGTCGTTCGCGTTTCCGTTGTGAAGTAATATTTCCGTCTTTTTATTGTGCAGCCATAGGCGACTGGGACTCCTAACCTTACCGTTGCTGTCCCAGTGACCCACCACTGGATAAAACTCATTGGACGCGCTGGCAGACCTAACGCGTGGTCAGTCTACTCTTATTGGCGCATGCTGTAGTTTGTCTTGCATATTCAGCCTATTTTTACTCTCTTATTGATGGCCCTCTTCTGTACTGTGATCAAACTTTCATTCGTTCTCTATCCACTGGTTTTTTGATTCGTGCCGGTAAGAATTACTTGGTTTACAGTCTGTACCTCAGCCCGAATGCGCCGCAGTCTCTTCCAACTGGTTGCTAGTTAGACGGCTTTTGTTTTGTGTAAACTCCGAATTTTCCGGAAAGCGGCTTTTTGTTCTCGGTTTCATATCTAGCTGTAAGTCATTCCTTGTCTGCGTGTTGATCTTAATCAACGCTCTGTTAGCAATAAATAAGGCTCACTCTATTCGTTCAAGGCACTCACAGCAGACTATTATTTCATTTGATCGAATAGAACACAGCTGTCTGATACTTTCTCCACTGAAGACACCGCTGTGATAGTTTACATGGTCTTCGAGAAAGACGGACTAGAACAGAACAAGGGAGGCTGCCAGATCCATGTAAAGGAAGGTCTCACCACACCTTTGTTTAGGCATCCCCTTCTGGACTGCATAGAAGATTCGGCACGGCCCAAAATAGAACCGAGCTTTGTCAGATTTGGATTAGCCGTATTTACCGTCCACTTAGCTCAAGCAGTTGCAACTTCCCAAATATTACTTACGTTCTAAATTTTCCCGCAGATCTCCCTCATTGACTAAAGCTCACAGCAGGTGACTTAAGTGCATTGTGTTTGTTGGTCGACTTATTCTCGTCCACAAAAATCTCGACCTTGTGAATGCTATCCGGCTTGTGGGATGGGTTTACCATGTGTCCTACCCAACAGGATTGAGTAACTCTCTAGACTTATTCTTAACCCAAATGCCGCATAGGTATTCACTCTGGTCGAACACGGATTTCCTGGAAGTAATCACCACATGGTTTCCCGTAGGTTCTTTATCCCCACAAGAAGCCACCAAGTCCTATCCGTTGTCAGGTCTCCATTATTTGAATGGGGCCAACAGCTTTCGCTTGTACGAACTGAGATTGGGATAAGTTTTCCCTGTCTTGCGAAAGACAAGCTGTAACAGACAAGCTCTATCCCACCTTGAGTCTGTGTCACAACATAATCACGCCCGAAGGTTGTTCTTTAAAAGCAGCATAATTAAAACAAAATATCCTGACTGAAACTCCAACTCTGAAAACTACAGCTTACCTTTCTTAAAACAGAGGACTTCGCCCAATAACATAAAAAGGTTCATCTTCCCCAATATAGCTTATCTTAGTAAGAGTGAGTAAAGAAAAATAAGAACTAAATGCCTTGCGCATTATCTTAATGGATAAAAAAGGAAAGCTCGTTATTATTAAGTTACGTCTTCCTATCCTAAGTAATATTTTTACACAAAAATCATGAGACTTATCAGGGGCGTTCGATACATTTTCGTATACACTTTACCAAATGAATAATCTTCAGTTATTGTATTTTTTTGCTTTTAATTTCTCGGGCTATCTGTCTGCTATCTATTTTCACCCAAATGATATAGCATCTCTGTTGTCAAGCATCAGCTAACCCACGGCTTTGGGTCAGATGCCTTACCTACGGCCACTTTCAGGTCAGGTGGACCCAATATTGAAGTGCCGTTATTCAACATAGCTGTCCTATCGATGCAGTATTGTTTGTATCGCAGACATCTGGAAACCTCAGCTGTTATTCCACCTTATATGAGGGGGTAGAAAAGACCCAGCAAGATATGAAACTGACAGTTACAACTCTTTTGCCTCCAGGATAAAAGAAATACCGATAATATGTGAGCTTACGTTTTATCTTCTCAGGCATAATCCCACAAATACGGCCGGCATGAGTTTTTTAATTACCGCTCCTGCTCCGTCTGTACGACTAAGTTTATGAATCCCACAACGACGGCTGTCATCTGTGGCAAAGAGATAATAATAATTTTTCTTTATGTGACTAAAGCTTTTGGCCAAATTTCTGACTTCCGGCTTTCAGCCAAAGTGAAATCCTGTGGCGTCGTTGCCCCTTCATATTCTTGGCTGTCTTCTCATTTGCATACACGCGGTCCGATCGTAGATGTGAATGACTCGGTGTCACTACACAAAACCGTAACTAACGGTGTCATTCAAGTGAGCGTTCTTGGACCAGTACAATTTCTAAATTATGCGAAAGTTGTGCTTAACCTAATTTGTCAGGGCATTTATTTTCTCTTTGCTAATGACTTAAAAATATCACAAACCTTCGGCCCCCATTATTCGAACATAATAGTCAGTACCATAAAGCGGGATCTCACTTCACTGAGCACTTGGAGTACCGCTTGGTTTATGAAGCGCCCTGCTAAAAAGGCAGTCTTTTAACGCGCAAGCATTTCGTCCCACCAGGGATATTAGCACAGATGGTCGAACAATTGCAAACCATTCGCTAAAACGAGATTATAGTTTCCAGTTCTCTTGTCCTTTTTCCTTCTCGGAACTTACATTCATTCAAATTTTGAAGGCCCAAGGTTTAACAAGACTACTTCACAGGACATTTCCGCTGCAAGGAAGTAAACTCACCGTCCATAAGACTCACAACAGATCACTTACAGTGTGAATCAATGATTGGTTCCAACGCGCAACATTGTGACCTAATAACCATGGAGGATAAACAACGACCATTCACAAAGCAAACAATAGGTTATTTTAAAACACTGGCTATAGACAATGCTTCATTTCCTTACATCAAGAACCTGTTTAGCTGAGAAGGCTAAAAATTGTTTCATCTTTCTTCCAGAACCCCATTAAACATCAGACTTGTGACTTGTAAGGTTGTTTAGATCTTACATGCTGTTTTCTTATTACGTACGTTCGCTAGGCCTTCCCAACACGCTTGGACCACCTGTTCATTACAGTGGTACTCTGCAATATACCATCACAATCACCACGACATTGTTTCCCACCACCCATGAGAAGGAGAACACTATAGGTAGGGAGAGAGTGGTTAGTGTATATTGGAGAAGCGCTTGTAGCGTGCACGGGCAACGTTCAAGTGGTCACCGCGCCTGGTGGCGCGAGTTCACATAAACACTGATGTGTGTTAAACAAATAATCAGGGTTAAATGCCACTACAGACTCATCACCAAAGAGTTTCGGCACTCGTTATGACAAAGTAGTTGCTCATTTAATGTCCCAATTCCCAAGAAAAGTTTGCAGTTCAGCTTCTTCATAGTTGAATGCTCCTCATCTTGGAATGAAATGCCGCCAAAGATTTGTCCGATCGACCACCCTTCAGCGATCAAAGAAGAGGCAGATGAATTCTTTGTAGTGCTAAACGTAATCCATATTATTAGTAACACTTTTATCAGGGAAGATAGGGCTCACAAAGTCGGTCTATTTTTATAAATAAACTTCACACCATTAAGTATTCAACCGCAACTGGAACCCTTCCGAACTGCAGACATTATTCCGATTTTCTTTCAGATTAGTTTTGTGGTTTGGATTTTCATAGATGCCGTCTGCTTACAGAATTATCGAGTAACGCTGCAATGTTCCTTCATCTTCATTGAATGGTATTTGCCTAAATTAGTGGCATCTGAAGTCACATTTTCGTGAAAATCTGTAGACTACAGAGGGAACTCACGAATGGATCACTCGCATTAACATCTCCACAATGCTTGAAACATCTCCTGGATGTACCATTAGAACTTCGATCATCACTTCACGCACCGCCTAATTTCCGTCCGTGGGCATTTTAGCCCCTACGCTACATGAGAGCAAAAATACCTTGAACGAACCAGGCAGTCGAACTTTTATTTCATTGTCGTTCTGCTAACTAACCGTGACAAGCTTTATTCGCAGTGCACAAAAAGCTGTTATCCATAGGCACCTTCCAGAGTGACCGTCACGTACGCGAGTCTCAGCCCTTCAATAACAGTTCAGCTTCACACGAGTCCAACGGGGTCTCTTGAATCCTTCCGCTAATTCCCGCCCGACTTATGACAATGATCGTTTCATCTTACATCCAACATAAACAAAACTTGGCTGTCTGGTCTACAGACAGCCAGTTTTGAGGTTGATACGCGCTTAGCCGCAGCTATCCTGAAATCAATCCACGACCATGAGTTTTCTTCCTTCTCTCTAATTTCCCGGTCATTTTCAACATTTTCATGGTCAGTTTCTGCTTTGTTCGACATTTCAATCCGCTGATTTCAGTTTTCATACGTTTCTCTCCTATGATCTTGGCAATCGACTTTATAGGTAAACCGCGTTGAATCTACCGTAATCGATGAAAAATAAAATCTACCTTTTCTTCTTTTCTTGCTCTGTACGTCTATGAAATAAGTTTTGCTCCGTTCTGTATTTGTGCATGTAGTGTACACTCAGGCCGTGCTTCATGGCATGCATCTCGTCCACTCACGAGAAATAAACCATTAACATTATTTGTGCTTTACCCTATTATTTTTAAACTACGGATGCTCAATGGGCGCTATTTTTGGTTGAAGTTTGTCCTGCTGCCAATATTTTGCGTCAAGTTAGCGAGTCTAGGCTTCCGCTGGGTTGGCAGCACAAGGAAGCGGGATGGTGGGATGATGTTGCATAAAAGAACCACGAAAAAAGTGATAGATATGGAGGCAGTACCCCATGGAAAGCCGACGTAGTGACAAGAATGAATAACTAGTATCATCCAGAAGAAGATAATTCGCCAACCCGGAAGCAGGAGGAATCCCAAAATGCTTAGAATTACTTACCAAGAAAAATACAGTGTCAAGCAGAAACAGAATTTTGCAACAGATATAATAGTGGACCTTCGCCTGGGCTTTGGCCTTATTATGCCGTTGTTGGGGGAAACGTATTGTCTTACGGAGCATCTTCGAGCCCTTATGCGACATTGCCTGACATTATAGATGAAAAGGACAGGCAACACTGCCTTCGGAGGCAGTACGTGGATCCTGTTGGTGACTTTACTTTCAGCTTTTCGTTGCGCTTGTCCAACATGATGAGAAGTTTTGGGAAAAGAAGGTCACCTTCGAACCTGGAAAATTCAGTTTTGTAACGAATGCCCTTGTTTGGCGGTTGATTACTCGAAGTTGGCAGGGTGGAGCCTCGGCATGATGAGAACGCATACTTTTTCCGTATTCCAGTTGAAAGATTAGGTTATTCAAAGTGGGATCCAGGGACAATCGGCAAGCTGATATAATTGGCAGCATGAACTGTTTCTCGGGTATTAGTCATGTGGAGGGGGGTGGGGGCGAAAGATAGGCTTTGCCAAACTAGAAGGAATTGAAAAAATAATGCGAAGAAGGGGTACCAGTCTGGTCGTTGTGCCAGCTATGGGTAAGGATGCCAGTATAGGTGAACAGAGATAAAACACACATAGGAATACTAGCAGACTGCTTTATGTGGATGCTTCCACGCTGCTTTCCCGTGAGAGTTGTGTGAAAACATGCGTAAAGGCAATAAAACGAAGCCTAATCCCTGAAACTTTTATAGACTTGCCCACCAATCGATAAGTGACGGTCATTGGAGACTGATAGGTGGGTGAAAAATGTGAGCTCGCTGGAAAGCGCATGGAGAAAGAGTGGCGGCACCACTGCTCTAGATTGCGAAACTCCTGGAACTAGTGAGGGTAAAATCTGCCTCAAGAGAAAACCTGGAACCTTATGAGAGACCTGCTTCACAAGTCACTTTGGCTAAGTAATCGAACCAGCGTCTTAGCAGAAAATCTGCAACCAACCCTTGACAACAATCCATCGGTGGACAGGCTTGAGGAGAAGGTAGGGGAGGTAAAGATGTTGATAGTGTTATAGACGTGCTTCTTTTATAGTCCACTTTCAAGCAAGGACGGGCAGGTTAGACTTAGTCCGTATATGTAAACCCTGAATGCTTTAGAGCCGGTATGTGGTCATAGACGAGCCATTGACAACGCCATTGGATATCGTTAAGCCAGTCACGAGTTGTGCCGGAAACCCGAGGGAGTTAGCATAGGGACGAGCTTGAACGGCATGCTATCACCGTATATGGGATCTGACAAAAGAACGGAACACTAGCTCAAGTGCCGAGATATTTTGGGGCTCTCTCAGTTTAATTCCTTACTGTCTGAATTCCCTATCGTTCTCTCCGTTCGCGCTCTTTTTTCTCACGCACTTTGACCACCCGGCCATTTCCCCCTTTCCTGGATGAAGTCATCGTCTGACCATGAAGTCCAATTTTTTCAAGCATCCATCTTATACCCTCACTAGAACTTCCACTCCTTTTCGGCGTACATTTTACCAGCTATTCGAGGCTCCCTACTTTGACCTCATTCGTATCATAGGACCGTGCAGTACATCATCTTTTGGGCTCCCCGCAAAAAAA
Organism: Fasciola hepatica; assembly: GCA_948099385.1. Lineage (NCBI taxonomy): Eukaryota > Metazoa > Platyhelminthes > Trematoda > Plagiorchiida > Fasciolidae > Fasciola > Fasciola hepatica. The sequence continues at coordinate 16,614,485 of CANUEZ040000048.1, forward strand.
CCCTTATCTTATCTTTAAAGCGGGAGTGTGATACGGATGTTTTGAAAATGGATGCATATCAGGCGAAGCAGTAGGGTAGTGGTAGAGGAGGTGGTTGTTGAAGAGCGAATGGTGTTTCTACTGGGTCGACGGAACGTGGACTACCTGTAGAGAAAGCTGACTGAGTAGTGAAACAAACAGGGGCGCAAAATTACGGTGATGGAAGTGTGGAGGTGTATGCTGACTTACGTCGATACCGAGCCATGTCCCGTCAGCAGTCAGCGTATCAGCCCCTGTCCTGAATCCAGGTCACCGGCTGTACCAGCGCAGGCGCGTGCGACAAGGTAGTGGATCGGTAGGACGCGAAATGACACACTTTCAGTGGTACCTGAAGGATGACCAATGAACCAAGCAGAAGACAGGCTACTTGATGCCAGTACGAACCAGTTGGTTTGCTTTGCAACTATTGGTGCCAGTGATTGTGTCTTCTTGTAAAAATGCTGTTCTGTGCCAATAAAGTGAGGTGATTCCTGGCTGAATGGACTTCTCACTAAAGTTGGGGGGGGGGGGGGTGGAACGGGAAAGGAAGTAGAATATAATGTTAGAAGGAGGTGGATATGGGATTGATAAGGAAGGCAGGTGGACGTAGATTGGGTGGATCAGAATAACAGGAAAATAGTGGTGCATCTACACCCTTATGATAGGTGGAACGTGGTAGTCCGGCTTAGGGAGAACGGGGGGAAAGATCGATTTGGGAGGCACAGAAAGACGACGGCTATGATGAACAACATATAGGAGAGGGGACGGAGGAGGATGGAGAGGTAAAAGTTGGCCGAATGGATCATTTAACTGCCAATGAATAATTTGACAACTACCAACACGGAGAGAAAGCGGCAGAAAAAATACACTTGATGGAACAGTGAGAGGAAGAATATCCTGAAGAGCTTCAGATCTGCGGGCAGTTGGACAAACGGGGTGAGCTGACAGGTTCCGACCACAACACTGGTTGATCTGAAGCTTCGGAAGGATTCTCAGAGTTGAGTAACGAATATATGGTAGACGTGAATTTGGATAACGCACGAGCCTGGGATGGATGGAAAGATGAAAATGATGGGTTCAGACACGGGTAGTGGGCATGGTTTTGGATGGGACTGGTTAATATCAGCGTGGGGTATCAGAAGAGGAAAGGAGCGGTACGCTTAAAGTTCAGGCAAAAGGAATATAACAGGGCTATCAACAACCTGCTTGAGCTAATAGTCGCAGCTGCCGTTAGAGATATAGAGTGATTAAAAACGGCATTTTCAAAAAGGAAAAGAAATATTTCCGGGAATGGGTGGGTGAATGCATGGGGCGATACTGACATCGTTTATGAGGAGTCACTACGATGAAAAAGATTTGGGGACTGACGAAATGAGTAGGAATGAGTACCGCGGCAGAACACTGGTACTCTCTTCAGTGTCAGTACTTGATCAGTCTTTGAATTCCAAAGCTCTTCACTCGTTTCCAAAGCTGAATGGTGATCACAGGTTAATCTAAATACTCTCCAAGAATTTCGAGGTATCAATTTCATCGAGTTTCACTGTTTTCGATTTTTTTTTCTTTGAGCAATGTCCAACTTTCAGTGAAAAGCTGTGCGAGAGTTTTGCTTCTCCGGATAAATTGCAAGGAAAATAATTCAGCCCCTTTACTTACATAATTAGTTTCTCTGGGGGTATGAAGCTGAAACTCAGGCAAAAAACCTTCCAACCCAAAGTGTCTGAATTCTAACCGCTTGCTTCCAGGCGTGTCTAAGCTTGTCTTTCGGATTTGCAACAGATGGTGGGAAATATTGCTGCCATAGCTTCCCGATTTTGATGTTCTGCACTCGCACAAACAGACAGCTCGTAATATCCAAAGTCCAGCGAAAACCGAATCTTGCAGTCAAACATCGGTTGAGGAAAGACTGGCGAGTCGTTTATGTTTTGAGTTCACAAAATGGTTCATAAAGAGGAAAAAGCTGCCCAAATTTCACCTGACGGTATGGCTTCTCAGATGAACCCCGCAGCATAACCTTTAAAATCTTCCGGGAGAATTGCTCAGCCAAACCTCAAACAACAGAAACCGTTGGAGAAACTGACCCTGTGTTCTATAAAGCAAAACCGGAGGTTACTACGGCCAACGTCGACCAGAGTCTTCTGAGTAGATTATTGAAACAAGAATTCGGACAGTAATAAACCATTCTAAACTCCATTCAAGATGAAGGTGTTTCACACAAATGGCGTCCAAAAAGCTAATATGTTAAGTCTCTTCAGCAAACGCAACAGTTAATGCCGTGGCTTCGCAACCTGCAGTAGACGCCGTGAAGGAAGAAATTACGTAACGGCAGTCAATGCGAGTAGGATTAAGGTGGGTAGGTTGCGGGTCACAATCCCATCCTAATACTAAGACAGCAGTTTTCTCTGGAAAGCTATTCTTGAGACCTAAATAGCGTGACGCCCATGCCCTACAAATAAGCATTCTACTGCGAATTTAGCTTAGGAACAGGGTCCCGCCCGATTGCCACTTAATCCCACGCATCGAAGACCTCGCAACGAGTGTGAACTTCTGCACAATTTCTGACCAAATGGATCTAGTTCACGTATATAGCAGAAGTTGTGTGATTTACTAATTATAATGTCACGGAGGTATTACACATTTATTATTTAATGTTTAACTGGTTGGTTCCAACTTGTACAACTTGGATAAACGGCAAGGACAAGCAAAGCTGCCCTTCTGCTATTCCCCTTTGAGGAACGATCACCTGACCAATAAAAAAAACGAACATTGTTGCGCTAGCTAGAAGTTCAGTTCGGTTCTGTTCAGTTCAGTTTGCACAGGACGGGTAATGGCCACGGCGAATCGAGCGTCCAGAATTCCTTCGATGGTATGCACACCAGTTATGCATCCACCACTGCCGAGTGGACGCGACCACTTTTTCACCAAGTCGATAACTCAAGTGCATCAGGTTAATGTCTAGTAGCCTGTGCTAACAGTTCTAGGTCCATTAGCGACCTCTAGACAAAAGTTAAAAAAGTGCTTCACTTGTTCTTTGGGCTGATCTGTGTGATAATACGCGGACCATATCGTGGTGCAGCTACGGAGCGCTTTGTGGCCGATGTACCCAATCCTTCTCGGCGTGACCGGCACGCAGGAGACGCGTTTTGTCGCAATCTGCATATTCAGAGTTGCTCAGCCGCCAGCAACACCCAAGCCTAGAATTTTCCAAGCAGGATGCAAATCATGGTCTGCATTGTCCGAAACGTTCCTTATAGGTTAAAGCCCTCTTGTCATCGTTATCATGATTGTTTGCCTCGAGTTACGTATAATTCAGTGGAATATTTTGCTTGTATGAGCTCGTCACAAATATCATGACAAGAAGTGTGTATGTATCATAGTACACTGCTACCAAACCTTTACATGCCTGTGTTTTGCATCGGGTCAGTTACTGATGCTAATTTTGTTCGGTAATAGGTGTTATTTTGCGATCAGATGTTTCGTCAGTGTAAGTGAGTAAATCAAGGTGGTATTTGGAGAATGGATGTTCGTGAGTTTGTTAAATAGTTGACTGTGGCCCGATGAGAGAAGCCTATCGAGTGATAATCAAATTTACTCTAATTCAACAGTCAATATTCAGGGTTTTCGGCCGGTTGACGCTCAATGAGGGTTTGCGCTACTGTGGGCCGCCGGTCGGGTCACAAATGGTTTAATGGGGAGACCCAGGGGTGCGGCAGTGAATTTTGAGGGGATTTCTTAGGGACGAGTTTTACGGCTGCCTTTGGGAACATTCCTTTTCCCGCAAACCAATAATGGTGAATTCATATTTTAAGTAAGTTTTGATGGATCTTATCTACTTTTGGAGGTATCCGAAGTAAGCTTTAAATGCAAAGTAAGCTCCATTGGGCTTCAGGACAAACTTGTGCAGTACGCCTCCGCTGGGATGCGCCGCAGTTTATTCAGTTGAAAAGCCATGCGAATTTCTCTATAACCAGCCCATGGCCTTTGAAAACTGGCTACTGGTCAAGCGTGAGATATATGGTCAATTGAAAAATCTCGTTTCCCTGTATTCCCCTGCATTTGGATGCTTCGTTTTCTCCGAACAAGCAGTCCTTTCAAGAGTTTGGGACTCGCTTATTGTCGGTAACTCGAGATTCGGCCTATATCTGCAACATTCCCGGCTACTGGGTCCATGCCTGGTTGTCACTTCAGCGATTGATCTTGGTGTCAAACGCTTGCTTGAAGTACGGGTAAAATTTATCATTACCTATCATGCAGACTTGCAGCTCCACGCCAACCGTAACGTTTGTGACCTTGACCCTGATTCTGTTACAGGAGTCACCTCCGCTACGGCTTCCTGATATCGATGGTCCACAGAGCCAGAACACGATTTATTATATCGCAAGCTCAGAGGAAGTAAATTCACAAAACGAAAAACACCGACTAAACAAAGACTGATAAACAGTTTACTTTCAAAGTAGCTCGGCATCCATAACGATGATTCAAAAACAGAAGAATATGTAGACAATTCTCACTCGACAGTGCTACTTCTTAGGTGAGCCGTGAGGAATAATCATCCGGGGTGGCCAAAAGAACCATTTTAGCCAAACCGCAGACCAACGGAAAATAACGAGGAGGTAGATCCCGTACTCAGTAGAGCAGGATCAAAAGTTATGATGGTCAACTTCGATCAGAGTTTTATGCGAGTAGATCAATAAAACACGAACGAAGATAGGAGGAAAGGATAGTAAATATCGCTAAAAGTGGATGTCTTAACGAAACTCGTATCCAAAAGGGGTCATTTATTACGGTGCTTCAACAGACGTAACAAGCTTCAACCCATTGAATAAGCGCAAGAGAGACGTTTTTACTCTTGAATTTGCTTCAGAGTGTGGCGCATTCAGAGAACAGTCACCTTTCCTTAAAAGCTTCCCAGCCGGTCGTGTTCCTTCATCATTCCTGCTGAACAGCGCGCACGCAGTTTCAACTTGACCACTAAAACAACAAATACAGGTTTCGGGCAATCTTGTTCTCTTTTCCACTCCTGTTTTTTCAGTGTCTGCAGATTAGAAAGAGTAGTACGGGTCAAGCACTTTAGTGCACTTGCAATATCCCATGCAAGGGTGCCGGCTTCCTAGTCGGCACTTTCTCAGAAGCTAAGCTCCGCTGTCCAGTCTTCAAGTGTGGTCTCTCTTCCCCGGCCGACGACGACCTGCGCGCACGGCTCCTAGCCCTCGGTGACCAGAATACCGCCACCAAACCGCAAAAGTCGATGAACGTATGCCAACGATTGGCCTATTTCAGTGGTGATTTAGTCGCACGCACGATTTGCGGACTCGATTCCCGTCCAGCTAATGGAGACGCAGAACGATAGCAATTGACGGGCTTTAGTAATTATATTGGTTACCCTGTATAAATGGCAGGAGAAGAGAGACTGAACGAGCTAACGACCAGGGTTGATGAGCTGGAGCGCGCCTTGCCGTTTGTTACGTAGTGTGACGTAAGTTTTCGATCAGCTTGACTTTTCCCGGTACCAGGTGGACTTAAACAAATCAGATTTCAAGCAACCAGTCGATTGAAGGAACCGATGCTAGACCGAATTTCTGACCTATTGGAAAGCCTGGTCAACGTTTGCTAAGCCAGTTTCGTACCTCAATGGATGACTGGTGAGGATCACCCAAATGTTCTAAAGGGTTTCTAAGATAAGTTGATGTGTCCGACCGAAGGAGACTATAATACCGCACTAGTTAAATCGGGTCTGGATGAGTGAAAGTACTTTGAAGTACTTTTGTCCTGACTATAAGCCTCTTTATGTGACTGAAAAGAAAGATTCGAAAAGGAACATTGCCTATAGCTAGAGGAGGGCCTGACACCGGAGATGGCCGCTTTTGGGGAGCTGTTGTCAATCCCAAGTAAATCTAAGTGAAAATACCTATTCGTAAACAATGCGCGCCTAAGCTTTGAGCTCGCAGTTGCATTTTAATGAGTTTGGTGTCTGCGAAACCGCTACAGTGATTTGTCCGAAGTAAAACAATCTGACCGGGCCTTCAAGTCACTCAACACAGCTTCAGCAGCCTGACGTACAGCCTCTACTCCGCCGGCGCAGGTGCCCTGTGTTACCATTTTCTCAAGCCTTCGCCCCCGTTCAACCTGTGTGGTTCATGACATTTCCGTCGATATTGACCTTCCCGTTGCAGTCATTGTGAGCATTGTGTAGAGTACGGTCACAAGGGGGCTTCTGCCAAAAGTGCAGTGAAGGAGACACCGAAATACTGTCTGATCACCACTCCGTTATCCATTCCCGTGGTCTGTTGCTTGAGTTGAATGTGAAATTAGTCGGGAGCCGGCAATGCATCGCCCTCAGTATTGCCCGTTATCAAGTCAACTTCGAGTAGTCAACGCCCCAGACATCACTTCGAGTTACATTGACACTTGGAAGTCTCTTAGCTCCACAAAACGCAAAACCCCACCCTTGTCCGCTACAAGCGTATCTAACGACACCCTCAAGTTGTCTTGTCAACCAGAGAGCACAGCGTTCTCCCGAGGCTCTCCAATAAAGGCGCGTGCTACTGGAGCCAAAGCGGCTTAAAAACCCTGAGCGCAGAGAGTATAACTTCCATGCAATACCACATGCCCCCAAATCACCAAAGCTGTTCAGACGGAAGGACCTAGTATAACCTATTCCACGGGGCTTGGTGATCGGGAACCCGTGAGACTAAGGGTCGTGCACCTCGGCATCTTGACGCCTATGGGATGGGGGTTTTAGTGATTTGGAAGTGACATCGGATACTAGAGTGGCTGCGCGCGAACTAACTGAACGATGTAAGCTAGTCGGCGAGCCTACTTTCCCTATGGCCAGTGAGGTTGCAAGCAGTCATGCTAACAATTTGATGAAACTGACTGAAGTCAGCATATCTGACCGGTAGAGAGACAGCCGATATTCCGAAGTCATTTGCCGTCGATAGCTTACCAGTGAGACAGGCCGACTACATTGGGTCAACCACCGAAAAATGTTCCCATTCCGGAGGCATCACTTTCGAGGGAGTATCCAGCTCCTGGCTGGTATACCGACTGAACATAGTTTACCGGAAGATCAGCTATTATCACAAAGTATAAACAATCGGAGGAAACCATTTACTGCGCGAATAATACTTGTCTGGGCACTTTTCGACCAACGGTAGAACAGAGTTTGACAAACGGCAACGGCAGCTTTCTCAGAGTTTGCCGATTGAAGCGCTTATGAAGAAAACAAACCGATCTTGGTATTATTCTAAGCGTTCCCCGTAGGAAGTGCAAGGATCCTTCACAAGAAAACCAAATAGCACTTATTGTGATGAAATTGAAACCACAGTATCGTGACGAGCAAACAGAGACCTGTCTGCCCAAGGGACCAGAGTCAGATCACCTGTGAAGCAACCGAGAAATGACACTACAACGTATGACAAGTTCCGAGGAGAGAAAGCTTTGGAAAGCTCAATTCAAGTTTGGACGTCATCAGGCCCTGTAACGCAAATTGGAACCGGACTACCGAGTGGCAACTTAAAGCATTTGGACGAGGTCGCATGGCCGGCAGCGCCTTAGATTATTTTTACCAAACGGCTACTTCTGCACTGAAGTCACAGTTCATACAGATGACAGGTTAGGTCCCCTTCTTTGAGAAACACTGACCTTCTTACACAGCATGGCTATTTTATTATTATAAAGCGCAGAAGCCTGCAAAGCAGAGCTTGTTCTTAATATGACACAACCCCTAATTTTCGGACTCAGCTCTATTGCAATAAACATAAGATATTTAAGTTGCCCGCCCTTAATTTCCGTACTCACCCCTCCCGTTACCTTTCTGATTCGAAAGCTTGGAACGAACCGATTAGAGTGATTTATTATTAGGATAAAATTTCATCTGACTGCAAGTGACTGTCGGTATTTTTAGAATGAACCCTGAAAATGCTTGTGTTAAACAGCACATGTGACCTAAAAATACCCAAGCTTGTTCAAGGCAAGCCACTTATTGATTCTGCAACATACGGCATCTTACAAGGATATTCAGGCGTATTGCACGCGTGAGACATCGCTTTAGCAACAAGAATATTGGAACTTACTATTTGCGAGCCTATCTGCTTCAGCCGATCGGACTAATAGATTACAGCGTCACCTAATTTTTCACCCCATCGGCTGAACCGCGCAATGTGAGTTCAGCTTCCACGTCGTAAGCCTACCTGGTTATTACACTGATTCACTTGACACTACATGCACTTGTTACACTGGACTTTGTCTCTCCACTTGAGTTGTTTGGAATCATAATTAGAGTTTGAATTTATTATGCATTTGTTCCGCTTATGGTTCAGTAAAGTAAAGACCAATAGTTCTTTTTTGTTCTGACGTTGAGATGCGTCTGATGTTGCTACGCGTCGCTCAAAAAGTGAAAAGAAGATTTCAGTAGTCACATTTTCAATCTTGGAAAGAGAATTTTGAAATTTCAAGAGAATCGAAGAAGGACTTTGGAGATCAACAGGAAGTGATGGGGCATACCTCTGGAATGATTCTGGACAACTTTGATCCCGTAGGTATCTCCACATCTGCTAGCACTGTGAAAGCAGTGTCGTGTATCTTACCAGGCAGTCTAAAAATGGATGGTAGTGATGCCCGCAAAACCGGAACACTGGGAATAAAGCACAACCCCAGGGTAGCTAGAGGAAGACGGGGCAATAAAGAAATATCCGCAGAGAGGGGGCTTGACGGAGTTTACAACAGATATGTGAAGACGTTCACCGGTGGGTCGCGATAGCGAACTGGGCTGGATCCAGTTGAACACTGCTTTGACAATTTCGGATTCAGCTCTCAGTTTCCACAATAAGCCGGTACTGCAAGTCGCACTGGAGTCGGATAATCTTGTGCTACAGTCGGTTGAAATTGCTAGTGTGGCGGAGAGTATATACTACTTAATAAATAAGTTATTACGGACGGTAATGGATCAATAACGAAAGCGGCTGTCAAAGGAGAAAAGTCAACAAGTCGAAGAAAGGCATATGAACCACAAGATTGTATCCTCCGGCTGGATGACGACTGCCTTTAGGGAGACTGAACAGCTGGAATGCAAAGGAGCATTTAAAAAAATAGTTTTAATGACTTCTGAACGAATAATAACCAGCAGAGAAGCTTTTACCAGGCACGTCTTCTGGATTAGAACACTAGGAATTTTCACGTTATTTGACCGCCTTCAACCACTTTGTCGTTTAACCCGGGCCGATTGGTTTATTCGTGGTCAGGAAAAATGACGACTGTCGTGTCTCACCAATGAGAGGTATTTGCGCAACTTATGCCTCATCTTATGTGCAGGTGTGTATCTAGTGCGGTCATCTACTCATGGCGGTGAGCAAAGTTTTAATTTACAGAGAAACTGAATGAAGCCAAATAATGCTTATAAATGTCTATAGTAAATATTATGCTCATCGACTTCAATATATGCAACTAGGTAGTAGTATGACAATGGCCAGCAAAAGCGACGTGTCCAGCAAATGTAAATTCCATATTAGGTGAAAAATAGCTAGTGGATCACCCCAGCTGGAGAGAAGTGGTAAACAGTGTGTTAGAATCAGTATATGGATACAATAATTGTAATAAATGGCCATCAAAGATACTGAATTGTCAAATGTAAATAATCCTATTTTTTCATGTTATTTTGACCATCTGTTTTCAGCAATGTCCTCTCTTGCAGAAATTGCCCGACGGAGAACAATACGAAGACAGAGGATGATAAATGGTTGCCACAAATCAGTGTACATATTGCACATCGCCTCTCCTGATATAATAGTCTATTTTAGAAAATGAGCTTTGGTTTGAAATAACGTATATGACGCTGCCAAATGGTGTATGCGGAATCAATGGTTAGCTCCCCCATGCGGATCCCTGCCAGCAAAAGTGACGTAAACGGTTGCGGATTACTTGCGTGTGTACATATGTGTAGACTTTGTGTATCGACTGGTATAGCTATATGGGGTTGAGGGTAAGAACTTGCATGTGATTCCCATGACATTCAAACGTTTTTCTAATACATAGTTCAAAATGGGCCACCTCAACAACGGTTAGCGCAAGAAGTATCAGGTAAAAATGTTTTAGATAAGGATCGGTTTCATTAACCGTAGCTGAAGAGGATAAATACTGGCAAATGATTTATGGTTGTGAAAATGAATACGCCGAAGTCGGTAAATAGATTGTTGTCCAACTGAAACTGATGAAATGGTTTTTATTATTTGGACAATCTTGTTTTTCACAGTGATTTCTGTTGTTCCTGTTGTACTTGAGGAACTGTCAGATGCTCCAATACACGATAAAAGAGGATGATGATTCATGGCCGCAGCTTATTGCACTCAGTAATCAGCTTTATTTCGTTAAAAGAAAACAGTGTGAGTGGATTATCATGTATAACCAAAATTATGGCCGTCCAGCGGCCATAAGTTTCACGGGTATGAAGCCCATTGACGATTTAATGTCTATAGACATTAAATGAAGTATACTCCATTTAGAGCCGCTTAAGATCCACGAAACTAAAACAGCTTTCGTACCGAAATTGTGGAACTAAAAATGATACGATGGCATTGCGTGAATGTATAACATAAATTTATTCGACTTCTAATGTGTGTGGATGGAGAGCTCATTAGATTTTACTGATAGAATTTGTCATTTTTTATCATGTAAGATAGGAGATGGATAGATGAATGACAACGAAGTGGAGTCAGCAAAGTCCAAATCCTCGTCTTATATCAGTTAATATTATACGTTATTATACTGACACGTAATACTAACCGATGAGTTAAATGGAAAATTTTTCTTAAAGTCTTCATTTGTTCCTTATTTTAAGGAACAATTGTGTACTAACCTTTTCACTGTACTGAGGCTGAACATGTAGTACAAAGTTAGGCATGGCTGATTATCAATGGAATAAAGTGATTAATTTACAGTTAACTTGAGCTTCAGTTTCAATAATGAGAAAGTGTAGGGGTAATACCATCATTGCGTACTCAACGATTCATCCCATCTTTCGCTTCGAATTCAGTTGGGATCGTAGGACCATTGACTTTTTCAATCCAATTTCCCCACATACCTATACCATGATGAAGATAAAAAAAACACAGATTGGTGAATACAATTTTTAAGTGCCTCAATCATTCTAAACTGCAGCTTGATAACGCATCATGATGGCGAACAATGGAAATTATTGGGTTATGCCTCTAAGTTATACGGTAGTTGATGCACATTTGTTACCCGCGAGCAAGTGAATTGACAATAGTCTTGTAACACAAAAATTGTCAAATAAATACCAGTGCCATTATTTGAAATTGAGCCACTAATAACCATTCCTCTATATGCGAACAACACCGTTCGTGATTTCACAAAAATATCATGATTTTATCACCGCCGGCTTGCACATGGTAAGGTTATAACCTTTCTGGGAATAATTTATTGCAACCTACTATGAATTAATCAGAAACGATTATCGTCCTTTGTAAAAAAGTATGCATCTTACTTTGGCGTAAATGGGGAAAGATTTGAGGGTCATACGGAAATTATCAAAAAGAAGTCAAATCTGGTGATTTTGTGTATGGACTGACAAAGCACCACTAAATTGGCATACCAAAAATGTCGTTCAGGTGACGATGATGAATTCAAGTCAAATTCAGTCAGCTGTACAGTGCTTCCAAGGTTTTCGGTGATTTGAACGTTCACGTTGCATTATGAATCATGTGACTGAAGTCTAATCTGTTACTCACAAATTAACAGTTCCATTGATTCACCAGTTATCCGCATGATTATAGATTAACTTGTTAAACTTACCATTGCTGATTCTGTTTTAACTGCTTCTTAATTGCTAGTTATGAACTGAAAAATAACCTGCCCTTCCGTGAGTAACGGCAACACGAGAGATCGCAGAGAACTTTTACATCACCAAAATTAAACGATGTTCTAATGAATAAAAACCCACTTTATTGCTGGTAATAATCAGTGAACGAATTATTTCTATTTCAGTGTTCAGATTAGCTTGTTGCGGACTTTTTTCACCGGATAGGTCGGACCATATCTGCCCCACCCCCAGCATCAGATGAACAGTTATCTGTTGCTATTTTCCACTTGGTTTCACTTCAGATATCAGGCCTCATCAGCAGAGTAGCATACTGCATCACGGGAGTGGCAGGTGGGTTGGAGATGAATATCGGCACTCGAAAAGCACAGATTAAGCTACTTTGAGCCAGCCAATGGAATAAGGCCTGAAATTTGAACCCAACAACTTGGCTGGGGACCAGTTCTTCAACTCTTCAAACGAAACTAAAGTTAGTGTTCTAGGGAATGTTGGGTTTGCACTAGCGGATACAAGCAAAGGTCACCAATCATCAGGACGAATGCCGCCTGATTCTCTTTCTTCACGTCCCTGGTTATACTGCACCAAAGCTCAAACCGTTTAACCCAATCCCCAATTCAAGAGGAGCCGTCATGCAGGTCCAGTTGTTCAGTACTGGGCATCCCCACGATACGACGCCAGTTTAACAGTTCGCGATACTCAAGCCAAAAGAGCCTACTGAACTTGATCCAACTCGGAAGTACACAGACCGAAATAGCGACTTGACTAAGACTGTGGAACAGCATGTTGATTTTACGGCAGAATGGATTTGCATAAATATTGTACGTCATACGTATTGTTCCCTTGCTTTACACTACTTCCTATTGACAGTAGGCGAACTCTGTTTCTTAAATTCTGACCATCTGCCGGGTCTGGGTTTTTACTGGAGTGTTTAGCTCTTTCTGACTGGTCAAATTTCGTTCATTTTAGACAGAGGGCTTCTTATTTTCAAAAAGAATTTATTAGAGTTTTCTATACTCTTCTCGCATTCTCCTTTGAACTTACGTGTTTATTTCCCAGTTTATCGGGAGCGCCTTTTGTTTAAATCCAGCCTTTCTGTACCCATGTATTTTGCACGTGACCACCCAGAACCATTACTGTCGGTACGCTTCTGGAATTTCACTCGCAAGTTTCATTTCTTTTACTCGCTGACTTTCAACAATTATAGAACCGTGTTCAGTACCACTCACTTCTATTGACAGTGTGTCTACTAGGAGGACGGGACATGAATTAGGCTGACTCGGGTGAAAGAAACCTAGAAAGGCCAAGAAGCGTCTAGGATTATAACAACGAAGTGGGACAGAATCGAAAGGACTTCACAATAGCCATCGGATTCCTTCTACAGTATGTTATGTCAAAGGGAACAATTTGTAGATCAAATGTTATTGAATCACAGCGAGCCTTTGTTGAACCTGTTCACCGTGATTCTGATTGGCTGGCACTCCTCCGCGTATGTGGCCACCAATCTGTACCGGGCCGTGTTCCGTCCAATGCCTGCTGAATCATTATGCCCATTTAGTGGCCCTTCCGCTTTCAAAGTTATTGCAGAATGCAGAGACGTTTCCGTGTATGCACACTTGGAGGCTGGGAGGCGCAAACGGCGCTAATGTGATAAATCAAACACAATGGGACACGACTTGATCAGTATGATCTACCATCGGTTGTATTGTGATTGATAGGCACCCATGAACACGAGAATGTGTGGTCAGCTATGCGTCAGACTGAATCGAACCTATTCCGGTGCTGATAGCATGCCGTTACAGAAAAGAAGTAAATTACTAGTAAAATCAAAGCCTAGAACGGAATGAAGGACGCTGGTTCTTGTGATTACAAGTGCCCAAATGATTACTAGTGGTATGATCTTATTGGTTTCAGCTAGAAGGGATGAAGTAAACCGTGTGTTGAGGTTGTTTCAGAAGAAATGGATACGAGGTTTGCAAGATGGTATTTAAAAATGTGATCTCGTAGATCGAACTAGTATAGACGACGTTCCTCTTGAAGACAAGTAAGGAACAGTTTGCCAATTCACCTCTCCCTCGCGTGGTACTCTTGCTGAGCTTAAAAGAACAATAAATTCCGTTTTCGGACATGATTTCCGACTGTGTTGGGACCGTATTTTATCCTATACTGTTCAGAAAAATGACTCTATTCCCCTCCCTGGTTACAATCTAAACGAGATGTCACGAGATTTTCACGCAAACGCGGGATACAGTTGTTAGGTCATGCAAACTGGCTTTATTTCAATCACTTGCATGTTCATTAATGAAAAAATCCACATTACCTAAAGCGTTGTCATGCTAACGAATGAAAGTAACTACCCTTTTCCGCGTTTGTGTTTGTCCATCATGGTAGAATAAAAGCGTCTTTCTGAGGCTTTTAGAGTTTTCCGGACCTTTCTGAATAGGAAACAAGTGTACACACACACACACCTGTACCTTCACACTTGTGCACACTTTGAAACAACCGAGTACAGCGTATTAACTAGACTTCCATTCTTTTCATTTCTGGCTGACAACAAAAAGAAAACGGAAAGAATATCCAAACGGCAATTGAGAAACAAGTCTTTCCCGTGATGAATTTGAAAACAGATGTTAATATTGTAACAGTGTGGAATATATGCCCAAGGACAGATTACTTCATTGGTACGGATGTCTACTGCAGAATAGTACATTGTATCAGGCCCAATCATGGAAGGAAATGAAATACATTTGCATATGAAAGAGGGTAGCGAAAGCTTTGCCGAGGAAAACAGAAGATTTCGTGCAAGTCTTTTCGCTTTCGTGATGGTGGTTTTGTACGTTTGATTGGAATAGCTTCGGGAGGTTTGAGCAACCTTTCTAATCTGCCTTGAAAACCACACCAAACTCCTGACCTCGGTCATGCTGGTGTTATGTCATCAGCAAGCTTTTTGAAATTCATGAAGCGGATATTTTCAGCGGTCAGTTGGTGGTACCTGTTGATTGTGTTGACACTTACTTAACAGTTCTCTGTCGAAACCTTTTCAGAATGAATTACAGCGCCCAGTTACGTAGTTACCACTCTGTTCTATCAACGTTGGGGTACCGCACTCACATTGAGATTCGTCTTCCAGAGGGAGGCTTTCGTCAATCGAGTAGACGACTGATTTGGGTATGACCTTCAACTCAAATAAAGACGCAACATCGGGTTTCTTCAAGTTCTGCTTACTATGGTAGTCGATAAATTCATCGGGTTTTGCTGTTCTCCCTCTCTGTTTTGTGCAACAACTTTATCTCTTTCACCATCCTGTCGTTCGTCCAGGTCAGCCTTACTCTATGGAAAAAGGCGCATGGGACCACACTTGTATAATAATAGAATGACACGTTCGAAAAGCTTTTTTTGTTCCATTATTGTATCTTAGCGCAAAATGAATCCAGGGATAGTTCCACTCTGCCATTACGTTGTCGAAATGTCCACAGATTAAGTTAGTCATTCTTTTCCACTTCCGTTGTGAATTGAATGTCAGAATTCTGACTCACCATTTTGTTTTGTTGGTGTGATGAAAGAGATATTTTCCGCAAATCTGCCTTAGAGTGTTGCTCATCTAACTAGATCTGTGTCCGGACGTTCTAGTTCACCATGAATGATATTTCTAAGACAGGATCGAACGAAAATTTCCATGATCGTGCCGTCAGTCATCTAAGGGACTTCCCTTTCCGAGGACATATTAGTTATGTTCACAAAAGTCGCCAAATAAGGTAATGGTACGGTACAGTTCGAAGATGATACCACCTGGGAAGTTAAGCGAACAGCCCATATCAAACTGAAAATATTTCTCATTGGCTTCATTAGACAACGGATAAGTGATCTTAGCAAACGAAGCTTAACAACTGTCTAGCTGCAGATAATTAAGTGGATGAAGTCATATCAACCTCTGCTAGCAGGATAACGTTTCCTTCATATCCATCATTCGGATCGATCGAAATGAATATGTCAGATACTCTTTGAAAAACAGAAACTAATTAGGCATCGGAAGATTGAAATCACATGGGAACGGAAAGGTCTGTACTAACAAGATTTTTCGGAAAAGGCTGAACGTAGAGGCGTTAGTGAATGATTCAGCTCACCAACCTGTCACATTATGGTTGGTGACAGAAGAGACCTAACGCACTTAACACCAATAATTAAGTCGTGTGAATAAATGGTATTGTCAGGCTGCAAAACCTGATTACGCTTTAAATCTATGATATCTGTGTCTTTACTTATTTTTATGTATGTACAAGTGCGCATTATACTAGGCGTAATAAGCAATTAGTAAAAAAGGTAGCTATGTAATGTTTTCACATTTTCATTATAAACTTTTGAAGTTCTTTTTCATTTTGGTCTTCTGAACGACGTTTTATTGTTTATAAGGCACGAGGGTTCAGCAGAGAGACCGTACAGTATCCGCAACGCTGACTTCTATTCCGAGTCATCCTTTTCCAATTCTTACTGACACGTCATATCAGTGTGCTGATATCAATTTCAGATGGTGCAGAAATTAATAGTGTAAAGCTTACAACATTATGGATCCACTTAAACCCATTTTGTTGATATGCAACTAGCCTCGGTATATAGAGACCGTCAGTGTAATAACCATGTTTCTTTCCATTCTGGACTCATGAGAACATTGTCGTTACCGTAGTAACTAAGACTGATTGACCTCAGCAATAAGTTGTCGATGTGGAAGTTGGTACAACGTGTGTTGTGTTCAGACGAGCAAAAGGCGTGCATGTAAAGGTGATTCTGTGTGACCGCAGAGGGATACTGACAGGCTGGTAGACGGGCATGTTTTGATGTTCAGTCAAGCAGTTTTAAGATACAGTACGATATAAATCTAGTTTACGAATTGTATGTGTGTGTGTGGGGGAGGGGATGGCGCATGTGACGGTTTGGTTTTTTTAGGAATGCCGTGTACGTGAGAGTATTATCAGTGAAACTTGAGAAAAACAGATCTCAGGTTGTTCGATAGGATGTGTTTCAAGCCGTGCCAAGAGACACCGATTGAAAATGCACGGTGTAGGTTACCTCCGTTGGGGGTCGTGAAGTTTCAGTCTGATTTAAGCTTAATTACTTGTGATCGAAGAAATGATCCAAATTGATTGTCCAAAGTGTCAGGGAGTAGGGAAATCCCCTTTAAAACACCTTATCAATGAGGCTGCAGTCCACATTCTTCCTCCCCATGGATAGGGAGCTTTGTGAACGCTAACTAATGACAAGGCCGGGAAATCTGACATAGCAGTGCAGCCTTAACGCGTGTGCCCATGAACCAGACAGTCCATCACACGTCGCTGTTAACATCGACCACTGACAGACAACCGGCTGCTTATCCTTCACACCAACCGGCCAACCAATCAGACTTATGACATAATTTGACCCGACCTAACCAATCACACCTGTGCACTGCGCTGGGAAATCAATAACCGTGCCATATAAGCCCATGTATTCCTTGCCTCGTGCTACATAAAGTGTTCATTTTTGACTACAATGAGGTACGGTTGCCGCACCTTGTTCATAGTTGCTTTTCCGTTGGGATTGAACGATCGAGGAATCACTAACCGGGGGTAATCCAGAGGTTCACGCTCTGACACATCACAAAGAAAGATAACATTTTATGGATGGAATATATCAGAAGGTATGCGAAGGTTTGGAACCATTTTCTGCATTACTATTGTCTTAGCTGTTTTTCAAAGCAGTCTGATCCGGAAAGACGAACACAAGTAAGTCTGCCTCAACAGTACTCGTTGCGAAAGCACCCATTAGGATTGATTCATCAAAAAGAATCTCTTTTACTTCCGCTTGAAACAATCTACGCAGACCAAATGGCACAACAGATATCTACTAGCATCAAACAGTCAGGTTCGTGCAGGCAGAGTCAGAAATACAGGAGGACTTAGACAACTCAACCAGTTCGCCTGGTTGAACCTGGAAGAAAGGTGAATCGTGACAGTGTTCTCACCCATGTCTACCGGTCTCTCCGGATACTGAGCTTCAAAAACTGGTGATCTACTGGAAGACTGAATGCTGAATCCTGACATGTACACCCAATATCGCCTTCACTAAACAATCTAAAGTACGCAGCTGAGGATTGGTCAAGCTAATGAATATTCATCAGTCTGACAACTTGGGACAAATAACTGGTTCGACTTATCATAAGAAACTGACATGCGGATCGTCAGATTATCAGCTACACTTGCTAGCATTACATGTGTTTGCGTTTTGAGTTATAAATTTCGAGTAGTATGTTGACTTTGTTCATCCTGAAGTATAGGCTTTCGGCGGCTTGCTCACCAATACACTTTTCACTATTTACACACGTAGGTAATGCGTTTGCTCTTTACGAAAATACGGTAGAAAACGCGATAATGACAGTAAAATTAGAATAAAGATAGAGCTAATCAGTTTTACCCGTCATAATGACTGGGTTGTTTAAGTCAGGACAGACCGTCGATGAGGCTTTGTCGCGGGGTAGGAAACAGTTGGTGTATCAAAGAAACTAGCCCGCCTAGTTGAATGTATGTGCAGTCAGTGAGTGTGTTCCGACAAGATATTAGTTCAAAGTTTGTCAAACAAGGAGAAGTGTTTATCAACAATGAAGCTGATTAAAGTAAGGCCCGACTTACTCCTGGATTGTGGGAATTTTAACAGACCAGCGAAAAAAACAACGTGTTTCATTCGACGACCGGCGAAAATGACAGGTGAGGAGTAAATGAGGTAAAACAAAGCACAACAGTAAACAAAGCGTTTCGTTCCATGTGCGAAGATCTCAGGAGTTAAAAAAGAAAGACGGTAGCCGAGTCTTTGTGGATGAAGCAGGCATGTCCTGTGCTCAAGGACAAATTGGCTGAGTAAAGATTCATTTCCATTTCAGCAGTGTAAATTGAGCCGAAATAAACACCGAACTCACATATGGCGTGGAAAAAAAACCGCCCAATATCAGTTGAAACTTTCGGATAACAAAACTGAGAAATGGGGATAAACCAAACAGAACAGCTTTTGTCTGAAATAGCAAACAATAAAAGGTTATGAGTCACAATGAAGCTACTCCAGATTCATATGGGATATACTTCACTTTTACCGTGTGCCCAATGAAAAATGTCCGATAACATTGATTGAATGAAGTTACTTTTTAATTATTTTTATAGCAACAATGCATGATATCAGTGGTTTATGCTTCAGGGTTCGAAGCAACTGAATTTATTTCCATTATGAATACTTTTAGATTTTGTTTTATTGTTTGTGAGAAAAATTCCCATTGGTGCAGAGTAGCATAAAGTATGTCATGATACGGGAGTAAAATCATTCTAATAGTAGTGACATTAGGAATTTCTGAATATTTCAAAGTGTGTAGGAATGGAGTTCTTCCAAGATCCATCCGTGATAGCATAATTCTACTGTACCGAGCATTGGTTAATTAGCCAATGATTCCACCTAAAACGTGTTGGTTGGCTAAGCTAAACACAAAAGATTTACCGAGAGCGGCTGATCGGTCGGTCACTATAACTGGTGTGCTGACGATATCGACTATATAACTTATGAAAACATTGACTAAGTAGATATTTCATACGATTTCAACTTTGCTCACTGGACAACTGAGATTACTTTGAAATTGAAAGGAGCCAACAACTACTTTTTGATGTTTGTTTAACCGGACTTTCTGATGGCTGAATAATGAGTCCGGTGTATTGGAAAATAACCTAGTATGACTGGTGCACGCCTAAATAAAACTTTGTGTAACCTATTTGCATACAGAATCAGATAGGTAGCCTTCTGCGAAGGGTGAGACTTTGGTACACTATAGATTCTCTTGAGGGTGGACATGCCATGTTTGAGGAGTTACTGATCAGCGGAATCCCTGATAAATTTGCCAAACAAAAGCAGTATGGGGTGCACATACCAGTGAGAAAGCCAGAGTTGCCAAAGAAGTTGCTTTTAGTCAGACTCCGGCTCGACTAGAACCTCGAAGCTCGGAGAGCCAGCACAGTCTTGAATAACACAGTGAATGCCACCTTCATTGGCAACAGGATCGGGTGAATATATGCCCCATTACCAACAAACCGATGCCAAAATAGAGACATACTACGTTCGTTGGCTTCATACTTGATCGTCTATCAATCCAAGTGCATCTGTGGTACTACTTGTGTGCGTCGAAGGAGAAGGCAGATACCAAGATCCTCCAAGTACCACTGCTCAAATGTTCCAAACACGAAGAGGATCACGTCAGATCAAAGTTGGTCGTTGCAGACTTGGTAGAAACGGGGCTTACGGTCGTTATTCAGTCAGGCTCTACAACTGTTCACCGGACCCCATCACACGTTAAATACAACGATGCTTCAGGCACAAACATGCACCTAAAAACAATCATCTTCTCCTCTAGTCCTGAGATTTGCCTGCCGTGTAAATCAATTCAGTCAGTTCTACTTCTAATCCCGACAATCTTTTCTACAACAGGCTAGCTTCGCTTATCCTTTTGCATAGTTCCCAGTCTCATCTATTCATACTGACGGCCCAGCTATTCTTATTTTCAATTGAGTAGTAGGATATTAAATTTGTATATAATATGATTCACCCCGGGGTTCGAGTCTTCGTGGGGGCTCGGTGGATGTGCACAGCTGATGATTCCCAACAAGGATGAAACAGCTGTACAGTGCTTTCATGGTTTTCAATGGTGAATCGAGAGTTCAAGCTGCATGATGAATCATATTCTTATTTTCTCATAAACGTTTGATAGCGGTGCTATGCTAACGGAATTTCTGGAGAAGCATGTTTAAGAACAACTCGAGTTCTAACAAGACTCTCACATATTCCGGTTTTAGGAAGAAACTGTTGAATCCACTAGGCAACATCTGTTGATTGATATTTTCTCCAACTTCCGGAGAACATCTGTCCAATGAATAATGGTGATAGATGAGACCATTATTATCGGTAATTTTTGCGGTCATTGGACACGTTTTACCAAAAGAGTGAGGAGTTTTCAGGTTTACAATATACCGTTCTGCGTAAATGTATTGATGCCTCTTTAAAAAAACAATTCCGTTACCGGAAAAGATGTTTGTGATGAATACAAAATACCACTACCATCATTGTGTTACGTAGTGCGTACAGCGTACGCGCTAGAAGTGAGTGGTTTTTAGCTTATCTGGACACTGCGAAATAAACTGAGACACGTACTTAGGAGCATAGTCGGAAATTCACTTCTTCAGCAACTCGTGTTGTGTTTACTCTCATCAGAAACTACTTCAGCCTTCTTTCTACATTGCATCCTATGTATTTTGATTTTTTCGCTTCGAATTGGTTGTGGCTGACCTGAGTTGACGCGTAAGTACGGTGATGAAGTGGTTGCGAAACCATCATCGGTACCGTAGCTTCGCTTCCTCTCGTAATATCAATGAACCTTTTCAGATATACCTCAAACAAAGCAGCCTAAATATTGTGCCACTCGTGTGCGCACAGCATGATGAGTGAAATGGGTTTTGCCGTAAATATTTGAGTTTTGTTTTCAACTACTGATAACGTTTACAGTAAGCACGTTACTGGCACGATTAATGCTGGAGTCAATTGAAAATGCAACACCACTGATGTCGATCATTATATGCTATCCCTGGTGTGATTTACCCTCACGGGAGACAACCACGGTGGTACGGAAATGTCCCGTCCATCGGCTATTTCTGGATGAAACACTTAAAATCAAGCAACCTTAGTCGGCACCAGCTCTCTGAGAAAATGCAGAGAAAATTGATGGAACACTGGAATCACGTGCCAGACCGAGTTAACATTTGCCGATTCGTAGTTTTTTTCTTTATCCTTCCATGTAGAATTCCTGTAGGTAATGACAAGATCCCTGTGCATCAGCATAACCGGCTCCATTACATGTGAATTACGTCTGGCTTGGACGCGTTGACGTATTGTTCTAGCGGAAACTATTGACCACAACTAAAATACCTCTGGGAGACAATAAACTGCGACACGATCATACGAGGGTGTACCCTATCAGAACCATTCGATGGGGAATTGCATGCGTGGTAGATGAAAACAGTCGGAGTATATGAGTGTGTCTATCTCACTCGTCACTGCAAAATGAGCGCGTTTAAATCGTGTGATACAAACTGAAAATGATCTCATTCTCTCAGGTGAGTCTTTTTCACACACACACACACACACACACACACACACACACACACACACACACACACACACACACACACACAACACACACACACACAACACACACACGACACACACACACAACACACACACACACACACTTGTTGACCGCATACAATATTTCATCGGATTTGTTCTGTTAGAATGCCCACACATGTATAAGAACAACATTCTCTTGGATTACTCAAGTTCCTAAGCCTGTAGTGGGGACAAACTTGATTCAACTTCTGAGGCATTGAAAATCATTTTCGAAATGAGTAGTATAGTGTTGTATGTAAGATGACAGGAAAATATTTCCCTGGAATCACTCGACCGGTTTCGTGGTTGCTGCCACTCCTCAGGTATGCGTATTCGTGTGATTCTAAAAATGGACTCTCCGTCCATGGAAGCTCTATACGACTCAAATGAGATTGCTGCTGTCGATCAATATTGTTTTCTCGTAGTAAAAAACCGCTGGATTTACCGCCAGTAATGAATAGGTGGCTTTACCGACCGATTCTGTGAATTCTGGACCACAGTAGATTGTACTCAGAAGTGGGGACGGTTTTTTTGGGGACTGTTCTTCCTGTCCGATTCTGTTTAGCTTTGGGCAAGCATCCAGATGAAATCAAGGCCCAAAAGGTGAAGAATCACACGAGGAACACAGAGAGCTGATGTCACAGAAATATATTTAGTTCTTTTATCTAAAGGTCGAGGCAGATCACATCACATCACGCCGGTATATCACAATCAAAATTATGACATTTGGGATGATTCAACTCATAAAAATGTAAACTAGGATTAGATCTATCAAGTAATGTGAATGCACAAGAAATGAGAATGAAGATTTGGGTTGTGGCTGTGAAGAATTGCACTTGGATGAAATAATATGCTTTCACTTTACTGGGTAGAATCCGTATTGGACTTCGAGAATTCCTGACTTGGTAAAAATAATGGAAATAGGGAATTTCTTAGAAATTTCGAATAGCTGTCTGTACAATTTCTAGGGCGCCGTGAATCTTTTTATTGATTTGCGTATTTTCACAAGGAATTTCCCATATTGCGGTGGGATGTGGAATCTTCTTCTGGATTTCGTTGTTCATAACCTTTAAATGGTTTATGCTCATTTTCCATTGGAGTGATCAACTCGGACGATGACTGTGATCGAAACATGTGATTAGCCGGTAGATTATGCCTTTCGAAACAAGTAAAACCGGTACGAATACAGCGAGAACAAGTTCGAACATGTTTAACGTACATCAAAAAGTTAATCCACAACAGATGGTTCTCATGTACGTCTGTCAGAAATGGAGTTCTGTAATCATTCGCATGACGAACCATAGTTTGTATATGCGTTGAACTTAGTTCAGTGTTGGGTAGCAAATTCATTTGGGCTGAAGATGGGAATACGTTTTGATCGGGGTTCTCTACGGACACTTTCTGACGTATTGTATCACTGGTGTCGATCAGTGCATGTTTTGTTGTGTCACCTAGAAGATGTACGTCTGCGGGGGTCTTATTCCCTCGTTTCCTACTCAACGATACCTGTCTGCTTTGTCTGGCATGACGAACCTTCACGTAACAACGCATGATGAACTCAAAAATCTCACCCAATGAGATCATGGACAGACCCATCCAAATGGAAAATAAACCACCGGTTTGTGACAGTAGACTAGTTAAAGACAATACTTCTTTCTCTTCCACTTTCCGCACATCAAAGTTTGGTCGATTGATTAACACGGCGAGAAGATTTCGTTCGAGCAAGTTTACACCTTCTAAAATGTGAATTGCAGCAGTTTCGTTGCCGGCCTCGGCTAGTTGTTGGGCTCGACGATACACATCGAATTCCGGTCCCTGAAATACGCCCAAACGTCGATTGTGACTGGAATTTAAAAATGTCAGTTGCCATGCTTTAGTGGGCCACGAAGAAGTGGATTGTTCCGCCTCATAGGAATAGAATGCACAAGGCATCGTGCAAGCTGACACGGCTCCGTGAAATGAACTCTCCGTGATCGTACGTTTGCACATAATTCGTTTCAGGAATAATTCTGTTTCACGCGTACACGCCTCAATATCATCCGAATTCGATTGATTACGCAATCCCGTGGCGCTGCAAGAAGACTGGTTGACAAATCGTGGAAGCCGCCCACAAGGCTCATAACCGGCTTTCTCATTGTATGGATATTCCATGGAATAGCAGCCACAACGTTGAATGATGTTATTTTGAATGGTGGACTCACGACATGCATATTCCGAATAGGCGTATTCCGTATCGTACAACTGTAAACTTTCCGGTAATTCCGGTGAACATCGACCGTACGGGGGCATCTTTTGTACATTTTCCACAGTGGACAAACGAATCTCGGTCAAAGAGCCTGGTTTTAAGTTGATACTCTTGTCGTTCACATTGGGTAAGCGGTCCGCTGCATGAATGACAATCAGCGCCCCAGACAATTGGGATTTAACTTCTGTGGAAAAGCAGTCCGGACAAAATGCATGATCCGTCAACTCGTCCAAATAGACGTACATTTCGATACTGGTCGTGGTAGCACGTAGTTCACGGTAAGGCTCGAAGGTGGCACAGTTTAGGTATTGCGGATGAATGAATTTACGCCATCGACCACGAGTGTCACATCGGGCAGCGACTGGTTTGCTTCCATTTAAATAGGTCATCTGTACGGGTCATGAATGAATGCGAAAGTTCTACTTTAAACGAATTGGAGTGGTCTAGCAATACAAGAACATAAAGGTAAAATAATATGAAAGTACTGAATTTCAGCTAGCCTCCTCAGCACAGATCTGGTAGTATTGATCATTTTCGTGTAAAGAATATGCTAGGCATTGCCCTTAGTCAGTGTATCATTCACAACAACTTTATCACTAGTCTCAGCGCTCATTAGCCAGTCAACACAGAATGATTGCGGCAGCAAGCCCCTGTCACTGTGGTGAAAGCTCTCTGTATTTGGAAAACGCAAATCGCATACCGTTCCTAAATATCTCAATCGACGTGGTAGGGCTTACATACCGTAATTGCGCAGTTCACAGGTAAGGTCGACTGTGATGCACTTGAAGATGTAACCAGTACACAGTTCGAGTATCGAGAGTAATTAAGGTGTATCAGAGCACCGCGTAATGGTACTAACTTACTCAAAATATTCTCACGTCTGTGCTGGCTCTTCGGTTTATTACGGATAACTGAAAGTGTGTGTGATTTGACTGCCGAAGTAAAAGGCTTTGAGCGAAGTAAGCCAAGCGTTAATAAGGTACGGAAATATGGCTAATCCGATAAACTGGGCAACGTCAATTATCCTGGGTTATGTTTATGTAGGTTTACTATCCAAATAGTTTAGTAAAGGCCGTTTTTGAGCCAAAATAGTTGGTATGTTGAGAAGAAACTCTCTCTCTCTCGCATTTGGGAAATTTCAAATTATATGTGGTTTAAAAATACACCTTATGGATGATTGCCAAAAGCTCACTGGAAAAAAGGAAATTCCGGTTCGCGTCAATGTGTAAAGTGGCATCGAGGTATTTTGGGTGCGCCTCGTTGATCGCTCAGATGGTTATGGCAAAAGAAATGAAAAGATCCAATTAAACCGCAATTTTGAACCTCCTTATAGCAAACCAAAGGAGAACAGCAAACGCCCACAGATTTGAATCTTTTGTCACTGATTTTGGCCAATGTTTTCACTTGATTATGAGTACTAGTTATCGGATAATTCACAGATAAACTCCGAAAAATACATGTTTCGAAAAAGGAGAACTCATTACGTCGAAGCAAAAAGATGATTTTAAACGCATTGCTCTCAAAAACAGTGCTGTATCTTCCTGTTCTTTGACCCGGCATAATAATATTCCCATGCATTCTCACTTCCTGCTGTAGATAAAAACACGGTGGTTTCAGATGCGGCTAAGATCAGATGATATGAAGGTTACATTGAACGTCTAGCAAAGGAGGGCATTTATTGATTCTATAACGGGATTAAAATCACAAAGCCTGTCATTTTAGCCATAGGTTCATTTCGAAAGTGAGTGCCTCATTTGTGATGCATTGTAGAAGGATCGGAAGAAAATCACTTATCGAAGGAAATTCGCCCGACAAAGCTTCGCACTATACACCAAGATATACGACCGACTAATCTATTGATTTGGATCGGAATAAAACATGGTTCACTTTGTTGGTGTACTTCAATTAAAGGCACCACAACGGGTGGAAAAGTTGTCATGGTTAAGACTGAAACAATCTTCGATACTAGGATAAAGCTTCGGAAGGACGGCTGGTAGTTTATTTTTATTCACTTGGTATCGCTTACTATAAAACTTGTGAGTAAAATCAATTGGACATAAATAAGCAACAAGCCGTCCTTCTATGAAATACAGTCATACTTCAGAAACATCGTGGTTACCGCTGCCACTTAACGCAGTATGTCGTTGCCGACAGTTAAAAACCTCTTCAAAGCAAGTCTTCGCGCCGGGAATAGTATACAATAATTAATTCCAGATTTTTACATGAACAGACTGCTAATATTCTGGGAATCTTTTACTTTCGAATCTGGCACAAAATGTGCAGAGCAGTGAGATGATGATTTTCATGGAAGTTCCTAAAGTGTAAGGATGAATTCGAGTACCGTTCTGATACATCTTTTCAGCACCGTTACAAAATATGTGTGAATACAAAAACTGGAATCAATGTTATCCGTTGGGCACGAAATACGATTCATTTTTGCAGCTGACAACAAGTTAGCCGTATTCTTGTTTTCATATACAGACTAGAAGTTTTTTGAATTTTTAGACTGGTTTCAGATCTTTGAAGTCGGATAAGCATATAAACGAAGTAACGTCAGTAAAATGGTGAGGGGTACATGCAGATATGAATCCCCGTGGTTACTGATGGAATCCATCAGGTCGAGAGAATTTTAAACGAGAGAACGAGCACGGATATTTTGCAAAATAACGTATTTTGTGTCCATCAAACAATCACTTTTGAGAATCTATCGCTTTCTACCAAGCGATTAGTGCTTTCTGAAGAAATCAAAAGTCAACCCTTTGGAAGTGAGCAGCATAGTGACCTGCGCAAGCCTCATTCAGAGGGATTCCAGGAGGTTTCACTATATTCAGGCTTTGTATCATACTTCATGAAAGTGTAAAAAAACCAAAAAGATGCATCTTCCGCATTGCTGGATGAATTATCCGACCTTGAATTCTTTCACGATGCTTTATCTAGTACGTCTACCGCTTGGTTATTCATTTAGCATGATTTACTGATAGCCAGTATCGAAAGCTTAGTATTTGTTATTCCCACACCAATGGGGTCAAAAGTTGGAAGTCCTTTCACTGTCTATCCGTGCTCGCTGCCTAACAGTCCCGTGGAAAACAACTCCCGGTTGCAGATTTTGATTTCTTTGTAATTACTGTAGAATCAGCAAATGAGTCGAAGTTCTTCCCCTATCAGATAAGAGAAGTTTAGTCAGCTTTAGAATGCTGTCATCATTTTGAAACTACTTGACTCAAGGATTCCTGTTCGTGAATGAAATCAACTCCCAGCTGAGAAATGCTCCATTTGCAAACATATTATAGTCGAAAACTAGGGTATGACTGAAATAACACCAATTATTCAGCTATTCTATTGCAAAGCAAACCGCGCTCTTTCAAATAGATTGACACAGTGGTGCCTCTCCAAGATTTCATGAGACCTGTGCTGATAAGTCCCTTAGGATGAAGAACTGCTGTCCATTTTAATACCGAGGGTCGGTTTCAGTTCATGAAAATGTCACAGACTACCAGCTTACTCATCCACTTTTATGACACATTACACAGTTTATCCCTTCCAGCAGGTGATCCACATATCCGTGTGCCAGTTTCTGTAGTATAATATTACTTTTTCATCATCCACTTTTTACACGTACTCTTTTGGTACACGAGTCTGGTGGAAGAGGGATTTGTCATTGCCTCAAAGGTTCATTGTTTTACCGCGATAAATGGGATTTACGACTCAGAGACTCAGAGAATCGTATTATGTTACCGCATTTTAAGTGTGATTACACACCGGATAAAAATAAATGACCATCTGCAGGCAAAAGCGTACATGTCCCTTATTAGAAATATTCGGGGCACTCAACGGCAATGTCATAGTGTGCCTAGTACCATTACAAGTTCTGTGTTAGTGTTTATGATAATCACAGCCGGCAATTGCTGAAGAGATGATAGCAGATCGATTAGAATGTATTTTACATGGAAATTACGAGAAGACAAAGCCCCCGTGAGATCACGTGAGATGCTCGAGACAACTAACAACACAGCGGAATGGAGCGAAGAAATACCCGACCAGTTGGTCATGTTAACTTCAATAAGCACCTCGTTTTCATACAAATGACTCAAGCGAAATCGGCAGTTTTTCTGAAAGTCGAACACTTGACCCTTCTCGTGCTACAGAGGAAGTCCTTTTTTACACCTTTTTATTTATCAGTCGCACATATCTCACCCCGCTGAGGGCACGTTTTCTCGTTTATTCTCTCCAGGTTTCTTCACCGAAGACTTTCCACTTATTGTCAGACTTGTCAAGAATCTTTTACTATGTAGAAATGATCTCATCTAGCGTATAATAGTCTAAGGTCATCAAGCTTGTCAGGCAGTTTCTTCAAAATTAGTAGAATACTAGTCGTGTCGTTTTTATTCAGGTTTTGTAAAACGTCTTTCTACATCTTATAATAGGTCCCACCACAAACACGTTTTCTCATGTTCAAACCCCAATATAACTGAAATAATTAATTGAGTTGGACAGTTTGTAACTTTTTCCTATTATTTTCGCATTTAAGTGGTCATGTAGCATATTAAAATGCTTTTCTGTGTGCATACAGCGTATACCTAACGTGACATTTTCCGAGTGCTTCACTCATCCGGTTTCCAGAGTCAGATAGTCAAACGTCTCTAACATTAGGTTTTTTATTACATGCTCACGCATGAGTGCAGTGGAAGGGGCATTTACCCCGTAGCCATGAAGGCCCACTGCACTATTGGAGATAACCGGTCCCCGGACCTTGAGACTTGGAGTGGAGAAAAACCACACGAGGTCCCAATAGGCGAGGTTTGATAACGGTCCGGACGACAGTAGATTACTGTCTACCACCAAAGTAAGGTGGTGGTTTATGCTAAAGGAACTATTTTTCTATCGTGAACGGACTTTGTCAAACTTACACCACAGAAGACTGCAATCTGTCACCATTCTTATTTTCTTTTTAAACCTACTGAGTTTCATTGGGATGCGTTTGCTCCGACTGACTACTCTTCTAGCGAGTAAATCACAGTAATGATATTCAGCGTTCATGCAGGTGTGCGATGGGGAGGGTACATTGGTTACCGCCGAGGCTCAATGTACTGCCAAGAACAGCAAACATGCGGAACACTGAAACTTGGATTGAAGGACCGCCTAGATGTCTCAGCAAATCAGACGACCCAGTTCGTAGTGAGTTACGGTCTGTTATTGTGAAAATCAACCGACCGAGGTGAGATTTACGCTTCTGTCCTAACAGGCATGACTCTGTGACCAACTGAACTTGATCATCAATCACCAAACCACTCTCAGTTTCTTGCTGTTTGCTTTCGTCTACTTATAAGCACTTTAAATTACTGAAGTTCATTCTCGGATCAGTGCGCTTGTGTAAATGTCACAAACGTTGAACTTTTTTTCGCCAACCTACAGGGTATACTCACATGGTTTCTGAATTAATTGAGACATTATCTACCATATGCTACGTACTTAAGCAAGATGTTTAATTTAGTTTATCGTGATGTATGTGCATTTTTCAACGGTTATTGCCCTTTGGTTCACTTACAAACTCAGAGTCAGTGTTCTGGACTGTCCCACGAACTCTAGTAGGATTCTTTTGCCTCCGAACCATCTACATTTATTAGTACAAAAACATCAGTTTATGTGCGATGAATGATGGTTGTAACCAAATTTTGGTCCGACCATTCTTTGGCCCACCTGTTATTCACCACCAGCTTTTCTGAGTGGTTAGTCTGATGACCAATCCAGTTGCTTGATTCAATTCAAACGACAGTTTTTACTTGGATTGGTCTTTCGGTCAGCTTCGTTCGAACAGACGAAGACGTGCTGACTGCTCGCTAAACCCTCTTGCTGTTTACTAAACAAACCAGTCCGTCTACTGACCGCGTGTCACTCCCATTCCTTCGCAGTCAGTACTTACAGTCTGATCTCGCGAAGTCATCTAAAGAACTTCGTCGTATAAAGCTTATCTGAGGTTGCACCACAAAATAATGAACATTTCTACATCTGAAGTTCCACCTAAAATAGCTAAGCTGAGTTTTTTAAAACTTACTTTTTAGTTCTCTTACAAAGGTAACCGTAGGTTTTGCAAACAAACTTATGAATAATGGGATTTTGTAAGCAACCAGACAGTCGGAATGCAAGTATAATAAAAACTGGACAAAGGTAGCTCCTTTGCAGCGGTACACTTTTCCCGTAAGTAGATTATGACACAACCCTGGCCTTTTGAAGGAAAATCCGCCTTTCATGCGTTGTACAACAAGCCCAAGATGGTAAAATAATGGAAGGACGGAGAAAAAATATAATTTACATTTAAAAGTGACCGGGAATAGTCTCACACATAACGGGAATATCCCAAAGTAGCTAGTTACTAGAAAAATAGACGAAGCTGCGGGTATTATTCGAACTAATTTTTTCATTTTGACAGTAGAAGAATCAGAAATTTACTACTTATAATATGTTAGTAGCTATGAAGTGCCTAAACGAATGCGATGTTTCAGCAACATGAATGTATATGCACGAGTATATCATTATTTTTATTTAGGACAATAACACCGATTATGAAATGACTTATAATGCAATATCGGCTGTGAACCAGCCGGCCGTGTCATGGGGTAATTTAGACTTTTAGATCCCGCATTCTAATCTACGCGGAGCCCCCGATCACTCTCCAGCTGGCGGCCCTAAATTGTCCGCGACACCCTTCCTCAGATACTGATCTATTACTGTGCAATAAAATGCAGTAAATATAAAGATAAGTGAAACATTTCACCAATAAAAACAGCGGAAGTGTAGTACAGCTGTTTCATATTGCTTCCGAAGAAAGCTCTCTACACTGGATGAGAATCCATTTGTAGTCTACTGCTAATAGCGATAGAAGTAGTTGTTCTAACGTGATGCCTCTGTTTCATTCAGGCTTCTTGAGAACGGAGCACTCCTCAAAAGATTCAGTGCTTTGCGGTTCGCGGTTTGTTACTCAAAGTAAACCCCTGAAATTTGAGCTCTATATCACATAGTGTTGACGTTCAAGGAACCACTACGAGTCAGCCCGGATAGCCCATTATTTACTGGTTCCACTACAAACGTTCACCCTGGGTTCGGTACTCTGTGGGGTCTCGGAGGCGGCACAATGTTGGTAATTTTTAACCAGCTCAATGGAACAACTGTAGGTTGCTGCATCCAAGGTTTTCAGTGATGGGCTGGATGTTTGTAATTCACTTTATAAGTACATAATAATTATAATTATAAGTAAAGAACAAAAATAATAGGCCATCTTTTTTGAAACATTCAAGGCCGTAACAGATATCAGGTGCCGTCAGACAGCGTGTGCGTCATTCTTATTTCGTTACCTTCTACTTGGCTCGATAAAATCTGGCCGAAATAACTACCCATGTTGAAATGGCTTTAGAAGATCTTTTTGGTTACGACCGATAGATGACCGTATACTATGAATATCAGAATTGCTAATTAGCCGACTGTTGCTATGGACAATTTGCATGCAATTTAAGAACTGATTGAAAATCCTGATGACTAGAATAGCATTAACGTGATTGTAAAACAAACCACAATTTCAACCCCATCTCATCACTCATTCTTTCCCAGCAAATATGTGAACAGACAAATTAAACTTCCATTTGACTATGGCACGCCAGCACCACTTGGTTTTTCTCGAATACCTCTTGCACTTCACAGTACTGTGCTACTGTGTTCTGTACATGTCCCGATTCAAAAGGCGCGCACTCACTAATTTCAGTGTTTTTTTTGCCTACATATGTTCCACAGCAGTTTTGGAGTCGTATGCAGTCGGAAGATTTCTTTCTAGCCAGATTAGTTGAACAGCTCGCGTAATCTTATTCTAAAAGTCACCATGTGGGCTTGATGCATATATACTGTTGATGATTCATGAAAAAAATTTGACAAATATAGTGTTTTCAAGAATTTCCTTTGATGTGTTCACCATTGATACTGTGGTTCAATGTGCACGAAGAGACTATCCTGCAACTGTCAACACCAATATTCTGTCATTTCCGCTGGTACTTCATTGATATCGATGACAATAATACCAACTGATTGAAGGCAATAAATAATCTGTTGTTCGCATAATACGATCCGTCATGCAGTATTAACGCTCAAATCGTCACTGAAAAACACGGAAACACCTTACAGTTGTTTAATCCTTGTTAGGCTTCACCAACATTACACATCCACCGAGCTCCTACTGGGATGAACGACTGTGAGTCGAATACCTAACCACGAAACTATCCGGGTTGGCTCTCAACGGTTTTTGAACCCTTACACTACGTAGCACACCACCCTTATGCCCGTTTGCTAACGAAGAGATTACCCAGGCAAACGATGTTTACAGTCTGCGTTTGACACTGACGGATTTGAACCACCGAATGCCTTCAGTCAAACTTACGAGAACAGCTGGGATAGAAACTTGCGAGGCGAGCAATTTGTTTTGCATTTTTCGATCGTAAATGTAGGACATGTCGGTTGTTATGTAAAACAAACTAGTGAGAAAATCATCTTTCAAAGCAGTAGGCTGCTTTGAAGACTATAAGAGTGTATTCGGTGGGGAGGGTGAATAGGGCTGCTTTTGTGCAAAGGTGAACAGAAAATCCGTTCACATTTTTGCACTAACTTCTCGGTGATATATCGTGACAAGCACAGTTTCATTACATGCCAATAGCTTCGGTACTAAAATGCACATTATCAACCTGGATGATTTGGTTGTATCAACTCCACAGTCTGACACAAGTGAGTGTTTTGCGATAAGGATGCAGTATAATTCATTCTGTAAGCTATGAATTAGGTCACTGATTGTGAGGACCATTTGTATGTGTCTGCTTTCTTCTGTTGGGTAAATAAACGACCGTTTTGCTTCATATAAAAGGTTTTCAAAAACCGTTACTTATGCATTTAAAATGCTAACACTGTGTATTCATTACAGATGAATTATTCCGCTCGTTAGACGAAATAAATGAGA
This sequence comes from Fasciola hepatica, assembly GCA_948099385.1. Classification (NCBI taxonomy): domain Eukaryota; kingdom Metazoa; phylum Platyhelminthes; class Trematoda; order Plagiorchiida; family Fasciolidae; genus Fasciola; species Fasciola hepatica. The sequence continues at coordinate 16,647,782 of CANUEZ040000048.1, forward strand.
ATCATTTCTGGAAGAGGAGCTACAACATATCAAGTCTGATTGGTGTGACAAGATGGAAATCAAGGTTCAGAGCATCGTTGAGCATGGGACAGTACAACATATAATCCCCGTGGGCCAAAAGCTTCCTGTGAAGGAAACTGAAGAATACCAGATTGAATGATTTGTGTTCTAAAACAGAAGACAAGTTGAAAAGCCGCAAAATTTGTAGTTGTGGTGGGTTTAGAAATCAGACAATCTGTTTTAGCATTCAGCAACCAAACACCAAAGTCAACACGAGTGTAGAGAGACAGTTTATTGTTGATGTGATTCAATCCTCATCTATTTTTCACAATTTGGCCCACATTGCCACTACTGAATGATGAGTTGTTGTCACTTTGTGTGGAGGATTCATACCATTGTTCCGTCAGCACCCACCTCTGTCTTGTAGATTGCATCACCAACAATAAAGCAAAAACCATCACGGAGTCCCCACAACCACTGCGGTTGAATCAAGTTCAAACCATGATTTCCTCCAGAAAATCGATAAATTATCCAGAGTAACCCTTCCGTCCTTACTGTGTAGTGCGGTCATGTTACTCAAAATAAAGCCACATAGAACTGAACTCGAACTAGATAATATTGGGTTATTTTTCAGCTTTTTTCATATATTATGGGGAAAAAGCTTGCAAAACACAGATATCCTCCCCTCAGTGTAGTCAGCCCGTTAAAATACTAACATGAATGTCCCACAGTTTTTGTTTAAACCAGTGAAAAGCTGTTTGCCTTGCCGAGGAAAGTGAAACATGTCGGGTGAACTGGATTATATGGGCAAAGTGGTGTTCCCGGGCGAGTGAAGATTATCCAGTCGCCTAGTTTTCAACTCCTCACGTGTCTCTTGCGTTTTGCTCTGAATCACTGATGAAAGCATCTAAGCCTAGTTTGTGTTATGGTGTTGCACCATGGCCACAACAATCATAAATAAATATATGATACTATTTTACCTTCCTTTGTTATATTTACAACACGATAATGTGGAACAGTTCAAGAGTAGGGCCGCGGTAATGAATGGCTGCCAAATGAGAAAACAACCGGGGAAATGACCTAATTAACAAAGTCCTTCTAAAAGGCAAGTCCACACAAGTTATAGTGAGCTGACCTTCATGATTTAAAAAGTCGAATATGGATAAGTCATCACTGAAACAAAATGACACAGAATTGGAAGCCTATCTTACTTTAGGTTAAAGCATGGCGAAGGGTCGTACCATGATCATTAGAGCTTATTGTGGTTAAAAAGATAACCAGTAACTATCATCCTTTATTTGGGCTGAAGAAACGAGCCGCGCCTTTTAAGGGGTTGGCGGGGGCGACATCTTGGACGAGCGGGGATTATTGCACAAGAGTGCTGGGACTGATAGTGCCAGGGTTCAAGCCTGTGGTGCATCATTTGACTGATACTGATATCAAACGTCTGCAGTAAGAGATTTGGCATTGCGGATAATCTGTGCACTCAAAATGGTCGTCCTACGGCATATGGATGTATCTGCCGGCGATTTTGTAGTATTTCATTTGGAACCTAATCAGTGGTGCGCAAAAAAGAGAACAAGCAGTATCGTTCCTGAGTTGATGACCATCTATAATTTTGACTCCGACCTTAAATTCCTCAAATCCAATTGTGATAATCAGAGGAGATGGAATCATAAATATAGCGTACGAATTTAGTCGGCTACAGACACTTAGTTATGTTACGGTTGTCGGCAATAGACAGCCAATTCGCATAACACGGGTGTTCATTTTTCGCCTCAAATTAACAAATTTTGGAATGTTACGGGGATGAAGGAACGCTGCTGGCTTCACATCCCAGTTGAAGAAACTGCAGACTGTCTTATGTTGTGGTAGCAGGAAAGCTGTACCCGCAGAACGACGCCCGTGGTCCTAGACCCCCATCAAAAGTAAAAGTACGGTCGAGCAATCGACTACCAAAGCGAGGGGAAGCGGCCGGTCCTGACGAACTTCCCCCAGTTCTTTTCGAAATGAGTGGTGAAGCTTTGATATAATCACTCACAACCTAGCTTGGTGACACATGGAACGAGAAGCTTATTCTTTTATTATGGGGCGAGTCACTGATTGTACCAGTCTTAAAGAAAGGAATACGCAATGACTGTAGTACCCATCGTGGGATTAGCTGTATTCCGATAGCCACCAAGGTGTAAGCCTCAAATTTGCTGAGCCGTCTTGCACCGGCTGGTGAGAAGAAAGTCCGCGAACAACAGGCGGAATTCCGCCTTATTCGAAGATGCACTGGCCAGGTTTTTACTTTTCGTCAAATACTTGAAACTCGTCAAGCACACAGTCAACCGAAAATAATGGTTTTTCTCTACCAGGTAGGCACCCTCGAATCAGTTTGTCGCACAGCTCTATTCAGTACTCTTCACAGGAAAGGTATGCCACAGAAGTTTGTGAATCTGCTGAAATCACTGTAATCTCTCACTGTTGGCCGCGTAAAGGTTTACCGTGAACTATCCAATCCGTAGGAAACAGCCAGCAGTTTTCGACAAGGATGTCCCATTTTATCATTCCTGTTCAAATTCTTCAGCGAAAAGTTAATGAAGAAGGTCTTCGAAAATCTTCAGGAAGTGGGTGTCCAACTAGGAAATGATGAGAAGCTTTATGGTCTAGATTACACAGACGAGCTTGTCTTGCTTGTTGGAATGTACGAAAAGTGCTCAGCATGCACTAGATAGACTTACAATAGCTGTAGCTTCATTCGGCATGCTCTTCTTGCCTCCGAAGTGTGAAGTGACTTCACAAGACAGGAAATCAAAGGTTTCGAGTTTGATGCTTGATGATAGATGGGGAATTGCTGGCAGTCGTCGACCTGTTCACTTACCTTGGCAGTAATGCGACGACGGATGGGAGTACGGTAATGGAGGTGAGCACGCGCATTTCCAAGGCTCGAGCGTCTTACGCTGGACTGAAGCACTTGTGACTTCCATGTGATATTTCGCAGAAGTTGACAGGTCGTATTTGCTGTGCCAAGGTACGTTCTTTTTTGTTGTGTGGTTACGAAATATGGAGTCTGTGTGCAGATGTTTGTCGCCTTGAGGTTTTCGACCACAGAAGTTTGCGTAGTAACGCTAAGATGGGGTGGAATGACCAAGTGAGTAATGCTGAGATCAGAAATTGAGTATAAGGTACCAGATCAGAAAGTGTGCTACTACAGCGTATCCAGCTCATTTGACTTCGTTGGTTGGGGCACGTTTTACATACGGCAACCACAGGTTTACCATATCGTGTCCTATTTTCCTTTCCTCCTCGGGAATGGAAGGAGGTACATGGAGGTCAACAGATGACGTGGCAACTGGGAATGAGAAAATACACGTCGAACTTGAGAAAAATAGATGCTTCATGTATTCGTGGTTGGAGTTTAAAAGATGTTTCAACCAGTTTGCTGGAGACTCTGAGGGATATGGCACCGAACCGTGAACAGTGGCGATCGTGTTATCGCTTTATGTCTAGTCGATGTGCGTTTGCGCAGTTAGACTATGTATTTCGTGTGCTGACTACAGGGGTGTTCATTCCTTTTCCATATCCTGTAGGTCCACTCCCTGTCCATCTTGTACATTCATTCTTTCCACTTATACATGCAACATGGTGACAAAGGTAGAGGTTAGCGAGGCTCGTCCTGCTGTTTAACACTGTACGATGATGACGCGAGTGTCAAATCGATTGGGCCAACTAGTCGAGAGCCACAGACCGAAGAAAAAGTGATGAAAATGTCAGAAACATTTTGGAGCAAACTAAACGAGGTAGCCGTAGAGTATCTGTGGATCTTATTGCAAGAGGGTATGGATCAAGAAGAGGGTCGAGCAGAAGCGACCAACGTTGCTAGAGCGCTGTCTGGAAAAAAGTTATATAAAAGGTTGTACGTGTTTTGATGGCTTGAGTTGTCTGACTGCTCAAAACAGGTTTTCCCCGCCAGTCTTCCTTTTTACCTTATATCACGATCAAAGTGCACTACAATGGGGGTGCTTACGTATTGCGATCAGGTAGAACTATAGGTACTCCGTTGACGAAGTTCAAAACCCTAACCGAATCTGCGCCGTGGTCAAAAGTTGTTGATGGAGCCATCAGTGCCTCCCTTACCTGACAGAGTATTAGCTCACTGCACCAATCGTTATCTCCGGAAAAGTGGGTTCGAATTTTGTGAAATTGTTCATCCATACAACGGTCATCAGTGCTGCTTTTGACCAACATAATGTCCACAATTCGGGTTCGGATCAACGGTCCAGGCAGTAGCTCTTGTTATTTTGGAATATCACAGCAAACCGAGTGCAAAAGGAGCTTCAAAATCGAGAAGGCTGAAGGTTTTAACTGCCCTAACCTAAGTAGATGTAAATTATGATGGGTTCACGTTTTAAAAAATGGCAAAACTCTTTTGGTAAAAGCCCATGGAACAGATTTATAGTTATCCAAAAAAGCTCTGATTCGTCCTCTGGTAGTATGCAAAAATTTAGTGAAGCTAATTAGAGTAGAGCAGTTAAAATTGTTTGAAAATGTCAAATACCCGCTTAAAAACGGTGGCCTATGTAGCTAGACTGAGAGAGTAATTGTTGAAGAATATTTCCTAAGTATTTTCACTATTATTTGCAGCCAGAATTCAGACGGTACTTGGCTTTTTCTAATTCAAAGACCACGGAAGCCCATTATGTGTGACTCTCAGGTGGCCCGTTTGAATTCCGACTCTCAAACTCATTACTACTTCCGGTTTCTTGTGATATCCTAGATAAAGGAAGTTAGCATGGAATTATCTCTCCTGGCATTTCCCTCCGCGAGTCACAAAACTGGCCGTCTTCAGCTTAATGGGCATCTTCTGTAGCAACTAACGTACTGCTGAGTTATCACTTTTTACTTATGCCACCAAAGGTGATACTGTTTTGGAAGGCCACACGAACACTGGATGACTGTTGACTGAGGTAGTACACGGTGAAGGAGTTGTTACATTTCAGACTACGGAACACAATAGTTCGATAAACATCAATCATGAAGTACAGCTAGAGCCTTGACATCCAGTGAGTTTGATTTGTTCCCGAATTTCCTAAATTTACGGAAATTTGGAGGAAATCAAGAGTCTACTGACCTACGGGAAAGTGTTACATTGGCGTACGACCCACGTTTGTATGTATCCACTTACCAGATGGGATTGCATTTTAGTGTCAGTGATCTGTGCCTGTCAGTATAAGTTCGAGGCAGTTGTTCCCAAGAATGATTTTGAAAAAGACTGCAAAATGCTCTCTATGAATTGTACCCAGAAATCGCAGAATGTAACACAAAGGAAATGGCTGTTCAGTGAACAAGTTACTTACCACTGATGTTATACCAGACAACGAAAACACGCACAAAATTCTAGACAGTTCGAGTACCAAATGTTCACATTTCCTGACTAGGTTGTGATTCTATTCGGACAGTTATTCGGTAATAATCAGGCTTGCATCTTGGGCTCTTGTTTATGTGGAACTGGCTCATTAGATTCCTGATCAATGGATATTCCAACCAATGAATTCATTTTTCGCTGTGAAAACAAGTCTTGGTTTCCTGCCTAGCTAAGACAAGAGTCAGTTTAACAGAAGGGGATCTGAGGCTAAACCATGATACGGTACCTGTGCATTTGTTTTGAGTGGAACGGGGTTTGCACTTTCGGTCAGGTTTATATCACTTAAAGACTTGATTATTCGATGCGATAACTTGGTCGACATCCCAAGGTGAATTTTGTTGTTCCCTGTAAGTTGGTGAAGATTCTTGCTCCACAGAGCGGATGCTGAATGTATTATTGATATTTGATAACATCTAATTTGCGATATATTTTGGTTTGTAGTCGGACGGAACACGATGGTTCTCCTCAGATTTGTAATGAGGCTGCCATCCAAAGCTTCAAATGATTTGCAAAGGTGAGTTAAGCTTTAATTGACTGCAGGATAAGTTCAAACCCCGTGATGCCCGGACTAAACCAGGTGGTTCCTAAAAGCCTAGTGTTCATTGACGCGTTTCATCAGCAGTCATATCAAATAAAATATTTAGGGGCAAATACATCAGTTAACTTAGATAAAACATATGAAGTCAGTGAACCCTAAAACTGGCATCGTCTGACCCGAAATTCGGACTATTCATGCATGCTAATCCATGGAAGTTATTTCCTGGGAAGCTACAAGGCTCAGCTTCAGAAAGCATAGGAATTTCGGGTTGATAAGCAAGACAATTATTAAAAAATCATTCTCCATGTGATTTAAACGTTCTCCAGTTATAAATACACACAAATATATCCTTGAATTGGATTCAACCTATTGCTGTTGGTCTCATTGGGAAGTAACTTAAAAGGTCAGTTGAATGATTAAAAACAACCTTTAGGTATCACGGGAAAAAAGAATGCACAAAGTTTGATATTTGCTTGAGTAATTTGCATCCTGTTGGCAGTGCTGCAATAGCCCAACTCTTAGGACAGCTACTCGGTACGTGGAAATTCGCCGGCTTGATTATAGTTTGCAGCTTCCGACTTTCGGATACAAAGAATCCTTAGTGGATGTTCCATTATCTGTAAGGTTTATGCTCAACGAGCTAATATTGAATGCTAGAAAATTCGCAAATTCTTGTTGTTACATCTACTAACAAGTTTCTAGTAACTGAATTCTTCAGCGGTCACCACCACTGGTGTGTTAATGATATCATCCTGCTTGTAACTCACTCTAAACCTGTAGCAAAAGGGGAAAGTTCGAATTCTTCATGTGAACGCACGCTATCACGTGCGTGTGTAAGAATTCCATAACTTTGTGATTTCAAGATTGGGTGTAATGTTTGAAAATTATCGAACCACTTCCATCGGGATGAAAGTATTACGTAAATATATATAAATAGCACTAGAACAATATATTTTTCTCATTCATTATTTAGTACTACAGTGGAGTAGATCCTACAATATTGTATAGTCGTACTTTGTATTGAATGGCAAAAACAAGAAGGGCGATGAGAGAAAATACTAAAAAGTGAATGACCGAGGATAGTCGTGTGGTTTCAAGCTACTGACTACCGCCTCGGAGATCGTAGGTTCGAATCCCCTCCGGTACTGGTTTCTTCGGTGGTAAATAGTATTCCATTGTCGTCGGGCTCGCTGTCACACCTGATCTGTCGGAACCTTGTGTGTTTCTCCATTCCAAGTCTTAGACTCTGGCTGCCGGTTATCTCTAATAGTGCAGTCGGCCTTTGTGGCTATGGGGCATATACCCCCGCCACTACACTCATGCGCAAGCTTGAAATAAAAAAGAGGTTTGAATGGTCTACATATTCAGTATTGCAAACGTTGGAGTGTAATTATTATGTAGATGTGCTGACCGAAGGATGTAAGGTGTATATCGAACATACAATGCCCAATGTTCCGTTTTTATTGTGGAAGTTATAGTGACAATAACAAAGCGTTGTTGCTAGATGTCGTAATTCCCCAAAGTCACCTTCAAGGTTGGTAACCTTGCTCAAGGCCAGTTGCATTACGCCTTCTTTGTCCTGTTGGTATCGAAGTCATAGCATGGACTTAAGTCACTTTCAAGGACAGCATATGGTCTGACAGCTCATCCACTAGGTCACTCTGACCGCTCCGGACATGAGGTGAACAGTCAAAACTGGTTACTCATCAGAACCTTTGCGGAGCGTTTAAGATGGAATTGAACATTGATTGCTTTTGACAGTAGTTTTGTGAACGCAATATAATTAATCAAATGTCTACTCTACAAACGTCGTTCCAATAATTTGGATTGTATTCAGCCGAACCGATCGATGGTGTTTCACTATAAGAAAAACCATATTCTTACATCCGATTTACGACATCTGAACCCGAAAACTATAGGTCGATTTCAGTGCTGGGTAACGCACTAGCGTTTTCTGCGTGGTCTTTCCTTCTACCTTACGTTTTCGCGCTCAAGTTAACAGGTCGTGCTATCCGTCTCGGATGGCTTTCACCTGTTATTGCTCCCGCTGACTGTTATCGGTTTGCAAACAACCCATCTGGTGCGCTCCGAATGTTGTTGGTCCGGTTTGTCATTTTATTTATGAAAGCTCTCACTGCTTCGCGAAGTCGGTTCGTTGTGTCTTTCTCGACCATTCCACAGGTTTTAACTCAATTTCTTGTCTTGTCCTTCAAAATATGGTTTCTTTTGACTGTTCATGGTCTTTCCTCGAATGGTCAAGAACCGATCTTTCGAAAAGATATTAGCAAAGAAACACTGGTGTAAGTTTTGCCAGTCCCATAATGAAGAAATCCGATTTTCTCCAATGCGTCTTTTTCACCTTGTCCTTTTACTACGCTTTTCGGTGAATTAGCTACTGAGTTACCCGCACGACATTTTATGGATCGACATGACGTCGACCTCCTTTAGAACGTCTCCATTCAACGTGAATTAAGCTGGTTTTCTTAAATTTTTGGCTACTTACGAGACATTCCCTCCTATCCTGGCCTAAATTTTTAAGCATATCGAGTGTAACATCACACTTTCTCGTCCCCATCACCTCAGTGAGGGACCAAACATTAGCTGTGACTCAGGTTCCAGAACATACTGTGTCTTGTAATCAGCGTTACAATGAACATAAATTTAAAGTGGTCTTCACCTATTCCGGACAGTACAAAAAAACATCTTGAATGTATTTCCACGTACACAAACTAAGACAGTTTAGTGTCAAGCAATTTCTTATTGTTTGTTGTTTCATCAACGTGTTCTCCAAAGCATACATATTTTGCGCTCTTCCTTAATTCATCATGGTCAACATAAGGAAGATTTTCACTCACTACACAGCCTCTCGGCTATCAAAGGTCATGTCTCGTTGATCCTCGTAGAATCTTTCACTACACATCATTAACTGACGTCAATATTACTCCAGATCCAACCGTCACATCACTTCCTACCTGTATGCCTGTAGTTCAATTCCCTAGAGGCTTTCCAAATTTAGACGTATCCTTTCTCACATAAATGTTCTTCACCTTCATACACTACCTTATTCAGATCACTTTCTGGTTAGCAAGATGAACTACATAATCAACCTCAATAGCTGAAGCAGATTTTTTCTTTGCACACGTTGTTAAGCTCATCCCAAGGTATCAGTTACTCCTTGATTTGACTGAAAAATGAGTTTGGTGAATTATGGAAGTTTACAGCTCTACGCACTGTACTACATTACAATAGTGTAATGAAAATTCTTGGTCGCAAACTCTGTCACTTCCACTTCCAGGGATGGGAGAAAATGTTCCATTGCAGAAACTCATGTTAAAAAATTATTAGATGAGACTAAATTTCGCTAGAGTTCAAACATCCTTACGTAAACCCGTTAGAAAAATGTCAAAAGCTCCCTTTTTTCGTTGCTGCTGTGAGCTACTGCATGCAAATTTGGCAACATTTTTCATCCAGATACAATACCACACTACTTAAATCAAACACTTGGTAATTTTTATATCGAATGAATTACCTAAGAAAGCTTTCTATTTGGAGAAAGTGCAGTAGGGCTACTTGCATATTTAGCTTCGAAGTAATAAAATATAATCACGAATACTTACGTGTTTATCGTATCTATCAATGATTCTTTATTTACTTCACCGACTAAACTCACGAAGATAATAAAATCAACCTTTGCGACTGTCCGTTGCCAAAACAGTGACTTGATGTAATCAAGAAAATGTGTTAGTGTTTGTGATTGTGTGCGCAGATAACGAGAATTCGGGAGGGATTGGGGATAAAATTTCCCCCCATGAAATGAGGATAAACTGGCAGATTGGGATAATAAAACTGTGAAGTTTCCCTGGGAAATATTTGTTGTTCGGCTTTTATCTCGCTAATAGCAAGGCTTTCAGGGTTAATCTAGGAGAGGACAGAGATAAGAAGACCTAATTAAGAAAGTGAGCGCTGTGCTTGGGAGGAACGCTTGGGGGTGGGGGGGGGGAGTATTTTTCCTGTCTATTGGTTAAAGATTTTATTGTCATATATCGACTGCCTTTATAATTCTGCTTTCCAAATGAAAGTTTCCAGTGTTGCAAAGTCAACTGGTTGAAAGCATGGGAAGTTTGGCCACATTAAAAGCATGATCTTACCTCACCTGGCTCAAAATCTTTTTGGTTCAGAGAACAAATAACTCACTTATTTAGCAACATTACCACAATAGGAAGATATGGTAATAAATCTTTCTGTTAACAAATATTGTTGGGGGAAGATTTTAAAATTGTCTTTTACCCTTGGAAAACTGTCGAGAGCAAGTTCTGAAAGACTATCGAAAGTACGTAACTAGCAGTATCAAAATTCACAGTCAGTAAAAAAGAAAACTGCTTATGGATGGGAAAGAATCTTGTAGTGCGGTAGAAAGTTTCGCTGGGAGCGTCAGGTGCAAAGCAGGTGGCACGGATTCGGAAAATTGGTTGTTTTTGTTAATTTAACCACGACCACCACTTTACAAAGGAGGGTAAGTTTAAATGACGAAATCCCGATTATTGATTTTTGCTAAGGTAAATGAACTTTAGAATGTTATATCAATCTCAAAGCTGTAGCGTTTATTCAAAAACTGCTTAGTACTCGTTCCTACGCTGGCAGAGTTTTTCTCATCTTACGCATATCAGACTTATCTATAGTTCTTCAGCACCATTTTGTAAAACTTTGGAGTTTTTCGTTTCACTTGGCAAAATGAAAGCCGACTAAGAACTCACATAAGTGATTTTTTGAACGTACTTCATTTAACTTGGATTTATAGCCAAAAAGTACAATATTTTTTTGCAAGCAAAGACTTCCCTGCAAACTGTTACCCTTTAAATTTACTGTAAAACCGAGTATAGTTAAAATGATATTTAGTTTTGCACAATCCGAGGCGAGATGAGTGTTGATACTACATGATGAACCATATTATATGAGCCCAGTCTCTTGCTACTTGTATTCGTACATTAATCAAGCTCTGTTGGGTTTGTCTCGGTAACGAAATAACCCCGTTGTGCTTTGGATTAATCGGAAAGTAGTTCTTCGCATTGTGCGGGCAAAGAGGTTGTCACTCTTCAAAGTCACTGACGGAGAAATACTTTTCGTGTGGTTTCGTTGTTCAGAAAATCGCTCAGAGCCAGCTTATATGGCCTCGTGGCCACGTGTTCGACTCACAGGATGATTCACATTGTGTACTGTCAAATAAGCGATTCTTTAAGAGTCGATTCCTTAAAAATATTACATGAATTTCATGATGAGCTGTTCTCCCTCAGAAGGTCATGTTGATCCCAGCATTCAATACTTTCGGTACTCATCCAGTTGTCCGTAAGATACTTTTGCCTTGCGCAAAATAGTCTAATCCACTACTTATTAGGACAAATTGTATCTTTATGACAATAAAAAAAACTTACTTGACACTTTGTTACTAATTTGTCATTCTGATAGCCCAATTTACGGCGCTCGTTGTCATCAGTTAGACTCTCCAAAAATCCCGCGAGAGAAAAAGCGGCGGATGCTGCGCTGTACTCGGCAAATCGTTTTTTCTCAAAGTATAAATGTTGCACGTAGTAGGCGAAATCCTGCACAAACTGTCTTGGCGTTTTCCACCCTTTGGTTTTCATGTACCGCATCCCGTCCGGGGATATCGGGCGCAGGTTACAAACAGTGACCGCGGGAAACGGACTGGATGTGTGCCGAAGCACTCTTGGCGGGTGGATCACATTGTACTCTAAATATTGCCGTGCGAGGAAGAACATGCATATGAAACATCCGAGCACTAGTATGCAGACCAGTGTCGACCAGAGAAGGCGAAGCGGACGATTGTGTGCACGAACAATTCGTGGAAGCCCACGAATCGTGGTATTCTCACAGAACCGACGAAGTTCTTCACATACTATTTGAGCCATGTGTTGGTTACCTTGTCCACCGTGTGGCGCGATGGCTGATGCATCTACGGATTGCGGAACAGTTGGTCTCAAAGAATGGAGTTCAGAATCGTATGCTGGGCGGTTGATGTTGCCGTCCGGAGTTCGCGTACACCGGTTGAGTTCATCCAAATCACAACGTATAAGATGACACAAATGGCACAGTTTCGTTGAGTTATGTACAAAAGCATCATAATTTGAGTTCAGCGGTGAACAAATGCTTTGATGGTCATAAGAAGGACGTTTCATCTTCAGACAAGCAGTTGTGAGAAATGCATTTATTCGTTGGGCAGCGGATACTCTTCCCAGGTGAAATAAACAAGCTGTGTAGATGAGAGAAATATTCACACTTTTATCTGAACTGATCCTAACACAATTTCTCTAAAACGTTTGTTTCTGGTGAACATGAATTCTGAATTGGCAAATCACACGTGAATTACTGTCCACCACATATTTGGTGTATTTTCATTGGTCAAAAATAATTCACGTCCTCACGGTCAAACCCTGACGGGTCAAAACATACGGCGAACGAAGTTGAAACGGTGCTGATCTGATAACGGAAACAATTTGAGAGAAATTTATCTTTCAATGATGAAGCACTCTCGACATTCAAATTTAAAATCAATATTAGAGACCAAAATCAGTCAAAAGATCACGGACCAGATTAATTTTGCAAAATAATAGTCGAACGGTCTCCAGTTGAGTCTTTAGAACTAAGTAGGTCTTTTGACTAACCAGGTTAATAATTTCGTAAAAAATTTCAAACAATTATTCTTTTGCGCATGGGTGAATATTGCAATTTGCTTGGCTCAACGAACATCGGGGTGTTTATCGAAATGTTGATAAATATCAGCCACCTTGAACACAGAGGAAAATGTGGATTATTCGGCTTCGTTCACAGCAAACTACTTAATTGCATATGGTGGCGAAAGTGGTCTAACCACAAAGTTTGGTGGGATATTTCGCGATCCATTACCGAATCAACTAGGAGTTCAGCGAGGTCTCGTAAACCACGGTGCAGTGGTTATCTAATGGGGTGTCACAAATATTTGATTTGGGATGTTTTTCATATTGACCCCATTCCAACAAATGTCACGTTCTATCTCTCGTCCACTGAGTGCAACATTAGAGCCTACGGTCCAGCCTAATTAGTGTTTTTTTACCATGCTATATAAAATCCGGCTCACTGTGCACTCTATTCCCTGTATGAGCCGAAATGATTCTTGTTTATAAACAAAAATACTAAACGGAATGCTTCCATCTCATGCCAGTCATTTTTGTTTTCACTTTCCACACACTGAGGATTCATCAAAATCGTTTCACAATTTAGAGAACCCGCTGTGATAAACGTGCAGCTGAACTGACAACTGAATTGCGCTAACACCATTCCTCTGCTTTGTAAGATTATGGTCCACCAAGCAATTACCATCAGCACTACAAATAAGAACAAAACAACCTTTCAAAAGTATGGTCATATTTTTACACATTTGTTTTCAGCTGCGCAGCAGTTTTATTTACACTAAAAGTATGCCGTTTTTTATTATTTATATGTAAGATTACCTTTCTTGGTAATGTTGCTGAACAGACGAACGGTAACACGGTGTCCGCCCTTGGTGAATTATTCCTTTATAGAAAGGAGAATACCGGGGTCGGAACATAACACGATTTATGTTCGGGATCGTTCCGCTTCATCCAACAAAGGTATGTGATGGGCAGCAGTCAAAAGATCATTGTAAATTACTTTTTTGTAATATGTATTTTGATGACATTCTCACTTGTCCTACTCATGAGTAGCTTCCACATGCACCATGGACCTCGAGCATTCATGGCCTAATTCTCCATTTCAAATGGACTGATGCCGTCCAAATCTACGTTTTTATGGTGTGGGTGAACATTCTACGTTTGTGTTCTTGATTCTGTCGTCCTATGATGGTACACTTCCATTGTAAGAAAAATGAGCTGAACATTCCACCCATGCTTGAAAACTGCCCACCGAAGACACCATCTCCCGACCGCAGCCCCGCTGCCACTGTGCCATACCTTTAGTCCAGGGAGCACAATTTACCACAAACAAACCTGTTGCCAGGTTCATCCGTTCACGTTGACACATATCACTTCTGTCGTTTTACAACTGCTACTATTTGTGCTCTGACATGGGTAACTCCTTAGAATATACAAATTAGTATATTCTCACTATAGATTATTGTCTCACTCCGTGACTGAAGCTATCATTTCATGTTACCTAGAAGACTTCTGGATTTACTGTTCGTACCGTGACTGTGCTGCGCTACTGTTTCGTTTGAATCCTTGCTGAGTGGACCGTTTATGACTGCACTGTCCGGATTGGCCCCGGCTAACCTTCTGTAATTTTGTTCTTGATTGCCCAGCTGGTGGTAAGTCATTTGCTTCTATATATTTCCACGTATCGCTTTATATAGAACCACGGGATTACGATGAACACCGTTATTCGATGGGATTTTGTTCTGCTTCACTTAGCCGTGTACAGTCCATATCGTGCGTAAAGTTAGTGTGACTAATTTTTCTGCTATATTGACAGTCCTAGTACTCGGGATAGTTGCTACAATCCTAATGTTGAGGTTCTTTAATCGCTGTCACGGGTTCGAACCCTCTAGCAGCCCCCGGTCACTTCCCCCAATCCGCAGCCTTCAGTTGCTCACGGCCCCCTTCCTGGAGTATTATACCACTGTTACAAAATAGAAATGAAATAGTTATGAGAAAAAAATTAAAAATTAAGCAATAATTCTGCAGATTCACGTAAGTTCAAGTAAGACTACAATGCTCGAAACAGAACAGTTAATTCTGCTAATATAGTAGGGGCCGTCATGGATGGATGGCTATGGGCTCAGAAAATCTCAATAGTCTGACACTGGTTGTCGCTTATAGGATCCAAAAAAGCAGTATTTCAATCTACTACGTGTTTGATCTGACTTTGATTGTTTCGCGTAATTTCAGACAAAAATTTTAAACACTTTCAACCAATGGGTTGCGTAACTGTCACTCTGTTTGATCCACGCAGGTTATTTTGCCCGTAAACGGAAATTCGTCACTCAGGTTAGATGATGTGTACAGAAGCGAAATTTTTTCCACCGGAAGTGTAGAAATCATAATAGGCCGGCAAACCCTTTCGGGATTAGTGGCGTATGTTCGAGCGACCGCTGATCAAGAACTTCATTTAAGGAAAAAACTGATGTTTTCACCCTTGAGTAGAGAACAAAGCGTGACTAGTTATCTCACTGGTAACGCAGTCCTTTGTCTGGTGTTATTACATTCACTGTTTTCCCGTGAACGAACCAGGAGAACCGTTTTCAGTCGAAGCCTCTTCAACTGTTGTAATTCGTTGTCTGTTCGCTCTTCTGTGTAAATCCGTTGTGACCTCTCAGTGTTCACACCAGACAACCTTAATAATCGAAGGCACAATGCAGCGGCAGTATTCTACATGTTAAGATCCAGTGAAAATGCCACCTGGAAAAACGCAAAAGGAGCTATTGGAAAAACACCATTGCATGTTTTCCGCATGTTTGCCCTAACTTCCACTGCTGATTACGTAACCATTGCCTTCATTCATTTACAAAACACTGCGAGTCTGGTGAATACAATGGCATGTCAGAAAAGAGCACGAATTATCTTTTTTAGTAATAATGGAATATATTAGCCCGAAAAAATCTATCAGGGCCAAGTATGATGTTATGATCATTGACACATGGTACCGGGAAGTGATCATTCATTAAGTACAAAAAAATTGGTAGTAATAGGTATGCAATGCTTTTTCCGACTACCATGATGAATAACATTGGTTTTTTTCCTTTTTTCCTATCCTGTAGTTGAAAAAAAGTTTTGTACTTGTTCGGCTAAGAACCTCCGAAAATAACCTGGTAGTTCGGCATAACGTTTTCGAATTTTTCCATAATGCGTATGAAAGCACTGAATCGTGACAAAGGATCACAGGGAACTTGGCTTGGAAAACGGCCTCCGAAAAATAGCCTTCAGGATTCTAGACATTCAGCTAAATGACGTTTCATCAGCATTCTTAGGCATCCGATACCAACACTTCATTCACGCAAAAAATAACCACTCTAATTGGCGTCTTGCCCAGTCAGCCCTTCATTTAGTAACACATTGAGGACTACTAGTTTAGACCAGAGTCCGCTGATTTACGAGGTGTCACAATTTGTGTGACGCCATGTGCTTTGTTCCTATCAAACAGTATGGGGAATAATATACTGCTTTCAGTTTGTGATTTTCATTCGGGGGATTTAGGATAAGACGAATAATTCTGATGCTTATTTGTCGTTTGAGATAACGGGTATTAGGTTGAGCAGAATTGCCAGCTTTTTCTAAAAATAGGATTATGTGCTGTATTCCTTCAGTCGTCTGCGGGTATGATGGTACCTGTGGATAAAGATAGAACCTCTGAATACAGTCAATCGACAAAAGCAACTTTTGTCTGTATATGAGCACAAAATTTAATTACACATTTACCGGTTCGGTACAATTTGAATCTTGAGGATTACTGGAACGGAAATATTCCCAAATAAATAAATGGATTATCTCTAATTTTGCTTCCGGTTAGTGAGCTAGTCAATGTGGAAAAGGGTAAGCAATTGACCAACCCTTCTTGGCAAGCCGGAACTGATAGAGGTTGACCTCATTAGATACAACAAGATTAGAAGTTTCTGCAAAAGACGAAAAATAATGCGTTTTTCGTTATGATTTGAAAATCCCATTCCCTTATACTTTTATAAAAATGAAGTCGAAGGTTTGTGATACTCCAGAAATCATAGAGCAAAACGTGTGAATAAGAAAACCGCAATATTGTTTTAGCGAAATTAATTTGGAAAATTGGGCTACAAGGAACCCGACTAATCAAATTGAGTTGCAATAATAAAGTAACCAGTCCAGTTGGGCAAACGCTATGCAGTTGAAGACGTCGAATACAATGGCAATCTCCTATCAAAACTTTCAATCAAACTAAAGAAAGCAGCACTGAATCCTGAGCCAAATTTACGCATGAACGCAATTCGTTCGAAGATGGATGACTTGGAATCCTCGAGAAATTGAATGAGTCTTTTCCCGATATGAAATTGAACAGTGGACGCGGTAGCGTAAAGCTGGCAGCGGGATTTGTGTGCAATCACTTCGCCGTATTTCATCAAGCATACAACTCCGACAAAATGTATATCAGAGGGAATTCAACCACTGTTGATAAAACTTTCGCAGTTTTACCGACGAGCACTGCAAATGTTTTGTAAAAGACCGACATAATATGAAAGTTTCATCTGCCGAGAATCCAAACATTGCCAAACAAACAGGAATGAATTGAAAACGTCAAAAACTGTTCATCGAATTACTTGACTCTTCTAGGGAAATCCCCATACTTCTTTCTTTCCGTTGCTTAGTATTCACGGAAAAATTGGTTTTAGGAAGATTTTATGATAGTTGGGTTCACAAATGCAGTAAAAAAGGGCCATCATAGAGGAATCTCAGTCCTGCTGTTCCGGGTTCAAATCCGCCCACGGCCGTTGGTCACCCCTTAAAATTGGCAGTCGTGAACTAGCCACCTCCGGCTTAAGACGCTATGTGTTACTATTATGTAAGAACAAGAAAGTAAACAAGACACAAAGAAGACAATGAAAGACAATCATTAGAATCATGGCAAGTTCCACATTCATTGCATAACTAAACTTTTCATTCTTCAAATTGTCTGGAAAGAGTTGCCGTGAATCTGAGTTTCTTTTTGTTCAGCTTTTCCTTTTAACTTCAAATTCACTGCAAAAACAATAGTAAGTATTTGGATTTTGTTGACACAGTCGCTTTTCAAATTCCATTTCCATTATGAAGTGTAAATTCTTCTCAAGTACTCGGTTATGAATGAGCTTTACTTTCAAATTCATCAAACAAAAGATTATTCTCTACTAATTGAGAAAAACACCGCTAAGAATACACCAAGAGTACAGAAACAGACTTCACTGTTTTTAGGGAGATAGCCGACAAAACTAACTAACATTTTTAATCGGAGAAAAAAGTGACATCCAGTGTTTCTGGCATTGTGAAGACCCGGACGACAGGGAAGTGCTGTCCAGCATTTTTCTGATCCGTGCATAGAATGTCAAAGATTGGACAGAGTTTTTCAAAAACCAAGGCAGATTTAGCGGAATGGAGACTCTCTATTGATAAAAGGGGTGTGGGCGTGAATAAATTTGTTTTCCAGAATATTATATCACATTCATAGATATTAGAGTACGTAGGAAACATAGGTAATAAGGAGTATTTTTTTCGTGTTATATCTGTTAGCATGACAACAGCTTATTCGAGTGAATTCATTACAATGAGTAGAACTAAACTTGTGAACCATCTCTCAATGCAGAGTTTTCGAAAGAGGACTAATCTGGCTCTGCAAGTGAAATTAGCAGAGCGATTCTGTATAAGAAACTGATCTAGTAACGTTCGCTTCTTACGGATATGGTGATATTATCGATCTTTCCAGGTTGCGCCGCTTGCAAAATTTAGGTTTCAGCTTTTTAATCGCTATGGCTTCTGTTGCACTGAGAGGCCGTTTGCGTAGTTATACCGCTGAGAAACATCGAAACTCCTAACAGCGTTCTGAAAGCAGTTGCCGGGTCAGTTTTATGTCCACTGTTAACCCGAGGTTTCAGGACAGTGTTCAGGAAGTTTCAAATCGTGCTTTTATGGAAGGGAGTTGGATGACCTTTTTGGATCTTTTTTAAACAACGTTTTCATCATGCTTCCAAAATGCTAAACCCTGCAGGTGCAAGATTACCGATAGAAAACGAAAGATCGAGAACGACAAGACAGCTAGACCTTGGTTTGGCGCACAATTCACGGATCTACACCGTCAGTTAGTTGGTTGTATTTGCACTGCATGGCAGACTCTTCACGGCCAAACAACATCATTCACACACATTTTACCGATTATACCTGTCACCTATGAGACACTTCATCTTATTATTTACCTAATAATTTGGTCAGAAGAATTGTTTCGTTATTCCTACCTTGGGATTGCTTGGTAGGACAGTTTAGGAAACATGTTTTTCTTTTTGTGAATTACGTGATTGGAAATAATGATTTCCCGTCACAAATTTGAAAAGAGAAGTGAGAAACATAGGTCTGCACAACGTATCCTGGACCATTTCGCTGAATCTTTACACGTGTACTGATAAAAGCTCCAAATCAAACCGCGTCTATCATTTCACTTGTGGATGCTCAGTAGTCTACATAGGTAGAAAAAAAAGACAATTGCGTCAACTATTAAATGAACATATTCCGGTGTAGCTTTAGAAATCGATGACTAATCTGTTCACAATGATGGCATCATCAACGAAACCCAAAGCAGTCCTTTCATCAATGACGCAAAACCTGATGGAGCAAAAACACTTAGTAAAACCAAGCAACTCGTTAAGATTACATACAGCACTACAAAATACGAGGTTGTTGAGACATGCTGAGGCCCTAGCCGCTCTCAGTTATAAACCCAAACTGTACAAAGAGCGTGAATGGTTCATCAGTTTGGCCCTACCCTGGTGACCTTACATTTAGTACCTCCTACCCCCATTATTGTTCGCTTCCATAACATTTCATCCACTTCACTCTTGTCTCAATTCCCTTGGTTATTCTAAAGACTATAGAAAAAATCGCATTGACTGCAGTATGCACGTGTGCAGGTCCCGCGAAATGGCCTAGGATACGTAGTGCAAGCTTATGTTTTTCACTTCCCTTTTCAAATCACTTGATTGTCATGTTTCGTTCAAAGTAGGAATTCACCGCTGGAACTCACGTTCGTTTTATCTCAGTTCGTTCACTCAGAGTCATTCAGCGTATCATACTTATCCAATCAGAATAAGATGGCAATTAACGAAAAACTGAAGAATGACTGATTATCAGCTAAGAACACGTCCCATATACCAGGTGAACCGCCTTGGCTTTACATTGATTTCATTGATCTTAGTGATCCCCTTGAGCTTTGTGAAATGATCAGCACACGATCATTTTGCTATAAGGATGAGACGCCTAAACTGGAAGCAACCGGTGACACTTCTGTACTTTTGGCTCCTTGCTCAAGACAGTATCCGTAAAATACAATTTACAAACTTGAAAAAACCGACAACTGTTTTCATTGCAGCTTGTTGTTTTATTGGGTTCTGTGACAAAGTTTCTTCTCATCAAAATTCGAAAACCAGTAGTAGTGGGGTTTGAGTTTATTTGGATAATATTTTTGAGTGTAGCATGACGCGCTAAACATTCATTTGCTGGAAGGCGTGGATCTATTGGATCAATTTTGCCATCCTGTTTTGCCTGTACACCGTGGCAATATTACAAGCTATTTATATTTCTGTTACGAAATATGTTGTCGACCAACACAGACTGGGGGGGGGAGCATATGCCACGTTAATTTGAAGAAGCTAGGGAAATTGCAACGGGTGAAAGAAAGAGAATATTATAGACACAACATGTCTACAGTACAACTGGTAAACCTGTACGTCAAAGAAGAAAGCTTTCATCTTGGCCAACTGCACATGAGTATCATACTGAAAGACCACTTCTTCAGTCAATTGTGGAGCGGACTAAAATCTCTCTGTGGTCACCCGTCTGAAGCAAATTACATAACGTGCTTTATCATGGAACGTCATTGGGCTACTGTCCCAGAAACCTATATAATCGGTATAGTAAACAAATTATCTGAATCCATGAGTGAACTAAGAAATTCCCATTACCTTCATCCGGAACTTGTTACCAAGGCGTTTAACTCGATAAATAACAATAAATCCTCCAGGCCCGAGGGTCTCAAGTCTGTCTTTTTCATATTTTGTGCTGCCGACTTTGTGCCTGTATTCTCCTCGATGCCTGTCAGAAGGTCGTCTCGCTGAATCCTGGCACCAAGCTCACATTACTCAATAATGAGGAAAGTGTGAAAAAAAATTTCGTCTCATCACATTCCTCTCATTCCTAGTAGACACTTTTGAGTGGCTTGTTGGTAATCTAAAGTCCGTTACCAATATTTTGAAAACGGCGCTCTACTTCGAAGTCATTGGACTTTTTATCCGTCCAATTGCGTCACTGACTAATCAGAACAGCTAACTCGTTCGTATCTGTTCCTGGACTATGGAAATGCCTTCAGTTCCGCTAAAGCAGAAAGTTTACTATCTCTTTTAGATCAGGGGGGGGGTATTCCCAATACTTTTCAGTTTTTCCGGAGGATCATCCAAGAACCAGTCTCAGGTCTTAGATCCCCAACAACTTCTATTAGGCCAGAGTATTGCAAAGGTGCTAGAATAGCATTAATTTTGCCCTTTTTCTTTATGTATGATATTCCACTGACTAAACTACCCTTTATTGTCGAGTAAGCCGACGATCTTGTGGCGGGTCCTGAATCCCGGAACAGTGTACTATCAGTTCACTTCAATAGCCTGCCTCTATGAATGCAGATTGATCCAACTCCGTCAGTTCTGAACATGATTCTAGTAAGTATATAGAACTGCTGTCTTTATTTGGTTGTGAACCATAATCGTATAATCCAGCACTCGTGATAAGAGGCTTACACTTGGTAGGAGCTCAGTGCTGTTAATACCTTGGTGTACTTATCTCATCTGATACTAAGTGGACCCAAAGTGTACAAGATAATTTCCAACGGAAGAAGAAAGACATTTCACATCTCTCGCCTGAAGCTTCTTCATATGCCTACCCACGTCCCCGCTAAGTGTATTCATTAGATTGTGTTATGTCACCGGTTATACTGCTCCCTCGTTATTTTCCTTGCTCTAGTTGTCAAAGGCTTTGTGTTGATCAGGTGCTCCCTTAAGTATATTTCAAAGTTTAGTTTGAAATCTCACCCTGAATGATCGAATTTTGCGTGAAAAATCCATTTTCCTGCATGTAAACGGGTGTTCAGCTATGGACTTCTTTCGAACACATACCGGCTGCACTCAGCTCTCTCGCAGTATTTCCCACTCGACTACAAGGTAATAATTCTAAACTGATATATTGCCGAACTACAACGTTTAATAACTCGGTTATTCCATATCTATGCAGGCTACCTGTTTCGATGAAGTACCAAGCAAACAAATGGCCGGAAAAGCTCATATAATCACGACTGTCCGTTTCTCCTCTGGTTGTTCTTCGACGGATGCAACGTACTGATTAAAGCATTACGAGTTTTCTATCATCACTTTTCAGTTACCAGTTCGAAGGCATGTAACTGAAAACTTTCCACCGAAAATGTACTTTTTTCAGACAAACAAGAGGCAACCATGACTTGACTTAACTTCAGTCTTATGGAGAACACCCGATCAAATGTCTATCGCCGTGAGCCAGGGAAACATACGTAGTTACTGTGAGATACTTTCTTTGTACATGTTTGAATCAGTTACACTTACCTTCATTAAGCAATATAAAAACCAGTTCTCATGATTTAGTGTATACATTTTATACGCCAAATAGGGCTTAACTGATTTGGATCTCATTTGCAACGGGAGTTGATCAAACGGTCGTCGCAGTGGACTTTGAACCCCACAGTCCCAGGTCGAATCTCTGCACAGGAGCTGGTCACTCCCCAGTAGGCAGCCTTAAGTTGGCGAAATTCTTCCTAGAAAAAAAAGGTAAAAAAAGAAAGTGCTGTCAGTGGCTAATTAGAGTACTTACTCTCACAATTCATGCCCGACTTTACAGCCCATGTGCACAGCGCACGTGGTATCTGTGATACATCACTTTGCAGTGAGTTGAACAATATGAACAAGTGTGCACTCCTTCCGAATTAACTGAACGTTTCTAGACCTGCCAACAGTGTCCATTGAGATTTTGCAAGTTTTCTCAGCGACACTAGCCAACTGTAACCGGAAATCGTATTTGCAAGCAGGCTTTGGACTCACTAATTCAGAAGTATATCAACCGAAAAGCTACAACATTGTGAGAATTTACCTGGATACGACGATACCATAGCGTGAAGAACGATATTGTTTCTGAGCTTGGTAGCTGTTTTGCAGCTTCTATGAGGTGGTGTTACGGAATAAGTTTTCGGCATTGTTTTGTTCACTACTTGTTTGTTGCCTAGGTGATTTCCATTTTCCAATTATCTCAGATTCGGTGAGGTTTTTCCTAAATGAATTCTAACCGACCTTACCAGGATAAAAGGTAGATGGCACTTCATATCACGCAAATTTTCAGGAGAATAACAACAACGATCGGCTGAGGAAATTCTGATACTGAACTGCTTGCCAACCGAAAGTTCGAAGTATATATATATATGCAAATATATATATATATATATATATATATATATATATATACAATTATGGTGTACATGAAAGGGAATAGAATATGGCAGAAACAGACTTTGGTGTATGGGGAAAAAGTCGATTTCTCTTGCTTTTTACCGTACGTTTTTTGTTTTTTGTCATTTTGTTTGTCGGAACGACATTTATGTGATTATCGTGTACGAGTGTTCGACAGACGGATTGAACGGCATTCACGCAGACGAATTATCTTCTCAGCCTTGTCCCTCAACTGGTGTAACCAACGACAATCCTCATTCCTTGAACCCCAATCAGGGAGGCGGGAAGCATAATCGAAGCCAGTGTTGATGCTAGTATCATCATACCTCTACGCCAAGTCATGGTCTGACCTCCGCGTCGCTTCTTCCAGCTTTGCCAAGCACAAGACAACAGAGCACGGAAAGTTAGATGATGGATAGGCATCTGCAAAACATGACCGAGCCACTGGAGTTAGAGTAAAGCGATCAGTTCGTTAAGAGGACGGCTATCTATGTCTAGCACAAGAGTGGGCACCTTGTCACTAACCACTCGATGTTCTCACTAGACACGGGCAAAGCTCCGAAAGCATTCGTTGTCAAACACGGAAAGAAGCCGAACATCCTCAATGCAAAGTGGCCAGGTCTCGCAAGCGTAGAGTAAAACACTGCGAACCGCAGCGACATACACCCAACCCTTAAGAGAGAGCTGGTTGTCACGGTGACGTCATAGGTGTCATAGGTGTACTCAACAGCTGACATGGAATCATATGCTGAGGTTGAATTGTTGTGCCACTTTCCAGAAATAACTATTTCTTATGACACTTTTAAGAAAAGTATACCGGATGCGAAAACCAAAGATCAAAACTCGTTGGACTGGTCTGCTGAACAGCTGCCAAGGGAGATGTTATTGGTATTGAGAATATAGAATTAAGAGTTAATTTAATACGGATAGAATCTTATTAACATCTGTTTTACCAATTTAACTAACGGATGTGTCTGTCTAAGAGTTCATATTTTTGTCTAGTGTTTCAATGAACAGTATGTAGTATTGGAAGGAAAACTGTGGAGAGAAAACGCGGTTTGCTTTCACCAAGCCGTGCGTAAATTTCCATTTCAGTGGTTAGCACAAGAAGTGACTACGTCGCTCACAAAAGCAAAAAATTCACAATAAAAGCATTTGGTTGAGTTATAATTGCTCTCCTATGATAACAAAAATAAAATATTTATGTAGTGGGAGATTGGATTTGCTGAGCGAATGACTACTGATGGAATAACAAAGCTTTAACTGAACATTAAAAATGTTGGAAACACTGTGGAGCTTTTTTACCTTTTGTTGTGAAATATCTACAGTGCCCATTTATCGAGCTCACACTGGGCGAAAGTTTGTGAACAGAACATCCTAACCATCAAACTATCTGGGCTGATTCTCATTCCTTTGCTAAAATACACCACAGCATGGTTTAGCTCCGTTCCATCCCTGGTTTTTCAAGGCTGATAGCTCGTTGAACGCTGAATAATCGACTTCTATGACGGACGACTTCGCCGTAGGAAGCTCAGGTGACAACAAAGGCTTTGCCCTCGAGAAACTTACAGAGCATGGCTACTTAATTAACATCTGTAGTATGCCATTGCAGTTGAATGTAAAAAGACTCATCCTGCAGTATCAACGTTCAACTCGCCACTAAAACAAAGGAAAAACTGTACAGCTGTTTCATCTTTGTTAGGAAAAATCAGCGGTGCACATTGATCAATTTCTCACTAGGAGCGGAGCCCAGAATGTACAATCGTGAGTCGAACATCTAACCGTCAGGCTCATAACATATTTAGGTTTGGAACGGGTATTTGAAGAAGCTTGGAATTTTCAACAGTAAAGAACTTTTCAGTACAAACCTTCCTTTTTTGCTAGGAAAATTTGAGAAACCACTTCCAGACGATTTTGTCTTGAAATGAGGGAAACATTTCACTGTAACAGATAGTTTCTTTTGTCGCTAATTTTCTCTCCCAATATTTCGTTATACTCGTTTTTCTTTCTCGTAAATGTGTTTTTGCTCACCGGAAAGTCGACCGATTCTGTTTCATTTTAGTTTGAAAAGACAACTAATTTCTTGGCTTTGAAATTTGCGGTTACGTGATGAATAATCATTCATCTACCTGATTATACCCACCGGTTAATAGTATTTTCACTACTATCACGCGAATTTAGGTGAAGATTGATCACTCTATCAGGTTCACACTTGGGAGTTGACAAATAGTTTAGATTGGGTGTTCATATGTCGCGATATGACGTTCGATGAAAGGGTAGTTCTTAACACGGTTATTAGAAATAGTTCCAACCTGCTTAGAATAACCATAAACTTTGATACACCTCAATTCTGCTTGAAAATTATCTGTGCAGTATAGTTACAACTTAAGGCAGACATCAGCCACAGTTCCGTAGCTCCGCACGCTTGATTCAGAGACATAAGTTTTTTCCGATCTCACCCCGTCAGAAAGCAGAAAGCCGAAAAAAATGCTCAACAATTCATGAAAAAGCTTGTGCCAGGAAGAAATTTCTTTCTTGTATTTCACCTTAGGCGTTTTCTGTATATAGCTATGGCTGAAATTTGAGTTGCCAACTAGCAGGTAGAAATGAGTGTATGCACGCAGCTAAATAGAGCAGTGGATGAGTAAGCGTGCAACGAATTCAGTAAGTTGACAACAAGCTGGAATTCAGTGAGCCTTGCCGTGGTTGTGAATGACAACACGTGTGGAATACGCGACCATTTGGAGTGAAAGGGCAGCTGTGAGAAAAGAAGGTAACGGAGGAGAGTTTGCAAATGAGGACTAAATAAAACCGCACAAAAAATAAGATAAAATAAGAAGCTACACATCAGAACTGTTGCTTCTGATACAGGATAACAATGAGTTCAGTTATCTGCTTCATCCAAGTATTTCGGTAATACCAGTATCTTACATGGTATCCATCATCTCATATGCACTTGCGGTGTTGGCGGAAAGGATCTCAACGCGGGTACATTCATCTTGGAGATCGAACTCGAACAGTTGAGAAGGTGAGAAGCGCGGTGTTTGGGGCTACCTGTGTCACAAATGATAATCCACCCAATTGGAGTTTCGTTTTTCGATACTGATTTGGGATTTCTTTGTTCTTCCCTGTCCAGGATCACGAAGTCAGTCTGAATTATACTCCCCACGACCATTGCACTAATTGATTTTAACCTGTTTTGAGCGTGTAAACAGTGCGATCATTTGCGAAAAGCAAGAGGTCTCTGATATGGTTGACCAGTGCAGATGAAAGAAATCAAGCTGTACAGTTTGGGATAAATCCACTTTCCGTTCGGAATTGGCAACTTTAGGTGGAGCGTCTTTAAAAAATATTCGTTTAAGTGTTGTGCATGAGGAGCAACGGTAAGCAATTAAGCTGTGATCGAAACAAGCGATGGACAATTTACGCACAATGACAATCAAAATGTGGCATGAAATTAACTCACAAATGTTTACGGTTTTCCTTGCAGAATGCTGCAGAGCAAATGTCCTTACTTCATCTAACGTTTTAATTTATATGTTAGAGGAACGAAGGCCGGTTTCTGCCGTGAAAGCCTCTTATAAATGCGTTAGTCAGTGTTTGATCTTGAGTAGAATGAATTCCAAGATACACGAAATCGAAAAGCAAGTCTGTGCCAGAAAGAATGACTAACTTAAAGATTACTGGTATTTTGTGTTGTGCGGACGTGTTAGATTGCAAGGTTGGGGTCCACAAGACCCGTCTACCAGATGATTGAAAGCGTTTAGTAATATAGACAAGTTTCACCTCCAGTGTCGTCCTTGTACCCGGTTTTTTCTCTCTCTCCTCATGATTTCCATTGATAGCTTTGTTGTCAGGTCGGTTGCACTTTATAGTTATATTTATTCTGCCCTCGCCTGTTCGATGCGAGGAAGTAGCAATCAAAACCGAAGCACTGAAATGTGAGGTTAGTGGTTGGACCGAAATGAACCGATCTGTGTAGCGAGGTTTTGTGCGAGTGCGTGTTCCATAACGTGTATTATTTCTCTCTATTTCCCCCTCAGCTTAGCAGGAGAGTGCTGTATAAAGGCACGTTGTTGACATGGGAATAGAGGAAAATGTACAAGTACCCAAGAGAAACCAATCAGCTCCGTACCAAACTGAGCTTGTTTGTAAGCCAGCAAATGGCTATCCGAATGAGGCAAATTTAGGATATTCAACTGAATTTGTAATTTACTGAACAAGGAGCAATCGTGTTTTTCGAGAAACACAACTTTTTTTAATTCTCAAATTAATGAAATACCCTTTTCATAACACGAGCTAAGCCATTGTCATACAGAATTGAGGAAAAT
Source organism: Fasciola hepatica (assembly GCA_948099385.1). Taxonomy (NCBI): domain Eukaryota; kingdom Metazoa; phylum Platyhelminthes; class Trematoda; order Plagiorchiida; family Fasciolidae; genus Fasciola; species Fasciola hepatica. The sequence continues at coordinate 16,675,306 of CANUEZ040000048.1, forward strand.
TATCAAATATGGAGAAGATCGATGGTACAGTCGAGAAATCTACTCATCCTCGCTTCAATTTTCCATGGTAAAAGTGTGACTATGGTATGCATATCATTATTTTATCGAGCGCCTTGTCTCGTTCTTTCCACGGAAAAAAGCACTGTTGTGCAGTTTTGTTGTTGGTAGATGGATTGTGTCAAAAACGAGGGTGTTCGCTTCATTGCGTTTCCTGTCACCAGTCAGGTGAATCGACGCCATAAGTGAATATACCACCAAACGTGCCAAGGAGGTAATGCGCTAGCAGAACTATGAATCCTCTTGGTCAGTTGTTATGAAGACTGTTATTAGGACCTGGGAACAGAAATGCTTTCTTGCTTGTTGAGATGGTCTACATCCATAAAGATGTTAAAGCATCATGCATAAATTTTAACGACTTATTCTACGGAAGACTCAGTCTAAAAGTTTGCCGAGGAAAACGCAAGTTTCTTCGCCCTAATCAGTATATTAATCGTTTATATTATTATATAGCTATTTTGACGTTCTCTAACCTCGTGTTTTGCGGATTCATTTCAAAATCAAGCTTCACAGTAAGGGCGATATTTCTGATGTTCGAAGTCAAGTGGTTTCATAATTCTTTGTATGGCTGATCGTCTTTGGGACTTCCTATTTCACACATGGACCTCAGGCCATCAATTCAACATATACTAGGAAGTACTAGACTCGATTATTGCTTTTTTTATTCCTCAAAAGTAGCGCCTATCCAGCACTGCTCCCAGGGTTTAAACCCGGGCCTTTTCATCTAAAAGATGTGTTCCTTACCCATACGCCACACTGCCTCTGTCCAGGATGATCCTTATTATGGAATTAGGTTTGTTCGGATGTCTTTCTGTATGACAGCTAGCAGTGCCCGGTGGCTCTGAAGGGAGAGTCGGCCATGGCCCCGTTAACTCCAAGCAAATCCCTCCCATCAAGATAGGTTTTACTCTAGAAAATTAGCTAGCTTATCCTTTCAACTCGCCTTGAATTTGATATTCACGTACATCTCACAATTACTTGCTTTGACGATTACACAGTTTCCTCGTGAGGTTTCATGCGTGACTAGTTATCAGCAGCTTAAAATTATAATTCATTTTGTAAATGCAGCTTACTTCTCTCAAAGGGATTCACTGCGCCAACATGTCGATAAATGGGATGAATAAAGGTTCTTTGTAAAATTTGTGTACAGTACTAGACGAATAATCAATCTCCGATCTGCAAACATTGGAAATCTGTTTCCGGATGCACTGTACGACACGGCGTATTTTTGTACTGAAACTTATCGACGTTCTCATCATAGCGACAAAAAACCACTCCAGCTATGAAGGTTAAATACGATCCTCTAGCGTCAGTATCATCACAGGTACAGAAGTGGTCGATTGCGATGTATTCGAAAATTTGCTCGATCTATGGTTTAAGCTCTCTGAAATTAGTAAACTGCGCGCTTGTCTCACGGTGTGAAATAAATTCAGTTATAGATATCGCTTATTTAAGTGGAGTGCATAATGTTTTCCAGTCAGCTGAAAGTATTGGATATTTTTGCCTTAAATGTGATTTCATAGTACCCCTCAAAAATGACTACCTACATTTTTAAAAGAGAAATTCTGATTTGCATTAAAGTGAGTTTGGACGTAGAGGTCATTTGGGTCAGCTTCTGAAATCAGTCGTATTGTGTTTGCTGTAATGATCAAAGGAGCCGGTTAAACTAACTTTTCTCACTAACTGGATGAAAAGGATATTGTCCAGTGACTACACGTAAGTGACGGCACAATTTGTCGGCAAATTCACAGGAAAATATCCCAGAAAACTTGCTGTGAAGGCAGAAGGCGCATCAGGAGCAAGAAGACAATTACTTACGCATTTAGCCCCGAAAGCAGTACCGAAAATCCGTCTTCCTTTCTGAGAGGGGAACTTCGCCCTTAATCATGGTATCTTCTGCAGAGAATGACGAGACAGGTGACACACGTAACATCTGGAGTAAAACCTGCATTGAATTTCCGGCAAAGCAATGCGCGTATTATTGCTCTGAGGAAATCCAAATCCCGAGGGTCCGTCTTTTCGTTGATCCGTTATTTTTACCAGTAATCGACTGGTGTTGGATGGTCCACGGAAAGTTCACGAAGAACTATTTTGCAGAAAGTGTCTACAGCCAAAACAGTAACTGATTTGAACCGGAATAAGTTACAACGTGACTGAAATGTTCATCAGATTCAACGAACGGAACTCTCTCGGAAAGTTATCAGTTTTTCAGGATAACACTATTTGCCAATTGTCTTAAGAGGATGGTAATTATACTTATGAAACAATATTTGTCTGTTCATCGCATTTTTTAGAGTTGTGAAAGTATGCCCAGCTAAAAAGTTCATTTCATCCAATTACCACCAAATAAACCAAATATAGATGTTGCAGAATATGTTCTCCGTTTCGAAGAGAGAAGTCTGTGGATTACTTACACAAGGAACACTGGATTTAAAAGTAAGTCATTTGGTGAGACAAGTAGAAAATAACTAGTAGGTTTTATTCCAGCTTGGTGGATTCGACGTCAATGAAACTGAAATCACTCTTGCGTTGACCTTGTGATTTTTCATCTGATACTTTTAGGTATGAAGCCTTTGTGCTATGTTCACCCACTGAAGCTCATACTCCGTCATGACTGGGGCCTACTGACTGGGACAGAGATGGGGTATGGTTCGAATTTTATGCAGATTTACTCCCAGGATGGAATCGAACCGCAATAACTGTTATTTTGAAACCTCATCACTAGTTTTTAGTTGATATAGAAACTTGTCTCAATATTCTATCGTCGTGCCTTCGTGTATGGGAACGGAAAGTGTTCATCATGTGCCCACGTACATCAATCTCCGTCTGACCTGAACACCATTGTCACAATCGTGATTTAAACCCACAAGGGCTGTCATTTTCATTGCTGCAATCAACATCAGGTTGCTTATTAGGCCTAAGTTACAAAGCAGCGATAGGGACAAAAATAGGAAGATCCAAATCAGGCTCTCTGATGACAACGTTTCAAGTTTGACGCGTAGAGTTCTGTCATAAAAACAGTGACCTGATGATTCTAGCTGACCACTATCGCAGTTTTCACTGTCACAACGACCCCACATGTCCCAGCATCATTAACGTAGTGGGGTCAACTGTACCGTCAGTCTGTAAGCAGTGACATTTTTCTAATCCTAATTCACATCTGTGTTGAGCCGATGACGATCAAACGATCCTTATGATGGGATTTTAGCAGTTCTGTCCGCACCGCTACCGGTCACTTCCCCAACTGGCAGCCTCCCACTGGCTGCGGCTCGGTTCACAAATACTGCATCATAATAACATGACAAGAGAAAATAGCACAAATACAAAATACAATGAATGACTACGGTAAACTCCTTGTTGTCGAAGTGAATCATCACGAAATTTGCTTTTGGGAAATTTGCTACAAAAACTCGGGTTTAGGAAAACTTTGTTCCCGTTTGTAACAAAATGCACTCAACTGAAAGAAATCAATAAGTTTCCATTGAAAATCACCAGATAATCATCCCTTTACACATGCAAGGGTAAGCACTGACTCATTGTAGACAGATAGGGGTGGAGAACTACACCTACGCAAATAAAACAGCAGACCATTCGAGAACCTTTAAAAGGGAGCCCTTTTCAAGTTTAAATATTATTGGTAATGAAAATGATCATTTGTAATTCTTTTCTAAGAAAACGCGTTAAAAGTTACTGAGAGTATGCATCGAGTTTGACTGAAACGGTTCCGTGCCACTGGATCTTCAGTGGAACACGTGAAGGTCGGGGGGTTGTCAGCGATGAAACCGAATAATTAAACTGAGAAAGCACACGGACAGTTCCTCATAAATCATTCCGTCTGAACTGACCTGGAATAGTCTTGTGGGTGTTTTGCCACAAATGAAGTCGGAAGGCAGATAACCACGAAACAAAGGTAGTTCCCTAGATAGGTTTATGAATATCTATCCGATCGACCGCCATTCGGTTGCCTCCTCTATCAAACCAAATAAAATCGAAAGCAATGATAAGTCATCTTGTGCTCTCTGTTCACGTTTCCCAGTACTGACGATCAGTCAATGCGGCGGACACTTTTTGTTTATCTGTAAAGCAGCCAATGAAGATTTGTCTGTCATTTATCGTTGAATATTCGTTGCCCCGGGGATTACTAGATGGGGAGAACTGACTGTATTTGGGCTGCAAAATGTGTAACTGACAGCGGCAACACAAGATGTGAAATATTTATATGGCACTTTTAGGAAACGTGTTTCATTTTGAAACTCAATATTCATCAGGTTACGCAATAAGTTATGGAGGTCCCATGTCACAGGTGGATGGTGGCTGTTTGATAAGTAGAGCTACTTTGACAGCAGACCCTACCGGACAGCCCAAAGCTTAGGGTGACAACCACGCATGCTGCACTATCCAGTGCTTTTGAGTCATTGACTGCATATTGATTTTCCTTACGGCCTACTTTGTGAATATGAGAACAGACTAAGCTTATTCGAACACTGATTTCTGTTTAAAATTTCACAGTACTGTGAGGATACGTGTGGACAGACGCGAAAGAAAAATGTAGGCCATTATATATCATCACCAAATAAAATTTTACATACGCTGATTCACCACACAGTACTTAGCTTTAGACAGCCGTTAAAAACGATGGAAAGTGTATAATTGTGTTTCATCCTGGTTAGGAATCACCAGTTGCAGTGCACATCCCTCTCCCCCACCTGGGACTCGAACCCGGGGCGAACGATCTGAAACTGAACACACAACCACTGAGATATTCGAGCTTCTAAACGACTGGTTTACAGCGGAAAGCTTTCATTTTACTTGGGCCCCCTTGAACTAGTCATCCATCATCTAAGTCCCTTGCTGTGCGGGTGAAATGCTTATTCCAGTCAAAGCCAGAGACGTAAGGGTGCTCCAACATGCATTATTGACACGAGCAATCCAGGTCTCACAGATATGGGAAATCTGCTTCCATTTTTTAATCACGGAATTCCACGCACCAAAACAAAATCAAACAGGCAAACTTCTGTTTTCCCGACAGCTGCTTTACGAAATGAGCTACTGCTGTTCGGCTGGTAGGATGCGAACCACTCAGGTGAATATCAAAAGTTGTGCTTTCTCTGTCCTCGTACAACCTAACAGTTGTTCTAATCCTTCAGTTAACCTTTTCATCCACTTCCTATTGAGATCCGTGCCACGAGGCCAAATCAGAATTGGGAATATATTTCTTTGTATTTATATATATGAAGAATTTATAAATCACACGCCGAACGATTTCTTACTACAAAACTTCTTCACCAATCCGACATTCTTTCACAACCGAAAGCTGTACCTAGTAGCTTCTCAGGAAATAAATTCCATGGATGCGTACGCCTGAGTGATCCGAATTTTGGGTCATACTGTGCAAGTTTTTTGGGTTCATTGATTTCGTGTGTTTTATTGGAGTTGATTGACATATTTGCTATTCAATATGTCATTCGATATTACCGCGGATGGAACCTGTCGATGAACACCAGGCCTTTAGGAACTACTTAAATTGTTGTGAGTACTATGAAATTTACATTTGTCCTGCAGTCAGTCAGAGCCCAACTCACCGTTCCAAACCATGGAAGCTTCGTACGGCTGTTCCATCCAAATCTGAGAGGAGTCATCCTGATTCATCCGACTAAATTCCTAAATATATCGCAAATTAAATGTTATTAAATACCAATAATACATTCGGCATCCACTTTGTGGGATAAGAATGTGTCAAAACTACTATAGAACAACAAAATCTACCTTCTGGTGTAGGCCACATTATCTTGTCGAGTAATCAAATCTCTGAGTCAGGTAAACCTTACTCACAGTGCGAACCCCGTTCCATTCAAAACAAACGCACCGGTACCGTAGCACGGCTCAGCTTCAGATCTCTCTTTTGGTAAGTATAAAATCAGACTCTTGTCATAACTGGGCAGAAAACGATGATTTGTTTTCACAGCGAAGAGTGAATTCATTTGCTGAAATATTCATTGATCTGATGTGCCAGTTCCACATGAATAAAGGCCCAAGATGTAAACCTGATTATTACCAAATAACGATCAGAACAGAATCACAACCAAGGCATGAAATGTGAACATTCAGTACTCTAAGTGTCTATAATTTTGTGCCTAATTTCCGTATCCGGTATAGCATCAATGGTATGTAGCTTGTTTTTTGTGCAGACCTTTCCACAGCACATTCATTATGTTAGATTCTGTGGAGCAATTCATAGCGAGCTATTAGCAGTGTTTTTCAAAATCAGTTGTGGGAGCATTTGCCTTGAACTTATGTTGACAGACACAGATCACATACACTGAATAGCAGTCACACATGTTAGATTGATAAATACAGAAGTGGATCATGTGACAATGTAACTCTTTTCTGTCGATAAGTAGACTCAAGACACTCTAGTTCTTCTTCCGAATTCCAATAACTTCAGGGAATTCGGGTCAGTGAATGAGGAGTCTCTCGGTAGACTTTGTGATTGGTTGGGGGCAAACTACCGTATTGGTGGACTTCAGAGGATGTGATCCGTAGTTTGAATGGTGACAAAGCTTTCACCATCCACTTTCTTAATTGACAGTCTTTCATTTGTCGTGCACTGCTCCAAAAATGAGATGATAGTCATATTGCTGCGGGCAGAGCGACCGCCCGTTTAGCAGAAGATCGCTATTTTGATTCAGGCTCGTTCTGCTTGGCTCTTGGGTGTGAAGAAACAGGAGTGGATTTAAAATTTTGAATCGTTTTGTTAGTGAAATCTTGGAAAAGCAAAAGTTTTCCATGTCAGTTTTCCCAGCAGGTGGAATCCCCCAAAACTTGCTTAGTTTCAAAATGGAAAATGTGAGGGTTTTTGCAGTCGGGGATATTTCGTTAAATACGTGTGGATACCACTGATCAGCTTTTGGTCGTTCTCTACCGCCATGCTGCTGGAGTGATTTAAAGAAAGGCGCTAGATTCTTGGATCGATGCATTAACCAAGTGTTTTCAGAGGCAAAAGCTTAGCGGTGTTCAGTGACAAATAACGGTGAGCTTAGCTTCATCTCTCGATTAGTATTGATATTCTCTTTGGTTTAAGTTGTAAACAGTTTCAGTGCTTATCTACTGCTTGATGGAGACCGGTGTATCTGTGTAGGAGCCTCTTGTCTCGTACGTATACAAAAAGGTATGCGAAACCAGGCACGGATTTGGAAGTAGCATCTGGTCTGTGCGGGGGCAAATACGTTTTGCGTTCACAGAGTCTTCAATGAACAAAAGTTCGCAAGCTCATACAATTATCATGGACTTGGTGAACCGTACTTTGAATAAAGTGCACTCATGGGTTGTTCTGCTCTGGAACTCGTCCAAAATAACATTCGTAAGATAAGCAACTTTGTAAAATAGCAAAATAGCATTGTCGGTACACAAGTGTTCGTAAGCTGCTGGTTTCATTCCTGTTAGTTTTAACGAACAAACATAAAGAAAGATTACTTTTTCAAGCTCCGCAATTCGCGTTTAGGGGCCACGATAACGCTATTTGGACATTACCATTTGTTTGAGTATCAGTGTATACAAGTATTGACAAGAATACCGAACGTGCTTTATCAGACCGATAAATTTGGCGTAACAGTCACCCGGTTAACCTTCAAATGACTTGTTTCAAGTGCAGACTGAACGTCCTTAAATAACTAGATGCGTACACAAATTCACTGGTTCCTCTATGAGTTGTACATTGTTGATCAGCTAAATGATTGTTTCATCCAATCACCTTAATCTGCACCGAAGACAACTTGGTATACTAGCAACGCTACCTCTTTTTTCTTTTTCTTTGGGAACAAAAGACTTAAACTGTGCCGCTTTGGCCATATTGACAATATTCGCCAGAAAATCTACGCAACTTAGCAACAGCCTCGTCAGGATATTTTCATGTAGCGGTTTTATTCGTAATTATTTGTACATGCAACTGTGGGGCTTTTGAAATTGGCCGTGTTTTTATCCCGTATTTCATCATCGGGATTAACTAACACGAAGCCTATACGGCGGCGAAAATTTTTGTGTTTTTTAACCTTGGTTGTCATAACGACCTTTGTTCTGTTAAGAAACGTAGAAGTACTCCAGCAAATTTATGAAATTCACTAAGTCCACAATCACCCCACGGAAATTTATGGAGAAACTAGGTAGAAACAGAAAAAAGCGAATTTACGCTAAAAGCTTTTGGAATATTGAGGAAACATCTTGCCGGATGGAAAGTGGCTCTTCAGTGACAGAAAATATCAAGCATGTGCGTACCCATTGTTCTAAATTCGAATATGCGCTCATTGGTCGAAAGCTTTGGTGACTTAAAAGACCGTGTCCTTCCTCGGGAATACGAGCAACTTGGAGTCATACTGCTACAAGAAACTTGGCTTAATGACAATATTGATGACGAAATCATCCATCTCGATGGTTTTGCCTGCTACCGGGCTGGTCTATCTCCGCCTTGCAAGAAAAACGGAGCGGCGGTCGTTACTTACCTTGGAGGAAACTGGTTTAAGTCTGTCCAAGTGCTACTCATGCACTCATATTCCTACATTATTACCATTTTGACCTTGAGCAAACTCAAACATATGAATAGACATGGCTTCGTAGTTGTTGCGAACGTTTATGCTTCTCCCACATGCCATATTGGTGTTTAAGGAATTACTGCGAGATTTTATCTTACAAACGGTTAACTTATGTTGATAGTTCTCTGTACTTTGTTAGTGGTGATTTTAACCACTCACAGCCAGAACTCTTGAATCTATTGGGTCTGAAAAATGTTGTAAACTTCTCCAGCAGGATTGATGCCCATCTTAATTTGTACTTCACAAACAACCCCGGTATGAACCCGGCCGCCCGTAGATCTCCTTCGGGGATGTCGGATCATGACGTAATATATATATAGCTCGAGTAACCACGGAATTTTCACCAGCTGCTGTGACTTGAAACGCAAAAAGCTTCAATGTGATTCAGAAAACTTCCTTCAGAATAACTTCCACATCTTCATCCTCCATGACCCCACTGTGTTTGGTGATCATCTTACCAGCTACTTGAATTTTTTCTGGGACATTTTTTGCCCACGGGAGATCATATACATCTGTAGAGACAGATTTTTCCCTCCGCCCCTCAAAATGTTATGCCATGGAAAGGAAGTGCCTCCAAAAGTGGGAACTGCAGCGCAGTGAAAGCCGTCCTGCTCTGCCTTAATCACAATCGTTTCCTTGACTCATAAAGTCTTGTCGTCGCTGGGCAACAAGTCAAAAGCTGTGCGTACCTGCTTCCCGGATCACGGTGATGCATTTAACAGTGTTGGTAGACGAAAGCTTCTCGACACACTCTCCAACAACTGAATACAACCCTCACTCATTGGACTTCTGTCTGATTATTTCTCCAATCGGCAACAGTCTACCAGATACGGGGGCAGAACCTCTTCCATCTCTGTTTCAAACCAAAGAGTACCGCAGGGTGCGATCCTCTCCCCTTTTCTATTCTCTGCCTACACATCTTCCATGCCTGTCAGTGACCGTTCCTTCGTAGTAGAGTATGCAGGTGGATTCGGGGTTGGAATACCCCGTCCCGATGCGTCAGCTACACCTGGACTCCAATCTGATCTCTTGGATATTGACCATTGGTCCAAAGCTCATAGGCCAACCTTAAATCCCCGTAAATGCCCAGATGTAGTTCTTTCTATTCGCCAAGGCTCTAATTATACAAACTTCCTGGAATCCTGTCCAGACACTCACGTGGGAAGCATCATTTGTTGTCAACTATCGGTCAGATACCTGGGATTACTACCATCCATAATCTGTGTTGGAATGAATATGTTGCCTGCCTTTTCACAAAAGTGCCGAGACTCAACTACTACATCTTGCGCCTGAAAGCAATTTCTGCAGCCCCTTGTTTCATTGGACATTTTGTCCTGGCGTGTATATTACCTCACTGGTTTTATTCTTCTGCCGTCTTTCTTCCCGGCCTACTTGTCGAAGATCTCATCACAATAAAAAGGTTTCTCAAGCAAGTATCCTTTACTAGTGGTGAACCTCGTCAAGATCTCACAGACTCCATCATTTCCCAACATCACAAAATCTGCTGAAGATTTTCCGAGAGAATTTTGAATGACTCACTTCACCAGGTTCACAGGGACCTCAGCAAGTGTGCTTCCTCACTCTCCACCCGCAATAGTTGTAAAATGACTCATGCACGCATGGCGGCCTACCGGTCCTCCGTCGTCCCTTACCTTGCATGCTTCCAATGTAGTCCTGCAAACACCGATGCCGAACTTAGACTGCGTTTATTCTCTTGGTTCCTAAATCACCCATTATCATTGCGCTTTTTCAGTTGATGTAACTGCTGCTTTCTTTTTCGAGTAACTGCTCTGAGTGTGCTGCTGAACACTTATCCACCGGAGTGCATAAAACAAATACGACTTGACTAGTAGAACATGTATTGTTTTTATTCCATTAAGTTAGGATAAGAAACACAACCCAGCCGTAGCCCATGAGCAGGTAGGCAAGCGCACAACCAAGTGAATAGGTCAGCGGAATATGATCTCACGAGCAAGGTAGTAATATCAATCGATACTCGGCAGGATTTATCAGTCAGTACTATCCGTGCTGAAGTATAACTAAAAATCAACACCGAACAGGCGTAAATCCAATCACGAGAGGGATATTGACTGGGTATCCGAGTAGCATATGGGACTAACTAAGTAGGACACAAACAAAAGACTGAGAGTTTTCATATCCGATACAGTTGTCTGCAATGTTGACTCTGTTGTTGCTATATCACTGGTATAAAAGGATACCTGTGGAATAACTGATTTCCATCTTTCCACCGGAATCTCACGAAATGCTGACCTCAACAGATGTTGGTCCACTAAAACAAACTAACCTCACTCCTGCTAGGAAGTTGTACTCGTGAAAAACATTTCGAATCAGATCGCTGGCGTTGAAAGCTTTTCTAGAAAACCAGTTATCCAATTACATCTGAACGGCTGATCTTCTCGCCGTTTCTTCTACGGTCTGAGAGGTTACTGATTGAAAACATGATCGATTGCTCAACTGATCAAATACCGTGAGATCCATCTGGTTTAACTATAATATTTTTGAAAGGAAATCTCTTATTTTGCAAATCCCTTTAGATAAAATATTCTAATCTCGAAATTTGTGCAAACTGTGCCCAGAAGTAGTTTGTTTTCCCATCTCTCTGTCTCCGTTCAAAATTGTGGTCGGTTGTTGAAAGCAGGAGTCACGGATCAAAACAATTGCACAAAAACCACAAGAAAAACAGTCCGACCTTTGGGCAGCGCAACAAAAGGGGAAATCACGTTACAAGCCAAAACACAAACCCCGAGTCTGAAATTTTTTTTCGAACAGATAAACTTCTGTCCAATTTGAATTCCAGAGCGCAATCTTATGTCCCATGAAAATGCTGTGTAACTAAAGCAGTGCTTCACATATTAGCTTCTTCAGAAACTTACTGCACTGTTCAAAAACCTGGATTTTGTAAAACGAGGATTTTATATCACGAACTGAATACAACGTTGCTTTGGAGTGTCAATTTATGGAACCTTGATTAGGTATGTCTTGAAATAAAATGGCAGTCATAAAAAAATCACTAATGGTCTGCTCCAAAAGGTCACCAGCTAGGGCCTACAAATGAAAGCCACCCATTCTTCCGAATAACGCAGTTCAGCGGTCCGCTAGATAGAGAACATCATGATCTTCCAGTATCTGGAGCTGCATCCGTCCTTGATTTCGAATTTCATTAAATTCTGCCGCAAGTTGCATAACTGCAACACTAACTAATGAAATCCGCCGAAACGGGCTTGAGCCGATAGTCAAGCGTTCAGTTCAGTCCAGTTCCGTTTTACCAATCAATTATGTCGCATTTTTTGTGTTTTGATTTTGGCTGCCACTCTGTAGCATTGTCTGGCCGAGAGCGAAGTCTGTCAAACACTGAGCACACATCAAACAAAGCAGATAATTAACAAAGGAAAGCAAGCTGAAAAATAAAGAACTTGGATAAAACAGCTTTATTGACAGCGAAATCTGGCCTTTTTGTTTAATGTATCCAGCCATGTGAAGGGCGGATCACGTAATCTTAATCTAAAGGCTTAAAGTGCCATACGGGGCCTAATCCACTGTTCAAAGATTTCAAAAGGTTTTGCCCTTTCAAGGACTGACCATCCGAACCTACCCTGTAACTGCTACATTCACCGCGGAACAATGTACATAGGAAAACTCTGTCGGTAGGCATGCGCCAACCGTCTTGACCTGTTTAGGTATAGCTTCTCCTTCATTGGCTGAATTATGATCCCAAAAACTCCTTACACTAAAACTATGTATTGTTGATACGATTTTCCCACCATGATTGAGCAGTACTGTGAAGTCATCGACCCCAAATAATAAACAGTACTGGCGTGCCAGTAATAGCCATTTTATCGGCCGTGACAGAGGAGTGACCTAACAACCGCCTTGGACACGTGACTCTTGACAGGCAGTTGGAAGTCACGCAGGCATAGAGCAACCGGTGACCGATCCGGTAATTTCGAAAGTTTATGAGTTATATGAGAATAGAAGTGAGTGATCACATGCTCTCGGACAGTATGTATGAATACTCTTTTTGCAGCCCTGTTATTCGTATATGGTGCCGAAAATGGAGAAATAATCCATACGGGATCCGTGCGCTAATCTATACCAAATTCATGTAGCCAAACTTCAAAAAAACACGAAAAATTCAGCAGCTTTGAGATCAATTGGGCACTTCAGTGTTATGCACGTTTTTTTTGTTTTACTGTTTTTAGATACAGTAAGTGAGTTATACGCAGTGATTGCATGAAAAAAGCAGCAGCCTTGGTGCAATCTAGTCGAAATGAAACGTTCCAGTAAATTTGAGTGTTTTCGAAACTTTGATCCAAGCTGATCCATTCCATCATGTTGGACTAGTGTATAAAGCACCGACTTGGTTTGTGAGGAGACTTCGTGGATTCTACGTAGGAATATCACCCCAAAATATTACTGTGCCTATCATACTTATCGAATGAGTGCTGAAATTGCAGTTCCTTTCCAAACAAAACAATTAACAGAAAGATTTAGCAACACAAATAGGAGGTTGCATATTGGAAGCAATGAAACCGATCTGAGAGGGACGTGAATTGACCTTTTTGAAACAGCAAGCAAAATGCACAACAGTCTTTGAACCTAACGTCCCTAATTGCTTGCACTTAGAGCCATTTTTTGAAACGGACGCTCCTGATGGCTGAGTAATTTTTTTATGCTGCACATCTTTTGAAAAAATTTCATTTATTTTACCGTACACCGCAACGCCATCACCTCCAGTATCATAATTTCGGCGAATATACCATTTTTTACCATTGTGGAATGATGAACGAGGTAAGCACGAAATAAGTTGACAAATGTCCAAGAATATTTTCTAGAAGCTTCTTCTGTGAGTTCATTCATTCTGCGAATTCCATTTAGCCTGCGATGGTCAAACTGTCATCATTGTGGAATTTGAATCACGAGGTCCCACCACGGCCGGTCACTTCCCCGTTTAGCTGTATGTGCCTGGTCACGGAATCCTTCCAAAAGTAGTGAAGATTGTCGTAAAATAAATAGATAAGGTGAAAGATGGTCACAATTATCATAATTTTAATCCTAATCAAAAATAGGGAGAAGTTGTCGGCTGTCGTCACATTCAACTTTGGTCAACATGTCTTTTTCACTTTTAACGTGCTGCGGGGAGCCAATATAGTTCGTCTGCAAGATTTCCCAAAACTCCTGTGTGGTGATGTGGTCTCAGTTAGAAAAGGGTGCGCGGCACGAACTTGTGGGCAGCCTCAATGTTTGGGTCCATTTTCCATCGAGTTCCACTGGTTTTATGATTTCAACCATTTCAGCCATTCAGTTTCCATTTTCTCGGTTAAATCGAAGAAGCATATAAAAGACTTGCGTTAAAAAATATAATATAAGTGGGTAACCTTGAATGGACTTGGACTTCATACATGTGGTTCATTCATTTTTTTAATGATCTAGAGGTGTGTATTTACTTGTTGCTAGCAGAGTTATCGCTTGGCTATCAAGGAAGAAATTTCAGCGAACAAAATTAGTCAAATGTTTATCGGATATATGTGTGTATATGGATAAGATATTTCGTTATCCTTCACCATTTGTCTAGTCCACAATAACTGTCACCAGCAGCAGTTTCGATGCAACTTTCGGTTAAGATCCATCCCGGACTTCCGGAGTATCATATTGCTTTTGATCGGCAAAATGATATTCACAATGAATAATTAACGAATCAAGGAGCATGAGAACTGTTTTCGTGTCAGACTTTGGAGATAAACACAGAGATGCGTTCGAATAAAAAGTAGGCGAAATAGTCTGTTTGAGCGCGAATGAATCAATCCGCGTGACCGATGGAAACAAATGCAGTCTTCAACCATACATGAATCGCTTCACTATTACGTGTGAAACACAAAAGATTTGTTCCTATGGTTCCCGAACGTATTGTTCGTAGTCCGTGAGCAAAAAATCACACCTCAGTGGAATGATGTAAAAAGGCTGACGTGAAAAAAGAACCACAATCCTATCGTGTTTTGTATAGTTCGTTGAAGAAGCTTTGGGGAATGAAAATACCATCAAAATCAGTTCAATAAAAACGTACCGTGTAATGCCTTGTTCAAGATACCTTTAATTTCATAAGTGTGACAGCAAATTAGGCTGGACTGATAACTGTTACAGTGAGTTTGATGGGAGAACGAGAAATGTGTGTTGGGTGGGTGTAAAAGTTGGCAAAACTTTTTGTGGCAAAATGTTCCGTGTGCAAAGCCACGGATAAGAATATTTCCACTGAACTCCAAAGGATTCAACAGTGAAGTGCACAGTATCTCACTGAAAGGTTGTTTCAGGTCGATTATCTGATCTGATTCAATTAGAAGTTTCGCACTTGAAGAACCCGGAGAGTTCAAGCAATTCTTATTAGCCATACTGGCTCAGGCCATCGGTTGTGGCTATCATTTGCGTACATGCAGCAAAACTGATTAGGGGCCGACGCGATCCGCTCTGTCGACATAAGCGCGAGCGCACCTGCAAACGAACCGTTTATTAACATGGCAGATATTGTTTATATCAAGATAATTTGAGCGAACTAAAAAACTGAACCATTTGTGCTTCTGCAACAAATGCAACTACTTTGCTGTGGGTTCAGTTCACATCAATTTGAGCAAACGTTTACCATGCATTTGTTGTGAGGATTCTGGTTACCGTGTTTCAACGTTTGTCGAAAATCAGAAAAGTCATTGCATGAAAATACAGGAGAAAAAATACCACTATTTATATCAAGTCGAGAAAGAAATAACGTGAAGAACGCCGAGGAATCCTATCCGGGGACACGGACAACACAAGTCTCAACCATCTCAAACTTGTAAGCTCGTGCTTGAACGAAACATGTTACAGTGCGCCTAATTCTTTGTGCCTAACCACAGCGATGTTGTCGTGGTGCACATCACAGGTTCGAGTAATGCTTGGAAGTAAATAGTATTCTAATAACGACGATCGTTATAAATCCTTTGCTAGTGGTGCCATGTTTCTGAATCATAAGGAAGAACTGACTTCAGAGCTGCCATATTCACTCGACTCTTGATCGATAAGATGATACCTGATCTTCGACAAAAAAGCGGCTGACTAGATGACAGAACCTATCTGCATGTGTTATCGAAATAAGAAAGAATAAATATCTTTCTAGTAGTGAGTTTTTCTCTCCTGTTTTTTAAGATTACAACAAACCAGGGTTAGAATCATAGAGTTATGAATGGCTTCATACTGTTTACGTCCATGCTGTAGTGTTTTCCGAGAAGCCGAATTTGCTTAACCTTGGTTACCATGATAATTTTGTTTCAAACTTGAAAGACGGAATGAATACCCGGCAAAATATGGATATTTTTCAGATCTGTAAACGCAGTTTTGGTCGTTTTTGTCACTGATAGACAAATTTTTATTCTTCTAAGAGCTGTTATATCCAAGAACTCTCCGTTATTATTGTGCGTAGCAGGAAGAAAAAAAGACAGTGCGAAAATATTTGGAGGCAACGTGTTGCATCGGGGCTTGATATTATTCCATCCTCCAATGATAGGCTGTCTAAGGAAAGAACTGCTAATGTATTTGGAGTGCGTGACCTTGAAATCAAGGTCATATTATGATTATCAGGCCGTAGGCAAACCACACCGAAAATCACAGATCTTTGCATACTATATGTTGGCGACCCTGCCAAAGGGGCCGTGGTAACTGAGTGATTTTGAGGCGCTGTGCAGTCAACAGCGGTTTTGTGAAATGGTCTGCGCAATAGGTGGTCCCGAAGAACCGAAAACTCCTGGTCTGTGTGTGACATGGGAGTGCATAACATTGCAAAGAGTGTTCTTTCGTTGGGGGAAACAGTATAGTGGTCAGGCTGTAGGCAACAATATTGATGTTCGATTACTGTAAGTGTAGGAACCCGATGGGATATTTGCTAAATTTTGGCCTCATAGAGTTTAATTCTTCCAGTTTCTTCGATTGCAGATAGAGCACGTGGAAACTCTCGCGGAAGAGCACTGGTTCTTGCGTACTACAAAGTGAGCGCTGTCCGCTGAACATCCATGTGATTTTTCAATGATGGATGAATGTACATTCTGGAGTGGAGCATTTCACGGCATTGTCACAGAGGAGGAAGATAGAGTTATGTAGTCACATTTTACGCTTATTTCTGCGATATACACTGTTCAAAATCTCTCCATAAATGAATAGAAGCTCATTTAAAGCACTCGTGTAAAATATGGTATAAAGGTGAGATGTAGTATGCAAAACGTCGGCATATTGATTCCAATAGAGATGTTTTCTGCTTTTTTATAAGGAGAAGAACACATACATAGAAATGGATTTATCCAAAGGAAAGATTTCTCAGAAAATTCCCGTAAGCCACAAGGAAGAAGGATAAAGCGAAGTAAACTTGCTTTCTATTTTGACTGATCTAAAACCCACATCATAAACCGAACAAAAAGGGGCACTTTTTACGATCGCGGATAAATTAAAATTCCGTTGTTATTTGGTTTGGCCGTCTCTTTACCTTCTATGCTCTGCACTAAGATTCAGGGGCTCGCAAAATCTAACTGATTATAAGCAATATTCTGGGAAAACTGATTCATCGACTTCGGAGTCATAAAACTTTATATCGGTTGTTCCGGGCTGCAGTGAATCACGATTAAATTTGTTGGGGGGTGGGGTGGGTTAGTATTACCCACTTTACTCGAACAATGCAAAAACCTTCAAGTGTAAAAATGATCATCAGATGAGGAATTCTTCTTCGAGGACTGCCTCGCTGCTCGGTAAGTCGTCGGAATATGCCTCCGAGGCGAGTGTTCATTTCATAGCTGTGGCCATAACTGATATTATTTTAATTCATTTATATTAGCAAAACCATGAAATCTGTGCAGGTTTTAGTGGTTACAGTTGTCCCATAATATCCCTGATTTTATGTTGATGGGAAATATACTCTCAGTGTTGGAGAAATAGTTTATAGCACTTTCGCCAAATTGAACTATACGGGTAAAACAATGCACTTGAGGGAACACAAAATAACCACTTCGACTGGCAATTGGTATGCCTAAAAAAGTGAAATGGCTGATTGGGGATAGATACAACTCAACATGGTATTGGCCCTTGTATAAGATGCACATCAGAAATTACGGTGGAATTACGCATGCACATGAATACTGCTTAGTTTTTCAGTTGTGGTTCACCTTTATGGATTGAGGCCTTATGCGAAAAGGTAACTTCGTCGAATTTCTCCCGGTACATTCTTCACGGAGAGGAAGGGCAGTCAGACCTTTGCTTATATTTATTAATCACTGAGTGATAAGTGCAAGCCATGTCAAAAATGTTTTGAACGGATTAATTAGAAAAACTGTCATTCCATTCCAACGCCAAGAATCCTCACACATTGTTTACTGGTCCCCCGGAAAAAGCCAGGCTTATTGTTGGACAAACCCAGTCATGCAAAAGTATCCTGCACCTGGAATGTGCAAAAAGCATCACGAAAAATGGTGCTCATTTACTCAAGCTATTTGCTAAAGCTTACAGCTCAACCGCACTCAAAGTCTGAAGGTTATTTACTCTCGAATAGTCCAACAAAGCTATTCTGACAAATCAACAAGGCGATCTCCGGGCACATCTCGGTGATGAAGTTAGGTAAAGAGCTTTAGTAACTCTGAAGTAAGCAGTCTCTCTTGAAGAACCCGAATGCAAGGTTACCATGCGGCATATCATGGCCTCAGGTAGTCACAAGCATTTCGTAATAAGAAAGTGAATGTCTTCAACAAGACATGGCACGGCAGAATTGTGCTTTTCATCAAGTGTAAGGCCACTTCTAGATCAGGAACAAACTCAGTGATAGCCTGATTCCGAATTTACACCAACATTTTGGACTTGTCCGATTGTCTGCAACAAAAAAACTTTTCCATAAACTAGAACATCAGAGTTGGGCCATCGTCTGTAAGGAAGGAGGGAGACAATAAATCGGTCCCATTAACGTTTGTCTCCGACTAGAAAAAGGCCTCTATATCTAGAACATTTTCCATTAGAGATAAACGCCAGTCAAAAGGTTCTCCCAACTGCCCCTTTCAACGTTCCTTATGACGCTTTTAAACCTAAATCAGTGAGTATTTTGTTTCCTGGGCAAATTCGCCGCAGTTTCCAAATGAAATATACTTGTGCAGTTTGTGACCACCACAACATTGTTCGTAAAGTTACACTTCTATGTCCACCACTGATACCGATCATTTCTTCGTCTCCAAAAAAGGGTAACATTCAAGGTAATTCGGATCATCTTTATTTCTTCCACCATTGACAGCGTAGCTTTTAGTTATGCTTGTTGAATGCTTGGATGTTTACCTCCTGGTAATAACTGCTGAGAATGGTTGATTTTGTTTTGATTCGTCCACGTTTGAGGCATGAGAAAATGCAGTCAGAAAAGAGCATGATCAAAGATAAAAAATTGTTGACCACGTTGAGCGAAAGTTTTGAGTCGATCTTTCCATTTATTCAACACTGGGAAAGCGCAGAAGGACGCCATGTAACGTAGTGCTGTTCTCACGCTATAGGAGATTGTGAGTCTGGAGAGCACTGTTGTTAGAAAACCATTGAGTGATTCAATCACTATGATCGATTCCGTTAGCTGAACTAGTAAGTGGGCCTCCAACATGTTGTTTAGCCTTGTTCAAATGTCCAACTTGGGTATTAACATTTTAATCATAACTATAACGACCATTGAGCACACGCTGTCGAGCGGTTAAGAAAAACCACGACAGAATTCGACCCTTATCTCAGTAGAACTGCAATTAAACGACGAACAAACATCGACGCTTCAGTCTGCTGCTGCTATCATGCACCGAACCGTACAACCTAAAAGCACAAAAATGATTAGTGACTGGGATTCAGTTCAAAAGAGCAAGATCGGTTCCCCTCCGGTGAGTGATACCGAAGAAATATCGAAAGAGCAACTGAAATCAAATGAAGAAACCTGACATACCAGGGGGAATGCAAAAGACTGCGACGAATTCAATGCCAGTCAAAATGGACTAAAGGTTATCACAAGAATGCAAGAAAACAAACTAGCTACATGAAGACACGATTCACTCCAACACGTATTCGTCCACGAGCTTCAAGAAGGACACACACTCAATATGAAAGGACCTTAAATTCTGTGCCGATCAATCACAAGATATTCAAGAGAAATCTGGGGAGCTTGACATTCATTGTGAAATTCAGTCAACATGCACACTGATTAGGATCGCGTTTACACAATAAATTCAGTTAATTCGACAGTTGAAAAATTATTCAACTGGACCCGTTATCCGGCTGACCCATAGACGAAAAAGCATATCACATATCAACCCAACTTACTCGGTGGAGATTCATTGGGCCAGTACTCTGCAAAATAGCCTCGACAGCGCGGACTTCGAAGGATCAAGGTATTGAATTTGGAAGGTTTGGGAAAGGGTTAGAAGTAGAGCTGCTTGATTTCGAAGTATTCGTCAAGAAGTCTAAGGTCAGGTTTTCATATTTACTAAACTCATAAGGTCAGTATCATCCAAGATGTCGAGGTCAAACCTGGGAGGCACGATTTTTGTACATGCGAATGAGTAAGGCTACCCTCACCTGCACAATAACGATGTCACCTCGACTGATGATGAAACATCCGAAAACTAAAAGCCTAGCTCAAGGATCCACAGCTGCTTAAAGCCACCAACCTGGTCTACGACCAACATCAGTTTTCAAAAGCACTGAAAAGAAAGACTTCCAACCTTCATTACTTTCGACATTGCTTGATCAAATTTTCCGGAGAGAATTTGGCCATCATAGGACGTGGATTCCCCTATCCACCGCCAAACGTACTGTGAGTTCTTTCAATCCAACTTCCTTTGTTTTATTACCTGTTCTACTGTACCATTTGTAATCTGATGCACTGCCGTTGTCTTTTGCAAGCGTAAACTAAATACTTGACATCTTCGAATGGAGACACGGTACGTGCCCACTTAACCCCAAGCTAATGCCTCTCACCTAATCGGGTCTTAACAGGATGGGGCCAAAGTAGCCACATTTCAAACCTGCTTCGCTTATAGTATATACATTATATATATATATATATATATATATATATATATATATATATATATATATATATATATATATATCGCGCAGATACTTGCGGGAATTTCTGGTTGTCAATAGGGGTTGACATCTGAACAAGCTTAACTTGGTGATTCGGATCATATCGGACGGGATCAGGATGGTGCGGGGGAAACACACACGCCTTCGAGGTGAAACCCTGGACGCGGCAGAATATATGCACCACTGATGAACTCTAATAAAAGCGAGACTGGAGACTGGTGGTTCCGGGTTCAGGTTCGTGCGTGAAACATGGAGTCCAAAAGATAGTCAGCCGAACGAAGATTCATCAGTCCCACGCACTACTCGCTTCTACTACACTATTTGCATCCCATGACCTTTTTTCTTCCACGGTAATGACATCGATAGAGGGGGACACAAGTTTTCGAATTTTCCAAATTTGATACCTGGAAATAACGCACTTACTTTTTATAGCATCAGCTTACTTTGTTCGACACTGATTTTCGCATCATTCTCCATGTGGGCCTAACTATCAAGAGATCGGACAGATAACTCTGCGATATCGGATCTCTGGTCACGCTACTCTCGGTCACCTTTGGGAAATCAAAGTTTCGCATCGGCCAAAGCAATTTCTGAACATTGCTGGCATTGTTTTCTCATGACTACTGTAAGCAAATAAGAACAATTATACAAAAAGCCAATGGTTTGCCTTCATATCGGTGGGATTTGTATCTACCCGGCCAGTCTCAAGTAATGGAATAGCTTGTACCCGGACTATGGGCTTCACTAACCAGTAGGACCAGACAAGAATAGCAGGAACGTATTCCATCAGTTTAGGTTGGTACAAAAACCCTTTTGTATACAAAAGGAAGTATGCCACTGTTGACAGATAACGTACTGACCAATCAGAAAGTGACCTCGCTATGTATGTACGATCTGACTTTCCAGGTTCGCCTTCACCGGCTTGGTTGAATACTGGTAGCGAAGTTGTAGAGTATCGGGCCGCGTGTAGAAAAATGCAATTCACTCCAGATTCTTGGAATATTCTAATTAGAATCCAGTAATCCTCGAGAGTTAGTAGCTACCTTTTTATGAATGAAAAAATATCAAGCTTTGACCTGAGCAACGAACATGGAGAAGATCTGACTTGGTGGGAGGCATTTGCTTGGAGTTCATGGGGCAGGTACCGCGCCTCCATTCGAAGCTGTCGGGCATCACTAGTTGTCATAGAAATTGACGTCTGAACAAGATCGCTTTGGCGATTCGGATCAGTCCGGCAGAGGGCGAGGTGGCGCAGTGGTAACATGCCTTCGAGATGAAAGAGCCCGGGTGCAAACCCTGGGTGTGGCACAGGATATGCACCTCTGATGAGCTCTAACAAGAGCAAAACTCGACTCTGGTGCTTCCAAGTGCAGGTTGGTCAGATGACCTGAGGCTTGTGCATGAAAGTTGGAGTCCAAAGGACAGTCAGCCTAACAGAGATATTAAAACCAGACATCAAGGAAGTGTGAATTCCTTCACTAAATTCATGGTAAAAGGTGTGTCAGCGGTGTAAGCAACCATTTTAGCATTGGCATAGTTAGACGTTTCAAATGCGAACGGCTAATTACGATTTGGGGCGGCCAAGCGACCGTGAAACTCGTTACCTAATTTCTGGTGAAAAGAGAACATTCAGCGATGAGCCTTTAGACAATAAACACCTGGAATGTCGTGGTAAAAGTAAGACAGAGAGCGCACAGGCCCACAAAATGAATTACCACCTGAATCGTTCTGCCAATAAAAAGGCGTGTTCGCTCCTTCGTTTTATACCTCTTGAGAATGAGTTTGTCAGTCACTCGCTTTTGTTTTGAATTTTCTGCCGCCGGAAGATATTCCAGATTCAGTTATTTTTCTCACTACCGTCTACGTTAACCTCTGAGTTCAAAATTTTGACCACAATGTTTAACGAATGCAAACGTCTTCCTAAATCCCAAGGTAGTTTAGTTTATTTAATACCAACCCCCCCCCCCCCCCCAAGTATTTTAAAAGAGGACCTTTACAATTGAGTGGAACTGCAATTTCTCTGCTGCTTATAATTTACTAGTTAAAATTTTGAAAAAGGTTTTGTTATGAGAACCAGCTTTTGAAGGTGGACAATTACTCTGTGTGACGAGAAATCCGCGTTGGTCAAACGGCAACGCGCTCGCCTCAGCCGATCTTAGAGCACTGCCTACTTTGTTTCAGACAGAGAGGAACAAAACCACAGGAAATGCGATCCCCGAGACGTTTTGTTGACACAGTTTGGAAGTTGACATAGAATGGACCTGTCGAATTA
Organism: Fasciola hepatica; assembly: GCA_948099385.1. Lineage (NCBI taxonomy): Eukaryota > Metazoa > Platyhelminthes > Trematoda > Plagiorchiida > Fasciolidae > Fasciola > Fasciola hepatica. The sequence continues at coordinate 16,698,340 of CANUEZ040000048.1, forward strand.
TGCATCGATTGCCTCCGAGCGTCGTCACCACCTAGGTACCGCTGAGACAATTAAAATTAGCCCACATGCGCCTGCTGTCAGCACACGGAAGGGAGGGACCAAAGAGACTAACACCCCAAGCGCTCAAACTGGAGCAGTGTGCGTGTTGCGGAGATGTCGCATGTATGTGTTTGTGTGAATGTGTGTGTGCTTCTTGATATGTAAGCGGTACATGACATCAAGTCCTTCTTACTCTTGGACAGCACCCTATAACCTGTGACCAATGTTTTCAACTATCAGCCCCCTTTTGATCGGGCAGGCTTGTCATTGATTCACTGTAAACGACTGTTCACATTGAAAAGTATTCTTATGTCTTAGCAGGCATATTTTACAGCAGTTCACTATGCATAATCACGTGATACATTAGGTGTTTTTCTTTTTTCTCTGTGATTCGACTTTAGTTTCAATGGTACGAGAGAAATGAGGCAGTTTAGACCAATCAGGTGACTAAGTGACTGAGTCGCAAACAATCACCTCGAGCTCAAATCCCATTGGGGTTTCGGCGGACAATGTCTTGCCGATAGTGATTCCTAATACAGATGAAACAGCTGTACAGTATATCAGTGGTTTTCAGTGGTTAGTCAAGCTTTGTTACTGTGCGGTGAATGGTACCAATTACATATTTTATCTTACTAAATACTAGTGAAGTAGGAGAAAAAGGGGTGACATTATTTTCTATTTGGTTATGCAAAGCTTCACCAAGAACGGTGAAAAATAACGATTATAGGTCAGTCGATTGACTCGAGCAATTACATTGGTTTCTTGTGCCACGTGCTGTGCCGTTTGAGGCAACTTGCAATAGTCACCTTACCGGTGGACTAAAGGCCAGTATGGCCTTCGATATATTCTCTTCCCTCGATTCTTGAAAGCATACTCCAGTATTGTGAATATTATTGTACTCGGAGCCGAGATCAGTTCGGAGTGTACCGAAAACACAATACGCTGTGTGACTGTAAACTTGTCTTGAGAAAAGGTTACTCGCGACAAACGAGAGAGGTGGACCGACCAGTATCTTTTCCGACAAATCTGTGTTACCGAAAATAAACTCTTACCTATTATTGTTTTGTAGTGGTTCGGAGCGTATCGAATAAAACGACATACCGTGTGTTGTCGGAAATGATGTTGGACAGCTGAAGTTTTGGTTGCCACCGTTAACCTCTCTCAGGACAGGTGTGCCAGCAGACAGGAACTGGTTGACTTCACCTTCGTTCTCCTCCTTCGGAAAACAATGACGTACATAACGAGTAGAATAACCAAATCTTGATTCATAGTGCGTCAATTTTTATCGGTATTCACATAAGTTGAGTTAGGCCTACTGGCGATGATTAGTTACTTCTCTAAAAACACTGTAGTAATTTTCCAGATACAAGCTTTCTTTCTACCATATTGATCCTAAAATCAATGCATTTTGTTGAACTGGTCACAACATGACTTCAGCTTACTGCAGAGTAAAGTGTTGAGGTTTTCAGAGACTGAATATACAATAGATATTTGGATAGAAGAGAGAGGGTTTCTTTCAGATCTGATTAAGCTTTTTCTAATCCAGCGGACAACATAGATGGCAAAAAGCCGTTATGCTGCTCATGAGTACATCCATAGAACAGACTGTAATCTATCCAATTTCATTTGTCATTAAACATCGATCCTTTCAGTGAACGGACGATGGGCCAAAACATACTGTTTTCGCCGACGGTAACCACAAACAAGTATTGACAAGCCGAATGATTGTTGTGACAGTAACCTAGTCGACATTAGACGGTTTCCTGTGCTGTCGGAGATGGTCGGACAAATTTGGTGGGTGACTTTTACAACGGTAGGTGCCTGAGTGGTGCATTTATCCCTTCAGATTAGGCACGGTAATCCCCTCGTGAACTCGTCTTTCCAAGATCGAAACTAATCCAGACGAAAGTAGTTCCGCCCAGTTGCGTTATTGATGAAACTAACTCTTTGGTTCTGTTTGTGTGGAATTGTTGTACTTGTTACACTCATCAATGCAAATGTTCCTCAGATTAGGTCGGTCCCACAAATCTCTTCATAACAGTTCGAGAGTTGACAATTAAACGTGATTTATCTAATCTTGTTCCATTTCTCAGATTGTACACAAAAAGAGGCGGAGCATTTGTCTAACTCTTACAGTATGTGAACCAGCTCTTCTTTTCACCGTCGATTTTATTTTGAATTGGTATGGGAACCTTAGAGATATTAACTGAATTTTAGGCGAAATTGATAATTTTAGGGGACGTATGAGTATACCAGTATTCGGTAAAAAATTTTGTGTAATACAACAATTTAAACCTATTTGTTTAACCTTTTCGCAGATTCAGGACATTCTGCCTCAGTCCATTTGAAAACCCTAGGAAAAGGTGAAAGTTGTCAGAGAAGAACCAGAGCGGCAGGAGTGCTGTGATACAGCAAGGGTAAAAATCCCTAAAAAGTGATCAAAAAATATGGTTGAATTGTGAATTATCGGCGATTTTCTTCTAGATCTGCAACAACCTAAATGATATCAGGACCAAACTGTTAGAGGTAGAAATGTATCGGTCAATGGCCCTTTAAATAGATGGCCTGTGGAGAAGTGGATGAGCGGACACCTCAATGGCTGACTAGATTGCGTAACAAGTTAAGGTCAACTTATATCATCGTCAAGTTCATACTTTGTTGTTAAGGCAGTTGGAATAGATGAACTGGTTTTGTGTTCCGATTGGAATTTGGCTCCAGTACAGAGATACTATTTGCTGAAGCCCATGGTGTGCTTTGTAAGACCTGGTCAACACATGCTAAAGTTAGTTGGTTGTCAATCGAGCTCCTGGTTTCTACCACGTAAGCAGCAGTAGATTTTGAGCCTATTCCACTCCCTAGGGCTCTTATGCAATGCAGACATCCCTTTGAGTGTAATCTGACTCAAACGAAGTTTTCTGCTTCATAATTTCATTTACCTCATGCAAACTGAGGGAGATAGTTTAACCTTATCTAAGATGTACCCTGTATGAATGATTGGGTGGATGTCGGAACCCCGGATAGCGCGTTCGATAATACAAAAAAGTTTTATCCCCTCGTTCAAGAGTTTCTATGAGTTTTGTTATGCTGAAGGAAAGAGTCAAATGTGTTGGTCTTAGCCTGTGCTGGAGCTTCATGTGAGAGACCAATAACCATGCCCCGGAAGCGGTGGCTTCGGCTGCTATCCCTCAGCAGTAACCTCAATCTGAAATGATGAAAAAGTACTTAAAGAGTAAGGAGAGACCTAGAAATAATAGCAAGTTGGCAGAGAATGTTGACGAATACAAGACAGCCACTCCTAGTGACACCGAGCAATATGTTGCAATTTGTCTAATCACCGAGTACATGTGAAGGGTCCTCTCGGACCCCATTCAGGAAGCTCAACACACCCTACTCGGCCGAATCTGTTCGTCAGGCTTTTTAAACCTTTCTTGCGTCCTTACTCATCCCGCAACTACGGCCCGACTCAGCCAACATTGCGCGCCGAGGAATCCTATCCAGGGTCATGAGCAGCACTTGTCCCAAACACCTTGGCCTGATGACCTATGGCTTTTCACTGAGTGACAGCTACAAAATGACAAACCAATATAAATGATTGTTAAGGAGATTGTTCTGAAATGGTGAGAAACCTAATTATCCCTAGATTTATACGTCTTCGTGTAAATGATGGTTTTGTTTTACTAGTCAACTTTTTTCTGGTAAAAGCACCCTTTTCGAGAAGTTTGAAACAACAATTTTCCCGATATGAACTTGAAAAGCGAACTCTACTGTCACGTCGTCACTTTGCATGCAGATAATTTTCGATGCATCTCATCAGGTGCATATTACAGATAATAGTATGAACATTACAATGATAAAGCATTATTACCGGTGATAGGTTCACAAATGCCAAGTAAGTCCGTACACCGAAGGTATAAGAAGAATCAAGTATGACAAAGCCCGCAAACTGTGTACGCTAGATATGCTCATCTCCGGAAAGGAACCGCTGAATAACGTGTTCCAGTCAAATGGCTACCCGCAAAGTGTTATCAAAGGCATTGTGCAGCGGTACTCAAAATGAACAACCATCGTTAGTCCCTAGATGTAAGGTTTTCTTACAGCTGTCATTCAAGAGCGAAGACACAGCTGAACTGTTCGTACGCAGTCTCAAGTGGGCAATCAGGCAGCCGTACAATACTGCCACACCTGTCCTACTCTACATGTACAGACAGATATCCGTCCCCCCTCTCAAGCAACTGTTATCAGTTCATGCCAAATCACACCTCCTATATATGTGCACGTGTGACTGCTCGGCCACCTACCTAAGCCGAACTGAACAAAAGCTTCGACTGAGAGTGACCGAACATGTCTCACGGTGGGTGAACAACTTTGTTAACCGATGGGATGCACACGGCCAAACGTCACTGGTCAGGCAATCGCCAGTCTCTTTTTTCGCACGTCATTTGCTTGATTCAGAGCACCGGATCGACCGCACAGCTACGTTCTATGTGATCTTCTCTGTTACAAGTTCGCGTCCGCTATAATCTGCCGAACCGATTGCGATCCGGAGATGAAAACCCGGTCTGTACTACCAAAAGGACGCTTTTGAACCTGCCACCGGTAATGTTGTAATGCTGACTATTATATTATCTGTAGTATACATCTGATGAGATACAGCAAAATCTCCCCGCATACAAAGTGGCAACGTAACTGCGCTCTGTTCTCTTTTCAAGCGCACCATTTTAGAGAAAAAAGACCCTTTTTCAGAGCCTTTTCCATATTCCACTACTATTTACTTTCCACCTAGCCGCTTGATGATTTTCTAGGTAATTTTGCTTGGGTTGGTTGACTTCGAATCCCGACCACTAACAGACTCACGGTCAATAGACTTTGTTAGTCGGAATACGGTACTGTAACTGATAAGCATTAATACGTAGAAAGAAAAACGAACAACCAAATGTCTCCAAGTCTATGGGTAAAGTACAGATCACACCGGCTGTACAGAACAGTTTGTAACTCGGTAGAGCGAATGGCGAGCGGATGAGTACACAACTGGACGCATGAAGCTGATTGGTGGGCATAGTAGCAGTGCTAGGTCTATGGATCTGTGTTTCTGTGTTTGTGTGTGTGTGTGTGATCACTAGACAGAAGTTAGGTTGCTCCGGCTTGGTTTCATGCGTGCGTGTGTGTGTGTGTGTGTCATCGTATGACTCCGTGCTGAGAGAACAAACATATGGGCACACGAGCGTGGGTAGGTGCGTGCGTAGTCAGCGTCCAGGAGAATTCGTCCCCAGGATGAGCCAGTGGGTGGTTGTGTATGTGAGCATGCGTGCGTCAATCATCCCGGAACAGAAGTCGATGGTCATGCGTGTGCACGGGAGGGCGTGTGAGACAACACATCATGGAAGCAGTGTCATGAACGAATGTGTAAGAACGCTTGTAATGACCCAGTCTCATCTGCGTGATGCACTCTCTGTCCGAGTGGGTTGTGATTAAATCAGGCGAGGAAGCGGGATCGGGGGAAGTTGTTACCACCGAGTTGTTGATAACGGACTACTACGGAACGTACAATCCCTATTCAGGTGAATAAGTCGTAACCAGGTATTTATAGAGCAGGATTTCTGGTTCCACTCACCCGAAAGAATAAGAGAGCCAGAGGGGAACAAGGGCCGTCCGCATGTTGGGCCCAAGTATATTTGATTGGCTAAGTTCCGTACGTCACACACTCGACCATGGGATATGTGAGGTGAGACTAACAAGATAGGTAGGTCAATGCCAATCAAACTGTCGGTTCCCGGACCGCTTGTGCTAGCTCATGGCAGTAACCTGGTTCTAGGTGAATACCTGATGTGTACGTTTTTTGAATATCTATGTGGCACACTCCTATTTTCTGTGATGTAAATTGTGGTGCCTGATCATCCACTTACTGAGCCCCGGCTCATCTGATTTTCATTCTTTATACATCATTGCGGAATGTACACGTGCAACAGTCACAGAAGAGCACTGCGTTCAGTCACAGTTGACAACCGTGATAGTCTCTCTGGCTCTGTCTTACGTCGCGGATGACGTGGAGGTGTGTCAAGCCTTCGTCGTTGAAGTTTTCGTCTTATCCTGATGTTCGTGTTATCGTGACACTCGCTCCTGTTACTAACCCATACTACAGATTTTAGAGTTGGCATCACTCATATTATTTCGAAGAAAGAGCTATTCACCAAGTATGTGATCAGGTGAACGGTCCTCAAGTGCTTTGGTTTCTAGGATACACAATATCGTTGCTTTCAAGTTGATGTGGGTAGTATTCAGTCTTTGGGCAACCTTTTTAGGAATATAAAACAGAAAAGTGGTTTTATTTCAAAAGTATCATTTTAAGTTAGAAAAGTGATACATAGGCAACACGCTACTTCGATAATTGGTTGGTTCTATGTATTAAGCCAATGAAAATTTGAAAACTGACCTTAAATCTTTGCCATCATATGTTCCTACCCATTCTAAGATCACCGGTAAATCCATAAGTATGAAGAGAGATACAACTGTCTCACGATATGATGAATAATACTCGTCAGTTAAGTGGACTAATTCAGAAAAATTTCTGGCCGTCAAAACCAAATCAAAACATTCCCCGAGAAGAACGAGAAAAGACGACCTACACTGACCGAGCGGTTATAAAATTACCAAATTTCTAGACGATTTAATCTCACGCATTTATGAAACTATCCAGCCAAGCGGGTATACCGTACCACAGTTACACGGACTACCCGTGATTCGTAAAACGAGCCTATTCTAAGTCCATATCTTCTGATGAAATACTTCCTTTATCGTGAAACCCCAAATTACCCGGAAGAATGTTGGAAATCATGGGTATTTTTCTCGCCAAATACAGTCCCACGGATCCACTGGAATTTAACGAAACCATAAAATACCGAATTACATAAAGCAATAAAAAGTTTTCTTTGAACCTATCTTAGGTTCCCACCGAAGTACTCATCGTAGAGACCGTTGTTTTATTTGAGACTTTGTAGAAAGTTATCGAAACTCCCACTATACTCACCTCTGGAGGATCTGAAAGAACTCCTTATCAATATATACTTTTGCCGTCGAATTGTAAGATCAATATTTCTGCCAACGGCTTACTTTTGGCTGACCGCTGACCGTAGTCAGATGGTCATCATCGTGAACTTTGGAAACTTACGACCCAGGTAAGATTCCCTTACCTAACCGTTTGCTTCCGCTTTTGGCCACCTTTTATTGGTCACGGTCTCCTTCCAGAAACGGCGTACTTCTTCGTTTATTAAATAAGGGAATTAAAAGTTTTGAGGTGATCCAAATGTGAAAAGTCTTTGGCCTCGGCCGGATTCGAACCCACGCATGGTCACCACCCTCGCTGTAGTACCGCGAGTGCTCCACCAGCTGAGCCACGAGGCCACGCCGGAGGACCTTCGACTTTCTGCATATGGATCACAGTATACCCGCCCAAACTAAGGATGACTCTCTCAAAGATCAAGAGATACAGACTGGATTGTTTGGTCACCGGATTAGGGGAACTGACTTTCGGGGCTATTTCGACTAGTAGCTAACACGGGTCACTAGCTAAGAGACAAGTCACTTACAGAGGGCAAGTGAACCTATGGGAAAATATTTAACAAGGTCGCCTAGTTACACAGTATGATCAAAGCCTTCTCCAACTTGGATTAGAAAAATTAGAAATGCCATATTCCAGTACTAGCTTCTAAGTGTCTTTTTGAACAGGAAGAAAACAGAAACACTGGGCCATAAACCCACGGGCCGGTTTTCCATATGCTATTTATCGATCCACTCGCCACGTTTTTTATCGGTTAGCACTTTAAGTAAGTTCACTACAATGCAACCATTTTTCACTTATCAGCGCACATACTTCTGCACCTTTTTTGATGCTCATCATACTGTGAGCTATGAAAACAGGGTTGTTCACCACCGAGAAATCGTTCCTGTCCCTAGTCTTACCAACCATTAGCACTGTCCTACCGCTTAGCACTCACGTGTAACATATTCAGTTCTCCAGGCTGAACTCCATGTTATTCACGTGCAAGTTTATTTGTGACCGGCTGTACGCGAATCCTTCGCACTATTTCCGGTCTATCATTGAAGTCTCATTCATCTGACCGGTTCCGGCCGGATTCACCCAAACTGTACCCACTTTCCTTTACTAGAGAGATTCTCATGTCAAACAATTCCATTATTCCATCAGTTTCACACACGTAAACGTTGCAGAACTATATTATCCCTGTATTATTATTCCCACTTGTTCGCCTACGTACTGAACAATGTCTGCTAAAGTAACCAACGCCTTCATCTGTGCACCTACCCCCCCCCTATATGTGATTGTCTTGGTTATCGATCTTAACCCCGTTGTGTCTTATTTTCTGACCCTCTGAACCCTGTCGCTTAGTTCCAAATCAGACATTCTACGTACTTAGTCAGCATTTTCATTGCTTCGCATATATTGGCTAACATTTCAGTTACATGGTCCCTTTGTTCACAACGTTGTGTGCGCTTGCTACCCCCATTGGACGAGCGCTGAAAGCTTTGCCAGTGGCATGAAGACCGTGGTCGGCTTGTTCACAAACGGAGGTATTAGGTGATTGGATTTGATTATCAGATGACTCATCGTGCAGTAATACGGCCTAACTCACCAGTGGAAACCAGTTGTTTTATATTTGTACGGGATCATCAGTATTGCCAGGCAGTGACGAAAATGTGCAATATCATTTAGTGGTGAATTTGGCCGAGCCAGTGTGAGTCAGTCCTGTTGGTCTAATGGTTCAGTGTTCGACTCACAGTTTCCCGCCACGAATTCGAGTCCCCGTTGGGGCTCGGTGAACATGCACCGCAGCTGTTGACTCGTATTATGCGAGACGAGATAGTCGTACGGAACTTCCGTGACTCTCAGTGGTGAGTTTAGCCTTGTTGCTGGGTGACGAATAATTTCATAAACACTTTCAATTATCAATTACGAGAGCAAGAAAGTAAATAACTCACTTGGGATTTTTCCCCTTTGTAGAGCATGGCTTTGGAAAACATTTTTCAAAAGCCTGTGGAAATGAAAACAAGTGAAGCTGAATATTCCTATCAAACACAGCGGTTTCAATAAAAAAAACAGACTTGTTCGTCTCTCGATGACCGAATACATTATTGTTTGATCATAAAACACATGAGCTCAACCCGACATACCTTGCTTTATTCATTCGCGCTCGCGAAAGAAGAGTGGTTAGACAGAACCACAAATGAGTGACCGGAAGAGGAATTATCACGTGTTGATGGATGAATAAATAGGCGCAAAGCAAGTACGCGTCAATTATCACCCATCTGATTGAACGAAAATCATGGAATCAGTGATAATGATGGCTTGTACTGGGTGATCTTGACACAATTTAACGAAACAGAGGGTGACTACTGGAACCAAATGTGAACGTTATTAGAATAGAGCAACTAAATGGCATAATCACGTTGACATGGTCGACAAAAAGCTGCCAAAGCAATAAGACCATAAGGAGATCACGAAGCAAGAATTCCAGATCAGGCATCAACATCAGGTCTTGCTTGAGAACTTTAGCAATCAAAAAGAATCTTTTACGTTGCCTGTGGCAAAATTAGTAAACTTTAAGCCACAGATATTTCCTTCTGAATTGGTTCATCGTGTAGTGACAACAATTAAATCCTCATTGAAATCCGTGCAAGCTCTGGACGGTTGTTTGATCTTTTCCAGAAATCACAGTCACTGCAAATTCAGCAATCCCCCCAAACTGGGACAAAACACTGAAATCTAGTTTGATTACTTTGTGTGTCCGATTCACCACAGTTTATTTCAGCTTCCAGTCCTCGTTTTGGGGTTGGGGGATATGCACCACAGCCGAGGATCCCTAAACAAGGATGAAGCAACTGTGCTGTGCATTTTTGGTTTTCAGCAGTGAGTTGAGCTATTGACACGGCATGACCAGCTATTCAATTGCACATAAAATAAAACAGTATTATCACATCTCAGGTAGAAGAACGTAAAACAGCTGCCACGCTCAAAGCTGAATCTAATTACCAACTGTGTCGCTCGTTACCCGTGTTCGACTTTTTCGTTCGTTTTGCCGTAATGGACTAAATCATAATGTTAAGGTGAGCTGTTGAAATCATCCACATATATTCGGCAAGATTCCAAATCAGTCTCGCATAATTTTGAAACTGCCGTAATCCGCGGCGCCCAGGACGTCGGCTAATTATACGTTTCCCATCGGCAACATCGTGTTATTGAGATTAGACTTCTCCCTCTCCCTACTCCCCAACCCAGTCATAAATTCCACTGAATATGAACAAGTCGTATGCATTCTGTTTTGAAATTCGTTTTCCTCGGTAATTGGAGGAATCACGCATGTGGACTCTGATCCGTGAAATTCGTTTCATGATTTGTTTTATTTCCAAGAAAAACACGACAATCTATCTTTTAAAAAGCAGCCTTTTCAACGTATAGATATTTAAACATCAAAAAGAAATTTATATCTTCCTTTTTACCGTAGACAACCTTCATTTCAGCTCTTCAGCATTAGCCAGAACCGGCCGGAAAACAAGCACATACAAATCGTCAGCTAAACTAAAGAAACGATCAGTGATTGGCGACTTCCAAATTATTTGGTTTTCATTCACTCGTGCCTGGTTCCATCCACATGCTTTCTTCTACCTTTAAATATGGAACCAAGTGTGTCCGAGCTTTGTCTGCTTGCTGTGCTGTCGATGTAACCAAGAGTATGCACGCAGCGTTTAGGCAGTATGTTTTCTGTTTGCAAACAACCAGGACGAATTAAGATGGACAAAATTGTGAGCTCAGTTCTCGTGAAAAGTACTGATGAACACATGGATCGTATCGAATTCTGAGGTGACGCAAATAATAAAATCCGATGCACTCGAATGGATGCTTTCAAAGTTACGTGCGCTGCTTCAAGCGAGCTATGGGGCGAAAATGGGTAACACTTGAAGCGTTTCCCAATTGTATCACTTTATTGACCCAAAGCAACTACAGTGATATGAACGCCTACTTGTTGGCTTACAATCTGGTCCACTCGGGAAGGGTCTTTTTATGAATTCATTGATCTCTACCAGTGGAATAAGTGAGCACGACCAACGGGATAAAGTCAGTTTGACTGGCTTGTGCAAGTTTTTGAACTGAATCAAATGGAGCTGCCATGCAACTCTTACGTGAGCAAGTCACTCCCCTATTTAACTCATCAATGAAACATTGTAGAAAACGCCGAAAAGAAACTCTTTTGAATGCTCTGAAATATATGGAGACCCAAACCCGTTTACAAAATATCATTTGATCAACCAAGGCAGCTCAGTACTAATTCCCTAACCCATTAGGCTGAAATCGGTCGCGGTTTGTTTTTGCGCTTGACTTGCGATGCACACGAATTGATAGACAACGGGAAATTCATTTGCATTTCTTCGTATCCCAAAATTCACACCACGAATCCGCATCATTCCCGATCTTTGTGCCACATCGGTGAATGCCATGGCCATGGGCAAATCTTTAAACCATATCGACCTTGAAATGAGGGCCCAAGTAGTTATCTATAAATGCTCCAAACTAATTCTTCTGGCCCCATGGAACAACGTAAGAGAAAAGCAAGCTTCTATCATTGCTCACTTTCAGTAACTTCGGAAATAATTGGTAAAAATCAGTGAGAAAAATTTAAGCACACCACCTAAACGACGGCTTCCACACAGAATTAAATCAGAAGGAGAGCAGAACAGTTTAACCGTATCTCCTGAAGGTGCGAATTGTAACAAAATTAAATATAGTTATTAGTACTGAACTGGTAGCTCTGTCATCTACCTAGGCAGAATCGCTCAGCAGGTTGAACAAAGAGTTGTTGAACACCCCATCCTCTCCGGTTGGTGAATAAACTCATAAACGAATTCCACTGCGAAAGGGTCAAGACCAGCGATTGCTCCAACGCCGTAGAATCACACCATGGACTGACTGTCACTTGCTAGAGACTGAACATTGACCGAACTCAAGTACTGTGTTCAAGCGTACTCACTACTCACCAAATGCCTGACTTCTCCAGTTTGCCCAAACGATCGCTACAAATCGGGGAAACCCTAGGTGTGCCTTGCTCAACACCAGTCTACCGTGTTCTATATCCAAGTTCGTATAAGGTAAAGTTTATTTCAGTGTGAAAGGGTGCTCTGGAGGCAAATAACTACTTACACCATAGCGTTTTACTTCTTTAGATAGTACTGGTTGTGTGTGCATATATGACCCGAATTGCCCCCAAGAACCAGGTGTTTCAATATTGATAACCACTTGAGGAATGGTATAAGGAAATATAGTCTTCCACCTACCGAAGTCCGGTTAAAACAGCTGGTAAACGTGGAATCCTGCCTACCGGTGACTGATCTGATTCCTCTCATGAGCGACAAACTTAGTTGTTCAGATAACTAAGTTTTCACAAGGTCACGGGGTTGATCTGTATCATCGTACTTACACAATCTACTTATCACGGGCAAATTCAATTTTTTACAGATTGCTAGTGTGCTTGAAAATCGGACAGCAAAATCAACCCAATCGCAGGTTTTCCTATCTCATTCAGAAAAGTATAAATATTTCCAAATAAGCTCCAAAAGACTTCGGTCTTTAAGAGAATGATGCTGGAACTTTTGCTCTTTATCTGTTTTCACCGGGCTTGGTCGGTGCGGGGTGAACTGAACTGGATATGTCCTCTTCAGGAAACTGAACACAACCCTTTTTCCAGAGTCAGTTTTACTCGAACTTGAAGTAACTGTTAATTTCGCAGAGTATGGCTCAGTCTTTGAATGGTTCCTAATATCTGAAAAATCATGCAGAACAAACTGAGAAAAAACAGCTTGGTAAACAACCTCATTCTCAGTTACTCTTACTTATATCAATACATAACTGTAAACTTAACTCAAAAAAGGGAAATGATGATTAAAATGTTTCTGCGCATGTGTGCGTGCGTGTGAAATTGATCACAATGTGGAATGTTCCAGTGGTTTCACACGTGTTTGGGAACAAGTTTTGGGCCACAGAATTTCTAATACAAATCGTTTCTGAACACAGGAGGAAATCATATAGGCGGCCCCTTTCTTGAATTGTTGTTCGTTGTTGTACGATAAATAAAAAAAGGAAATAAAGTGAATACTGTTTTAATAGCTTCGCTAATATTTACAAATATCATGGAAAAAGTGACTTATTTTGTACAACCATTTCTGGGATTTCATTTAGTTGGCATTTACCGATTCGTCTATTGTGATTACAAAGTGGAACTTAGTAAATCATACGATTTGCTAAACTTTGCAGACATGCCAACAACGATACTGCGCCTTATTCATCTGAAGGAAGTAGGTTCGTCCTTCAGTAGTCTCACACAAATGATCATGCGTAACGAACACAAATTTGCGAGCATCTTCGTTTTCTTTAATTCAAAAACACACTCATACATCATAATTTATGTGAACAGTTCCAAATGGGATTAGGCTATGACAGGACGGCGTGGTATGATGGAGTAGAACGCTACTAAAGAAGATAACTGCAGAGAACGAACTGGGCGGTTCAGTTCTATCTGCAGCCCGGATACGTGTGAGTGTGAGAGAAATTGATCACAGATGTGTTTGATTTCTTTGTATATACCTATTTGAAGATGAAGTTTGCACCAAGGAAACATAAGGACTCCAGTTCAATGAATTTCTCTGGATCGTTCTTTTTTCTTGTCAAAGGGCATAGCTAAATGTCAAACTAGTCCAATTTTGCCCCCTGGGTGATCGGAACGCAATCGATCAGTACCCGCAGTGTTCCCAGCCACAAAAACGCGTACAAACAAACCGAGATAAAGTGAGTGGACTAATGTATGGACACTGTCCTACAAACAAATCTGATCCAGAGAAGGAGGTCCTGATCGTTATTCCTAAACTGTGAGTTTTGTCCTTACCACTTGTTCTGCTATAATGTAGCCAATTATTCGGACAGTTGATCTATCAGAAAAAGGGCAATTACCAACCCCATTAATTTTTTTAGACATGCGCCCAGTGCCTGAAGCATACATTATATTCTAAATGATTGTACAAACAACCCTATTTTCATGTGAGAATGTCAGCGTCACCCTGTGCTCAGACAATGATATACTCCTGCGTAGAAATTTAAGTAAGGTGAAAGTTTTGCTAGATGGTTTGCTAGAACAGTGCAAAAAAGATGCCTTTCACTTCATCTAGGTTTATAACGTTGCTATGGGAATGGGTTGTCCCTGTACCAAATCCTAACCGCGGCAACCGTATCCAAAGTTGACGAGGTTTGCTATGCATGCCGTTACGTCTCACCTGAAGGTCGGATATCAGTCGAACTGCCATGGACTAAAAGGAAGGCTGTCTTTTGATTTCCACAAACTTAATTCACGTGTGGCTCCGATTTCTCATTCGATCGTTTATCATCAGTCGCACTTATAGGACTGTAGTTAGATCAGCAGCTTTACCGGCCTGAACAGCTGATCGATACGGATGTAAACCACTTGCAACTGATGGCGCATGAGCGTCGATATCTTCGTTGCACTGCTAAAGTGTTACAGAGGCACATTATTAGCACTGCTGTTGTTTGGACTAACCGGAGTTTGTTCCTTAAACCAGTGGTATAATTTAAATACTATACTTCGTCCAGCAGTTTTACAAATGAACTCTTTAGGTATGAATTGTTTTCTGAGGTAGATCGCAGTTAGAGGATCGGTCGCGGTGACTGTTATATGAAATGGTGGAAAGTTCTGAAAACTCGAACCTACTATTTTCTCCGAAAGAGACAAGTTAGTCTTCCTGTTTGGTGTTGATATGATCAGCCAACCTGAGGACTGGAAACGTTAAGCGAATTTGGTATGAGCCCTGGATAGTGGCGCATCCGCACTCAAATTCTCTCCGTCTGCAAGGTTTTCACTTTCATGATTATCTCCTTTTACTTGGTCGTATTGTCTTGCTCACCCAATTTCTTATTTGATGACACTAAAGTGCACCGCAGAGCACAGGATTTCGAGATCAGTGACCGAAAGAATGAAACAAAATGGAAATTACCGGCTTATAACGTTGGTCAAATGGTAATCGTGGCAGATCTTAGACGCTGAAGACTTCAGTCTTGCCATCACTGGTTACTTCCCCGTTTGGCGGCCCTTGTTTGAGGGTGGTTAATTTATACAACGTCTGCATACTACTTCAATCGCTCCTTAGATTTTGTTCACCCTCTACGAATTGATCCTCTATCACGGGAGTTGATCTTTGTATGAGAAATGGGTTGTTGCTTCTAATAGACAGTGACGAAATCGAGCATTGTCATGTATTACTGTTGTCAAGTAAACCACAGAGTGCAAACCGTAAAGTAACATACAAAAATCAGTGATCTTCCGCCCGAGATGCTGCACGTGTTCAATCTGCAAAGATACAAAAGATGGAGAAATTCCTCGAGCCGAGGCTCAGTAAGAGTATCAGCAGGCAGCAGCACTTATTTTAATCGAAGAACAGGATGGCGGCTAACAGCCTGGCCGTCACCGTGAAAGTCTGGTGATTGAGCACTCGACTTACTATCTTTTACCTCGGACTTGAGTCCCATCGTGGGCTTGGTGGGTGTTTACTGCGACTGGGGATTCTTAACAAAGACAAAATAACTCTGCATTGATTCCGTGGGTTCCGGTGTTGAGTAGAGCGCTAATACTACTTAAAGAATCATATCAAGTATTGTACTTCGTCGAGTATCAAACAATAAAATTGAAAGACTACAAATTTATTACTCACTTTATGATCATTCAATTACCAAAGGTTTTTCTGGGTACGCAGAAGTGGATAATAACGCAGATTGAAGTCGAGTGCTCTAGCGTCATACTACTTTCAGCAGCTGTAAAAATGGTTTCTATGAAATGCACTTTTTCTGAATTTATAAAACAGTACTTTTATTCATTTTTAGCTCGCATGTTTCCCGTGGATACACATTACTAGCTTACTAATGAGTTCTGTAAAAATCAAATTTGAACTGCCTGTTCCAGTCTTATTCACTTTTGACAATCTATACAGATCAGTTGATAGGCCATTTTTTCAGGTAATCAAAAGAGTGATTCGGCTTGCTTGGTAGCTGAGTCCAAGACTGCCTTTTCCAGTGCGACCTTCGTACACTTCATTGTTCCACACTGTCAGATGGAAGATGTCTTAAAATGTCTGAACAAGTTATCGCGGAATGAGTCATTACTGAATGGCACCGGCAGTAATCTCTCCTGGATCTGCTGTTATTCAACAAAAAAGACTCAACTCATCGAGTACCCTTGTGACGTAAGAGGAAGTGGTCAGATCCCCGTTACTTAACCCTGTATCAAAATAATCCCATACTGCTTTGGATTTTCAAACTCGTAAATACGAGTCAAAGACCTACCTATGAATTTTCGCCTCTTCGGTTGCTGTCATGTTGGATCCTAGTGACCCATCGTTTACCACTAGCAGTTTGAGTAACCATACGCAAATAAACCGAATCAATTCTCTGAAAGCTGATGGTTTTCACAGCGGTTTTTGATTGTGCAATAAACAAGGATTTGTAGCCAATGCAAGAAGTAGAAATAACAGGTTAGGAGTAAGATGCACAGCAAAAATGCACCGCATTGATTCATACCAAGAACCAGCTGACCTCTGAAGAAAAAGAGAACGAATGATTGAACGAAACCTCAGTTCATAAGTGTGAACATAAAATCATTCCACGAGGGCAAGGCTTGAAAACTAAACTGAATTTGCGTGACAAACGTCGTTTCTTATTCGAAAGAAGGAACCTAGTTAGTGCGCACAAAATTGTTCGAAAAAGCTTGTTACACGGCGAAAATGCAGTGTCCAGGGAAGAGCCAATTTTCGGTGGCAAACCTCGTTCCCGATAGGGGAATTGTATGCAAAGCATGTACAAAGGGGATTAGTGGGTTTATTTTGTTTGTTCAAAACATACCCTAGGATTATAAACAAGCTTGCTGTCAACATGAGCCCAGTGGAGTTCTCAAGAAAGGGAATGTTTTTGCACCACCCCAAAAACGGTCAGCAGATTATTCAATAAGGACATCATGGGGTTCTAAATAGATCCATTCTCTTCTTTCGTAGCACGAAGTAAGTAAAAGATCAGTAACATTCGCAGGCTTTTCGGATTTCCTCATTTGAAGATGTTTTACATGTTAAGCTGAATTTTCGGAAAATTATAAACGTATATTATCAGAATTCGATTGAATCCGTTAGTTTTAGGATGAACAAAGTGGTGCTGTGACACGAAATTGTTGCTTTACTTGCGTCTAATACTACTTGATTAGTTGATGCAAAAAGATTTTAAAATGTTCAGAAATTCCAACGGTAATAGTATTCCGTCGAATAATTCTCTATTTGCAGCCAACACTCTACGTTACAAGAACAAAACAGAGGTCAAAGAACATCATTTTTCTTGGAATTTTGGTAATGCCTATAGAAAAAAATAGACAAGGCCATAAGTGTCTGCTTTCTGGCAAAAACAAGTGTGAGAATTTACCAATTAATTGTTCTTCCGAAAACAAAAAGATATAAACAGAGATTCTCATAGCAAAATACTTAAGGAGGGTAGTCTTGCAAGCTTGACAAATACTTGAAAATAGAACAAAGAAGAAAATAAAGTTTTCCAGCGTGCCGGGAACACAAGGCAATGGAGTGGAATGCTGAAAAGTCAAGCTTAGACATCAGAAGATGTCTTGTGTCGAGTGGCCAGTGGAGGTAATGCAGTGTTCCCACTGCGAGCTTAAAAATATCTCTACCATGAAAATCCGATAACAGTACAAACATCAATTTGGTTCGATGAGCTTCCACAGTTTTACAGTATCTGCTCACAGTGGAAGGTTGATTAAATGAAACTGTCAAGACCAACATTACCTGAATATTTTAATGAAACGTTGATAAAAATACTTATCTGAACCTTTGGAACGGATAAAATTCCTACTTTCCCCAAAACTAAACCCTACTCGGACTTGGACTTGCTTTGCACGATTTCCAAGTGCACACTAGCGTTGTCATTCAAGTTATTCTTTGTCTCGTTGCACAACAGCTCCCTTCGTCGCGCACTTCTATATGGGGAACAAATTTGTGAAATGCTAACTTCCGCCTAACTGTGCGTTGCTTGTACATTTTGACGGTGTTTTTACCTTCAAAAGTGAAGGAAGAGGAAAGCGACGACTGAAAATTTTCGCTTTAAAAAGCACACATTTTGTTCGCAACACTTTAAAACAGGATGTTGTGTGTGGTTAAATCACTCGCGAGAGCATTTTGATAATGAATAAACTCACACTCGAAATCTCTTTAATTCTAACAACTGAACGAATCAGAAAAACAACTGTGCTTTCCAGACTTATCTTCTCGTTTCAATAAAACAATCTAGAGTCCGATTCACTTGGAACTTTCATTCGAGTCACATCTTGTCAGTGTTTTCTCGCTTGACTATCACTGTGTTTTTACACATCGTTGCAAATGTGGAGAAACTTTCCTATTTGTCCAACCACTCAACTGGACCGAAAGGTAGATGCTACGAGCGTCTTTTAAAGTCGATGAAATTTTTCACACTTCTTGTTTGGTCAGAAGGACATTCCACGCAGAACTTCGGTGGCTTGAAGTATTTACCAGGCTCAATGACGTGACTATTCATGCCAGAATGGAGCACGGTCAAACCACGTTTTCCCTTTTACCCGACTACAGAACCTCAAAGCCTGCAGGTCTCAAGACAAAATTTGATAAACACATCTGGGAGCTCTAAAGAAGTGTGATGATGCAATTATAGGTTTTCATAACCTATGGTGTACTCAGCACTTTTAAAAGGATGGACAGAAAGTTCCTGTTTGATAAATAAAAGGTAACGGGACTGGCATGAGAATAAGCAAATTATAATCTTTAAGAATTGTACATCCTCTACTGCAAGATTAGTTGCAAAATAAACTGAGCAGAATGGGGCTTCTAGGGATATAATGCACAGAGGTTTATCAATAATAAGTGGGAAACAGTTGTATTTTTCAGAGGATGTATTGTTGGCACGAGGAGCCTGAATCGTATGTACTGTTCGTCCCATTGGGAAGTGACCGACGAGGCTAGCCCAATGATTAAAACCAGGATAGATACTGTGTACCATTGGAATAGTTGTTCGAGCACTGTCGATTATTCGCCAGCGTTATTCACACCGGTCTGTTTGGACCGCGATAGCTCAGCTGCTAGAGCATCTGCTCGGTTTGCTGAGGGTCGCCGGTTCGACTCCGGCTCGCGGCGTCCGACTTTCCGATGTGAAGAATGCAAGCTGTATTTGTGCTTGAAATATCTATTTAAGATAGCTAAATACTCAAATTAGAAACGGTTCTCAAGGATCATTCTTCGCAAAATAACCCCGACCAATCAGTTTTCTGCATTGAACACGAACTAGATGATTTGCCATACGCTCTGGATTGGTAGTTACGGTGCTATTTACGTCGATTACTAACATAAACATTTTTTGATGAGCAATAAACTTTCCTATGAATTTTGAAGGACAAACTTGAATTCATTATAACTAATGCCGGGCCAGTAATTAGCAAAATATAAGGCTCACTGTCTAGCTCAGGTAAGATGAGACTCAGAGCAACCCTGAAGAGTTATTTGCGTGAAATATTGCCTTGAAGTAAGCTAGAGTTGTAAATGTTGTAACGCTCATGGATCGTGACCAGTGCAATTGTTTTTCCAAAGTTTCTCTGATCGCTGTCTGATTGTCGAGGTTATCTTGCTACAAGCAGATCTATTTGACAAGGAAGTATTGAAGGTCAAGTGACTGCAATTTTTCACCCCTCTACTGGAATCACTAATCAAGTTGGTCATCGGGTTTTTAGCCTCTTGGACGAAATCTTTTTACAGTGTGATCTCCGCTGTTGCTACAAATAACAGCTGAGTCTCTTCATAAAGCTTGACACAGTTCTTCGAATTGTGCAAAAGAAGCCTCACTAGATAATAAGACTGAACTCACTTATTCATACCGCCAGCCGAGTGGAGTAATATTGACGGATAATGGAACGCTGAAGTTTGAATCAATTACCTGCTTAACAAGGCAGCTCTTCTTTCGTTCCCAAGAAAGGGAACAAGACATTCGGGGAATCGTTTACACTTTATGAAATTAGTTAGCAAATAAACAAACAGAAGTGTTGAAAAACTGAAGTGAAATCTGGGTTTCGACAGGAACTTCGTTATGCATTTGCGGTGTCTTCCGATGCCTTTCTAAAGGAAACCATGAGGTAGTACTAGCAGCCTTATTTTTCTCACGGACATTCTGCGTTAGGTAGCGCCTCTCTTTTTTGGTAAACGGTGTGTGTTGCAGTTCTCCGTTTTTGATTAGACGAGAATAGGAAAGTTGTCTACTATCCTTGGTGTCAGTTTCCATGTTTGCTGGGAATGCTGAAATTGATTCATGTTATAAAGCAAGGCTACATTAAAACACACCGTTGTGTTCTCCTGCCCTTGTCCATCCCAAGGAGTGTATTGAAGGAATATTGTATATAGCGCGAGAAACACTAACCTGCCTGACAAGCAGAGATTATTGCCAACGAGCCTTTTGAAGCTTAAGAGCGGTGCGCGCAATGAAATTCTAGACACCGAAATTCCCACTACGTTTTCGTCTCTGAAGACAAAATTATTCATAGATGTCTGTTAGGGGGTCGGTCGACAAGAGTTTTTATCGATGAATGTCGACCGAACCAGGAGATCGTATTTTACACAGAGCTATGGTTCTGAATTTCACAAAACACATGGCTATGCATGCCGAGATTTATTGACGTCGTCTTGATATAAGCCCGTGATTTCTTGCAAATGGGATCAGTAACAAGGAAGCTAAAATCATCTTTGTTTGAAACCCTGTCAAGTAACGATTCAATTCGGGGCGTATTTGCGTTGTGTACACTAAATCAGTTTTTTTAGGTGTCGTATACTTTTGCCATTGGAGACCCATCACATTTCTACGGAGTTCGTCTGCCAGGTTCACTTCATTCTCCCCTCTGGCCTGTAAAGTCAATGCAAAGAAAGGGATTTACCTACTTCCTTCAGTAGTGATAATAATTTTTGGATCATTATAACCACTCTGCTTTTATAGCACGTGTGTAAAAAGCATAATCTTCACAGCTCATGATTTTGTGGTGTAAAAGCATAAAAACTGAATGTATATTCCCGAGATTTCAATGATTTTAACACTTAGCGGCACAAGAGGTGACATATACCCTAAAAAAAAGTGATTTCTACAAAAAACTGAAAAAAGGACTAGATACTTGTAGGGTGTGAAGATTTCGCGTTGTTCAGGGCATCGTTGAAAACTCTCATTTGGCAAGGATGGCTACCATTTATAGCAGCTCACATCAGCTGTGTAATGCCACTGGTGGCCTGGAAGACAATAGAATGACTTAGTGTGGAAATTGATTTTTGACATCCGTTTTATGAAATCTCTGACAAATCATACAGAGTATCAAGCGAATTGAGGGCCAAAAATGAACGGAATTCACCGTGATTTCTGCGGGACCACTCTTGTTGCGTGCACCGTGCCGGCCTCGGATCGACTGAAAGTTGACAGATTACTGCGGCCCCACCTGTTTTGTAATAAAGTAGGATGATTTACGGCAATAGTGCCTCATTGTTATGTCCATTACTTTTGAGTGTTTTTACCCTGACCAAATAGCTGGTGATAACATTATCCTAGTGGGATTTCTTGGTATTTTATCCACTGTGCTGTGATAATCACAAGCTTCAAACAAATAGGATTGACAGGTGGGTTTTCAATTATAGCTGGAACCAGTGTGCTGTACATCACAGAAAAAAGTTCCCGACATTTTCCCGGAGATATTTATTTTCTATCTCCCTCTCTCTAAATTGTGCCCTCATTATGGCCACACAGGATTTTTAGCAGACCTCGGTAGTATGATCTTGATGTGAAAGCCAAGTGTATGAAATAAGCTGAAATTGTTCCTTCGACGAATTACCTTCAACGAATAGGTTGTGGTTGTTAAGTGTACAAGGACCAACGATACTCTATTGGAGATTGAGTGTGTTCGATCTGCAAAACAGAGTAAATACAAAAATCCACAAACTCATGGCTCAGTGGGTGCATCGTCGGAAACCCGCATATCAATCAAGGGCGAATATGGCCGCCCACAGCCTAACTACCAAAGTTTCGGTGCAAGTGAATACAGTGAATTCCAAGTTCGCTTATATATTTTCTTTTTTTTCTGCTTGACAAACACACGGTCCACTGTTTGGCAAAAATGTCCATTTCTGGCAAAATGAAACTTATTCGTCAGTGACGGAAGCCACTTTTATTAAAATTCACCTCAATAGTTCTAGAAATGGGTCGTTTTGGATGTTTGGCTAATTTTCGGACAATATGGCGTAGGTGACCGGAGCTACGCACAATTCAAACTGTCCGAGGGTCACCAAGGAAACAACGTAAACAGTAGGTGATCTACAATGAAATTTGCATTTCCAACCCAACGTATACTGTAGGACAATTGAAAAAGCCAAATTCATCGCGAAACATTAAATCAGGCAAAGATTTCCAACGAAACCGAAACTTTCCTAACTGATGGTAAACATACTCCCCTGAAGGAAGTCTGATTGCCCATTTTTCCTGCTAATCTTCACCTAATGGTTGAAAACTCTTACCTTATTGCTTTTGGATAGAAAAGTGTTTGCTGTCTACTTGATGTTTGATGTGACATTGCTGGTGCTGGATAAAAAGTTTGCCTTTTTGCCATAATAGACTAGTGTCCCCACAGAGTGGAAAATCTTCCTATCTTACTGCGTTTGCGAGACTGACATTGTGCAAAGTCATATGATAGAGGAATATCTATTATACAGTTTATTTTAAGAAATGGCTGCCTTCTCATCGGATTCATTTCCACCGTTAATCTGTTGTATCTCCATTCAAATCTTCACTCCAAGTCTCAGGGGCTTGACAGCTTGTACTTAACAGTACAGTGTGCTTTCAAGTCACGGGCCATGTGCCTCTCCATGCATCTTTGAGGAAGCATGGAATACAGTGCACGAAGTACTTTTGGTGCGCCACTGTTTTTGGCAACTTCTCGTGGATGCATAAACGAGGAATCATAGAATTGTGTGCGTGTCTTGTCCTATCACCATTTTGGAATCGTGTACGTATTTGGATTTTAACTTAGAGCTATCCATTTTATCCCGAATAATGTGCCTGGAGGACGTGAAATACTTTTAGCGTATAGCGTGATCATCTTCAAAGTAATACACGCTATAGCCTTGTTATAAAGGGGAATGAATTACGCATATGGCCCTTGTTTTGAGCGAATTTTGTTATTTGTCAGTAAGCTAAGTTGAAGCTATGTTTTGTAAACGATACCCATCCAGTTCGTCAAATGAAACTGTAAGTATTGACATTTTACTTAAGATAGCAAAGGATATCCTGCAAACGAAGGCTACCTGGAATGGGACAGGTAAAAACTCTTGCCTACAGAGTCTCAGAAATGGGTGTAAATATGAAAAACAAAAGAATTCGCAGATCACAAAAGTTTATCGTGAAATTTTCAAACGATCTAACCGGCTATACATCGGAGAAGAAATGTAGAATGCAGAAAAGAATCTCTGAGAAAGCTAAAGACTAATGGTACGAGCTGCTTCCGACCAAATAACCAGTGCATCAAAGTTACGGAGCTTTCTGCAGTTGGATATTAGCGTTTGCGTATACAGTAAGAGCCACAGGCAACAATACTTTTACTAAAAGAAAGATGATCGCAGCAGTATCCTGGATGACTAAACGTCATACTGTAAATCGCGTAGAAAGGGTCAGAACTCAATTCAGATGTAAAGGGGAGTAGAGAGATGATATATTTATTGACAGAAATTTAACTTAAAAGGTCCCGACGGAATAATGTACTATTGGTACAATGTGCCTAACAGCCAGCTTGCCAACGGCCGTTGAGCCCAAATTTGGGGCTCTGTGATGGTAAGAGGTGCTATTTTTGAGGACCGCTAATCACACCTGTCAGTTCTCTAAGTAAAGTAGAAAGCTGACTCGTACACCAAAAAATTGAATGACTACTATCTGCAATTCCAGGAAAATTGGAGGCAGTTCATACCACCACCATGCGTACAGATCCTGCCAGTCAAATGGGGTTACTGTATCGAAGCATCAAGGTTGTCCATTAGTCCACTCATAGCCACAATCGGCACCCTAAAGACAACGTTAATGGTTTGGTGTTGAAACGAGACTATAAAAAGGGCACAGCCTTCAATGCCATTCACGAGTTGAGATTTAGTATCCTCAAAGACTGGGTCATCTTTGAGATTTGAGCTATCCAGAATTTTTCGAAATGAGTAGTACGGCATGGTATGTGGACAACAGGAGAAAGTTTCCCTGAAGCACACGACCGGTTTCGCGGTTTTGCCGCTCATCAGGTATACGCACCCGGTACTCCTCTGCCCAGTCATCCCTATACTCGAGCGTTCCACAATATGTTTACAGCTGTAATCTCTTTTGAATCGAATGAAGCATGAATGGACGAAAAAATCATTTTCAGGAACACAGAGATTCCAAAAATCTACTGTCCGTCCATACACACCACACACGATGCAAATGGGAAGAAAACTGTATAACCAGAATTTTATAGTGTCTGACCGACGTTCCCCTGTTCTGAGCACTAAAGGCCTTTGCATTTGATCGCTAGAAGGGAGAACTCTAAAAGCACACGCTTTGCTCCAGACACGTTTCTTGGAATAAAGCTGGTTTTCAGAAGTCAAAATCCAAATCCACGAATAAATACGATACAGTGATGGAGCAAGACATAAGCACGCTAAAATTTTACTATTCCTCGTGTACGTGTTCACGAGAAAACAAGGGAAAATTGGGCTGCACTAGAATCTTTTCGAGCGCTATAGGTGGAAAAGAATATGGGAGGCAAACGTGCTTCATTGATTGTTTGGAAATATTCCAACGAAAAATATCTTTCCGTGCCTCTATGCTTTATCTTACCAGCGTATCTCTCTAAAAAATTGTTTCATATTTTAATCGCTCTTTTCTACCCAGTATACACGAGGTACAAACACGGTAGTGGTGAGACAGCCGGGAACCACTATAATTGGTGAAGTGGCCGTAGAACTCGGATAATGTATTTGTGTTTTGTAGACGCTAAATTTCACGTGTATGCATTTGAATGAGAAGACAAATTTTGAAATAATGTTATTCTTACTAGACCAAAGGGAATAATCGATTCTGCATTTCATGATTCATGAGTTCGCCAAGGCACTAGTTCTATATTTCTAATCGATAGAATTGAACGCAACTATTGTATCACATTCATCCAACACCCATTTATATACGTTCTTCATCCTCTTCGAGAAGCGGCTGCTCACAAATGTTGGCCCGAAAAAGAGTAATATTTTGTACGTTTTGGTCCCGACCAACAGATGCCCCAAACTGGTTCAAAGAAATTGTTTTGGTGTTGAGTACCATTCGTGTCAAACATTAGAATATGCACAGTTAGATTCATTTCTTTTCGAGTTTTCAATCCACACTGATCAAAATGAACTAACATTATCATCTCTATATTACCTTTTCCTCCTTTTTTGATATGCTGTAATAAAACAATATTTAAGGAACGAGGTTACGGCCAATATAAGGTTTCCAGTTGAGAAAGTTGACCGGTGGTGGCACCAGAATTGGAACACGAGTAAGGACGGTCAGAAACCTACCGTGATGATTGTTTGACCATCGCGGTGATGTCTCGATTTCAGCCTAACATACGGAACCCCAATCTAAAAGTTACCTATGGAACGGATCTCCGTGAGGTGTACACTGTAATGATCGGGATAAATCAACAGAACACACTGTGTTCTATACAGATGACAAGTTCTCTACGCTTGGTGACAGAAGACCGCGTGACAGGCACTATCGTGTTCTCGCTTTGTGAGCTGCATAAGAAAGAAAAATTATTATTTCTTTCTCTCGCCATTTTTGCGACAGACATCTATGTGAATAATAATGGGCAGACTGAATTCGTTAGATAATACTAAAAGTGGGGATTTTAAAATACAAACATTTGTTTTCTCTTGACGATTGCAAGCGTCAAGCATACCAACTCGTGTGTTTTACTATAATTAAGGCACGGAATTTGAGTCCAGTGAACCCTAATAAAGTGCATTTGGCTGAACGAAGAGTGTGTGTAATTCAGCATCAAGGTCAACAAACGTTTTACGTCTTTGTGCACATACTACTCATTGAGGCATTGTGTTAGGCTTCAACCTACCGGATGCCAATAGCTTCGGTATTGAATTGCGCAGCGGTACACTGAAAGACTGAGTCATTTCGAACAATTTTGGAAAATTCAGCCTTCTGGTCTTCTGTAACAGTCAGAAATGCGCAGCTGTTTACCGGAATATCGGTGAGGATTTCTTTTACCATGACTGAACCGATAACCTTCCTAGAATCCTGAAGCATGCGACACTTTGCTGCATCTTCTGAAGTATGATCCTTTCTACGGACACATTTCAGTGCTGGAGATGTCCTTTGAACAAAAGCCTCATTGATTTACAGCTATCCAGCAATTTATTATATGTACAACTATCCATTCTGCCTCTCATCTGTTATGCTTATGTCTGTCTTCAATGTAATAAAGTCGGTTAGTCCTCAAATATGGGTCACTCATAAAAACCTAGAGCTTTTCTTGTAGCGTTTATTCTACTACGAATCAGCGTGCCGGCCTCTTAAAACATTTTCACCACAGAAAGCAGAAAATCACGGTATCGCGCAGCTGTCCCCAACTCCTTGTCAACTATACTGGAGTATTCCAGGATGACATGTTGTCTACCTTCTCATCATAAACGTATACTAGCGACTTACCAGCTCGTTCCCCGTGCAAAGTATTCAAATACGCTGATGAAGCTGTTCTTTTTTGAGCTTTTTCAGTCCTCTTGGAATTCACAACTCTTACTGAACATATACTACAAATAAAACATTTTTCTACCCAACTTGATTTAGAACTAAACTTTTCCAGTAGCCCTGAGTGTGGTTTCGGCGATCACCGTTCTCCCTTCCTTACGGACTCTGTTTTCCTTAGTTCCAAATGCTCATACAGAATGAAATCTGTCAAGTATATGGGTGTTAATCTAGACGCTAGTCTAAAACGGCATCTCACTTGTAGCATTTTGTCGGTACACTGCGATTTCTATCCTTACAAGAAGGAAAACCCAGGCAGCTGTAACCTCTTTTGAATCGAATGAAGAGTGCATGAGCGGAGGGTCCATTTTTAGAAATACACGCTGGCTCTTCCAAAGTTAACATGACTAACGTTCAGAACGAGGCCACAAGGTCCCAGGTATGGATTTTTTATATGAAGAGTACGGGATTGTATCTGGATGACAAGACGAAATTTCGCCCGAAACACATGACCGGTTTCGCGGTTACTGCCGCTCATCAGGTATGCTGAACTCGTCCACTCAGTTACCCCTATACTTCAGTACTCCGCAGGTATTTTACTGCCATAATCTCTTGAATTTTTGGAGCGTACATGGACGGGGATTCCATTTTCAGAATCACATGGTCGTGTGCTTCCGGCGAATTTTCCTCTTGTCATCCACATACAATGCCGTACTAATCATATTGAAAATTCAGGCGGTTCCATACACCACTGATGTTTCTGAATGTATTCTTCAGTGTATTTTTGGGTCCTGTTTTATTGTTCATCTGTAATTTTACCCGGACGTCTGCATCAATGTTTCAAAGCACTTCGCCTCGTATTGGCAGTTGCCAGCCGAGTCTCATTTCTTCTATTTGATCTTCTCTTGACTGAACTTGTCAATCAGCATATTGGATCTTGTGTAGCCCTACCCCGCAAAGTATTACAGGATCCAACATGTCCATCGTACCATGACTCATCTGTTTGTCTTTATCACTTACCAATCGGATCTGATTTTCCGTACCTTTCTTCCAGAAGTACGGTAAAATTTGTTTTGTGCCCTATCTGGCATGGGTACAGATCAACTGATACAAGACCAGAACGGAATTGCTTTCTAAATTTGGTTTGTGTTTTTTCCATTCTTACGTACCTTCCGAGCTTATTGTTGCGAATTCTTTCCTTTCTCACCGCAGTTATGCCGAATCCATTTTGACGGAAAAGAAAACTTGTTCCTAGCAAAAGTCTGTCATACAAACACAAATAAAAATGAGACCAACGGAGCTCGGTGACTAACGTTTCACAAAAGAATGTTTACCCAGTTACCAAGGAAAAAGTTGCCTCAAAATAGCGAAAGTGCGCTCTTCTGGCTTGTCCACAGACACGCTCAATTACAGTAACTGTGCTGAAGCAGTTTTCTACCTAATGTCAGAATATCACCAAAATGATTATTTCAGAGATGTTGGAACAATTCAAACAAATTTCGAATCCGGTAATCGGGCAAGTTCTTGACGTTTCAAAACGCGATCGAAATTTCCCACGTATTGCAGTCCCATTAACTCAAGAGTATTAATATGTTCATTTTTCGTCAACGTGCATCATTAACACTTTATTTCCCATTTTTCGAGCTATTCAAGGTAAATTAAAACAAGAAATAGAAGTTTGCAGTCATAGCAAACAGCACTTCTTCGGGCTCAGTCTTCTGTGGAAGAAGAGTTTTTGCCGCAGAGGTGAGAGGATGAGGAGATCAGCCCTATTCTTCAAATTCAATTATTCGGTAACGTTATTCGACTGAGGTCTACACTAGAAAACATATATAAAGCTGAGCCCAATCGCTTTGGGCTGTCTACATTTTATACAACCCCAACCCAAGTGGAGTACCCAGTATTTTTGCTTACCTATCACCAGTTTGTCGATCCGTCTGCTTTTCTGTATTTGAGTCGCATACCGGTCGGGAGGCAAACAAATCATCAGCTTTGACTACTGATTCCAAAATCGGAAAGTGTAAACCCCATCAGAACAATGTCTCAATTTGTCCATTTTATCATCTTATCATTTCACCCCTAGTCTAAGCACTAGGATCCCTGCTAGAGGAGGGTGCTCAAAGCGGCAAAAAGTTTACCTTTTAACTTGACTATATTCTCGTAGTGAATTGGTACATTTAGATACTAAACCAAATAAGTTAAACTTCTTTTTCTGTTTTGTTGTAATTTTGACTCTGTCCAAGCAATCCGGAGTTTTCAGATCATATCTACTGAGATTTCAATCTCTTCATTGAATTTGCAGATAAAGCTGGAAGTTACAGGAGATTGTGCTAAGAACAGTGCGAGATCTCTAAGCTAATGAAATAAATTCCTGATAAATAGTGCTGAACTCCAGGTAAATTTTTGCTCTGTCATTTACTTTAGAGTTTCGAGCGTTCTGATCAACTTCGCTTGCTCAACACGGTTGAGCTGCAAGCTGACATCCGTGAGACGTTGAACAATGAAACCAAAAACAATTTATTCAGTGTTCACTTCTATTCTATTGTGCCGTGATAGTGCAATATTTCAGGAGAGAGGTGGCTGCCAGTTGGCCAGGGTGATCGGTGATCGTGACGACTAAATTCGGAATCAGGGCAAATGAGTCTAAAGTTCACCATGTTGATCTTTCATCTGCCCCAGATCCTCGCATCATAATGGCTGTTCCGACTTAGAGAAAATCTACTTTCATTTAAGTTTACTTTAAGTTACACATTTAATACAGTACTAAAAAACTGAAGGCGGATTTCATTTTTTTTGCATAAACACACTTCTTTAATGGAACTATCTTGATAAGGCAAATCAGAACGTTGACATGAAAAGCATAAGCACCTTTCTGTGTGTTACGGTTATCGAATTCTGGATGGCTGAAACGTAAAATTTATTTGGTTATCGACAAAAGGTTACATTTTATGAATCACTGACATTTTACTTCATCAGTCTAATGCCAGTGGACCTAACGCGAGAGATTCCCAACTGGTTATGCGAGCTGAAAGCCTTTTTCCTATTGCATGGTATTTGGTCCCAATTGTGAAGCAGAGGTGGGGACGTAAACTTTATTCAGGTCCCCCCCCTTCACTCCACAGAAGACATCCCGGAAGAACTCAAAGATAACAGTAGGAATAGAGACAGAACAGTTGAAAATGTAAAAATTGTGCCACTGCAATAATGGAAAGAAATCGTTCCCCTCATTCCTTTTGCCAATTGAAATATCTACCCGGTCAAAGTGGACATAAAGTTGGTTAGTAACTGAATACAACCTTTTGTGAAACAGCTATCTTTCACGAGGATACTTTGATGCATTGTCGATAAGAAGTGGCTTTAAAGTGACTTTTTCGAAACTAGATTTATGGTTATTGTACACCTGAGCTGTTTGCGCCCAGGGATGATTTTGAATGGGAAAAGCATGGACACGCACGTATGTAGCAACAAAAAGATTTTCAACCACTTGAAGATGAACAGTGTTTATTAGCACACTTTGTCTGAGTAATAACACGATCGGAAGTTTACCACTGTAATCTTTCTGAATCGAACGGAGCGCGCATGGACGGAGAGTCCATTTTTAGAATCACACAGTGATTCTCCCAAAGTTAATTCGTCGGTTAACACGGCTAACCTTCAGAACGAGGACACATGGTCCCAAATATGGAATTTCAGTATGAGTTGTATGGCATGGTATCTGGATGACAGGACAGGACTGGGTAGAACAGTTTTGGGTACGCATACCTGATGAGCTGCTATAACCGCGAAACCGGTCGTGCGCTTCGGGCTAAATTTTGTCTTGTCATTCATATACAATGCCGTTTTACTCACGATCAAAATTTGCTGAAATAATCTAAGAAATATCTGTTACACAGCAAGAAATAACGGAAGACATGCCTCAAGCTACTGATCTATCAAAAGTGTTTTACACGTTGATGTTGCTTTGACGCTTCTGACAATTCGGTCAGTTTCAGGTTGGTTATGCTCCACGCAAAGAGTCAAGGTTGGAGGACGGTGGGTGAGTCTGCGGGAATGGGATACGGATTCCTCCTTGGCCAGGATCAGATTGATGATTATGGTCTGCCTCTGTAGTCCGCTTTGACTGAGTTCGTTCTTTTTTAATTTTGAATCTCCTGATTCATTGTTTACGAACCTTTTGTTATGCATTGGTTTTCTTGCGCAACAGAGGGAAAGTGTGCATGAAAATCTTTGATTCCGTGAAAAATAGCTGTCTTTTATGTGAGTTAGCTGATCGCTGAAGAGCAATCACTGACTCACCATCTCTGCTTCCTGTTTGAAGAAAATTCGACAGAAGCTCGAGTAAAACAATCACAGTTAGCTCGCAAATAATTTCATTCTTAGTGAATTCAGTAAATTTGCGAGGTACTGCAAGTAGTTTGACTTGGATTGGCTAGGTTTCCTGTCACGACATACAGTAAGGTAAATGCTTGGTGCAAAACTTCGACCGTGTATTACTTGAATAGCGACGGTGACGGCGATGAGCACGTGAGTAAAGGATACATCAGCAAAAGAGATTTTGGACATGACTTTGATAAACACCTGTAACTATTGCGGATTTCGTATCCTCGATTTTGGGGAAAAAGACTGAAAAAGGCGTAAAATAAAGGATACTTGTGTTCACCGGATATTCTCAAAAAACGACTGTTCTGTGCTTAAATAATTGCGTGAAAAAGACAAATACCTTGCTTTTAAACTACCACACCGGCTTTACTTTCACATACTGTTACCGAAAGAAGGTGGAATGTACCTAGCATTTAGTTTGACCTGTAACCAAAAAGAACTTCAAAACCAAGTAATCACGTCATCCTTCCATAGAGGTCTTGGTTGGCCTTTTTTGTCTGTCTGAATGACCAACGAAACTGGTTTATAAAACCAAGAGAAATGATGGTAGGTTCAAAAAACGTCTGATTTAAAATACTACTGTTAATTTGTCTAGCAAAAGCTCCAATGACAAAACATTTTATGAAATGTATTGGACCGATTGAAACTTCCGTAAAGCAAGATACATTCATTCATAAAAGCGAGATTTAATTAGAGAAGATCGATTTATTGAACTGTAATTCTCATCAAATAAAAAGAAATGAAACAGTATTCTATTCCACAGATGTGTGATGGGAATGATCAACCACATTCCGTGCAGCTTTTTAATTAGGCAAAGTAAAACGAGGTTAAAAGGTTAGCTAACTTATGATTACCTCCACATTCCCAGGCTTATTTATGTGTCAATTCCACAACGTGAGAACGGTTTCCAGAGTAACAATCTTCAAAACGACATCAATTTGAGGGAATTAAGAACTCTTCTAGGCGGATAAAATGACAAACGACATAGAAATTTTATTTTTTTTTTAAAAAAAGAAAATTGATTCCTATGACATTTGCTAAAGTTCACCGTAAGTTTTAGAGTAAAAATGTATTTGTCTGCTTGACAGCGTGTTAAGTATGCCAAAAGGGATTTCTTTGTTTACTATGTTTCACAAGAAAAAATAATTCTTGTCTTAAAGAGTTTGCTCCAGTTAACCGTCAAACTGATATCAGGCTGAGTTTTGCTTCCGTAGCACGCACCGTTTTCAGAAGAATTGCACGACATTTACCAAAGAAGACTAAAAACTATCACTCATTATTAGGTTTTAATTTGTCAGCTTTCAACTGGAAAATCTGGACGGCCTACATCAGATTATGAATCTGATAGCTGTACTACTAACATACTACTGTGGAGCTAGGGAACCACCCCTGGTAGCTTAGACATTGCGCAACTTGATCAACTTGCAATCGATGTGTTCCACTGATCGTCTGATGCCTCCGGTTTTAAGTTGTTGCGTTGGTAACAATCTAGGCTGAAAGTTTACATGGAAAATCCAGCCACAACTGCTTTCGAAGTTTCACAGATCGGGTAATTCCCCAAGAAACTTACAGATCAAAATAAATGACCAGATTGGAATTTTCAATCCCGTAGAAAATTGTCTGAAGTGGATGAAATTTTATGCCAAGCTGGACCTGAAGAGCTGAGATAGATCAACATTGCGTAGAAACACGACGAGGATGAACATACTTATTGTTGCGCAGTGAATAACTGAACTGCAGGAATTGTGGCTTTTGCAATATACAAGGGAGAGTTCCGTAATCTGGATGCGGTATTAGCCGAAGGTGGACAAATGGTTATCGGATAAAAGTCTACTGGGCTCGGACTCGGACACTTGTGCTGTCTCCATTCAGGTTGCTCTTCACTGGGAACAACCCTCTTTCATAATTCTTCTGCTTTTTGAACGACAAAAAGCATTGAAATGGAGTTTTTAGTTTCCTTTTTGATGTTAATGGAATACGTAAAATAAAATGATTTGAGACTCCGAAAAACACTCAGAATACGTGCTAGTTAGCATTATTTTCCTCCGAACAGAACAACAAGTCACCGCAAGTCATAGCAATAATTACATCGTTAGAGTTGCATATAGTCATAATTGGAATGTAAGATGCAAATCCAGATGGCACAGATTGGAAGACAGCGTTCGCAAAAGAAATAATCAAGGAAAGACGAGTAATTTTGGAATCACGTAGTAAATCACCAGAGTAGGAAGAAACTAGATGAGTTCGAATGCTTTTCGGTTCGACAGAGTTTAAAAATGACCATTCCAGATAAATTTATAAGTCTGTCTTCGGTGACTAAGTAGCCGGAACTTGGATCACATACTAACTCCGGAATCAACAGTGTAACGCTATTCGTGCAAGATTCTCTTGTCTTACAAATATCCGAAGGACAAAAGGACAGATCAACCAATCGGTCCCAAAAATACATCTTGACGACACCACCCAGGCTTTACCAGCTATGATAATTTGAAGTAAAAAATTGGCCCCTACCCGGCTGTTTTTCACCGAGAAGGTGAGATTTGTACGATTTTCGTGCTCGAAGAAGAGTGCAGTTTACTGTCCAAGTTATTTGAAGCCCGTGGATATCTAAAATCGTTTATATTCGAACACTCATAGTGACTTCGTCACAGCTCTGAAGTTGATGATCATCCTATCTCACAATGCTGACAGATCAACCGTCTGCTCTACGTACTTCGCAAATGTGCCAATAATTTTATGTATTACACTAAAAGATTGTCATGTATTATCTGGAAACCCTCGGTTCAAAATATTCTACTTCTGCGACAAGTCCTATCGTTTCACTTTGATGCTCAGCCCACTTTGTGGACAGACAACTGCGTGGTCAGATGGTTTGCCTTAATCCACAACTCTCTACCACGGTGAATGCTCTTAATCCTATGTAATGCTTTGTTGTACTTCATCCTACTTTGCCCCGTGCACTGTTTTGCTTTGCTATCACGACCGACTACAGTAAACAGAAAGCTCTATCTCGCAATATACCTCTTTTACTGTTGTGATCGACTGTACGGGGGGAAATATATTGCACTACGCAATACCATTTTCTACGGACAGCAATAAGTAAACACAAAACATTTTCGGTGTAATGAGCAAAAAAGGCGAAGTTTTCGGCTAGCCAGCACCTTTGGGACACGAAGCTCTTGTCCAATCTAACTGTGGCTTTCACAGCCTAGTAAACCACAAACAACCAAGGATTGTTAAAACAAACATAACAATTAGAAACTAATCATCACCATCCCAAAGGTGCAAATAACGAAAACGAAAAATTACTTTTGCTTTGTCATGGTATAATATTTACAACGGTCAACTTCTCTCGTATAGTACTCTTCGTTTTATGACTACTGTTGTGTTTGCCTTTCTCCTTCTAGAAAGTTCAGATCCTGATCCCAGAAACGAACAGAGACAGCGATAGGTGCCGAGAAAGATGCGGAAAAATACTGTTGAACACATCGCCCAGCTAAAAGCTTTTTAATTTCGTGTTCAAATTCGTTTTGATAGATACTTCTTGTGAACTGAATCCGCACACTTTTTGAGGCTCAGCAAACGCAGTAAGAAATGAGATTTTTTACAAAAGTGAATAGACAATCTAAAGGCAAACAATTTCATGCCTTGCTGACAATAGTCCGCTGGGAAATGTAATTGAAACTGAGACTAATTGAATGATAAGTTTGGCATTCTTGTGAATGGACAGAACAAAACAATTTGAAAATTAATTCGCTCCGCACTACCTCATATTCTGTTGCTTGACCGGTCGGGATAACAGTTCGTGATTAGTGCAGTAGACAGCCGACTGAATGATGATTAATGTGAATTCGGTCGGTACAAATCGTCTAAGAGATAATTCCACTTCTAAACACAAACACATAAGGTTGGTGATATTCGGAAATCATCAATTTTTATTTCATTGGTAACGAACACTTGTTGTTTCGTGATTTCAGTAGAGTACTAAGAAATGGTGGCTGTGTAGTTTGTTTTTTGTGATTACACATAATCCAACTGATTGCATTGGTTTAAATTTTCAGAGTCAAACCATTTTTCACAATGAGAACGAAATAAACCTCCAGGGGGAAAAAATCAGATTAGTCGAGGCATGCCTTATTGTCCTTTTAGGAAATTGCAGAAGAAAATCTTCTATGAATAAGCGACCAAATTCGTGCTCTCTTCTAGTTCCCACATGACTGAAATTCAATTGTTCGAGGACAAAACCTAATTCCTAACTGTATCACTGACTAGATGTGTGTTTTCCGGCCAAATCGGTGGAGCGGGTTTTTTTCATTTACAGATTTTCGTTTAGTTTTCCTGGTCATTTTGGTTTATGAATACATTTAGCAAAGCTTCCTACTGCATCAAACAGAATAACGCGGCGAGCCACAGAAAAATGAATCACAGGTTCCCTTGAGATCTGAAATTGAATAATAGAGACTCACTGAATTATTTTTCCTATCAACTCACTAGAAAGAGTTCTTTCACAACTCACAGTCCTATTTTGTTTATTTTCCTCAACAAGGAAAATTTCTTGCTATTTTAACATTTTGCTGCGCACAAACCACTGTTCGTTCAGTGGGCTTGAGGTTTTTGATGAGTGGGTGTATAAATGGAATCAGTGAAACATAAATCTCGATACTTTTGAGGGGTCACGAAGAGACAATTATTACTTTTAATCACGATGCAATCTTAGCTCACCATATCTATTCGTTCTTAATTCTGACCACATTCATGCTCCCGTTAACTTGTTGTCTGATAATTCCATTGGTGCTTTGTCTTTGGGAAACGAAGATAAACCAGTGAAGCACATCAGTGAATGAACTATGTGGAAAAACGAGGAAGATGCTTTGTGAGATAGTCGGAGCTTGTTAATGGAACACGAAAAATGTTGTATACGTCCAAATATCATTTGGGTTTTCTTTTTCGGTACTTATCAACTAACAAAATGCATGCAAAAACCGGCATTAGCCGTAATTAAAAAACTCAATCAAGGGTTTTTAAGGACTTACCTTCGTAAGTAGCATGTGCTCGGTTTGTCGTTGACTCCGATGGAATTTGAAACAGCCTATGCACGCCACTCACAGTTTACTACTGGGTGCTTCCCTCATCTCTTTATCTCCCTCTCTCTCTCTCTTTCCGAATGACCTAGTATCCTTCGCTAATGCATGACATTCGTTATTTTGCTGAAACTATAGTATCATAGAGTTATTGCGGTCAACAGTTTACGACTCAGCTGCTGGGCGTAGGGAAAACGGCAATTGCATGCTGCACCACGGTCTGAACGGTAGCTTGCTTTATGGCAGGTTACCGGAAACTATGACCGCCAGAGTTAGCGTGGTGATTCACATTTACTCCAAGTAGGTCCGCCATGTTAGTGAACCGCGCTAACAATAAACCGGCGGTATGAAACGGAATACAAATACAACTCGACCATTTTTGGACAGGGGTATTTTTTTCTAACAACAAAATTAGAATCGGAAAAATTGTTCGAGTTTTGTAGTTTATCAACTTTATAATCAAGTACACTTCTTTTACATACCAATGACACAGTATTTCAATAAGAGGGTCGCTCCCAATTAGAGTACCGGCAGCAGTGGGTACAGAAATCGAAACAGCTGCAGAAGGATTTGGAGCTTACTACGATGACCGTTTGACCATTGCAGGTTGCAGTTTTTATCTACTGATGGAACAGCGATTATCGTTTCAGTAACTGGAGTCTGACGTCATGCTTTCTTTGAATGGTTTAGAAGAACGTACTACCCACTTGTAAACCGTATTGATAAGGTGAACGAAAATTAAATTGGTCACATTCGAAAGCTTTGCATATGACTCAGTCTGAATGAATCGTTTCAAGGCTTCACAGTTTTGAATGCGTTTGAGTTCCGAGGGGTCCATTTACATGATTTACCATACAACATTGCCGTTCATCTCACCAGTAAAAAAATGGAAGCATTGCATAGCTGTTTCATTAAAACTCTACAAGTTGTTTATGACAGGCTGACTTCGTTGTACATAGGCTCCTACAGAGAGGTCATCATTCCCAGGAGTTTCGTGGTGTTTTGGCAACTGGCAATTACCATTCAAATCCAGTGACAAAAAAGTGTTTTAAAAAATGATGAAATGTCCAGTAAAGCGTAGAGAGGCAGCCCAGATAAACTGGATTTTAGATGTTCGACTCCCAATCTCATCTATCCGATTTGATGTTTTTCGTAACGTGAGGCTTACAAGTACCTCGTACATGAAGAAAATCAATCGTCGGACAATGTCTTTGATAGTTCAACGTTATTGATCGCCGAGCTTCGCGTTTAGACCACAAATGTTTTATCACCAGTCGAGGTGATATCATCATTTGCGCAGCTGGCGATCCGTGCGCTTATCCGGGGAAATTTTGTCCACACGTTAACATACTACTTACTATCAATATGAAAGCTTGCACACGCAGCCTCGTTGTTTGTTGGGTTAGCAATGACCCAAATACGAATAACTACCAGAAATTACAGTTGTGATTCATTTGTAGGCTCTTCAATGAAGAGTGTCTATTCACTCTCCAGATCCTAGTGAAATATATATATATATATATATATATATATATATATATATATATATATGACTTGCTCCTTGCTCCGACCTTGACTTCTCGAACGACCTTGATCCTGTCAAGTTACTAATTATAGAAAGCTGATAGGTTGATATTTTGTGGCAAACTTTTAACGTTAGCAATTTGACCGTGGACCTTTAACAGTACCATTCAATTTAGGAACCTTGATCCCTTGAAATCCATTCCGATATACCTATATATTTATACAAATATTTTATCCCGGGGTTGTGCACTTTTTGTTTTCCTGATTTGTTTTTCGTGATGATTTTTGTTTTCTTGTTTTCAGTATTGTTTTTGCTTGCATTCGTGGTTCATTGAGTCTTCTTGGAGACGATTGGGTTGAAGTATTTCTGCTAAGAATTGAGTGCCGACGGAATCCTAATCCTACCGACTCGTAGCGTCATGTGTTTAAGACAGTAGGACAATCTCGGCCTGATCGGTTCCCATGTCAACTAACATTCATTCGTGGGAAATCGATTTCGAATATTCCATATCATAATATGACGAAATAAGTCATCCTAACATTGGGTGCATTAGGAGTAAGTACCCCGTCAACTGGCTACTTATAGCACTAAACCAACCTTCTTATAATAAGGCCAGTGCTCAACCCGGAGCTGATATTGCTTGGGATCTAGGGTGCATGGAATGACCAGTAAATAAGCTTTTAGTGACGTCCTCAGAAAGTAGAATAACTTGCTTCAAACTTTGCTCAGTTTTTAGGACGACTTATAGAAGAACATTTTAGAAAACTTAATGGTCGTCTTGATTATTCACTGTCTTGTTTTCGTACGTCAACACACGGGATCTTAATACAAACGCTAGAGCGTGTGACCGGAACAGTGAAGGTGATATCAGATGCAAGTGAGTCATGAAACCATTTCGAGGTTAAGACGTGGCCGATTTGCTTCACCGCTAAGTTAATGATCCTAATCCCGACAGAAATTGGTGGTCTTTATAATTGGTGAACAAAAGCTGACACATTATTTATCGAAACTCGTGTACTTTGTGAAATGCACTTTGTCCGAGTAAGCGACACAATAGATATGATAATAAAAGTGGACATCTGATGGAATACAAGCATCCGAAATTTTGTAAACAGCTTGGATTTCACAATGATTGTGCGGGTTTTACAGAAGTACTGTTGTATTTGTGTTCCCATTTCAAGTTCTCCGTTTCCTGTACAAGGCTTACCTGTCACTTTTTTGTTTTCAAGTTTTTTCACAATAAATTTACGAATTTACGAAAGAATTAGGCTTTCTAATATTACAACTTTGCGAATTAGTCCCCAGAAAATGGACACAGCCATCCAGACCTTATGGATTGGAAGGATGAACTAAGTTCGACCGCTTACCCGCATTGTTTTTGCTACGGTCGTCATCATCAGTGCACAAAGTGATTTCACCTAGGTCACTCATGAAACCTTAACAACAACAAAAAACCAGGCTAGGCGCAATCAGGGGCCTAAAAAATACCATCAACATGAGTTTTAAACAAAACCCTAGGTGACCTGAGGTGTATAGGGAAAAAACTGAAGACTTTCAGGATTTTATCCCGTTGGCCAAAATGCCCATCATATGAGAAGTTGACTTCAAGTTCATTCAGGCCGTGTTAATCTCTTCGGATGATTACTGGTGAAACGGCCCTGCAAAAAGGGGTATTTTGTGACTAACGGGATGGGAAAACAACAATGTTTTGCATCATCGTGTCTTTCTTAGCTTCCAGCACATAACAAAAATGGATGAATTTTAAGTAAGCTCCTCATGGGCAAATCTAAGTCTGTTCGTGGTGGTTTGCATCTATGAGCAACAATAATTTCAGTTTCCAATCTGAGATTCAGTTCTACGCGATCGCCGCTTGTTATTGTTTACGACTCCTGAAACACCAGAAGAAAAACAAGACGGTGAGTTTGCAACTTTCCGACGGTGCAATCCACGGTCAATCGAATTTTTCCATCTAGTTTGCAGGAATTTCCATGTCCCACTCTCTGATAAGCAGGTACGTATATGGTTTTAGTCATCAAATCTTTGGATCCCACAGCTGCAAGGAGTAACAATACGCATGAAGGGAATATATGAAATAAACAGGACCTAGCAGTGAGAAAGATTTTGCATTATCTCACTATAGCCAAGCAGTCTGGTGCGTTCGAATTAAATAAACGTTAAGAGCCAACTGATTCACTTTTCAAATCATGGTTTCATGCTAGAAAGAAAGTTTCAAAATTTAATTATGGTATGAAAGGGATGTGGGAGGTTGATATTCTCAATGTGGTGTTCAGTATGTGTATCACTTGGGGTGACTTTTATGGTCAGCTCAATCTACCTTACTTTTAATCAACATTGTCTATTCTCACTTTGAGTCATTTTGTGCCAAATAAAAATATGTAAGTTATTGAGTTATATCAAGTTAAACCCAATTATAAATTAGTTACAAAAACATCCCTTCCCGCAGGGATCTAAAGGCGCAAAAGCTACAAAGAATACGTGTCCAGTTCGATAATTTCACATTTGATTACCATTTTTAAATTGTCTCAGATAGCTTATTCAAACTCCATAAAAACGCCTGGAATAGTCAGTCCATTGAGGTGAACTTGATTTTGATTGTGCGATAAGATGTTTTAAAAAAGTTGTCATTCTACCAAATCATTTAATGTTTACACACTCTGAATTACGGCCCAAGATGTTTCTCACATAAGACTGCCGAGTTTTTGGAACCATAAATTGTCTGATCTTTGGGCTCGTTAGTTTTATTCCTACTCGTAAATGTTATTCAGCATCATCCGTGGCTGAATTTAGAAAGTGTTCAACTCATCTTTGTGCAGTTTCATTTCGATTCTTTGATCTTTCTTGTCGTATTCACGCTGAATTAGTGTTCCTCAAAAGACTAGATGATCGCTACGAAGGCTAGTTTACTGAGCAGATTTTATTCTTTTGATCCATTCAAAGTAATTTTGTTGTCTAATTTGCTTTCGAGAATCTATTTTGGTCATTTTTTCATTCGAATATTACGTGACTAGGGTTTCATACATGAAACCAAGAGACAAGAAAATATTAGTTACCCCTATTGCAAATGATCTCACACGGTGCACAGCTTTTTCTCGTTTTTTCTCATGTTCAACATGTATTGTTTCACATACAAGTGGTGGTCAAAAGATGCACGATAGAAGGTAATGTATTTGCTTTTAAGTGTCCACTTCCGTCACTAAACCTCAGTTCACCTGAGCCATCGATAAAGTTCCAAGAATTTACAACGTTTTGCTGGCTGACTGTCCTCTGGACTCCACCTTCCACAAAGAAACCTCAGGTCACCCGACAAACTTTGTACTTAGAAACTTCAGACTCGAGTTCCGCTCTTGTTAGAGCCCGTCAGCGGTGCATATTCTCCACCACACACCGGGGTTTGAACCCGGACCTTTTCATCTCGGAGTCAGTTGTGTGACCATTGCGCCATCCCACTCCCGTCCGGGCTGATTCGATTCCACGAGTTACTTTTGTTCCGATGTTGTCCTCTATGATTTTATACTGTTTCAGCAATCGCTAATTCCATCGCGTCAGAGTAACCCGATCTTTAATTGTATCCGCTGCCTTATGAAACTTGCAAGCAACCGAATGAATAGCCTGTTTGTACTGTTTGACTCTTTTAAAGATAGCATTTTATTTTGATATTAAATGAGATTTTCTCCATTTTCATCCTGAACAGTATTGGATTGACTATTCTATGTCTACATCTCAACTAGATCCATAGGGAACCCACAGCGCCCTAATTACAACTGCTTCACAACCTAAAGAAATACCGTAAGGCTGAAATATGTTACTACAATAAAATAAGCTATTGATTCATTTGCATAACTGGATAAAAAGATAGAAAATGCGGTATGGCTGCATTGCTGCTGTCCTAATGAAATTACCCAGAGGGTATGAAGAAATACGCGAGGTTCGATCGGCCAATTTGGTGATTTGAATTAAATGCCTACCTTTAGAACCCGAGCTAGAACAGAAATAACATTTTTAACTCTTAGCTATATTAATTAGGTGTAAAAAATGAGATTACGCTGTTTACCAAGGTTATGCAAATTTTCAATAGACAATTGGTAACTAGGTGGTCGCACAGTTCAACACTATTCTTATTGCTGATTTGGGTGCAGATGTGGAGAACACACCCTACACGTATTATAAATTAGTAGGAAAATTTGCCCAGACGAAGAGGTCAATTAGACAGCTCTGAAACCGTCAGCTAATTTTTGTTCGGATTAGGAATTACGAGAGTAGGGCGAGGTTTTATGAAGCGAAACCCAAAATGTATTTTTTTCACTCTTTCTACGAATAAAGATCTCCAAAAATAATCACAAATCCCAGGTTAGGTAAAGGAAATTAGGTAAAATTCACTAATACAAAATGAACATATTGCGGGCAAATCCGAATCATATGGCGCAGTCAGTTATCTTGACAAAATAGAGAATTGTACAAATCAGACCTGCCTTCTCGCACACGTATAGCATAACTATGAGACACCGTTCGACAAATTCAATAAAAAGGAACTTTTGTTCATGATTCGTGCACGAAGCCGAGTCTTCTGACTGTCTGGCTTTTCTCTGTTTTCTGCATTTACTTTCAGACCGGGATAATTGCGTGGAAGTGTGTACATGCGAGGACACTCCCCTGCTGTAAACACACGCGCGAGTTTAAAACGTAGTTAATGACCGCATACCAATGAACAACCTATTGACAAAACAATGTTCACCATGTGGTACCTGATCATATCACCAATAAATGCAATTTCGCATTATTTCCTGAGATTTTCAAAGATCAACAGGACAGCAGAAACAAACACGGAGTGTTTACAACTCCGGGGTTTCATGCCACTTGTCCACTTAAATGAGCATATTTTTGTTCTGCGTGAATTTTAACACTTCAATTTGTGGCTCTTGCTTGCTTATCATGGACTTGAAATTTACGAACTGCCATGTGGCTGCCAGTATCACAGTAGCACGACTTGAGTCACACCAACTCCGAGTCGACAGCAAAAACAAAAGAAATCAAAAGTAGCCTTGAAACAAAAGATATCTACATCACTGGTCTCGACACCTAATCATTTTCACTTAATCTATCCAACCATCCGTTGGGCGGATCTAGTGAACATCAACCCGGAAACCTAGCAAGTCCTACAAGGGCAAGCCCAGTGGTCATGTTTTTCAGACCCTTGGATGAACAACTCAAAAGTCTTCTACCTGCCTAGAACAACAGTATACACTGAAGGCGTCTATCGATGGGTAACGCCAACCATCATCGCCTGCTTACATTGAGTGTTTCATCTAGCAACTGATCGGCGGTTTATATAACCATTTACCTATCTTCGGCTTGGATGATACGATGTTCCTAACATTTCTGAGCGGTACTGCCATATTAATACTGCTGAAATAGAGACCGTTTTCGGGTATCTTCTAACCAGAATAAACTTTTTTCTAAGTCACATAGATGGTCAACCCAACTACCGCCGTTTATACGCAAACCTTGATAGACAAGTGGATGTCAATCTGACCCCGCAGGTGGTTCGGACTGGCAAACATCAAACGCGTCTTTCGTAGACACGGGAAGCTTCATTCGATATCAGACCACTTGGTGAGATTTAGTTGCCCTGTTATAACATGTGTATTTCATCTGAAACCCTTTTCAGCACAGGATTTTGTTTGGACCTAACCCAATCCTGTTGCAGCTTTTTGTACTTCGAATGTGCGAAACTTATTCGCAACCTTTCTACTGTGTCGTTTAGACTATCTTGAACGACTTTCAACTCGCCTGAACAGCACAACGTCATCTGCTTATACTAGGTCGGACTATTCTCTGTAAGAACAAAGATCAGTGATGTAGTTCTACAGAATCATTTCAGTTAAAACATGAAAAGGAAGGACGATAGAGCCGAACCCTAAAACACACTTCTCGTGGTACGTTCGAGTGGAAGGTCACCATAAGTCCTAAATCGGTTTTGGCTGTCCATGTGTAGACTTAAAGGAGAAAAATGGAAGCTTTCGAACCACTGTTTAACGACAGGCAGCTTCAGAAGACTATGGAGACAACCCATTTGAGCCAGCAGCCTTCAGGCTTATCAGATAATTAATTTGTCGGATAACCTCCATTTATTCTAAAATAGCAACATCTCCCTGAATCTATCCTGTTTTGGGTATTATCAAGAAGTCCACGGTGGAAATGGGCTGAATAACTCGTTTCTTAAGGCTCTGCGCCTAACGGCTCCTTCGACCTCTGAAAAGGTGAATCCGTGAACATTTAGAATCATTGATTACCTCACTAGCACCTAGATTTGATGAACCGGTGTTTCTAATCAAATGTTAAAGTTTTCGAATCAAACCAATATCCGAATCCTTTTTCGTTACTCTATATTTCGGAATCCAACACTGTTCAACGTCAATTCTCAAAATCCTGGTCAAATAAACGCTTTGAGACTTATCCACCTCACTGAATGTGGTACCCAAAGAGAATGATCTTGAAGCATCTAGTAGAACAACCGATGTCGAATCTATCCATCATTTGCTGGACCCCCTTAGGCGGAAGTCCTGTATGATATCAGCAGCAGCGTCCAGGACTACCGCGATCTTCTGTCTGTGTTCTTTTCGACGTCGGCATCTGGCTGCATCCAAAACCAAAATGAAAACTCTACCTGGAAAGCGGGTTGTCAGTTATCGTTTACAAATGGCTTTGCGGGACAACTGGCCTCTGTATTGGTGCAACGGCAGATGAGACGTAAGCAAGAGAGCGTTTATCTAGAAGTGACATGAATCTACAGGTGTGGGCCAAAGGAAGACAATCTTCGACCGGTCTTAGCCAGTGATAAGCGGAGACAA
Source organism: Fasciola hepatica (assembly GCA_948099385.1). NCBI lineage: Eukaryota > Metazoa > Platyhelminthes > Trematoda > Plagiorchiida > Fasciolidae > Fasciola > Fasciola hepatica. The sequence continues at coordinate 16,743,142 of CANUEZ040000048.1, forward strand.
TATAGTGAGTCCGGTTCCAACGTGGTATAAGCGTAGGAGGACACCAGGAGAATCTAGACCATTTCTTATGGCACAGGTTTTTTATTTATCAGAAATAGTACGTGCCCAGAACACTGCCGTTTTCAGTCATTTCGGTTAGTTGTGACAGTAAATTTACCTCTTATGTATCTTTCAGTATCCCAAAAACAGCCGAATTTGACATCAGAATACCTGGAAACGACCTCAGAGTCGTTGAACTCATACTATGAATCAATTAGGACAACTTTCGATGCAATTCATCTTTGGTCTCAGCGGGAACAGAATCAGTGTGCAAATACACAAACACAATGTACAAGCACTGACGCCACAGTCTGTGGCCACTGGCAAGCACAGATCCATCCAGTCGAACCGCACGTAAACGGCTGTCTAACAGTACACGCTCAGCTCTGGTGCTCAAAGCGACCCCGATGCCAGTCTGCTCACGAGCACTGAATATAGTTACATCAGACATGAAAAGAATGAAGTGAGAATTAAGTAATCCTTCTCATGTGCATAGCGTAATCATAAAAGGAGAGTCTAGTGCACTCGTTTCATAGATGCAACTTATTTTTACTTTTAAAATATCACCAATTAAAGCCGGGGCAAGAAGCTGCTTTATCCAATACCGTGTGCGAACACTACTAACAACTAACGGAAGTGAAGGTTTTAGCTGAAGAACTTTGGTGACCCTTTGTCCAACTTTTGACGAGTCACAATAATATACGGACCAAGCGTGGATCTTAAAATATAAGAAAACTAGATGAGTAAATTTTATGAAAGGAAAGATTTCGGAGGATTTTATGAAGGGACTTTTCGTGGAAACTTGAGTCGGACTGTTCAACTCAGCAGTCTGACCCACAAGACAGTGAAGAGTTGGCCCTACGTAGGAGCTTGACCGAAGCACCCGAGAAGGAAATCATTCTGGCCTGCCAGGTGAGACCAAATTGTTGTGTCTTGCCTTCTTTGTCTTTACTGTTACTTCAATTATCGATCACTCTCCTATTTAGTTCTTATCCCTAGGCTTTCAGTGGAGCAAGGGGAACGTGGACGAAACATCAGCATTCGGGTTGGAGGCCACCCAGCTCAGACGAGCTGTTAGAAATGTACTATCCAATTCCGGAACTGCTGTGAAGCTTGTCTGGTGTCTAAGCCAACGAGGAGTGACACGCAAAAATAAGGAACGAAATCAGCTAGCTGAAGTTTATTCGCGGTACTGTAATGCAATAGTCAGTCGACGTGTTAGAACGTACAGAAGTCAGAACGTGGCGTCATCAGGGGAATCATCGTTTACTCTCGTTCCGTTCAGTTCAGAAAGGACGACACAAACTCGGGACAGCTGGCCGAGGAACACGTCACAAAGTTGGCTATCAAACGAGCACAATGACGAGATAAGGCAAGGGATCGTGCATTTAAGGGACACAAGAGAAGAGAAAGGCAAGCAAGCTGATATTGATCGATGGGTTTGATCAGGCGAGCAAAGGGGTCAGGGAATTGTATTTATTTATGTATGTGTATGTATGTGTATGTGTGTGTGTGTGTTATAGATGCTTGCATAGCGAAGCCGATCAGAACTCAACACACACAGATCAAGCAGTTTAGTTCAGATCAAGTCAAATCAAGCGAGTGATGGTTTTCTGTATGTGTGTGTGTGTGATTGTAACGAACGGGAACTCTTTAAGAAAGGAGGAATATCGTGAAGTGAAATGAGTGCAACTCCTAACGAGTTGTGGGGATTCAAGAATGTTCAAACGCGCCACAGGTTGGGGTTAGTGGATAAGCTGGTCTGGGAACGGGCTAACCAGATTCAGCACGTATAATAGTGGCCGAACGAAGTGCGATGACTTATCTCACTGTCGACAGAAACGCCATGAACTTTATTCCTGTTTCTTTCAGTGGAGATCTGCGGCCGGTAAACTACACTCCTTGATGTTTATTAGCTGGTGTGTCCTCTTTGGAGACATAATGGCCAATCGTAGATAACTAGCTATGGTCTGTCACCCGGTTGGGAGAGAGTGGACTTCGTCGGGCATCCACCCGTTCATATGTAACGCATAATTGCACCTCAGGGTAGAGAATTCATCCTGAGTAGCACTTTGGGTCGTAGAGGTAAGCAAGCTTTTACACTACATCAAGGTACAGACCCGTTATGAAGCAAGTATAGAACTCATTGTTTAGCCCGCTTCATCGGAAGTGTCTTTTAGAATCATATTTCCTGAAGAGTTAGATTCTAATTAAGTCTAAACAAATGTGCCTCGCACTCTCTACTAAAATAAACTACTTATGCGCACTCCCAATTTCTCTCTCATCTTTTCCGAGATCCGGATAACACAGAGCAAACCACAACTGAACCCAAATACGCACTACACACAGATACTTGAAGAACACAATTTATCCGGCAGTAGTGACACTCCGTTGATCATTGAAAACCATGGAAGCACTGTACAGCTGTTTCATCCTTCTTGGGAGTCATCAGAAGGGCACATCCAAAAAAACCCAATCGGGGCTCAGATTCGGGATGAACTATCGCGAGGCGAACTCCTTAGCCACCGAAATATCCGGGATGGATCTCAAAGGTTTGCAGAACATATGTACTGTATGACATAGCACCCTTCCATCACTGGCTATGAAAGGTAATAACTCGTTTCTCGCAGTGTGACTGACTCACGTGATGGGTGATTTCTGTTGGAGCCCTAAGTACATCGATAGCATTCCTTTATGAGCAACCTGAAGAGCTTGGCTACGACATGTAAATGAGTACCAGGAGTTGCAGTGACTGTGCAGTGACGAATCGTATTCTGCAAATCTAATCTCCTACTAAATGGTTTTCAATGTTTGTGTTGGTTTTAGATCAGGTTATTAGTTGCCGTGATGTTCTGATCACTGAGCTTGCCGTTTAGGTCGTAAACGTCTCATCACCAGTCGAGGTGACATCACATACACTGAAGATGTCACTTCGACTGGTGATGAAATGTCACGCTCAACGATCAGAAGATCTTGGTAATCTCCTACTATTCATCTATGCAAGCATATTTGTTCCCGTGTTTATTTTGTTTCCAAGTAACTGATTCCAACAGTGATTTGTACTCCAGCAACTAGGAGCCATCTGCAAAATGTGTGCATTGTCCCCATTGTTTTCTAAATTGGTGAGAATGCTAACGGTTATGTGGAAGCAGTGTTCCCGTTCGTATCGGCTTCAATGCCGAAAAGGCATACAAAACCCCACAAGGAACTCATTGCTTGTGATGAGCCAATTCACATCAAATTTTACAAATCTCGAACTCATAAGGTAAAGATTTTCCCCAACAGGAAAATCATGTCCTAGTAGCCTACAGTTAGACACGTGAATCAGTTCGAATTATATGGGATTACCAATATTGCAGAATTTATTTTTAGTGTGCTGGAAGCAGTTGTCTTACGTTGGGTTTGCCCATGTACTGTGTACAAGGACTTAGAAAGAAGACTCAGCAAGTTTGAGCTCAGTAAGTGCAAAAGCGCGCAGCAGCACTTGCACTGAGGATGATTGGAATGGTGATCCGTATCCGAGCGATGCTTATTGTTCAATTTTACAAGTTTATTGGAGTTTTTCTAATTTATTGAAACAAGGTAGTGTTCATAATTAGAACGCAACGGTTTGATTCACTTCTGGTTGAACTATTTTCAGACAAACATCTAACCATTAGGCTATCAGAGCTGGTTTACAACAGCCGGTATAACATCAGTACTACATGCTCTGGCACCCGTACATCCCTGTTTCCTTTTATAGCGGGATAAGTTCGTTGTATTTAGTCTCCTATGGAGTAGTTGTCCGTCAAGAGAGTCGCTCACTGTGCAACCAGTGGGTTGGTATCTTTCATAAGCCCTTGAAAGATGCGCTATGGGTCATTTAGTGCTGTTGGAGTCAGCCCGTATACACTTGTGATAAGAGGTGCTTGACTCTCAATCCTTTTCCCTAGTTTCGAGCACCCGTGTGGTCCCGTTGGATGTGCAGTGTTGGAGGCTTCCAACAAACCTATCGACACAGCTGAAGAGTAATGCCTTCAAAATTTTCAGTGTTGAGCTAGGAGCTGGTACTGCAAGATGAATTATATATTTTTTTAATTGCAGTCTAACTAGTGACATCCAAGCTGTACAATGAGTGACCTCACATTTTTAGTCACTCGCTGGTCGTCGTTATTACAGCATAAATCGTCGTGCAGGTATATATATATATATATATATATATATATATATATATATATATATATATGTACATATATATAAAACATAGATCTGTGAATCAATCCATCAAAGTTACAAAGTTCAAATGGTCCATTTCTTATGAAGTCAATGAAATTGTAATCTGCTAACGTGCACCGCAGTGCCAAATATATGAACGTATAATCAATTAACAAAAAAGAGAATTTTGTTGCTTGTTTACCTTCGCGGAAAATGGATGTTTCATTCATCAAACGGCCCCGTTCTTATTCGGTTTTTACCCTTTCGTCTGCTTAAGTTGAGGAAGCTTCCGGAATTTCAAGACAAAAGCGAGTGGCTCGTGTTGAACTGACAAATACTTACTTTACATAGTAAAAGGACCAAGGAAATCGTGACTACTTTCAAAGACTTGATTGTATTTCAAGGGCCCAAATCAAAATCAAGGTCTTGAAATAATTATGAGTTAACTGAGATTGCCTAGGTTGCTGTTTAAGTCAAAAGAGTGGGGCTCGATATCCCATGAAAATGATAAAATAGATTAATTAATATGTTATGTTAAGGTTAACTTAACGAAATATAACACGGATGTGATGACTACGTAGCATCTGGTGGTCGTTACGCCAGATGATAAAGCTCTAAGATCATTCGACCGTAACCAGAGCCTATGCTCTTTCCCCCTTTCCATGGACACTTCTCTCATTGTTGCAAACTCAAATCTGAGCTTTGACAGAACGCATTCCATGGCAACTGATAAAAACCAGCCTCAAGGTAGCGAAAGTCCGCAACCAGGTTTACTGACTTCCAGTTTTATATGACGTCCGTATCAACGTAAGGCCGACCGCATACGGGGGAGACAAGTTTTATTTTAGTCCTGAAGGGTTATGGTTGTGAATTGAAACTCAATGTAAAGTTGAATGCTTTTTCATTCTGACTTGCTGCCTTTCTGTTATCCAATTTCTTTCCCAACATACAATTTTCTTGAATATCTGAAGTTTTAAAAGTTGGTAATAAAAAGGTGCTCAAATTCCAATTTCATTTAATTAATTAACATGACTGAACTGATCTTTGTGCAGTGAACCAATCGTTCATTTTTAGCCTTTGAATATGCAATGTGATAAAATCAAACTGGAATAAATTTTGATAAACACGAATAAAAGTTATATCTTCCAGTTATATGTGATGAAAATTCGATAAATTGGCTTTCTGTTAAAATTGTGCTCAATCAGAGTTTTTCATAACATGATTCACTGTGCAGTCTCATTACTAAAGGCATCATTGGAAACTGCAAAATAACTGTACAGCAGTTTCAATCTTGAGTGGATCACCGAACGTTTGGGCTATCCGGGCCGACTTAACTGGGTTTCAGATTGGCAACGCATGCTGAATTATGTTGTCCTCTGTTACGCTGAACAAAAGTCACGATCTTTGTTACGTATTGACCGACCTTCCCGAGCCTCAGTCAAATGAATGTATAACGGGCTCGTATAAGTGCATGTAACTCCTTTGACTTTCTGCCTAATTGCTTGAAATACTGGTTTACTTGCCCGTCGGTTAGCTTGCCTGCTCGCCGTTTATGGTCAGGCTTTGTGTTCACTCTAATTCAAATAAATGGAGCGCAACAGCTGCTTTCCCTATTCCTGCTCAAATTCATTTTATTTTGTGACCGCGGAAGATGCCGAGAGACAACAACGTGGGCAAGGTAGCTGACAGAATATAGCGGATGTATGCAGTTGTCCTTCTCACGTTGATCCCAACTGCAGGCTTGGGCAAAGGTGTGAACAGAGACCATGTTCAATGGCCATTGTTATTGTTAACATCCAGCTTTCCAGAAACAGAAATATTTTATGGACCAGCAGATTTGACCTGGTAACTGGCATGTGTCATCCCGCTGCAGACTGCTGGTGTTCTCTTTTTCTTTTGTGTGTGCAAGAAGGAGTAATCATGACTGTGTTATATTTCATAGTAAACCTAATAGATTAGCTTCAGCGGAGCGTATCACGTGACACTCAGCAGAGCTGCGATTATTTTTCCTTGAGTTCTCTGATATGGTTAGAGCTCGTACTATTTGGTGAGTCAACTAACAGTTGGAGCGTCGATGCTTGTACCTTCAGCTTGTGTATTCGCCCACTGACTCCAGTTGAATTCCATCGGAATTTGTCATAATTGATTCACAGCGTGAGTTCAAAAACCTCTGAGGTTATTTCTAGCAGTTTCAGTGCCGAAGTCGGTTGCTTTGGTGATGCTGAAGGGTAAATAGTAAAAAAATTCACGGTCATCTTTAGTCTTTTAGGACACAAATACTAACCTAAGTCCCGGAGATTTTATCATATCACTCTAGACTTACTGAACCACTGGGTTGGTATACTATTTGCTTGAGAATTTTAGTCACGCGCGATACCAGCAGTCGGGGAACAAAAAGCACTGAGCGAAAAGAAACACAACAGATTTATATCCTTCATCCTAAGAGTCGGGTACTGTGTGGAATCTGAAGGGTTTAATATGTAAAAAAACTGGAATAATTTGAGAACACATCAGCCGTTGTTCACGGAAAGCAAGTTTTTTGAAGAATAGCTCTGAAAATTGAAAAAGATGTGGAGTTCTTCATAATTCCTTGATCTGAGCTTTAATTAGGCGTTTGCTCATGATTCTCTGATGCGTGGGATGGGGTCAGCTATGGACTCGTTGACTTTTCAGTTAGATATTGGGGCTCCTCGTGCTATGCCCGAGAGATAACTAATTCTCGAGTTGCCTGTATTTTTCTGAAGGTACCATAACTCGCAAAGCAAATTCAGTTTGGTCCGTTTTGTGTCAGATAAGATCTTTCAGTACTTGTGAATACGTGAGATCAAATTATGGACGCCGTTTTGCTCGGACCCTTGCAACTAAAATGGACTCCGACTAGTATATTTCTACATTTACAGCTGCAGCAAGACAACGTATGTTGAATTCCTGGAAAATCAGGGTAACATTTATAGCTGCCGAATAAGACCGAAATGTGGAATGTGATTGTATCATTTTTGTGCACTGAATAATCAAATGAATTTTCTGCCAGCTGTCCAAATGATCTTCGTACTTTGGGATATAGGAACTATCAGGCTTAGGATTCCCCCGTGGTTTGCTATGGTCTGACTGACCCAGGGAGGCAAATCGTGTCGAGACGGCTTTCCGCAGGGTTGCTCGGGGAAAAAATCAAGTAATTATTCCGTGTGTGCACTATCGATGAGTTTCTCTACGGACACAATGAGAGAACATCTGGTAGGACGAATTTCAGTCTGGCTTCTACTAGATGTGACTGCGCACTCCTTCACATAGAGAGTTATCCAGTAGGCTAAATAGAACAGTTCCACCTTGTTTCTCTTGACAACCGTGTACCGTCCATCATCTAATTTGGCAAGTCGACCAAATTGGAATAGTAGCTGGGCCCGATTAACAAACAAAGACGGGAAATACCCTGGCAAATATTTCACCGTATGCCTTCCTCGTATATCGCATTCATAGACATTCTATCTTACCCCAAACAGTAATTCAGCAGGCGCCATATGTACGATATATTTGAAAATAGTCTGTTTCTCTATGCCCGTAAGCATCATTTTCGTTCTACCCCTTTCATTCAAAATGAGAGGGTTGATGGGCGGATCAGAACGGAGCTATCACTGATTACGAATGGCCCGATTTGTGCCCGATCTTGCACCTGTATCAGCAGACCGACAGGTGGGAATACACATCTGCCTCAAGCGAATTGCGAGTCAGAGATAATGCTTTCTTCCAGAAATACCCGTATGATAACTGCACATGTGAGGACTACGAATGATGGACTAACATTTACAGTTGCTCAGTGCAGCCCAAATCAACCGATACTAGTATACTATTAGTCAACCCCCCCCCCCTCCGAAATAACCAAAGATTTGTAACTTAGTGAGTCCTTTTGTTGAAAGCAAAATATTTTGTTGTGAATATAGTAGTGCGATTGTTCTGAGAAGATCACCCATTAGTATATGGGTGAGCCACTTTTGGGTGTTATGATACCACATACCCGTAGATTCATTCTGGCTACCACTAGTCTAATAGTATCATATGGCTTATGGCCCCATTCCTTTTTCAAGGCAATCGTCAACTCTCCCGGGGATTCGTATTGCCACCTCTGATCCTCCCACCCCCCAAGTTCGTTCCACAACAATTCAGTTAGCTTGGTATCGCGGAATCGAATCATTCACCGGAGCGTCTCTGAACTGTGACGCACATAAAGCACGCGTGTGACAAGGGAACGATGTGGAGGTGCGGTATCATCCCGGAAAATCATCGTAGTAGTTGTGCTCAGCAGTGGTAAGATTTGTAGTATCATGACTTTTGGGTAAACTTGACCACGGGTGATGGCGTCCAGAAACACCAGCTCTCCCCGATCCTCCCAAGAAATGACTCCACAGATAGGCAGTGCGTCACACGGCATGTGATTCTAGAAAAGGACTTCCCGTCCAGGCAAGCTTCATTCGATTCGAATGACACTGTAGTTATAGCCAATTTTATTCAATTGTTAAGTCTTATTTTAAAACACTGATAGTCAGATAAATCACTTCTGACCTTTTTATTTCAATAAATCTTGCTTTTCACAATCAATGAAGCAACCTTTTCTGATGACACCGTTGAGTTTCGGCATTACCCAGGATGTAACGATAAATGTTGTGTAACACCTCTATTATGCCGTCGATATAATAGCATTTTGTCATCAGTTTTACTCAGATATTTTAAATCATGGATAATACCCAATCTACCGTTATGAAATAATCTAATATTCTCGCCCACCGCACAATTATTGGTGAAAACGTTAATGCCATAACGAGTGAAACATTATTGAGATCAAATCATAAAATTGTATAAAATTCCGGTTTACCGAAGCCCAGTTTCATCACAGTAGCTATCTTCCCGTACAAGAAAGACCCACTGTGACCGGCAATTATGAAGTCCCACTAACTCCTGCATAGCTACGAACGGAATTGGCGGTGATGATTGTCTTTGGTCTTCTTATAACCTGCTCTGCTCTGTCCACAGCTGTCCTGGAAGACTCTCTGATTCCACTCCCGGTAACACGCTTTGTCCCAAACGCAAAGCATCATTGCCCACGGTGACGGTTGATGTATGAACGAATTGAGTCATTACGGAGCACCATCATTCCATCGTTTGATTCCCGAACAGAGCGATGAACACAGATCGTGTTTGGTCGTAGTACACTCTTAGTAATGGGGGTTTGTACCGAGGGAATGCACGTTATCAAACAGATGGCTAGTCTCCTGTGAAAAAATTAAGATCCCGTGACATAACGACCGCGTTCCATGAATTCTCTCATCGACCGTTTTCGAAATGTCTCGATCGACGGCATCAGTTAAGCAGATACAAGTTTACTCCAAGGTCTATAGAAGTTAAATGGTCCAGAAAATTCAGTATTTCATTATTTAGTGTGTTTACGAACTGGTTCCTCGGATTTAGAATGCTCAGAGTGACGCGACCAGTTTACCTCTAGAGAGCCGCACAAGGCCCGTAGTGAGGGGACAGTTAAATGACTAATAGAAACGCTTTCCGTATGACATATCCTCTTTGCTTATATTAGGCATTCCGACAAGTCATGGCTTGTCAGTCAGCTTTAGTTGGGAGGCAAAGAATATATTCCGATGTTTCCAGAACTCAGCTGTGATTTAATTTTGAATTTACTGTCCAGGCCGAATAGCTTCATCACTTTTCACTTAAACGATCTCGTGAATTTGGACTACTGGGAGCTAATATGAACAAGTATATGAACAAAAATAAAGAAACCAGTTGGAGCGTAAATCATGTACCTGGTGACCTTTTTCCAAGTCAATTTTTCATGAACCCCATGGGGTAAATGTTTACCTCACCTCATCTAAAACCCAAGCCGGTTTAGAATGGGTTGAACCATCATCAGTCTTTAGTGAACCTGTGGACTAAATTGTTTGTTTGATAAATGTCTAGTCATCTGAACAGAAGAGGTTGGTTTTAGCGAGACTTACGGTGAACACGCTAATTTACGGTTGCACAGGCGAAATTAGGGATACACAATATCTACCACGAACATAGTTGAGTTTCACAGAGTTGTGGGTGCACTTTTTCGCTCGTCGTCAGTGTCCACAATCAGGAATCAGTTTGATCGACGAGCGGACTGTAGGTAAAGCATACAAAAGCCGACAAAAATTGAACATATTCCGGTTCATAGTAGTCGAATCTGCGTACAAACGGCCCTTTTTCTAGAACAACTAGGCCAGATTAGCTTCTCCAGTCTCCTGAGAAAATGGCGTACTTCGCACACTAAGTGATAAATTGTAACGAATTTGAACTTTACTTTTTCTCATCAAGCTTTAGCCAAGACCCGCAATTCCTCAGCCACGACACCATTCTTTAGCCACGACCTACAGTCTTTTAGCCAAGACCCATCACTCTTTGGCCTTGATGCACAAACTAGCCATGCCGCTGCAAGCCAATCAGGTCAAAAGTATCGGAATATAATGACATCAAGAGATATTGGAACAATTTATTCTTTTTTTTATTACAAAGATTGGTGTTGCAATGCTAACGGAACAAATGAGGAAGTGTGACGATCATATGCCGCACAGTTGGCCGTGGTAATGGTATCAAATGCTGCACTGCAAATTGATTGGAGAAGGTTAAAACGATGTGCCCGTATCGTCGAACCATGTGGCACAGCCCCTATTACTGCTACATTTTCAACGATTCAGTTTTTATTGTACTAAAAATATAAACAAAATAAATTGGCAAGCACTTTAATCGTTTGAATTCGCTGAAGGCCTCCTCAAGCGGATTGAAAAATGGACTATACCGTGGGAGAAAACAAATTCCATGATTGATGTGTATTGTGCGTCCACAGCTCTCCGATGAGCAGGCGCTCTGTCAAAAATAAATACTACTGGTACAGCAGGTTGCTCAGTAGCAATAGACACAGAGAAGCATGAGAGAAACTCATTAAAGATATGCCATGTAACCTTTGCATGACATTCATACTTCAAGGTACCGGCGATAGACGAACAAGCTAATATGTTCAAGCCAGGTTCCTTACTTGATGGTAGAATTCGGATAGCCTCACTCCCTACTTTTGAGCGTCCATAGCTACGACAACACCATATGTTGTAGTTGGTCTCATCAGTATGCAACCTCAAATTTGCAGTACCCGATCAATGGAGCCAATCGGCATATTCTGTCCCTTTAGATTAAACTGCATCTGAGTTTCGTTCCACTGGTTGAATAGTCAGCTTCCAAGTTGAATAGTGTAGCCCATCCAGCAATCCACCTATGGATGACTTGTTTACTGTTGTGCTTGGAAAATCCTTCCCGTCCTTTCTTTTAACTGCCTCAATGTGCTTGTGGGTTTTCATCCATCACTTCATACAAATGCCTGACAAACTCATCGTTGAGCTTCGTCTTGTAGGACCCAGGTGTGAATGCCGTTTCCCTATCTGAAGCTGCAATAGCACGGCAGGTTTTGATCTTGATATTGAGGTGCTTGGCAATGTCCTTTAAATCATCTCCACTTCGTGTGCATTTGATTATCTTTCGTCGATCTTCAGCGCTTGTGAAACTGTACGACCATTCCTTCTCACCCGCATTAATGATTATATCACCAGACTGCCTCCGAACGAGATATCAACCAATCGAAAGCGAGTCTTCCCATGCAAGGGTGAAATGCCACAAACAAGCAGTCCTGTAAGTAAAATCTGAAATGTAACAAACGGTACTCTGTTTTGCATTTCAAGTCGTAGGCAAATATAATAATTGGATATGATGAAACAAAATAAAGGTTTGGTTAATTAAGCCTTTAGATGAGTGAACACACTGAAATTCCGAGAGCAATACAAACAGTTATCGTAAGTACACCACCATAAATGTCATCAATCTGTTTATGCTGCAACATCTGACACCATTACTATCACCGAAATTGAAACAGTAATAGGGGCTGTGCCACGTGGTTCGACGATACGGGCACATCGTTTTAACCATCTCCAGAACTTCTCTGCAGCCTTATTTCCTTCAGTGTTTTGGCGATTGGCACAATATTTCACCTATCAGTTTTCTCGGACACAAAACAAAATAATTAATTGCACATTAAATACCACAATGTATTGATAATATGCCTAAAGCATACGTCTTTCTTCTTCTGAGCAAGTTGCTGTCGTAAAAATGATTATAGATTGATGGGGCTTCAAACGCTTCTCACTTTGTACAACTAATCACCCCCTTCCCATATAAAGTTTCGCTTTTCAACCGCATTAGGGTGGTATTTTATTTGACATAAAATTACCAATTGGAGCTACACTGATAACAGAGATCATACCCAATTGTGGGCGGTATGCTGATCTACTGTCTGCATCTCCGGAAGCAGAACTCAATTCAATTTTTTCTGAGGGCGGATATACCAAGTTCAAGCACACCGTGATCAATTGGACTTCACCCAGTTGAGCGATTCCAATCTTTCCGAACCAACCTAATTAACAATCATGCATTTGTATTTGCTAGGTCTGGAGCTACTGGGCGGTAAAACAGAGTTGGCCTCGTGAGTTTGTCGACGTGCCCGAATATTTCGCAAATCTTTTCGGTGGCACGAGAAATTCAGCAACGTTTTCAAATTGGACCAGTCAAAGGTCAACGCAACGGTCATATTTTTCGGCTTCTTTCGAGAACAAAAGTTGACGATGGACGGTTTTCAATAATTTGATGCGAAAATGAAAGATGAAGATTTTATAGGTGAACAGTAGGTTACAAAAATGAGTTACATGCTTGAAAATTTAGACAGAGCGTTGTCGATACAGAGTGATTACTGGAGATCTTTCGTGATTTATTCTGTCTTCAAGATCCTTGTAAGATCTTGTCACCGCCATTTATTCAGTACTTTGAAATTGCTAGCGAAATTGGTATGTTTTCAAAAGGTAAAACTCTCCTAGTGGACCCAATTTCTTTAGAACAAAAGGTATCCTTCCGTGACCAAAAGAACATCAACTTTCACGGACCGGATAGTTCCACTACGTAAAATTTAGAGCAAAACATTACGATGTTGTGACCGCTCGAGACTGAAATGTTGGGCTCAAAAGTGGAACACACCTGGTATGATGTTCTCAGGGTCCCTGGTGAGAAGCTATGCAGATATGCCGGATGAGTATTCTGGAGTTTCAAAAAACGCCATGGGAACAGTGACCTAGATAAGTTTCTTCGAACAACCAAATCTGGCAGCATCCGTGACGCAAACGAAATAGATGACACAGACATAAAGAGTAGCCATGAACCTACCACACTCATTTTTTTGGTTCTCTCTCCACGAGGATCCAGATGCACTGAAATAGCCAAGTCAGTGACAAGGCCCTTACAAAATTCTAGACTCTTATCGATTAGTGCTTGAGAAAACTTATTTTTCTCTCTCTCTCTTTCTTTCTTTCTTTCTCTCTCCCTCTCTCTCTCTCTCTCTCTTTCTCTCTCTCTTTCTCTTTCTCTCTCTCGGCTATTTATGCATAATAACCCATGGAACAGCCTAATATACAGTAGATGGCTCACTGAGAAACGGGTACCACAATTAGTTTAATCCGTCTGCCTATCAAAAATAACAGCGAGCATAAATCAGTGTGGCAATTAAGCGAACAAGGGAAATCCTAATTCGCGGCCGATTTGTGGTGTTCTTTTAGAAATCGAATCTTCGCATTTACCGTCGATCCGTTTAGAAACATCAGCTGCTATGACCAAGAGGGTAACATAAGGACAATCGAATGAAAACCGTTAATAATCCATGAGTGACGGCAACTTATGTTGTGAGATGAAACCTTATCATCGAATAGAACTATGACGGACTTCTGTCATTTAACCAAAAGGTCAACCACGGAGCTACTATTTATTTCTGTGACCTGCAGTAGATGTTAAAATCACCTCTTCTCATTGATACTTTATTCTGAATTAGATGAAACTAGTGACAGATTTCGAGAAAATTGGGTCCCCATGCACATTATGGTTATTCCCGTGAGGCAAGTGGTGCTGATTTTCTGCGTGTCCAGAGGGGAATGTCGAAAATTGGGAAAAAATGTAGGTTTTAGAACTAATACCTTCTCGACATAAGGCCATACAACCTAATGCAAGCTTTCGTATCAGTTTTCGGAAAGGGTATCAACTTATTTCTCCAACTTTTGAGAACTCGCCATTATGATCACACCAGGGCCTTTATGAGTAAACGAATACATGAAATTTCTGCTGCTCCACTACTGCTAAGCACACAACAATCGAGTTTATATTTCTATGGCAGTGAGATCTAAATTTCCATGGGTGCTATGACCTAACCCTATATATGGTAGTAAATCAGTCCTCCCAAAAGAACTGTCAATTCGACGGAATGGAAAACTTTACCTCTTTAGTCCGTTGAATTCTTCCGTGTTCATAGAGTCTTAGATAGTACTGTCACAACTTGGATGGTCATGATTTATTCCGGCCGATAACAATCGACGTAGTCAGTTTCACAAACGAAAAGTTACTGGGATGATTTTCTTTCTGAATGTCGTATCACGGATCATGTTTTCTTACGTCCCCGACTTCAACTGTAGAGCACGCTAAGTGAATCAAGAGCCCAGGCAAATCACGATGAAATTTGAATTCCCTCGTAATCGCACCAAGTGACCACCCTTATTAGGCTATTACGGCAGGGATTTGTTCCGCCGCAAGATCAGACAGCTCACATTGCTTCATCCTTCTTTGCTAAAAGGGTGAAAGAAATTACACGGAAATATTCTCCTTTTGGATATATTTAGTGATCTTTGACCTTTTATCCTCTCATCAGAACCCAGCAATCAGTCCGATTGTATGGGCTTTTGCCCACCGCATTTTAGTGGAACACTATTTATTTGCACGAATAATGTGAACGAACGCTTATTCTTTAATGAAAAGCTTCTGAACAAATTCTTTTAAGCAGAAACCTATAAAATGAGTTATCGTGACTCCATCACTCTCCTATCTACAAAAGCGGTGAAAATTGTGTCCATGAATAAGCAACTATCCCTTGCCTGGGAAACAAACTGGACAGTTAACTGTGGTGTACAATGACCAGTGTTCATCCACTGGACTTTGCTCGTATTCGTTCTGAAACCCCAAAGACACAAAACTTCATCAGCCTAAAGCTCGCCAACTGTATCATCAGGGCCCATACTTACATTTGTTGAACGCAAATATGGCTTCTGACAACCTGCTCAATACATAACTGGATCAGTCTCAGACGAGAGATGAACACTCGTATTCGAGCTGCCAAACAAGTCAACTTGGTGAAATTGGTACAATCGTTCCTATATTGTCCTTTTTTCAGACCAAACTGCAGCAACTTTTGTCCGCCGGCTGCCTGAGTATTTCGGCTGTGTTCTGGCCAGTTGCCTGCGGTCATTAGCCTGATTCTTTTGCGCACTATTTCCGTTCGGCTGACCCGTTGGTTATGATTGACAGCTTGATTGGTAGCCCCTCACATGAGCCATCTTGTTGGTTGCCTAAGAGACCCCGCCACTTCCAATTTATTAGTCCCTATGCCACTTTTTGTCTCCTTTCTGGATGCTTTCGATAGATTCACTGTCTGTTCTTTGGTCTGTAGCTCTTGACTGGTTGCCTTGATCGGTTTGAAATTTGCATCATGTTGTTGCGCCAGCATTTCCCGTTCCAATATGACGATGACCATGTAATTTGAAATGCCTACAACTTTCTCTCCATGAGTCTTCCAACAACCACGAAATTGGCAATAAACCAAACAGAGAACAGTTTTTTTCTGAAAGTGTTTGCAACGCGTTTGTTTTTCTGCTAAGCAGAGGTTTCCTCGATACTTCCAAAAACGAAAGTGCTCCTGGCAAGAACGGTATTGACACCTACGTGTTGAAAACCGTTTGTAATGAGTTCTGTTTTAAAAATTGTCCAAACCTGAGATTCACCGAATTTCTTCCGTCAAGCCTCAGTCACTTAAGTTCACCTTCGCACAGAATACTACACAGCTCACGTGAACCATATTCAGTTACCAAGAATTTTATATTTCTGACATTTGTATTGTACAGTATTAAAAATTTACGAACATAAAGCTCTTAGAGAAGATAAAGTTTTTTGTTTTGTTTCAGATGGTACCTGTAATACTCTCAAAAAGCATTCCATTTTTCAGCTACAATCGTACGTGATTAAATGAACAATGGAGTTCTACGAAGCCAGTTGCCGTGGTTACCAGCCCAATCAAAATAAAGCCTTACGAAAACCGATTGCTCCCGCGATTTTCGATTGGTCTTACTTGGTGATCGATTTCTAGGTGAAATCGTCGATAGATTCTTCCAAACATACAGCAGAGTTGGCAGTAACTTTTCGCGCCCTGTCAGGGGCCAATATGGGCAACCAAAATCGCTTCTGAACGCTCTCCTAGGAAATCCTGCTGTAGCGAAATTTAGACCCTCAGCATGCGGTATGCTGCTTCCGGCCTGAAGATATGTTCAGGCGGTAGTAATTATGAGCAGTAATCCCAATCATACTCGTATATGAGTGCATTTCTTTAACTTATCGTCAATAGCTCGATACGTTTCTATTGGTACAGATCGGCGAAAACTCTTTCTCAAATGTTCACATTTTTACTGGTGTTTCGTGTGATATTTCAAAAATATTGCAAACCATTTCGTTGGCAATACTTTATCAGATAATTCACCAATTTTCTTAGCCAAAAGTGCACGTGTATTCAACTGAGAAACACTGGTTGAAGCATGGATGAGCGCGCATGCAGTATCGTCCATTTCAAATCAAGTCAAGCCAAGTCAACAGAAGTGTATACGCACCTGTTATAGGGTGCATTTTCAGCACACGCATAATTTACCGTGAAATCTAAAAAAACTAGTACAAGCGATAACTGGAATGTAGAGAGAACGGCGTAGGAGCAAAACGTGGAGGTATATGCATTAAGATGAACAACAAAGGTGAACAACAAGATCATTGATTACTTGGTCGTGGTTCACAATTTGGTGGGCATCGCAGGGTATGAGCTTGTTTCTATATGAAGAAGTCAGTGAAGGAATCATTCTGAATTGCAATCTAGTGGAAGAGTTTTGAAGACTTTGGGATGAAGGGAATGTTTGAAAGTAGGCAAAACCCTCCGAGTGAATTTGGCACTTCCGTTGCCGATTCTTCCCTTAAATGGTAACCGCTATTAGGCCGTGACCCTTTTCATGAAATGTTGCACAACTGGTACATAATAAAGAGGAAGTTGATAAAAAGATAAGGTAGTATAAGTCAGTGGGATTATATTTGATACGTCCGAAGTCAGTCTTGTGACGGCTGATATCAACTGGCTGAATGTACGTGGTGATATCCATTTACAAGGTGATTAGTAACCTGTGGCAAGTGACGTAATACCAGCTAGTGAAATATGTGGTCTACGTGATTACATCTGACCATCGAGATGGTGTAGGCAGAATCAAATCTCGTAACTTCAAAGGGATAAGATAATATAATACTAATCGTATGATGTAACCGGCGATCACTGTGTCATTGACCATGCTCTCATGGAAACAGTCCCAAGGACTATACATTTAGAATTTACTGACAGAACGAGGGGTCAGAATGGTGCATGTAAGGAATATATAAATATCAGAAATGATTCATCATTCTGGATGAAAGCTCAGCTCGCCTATGATAACCATTTCATTGTTGTCATGAATCATCAGTAGTGCATTTCCACCGAGCCCCAGCTGCGGCAAAAGCTGGAACGAACCACCATGCCATCCGGGCTGGCTGCTACTGCACGAACGAACACCTTGCGAAACTGGATTTGAACGGTAGCAGCCCGTCACCTGTACGGCTGACTCCTATAGGGGAAAACTTCTCCGTAGGTAGAGGAATCCCAGTTAGGGGGCTCGATGGATGGGAAGTGGTGATTACAATAGCGGGTGGCATAGCCGTATAGCTTGCCAAATGATTCTAGTGAAGCTTCATATCCACTGAATTCAAGCGCAACCGGATTTATTGAACAGAATGTGCAGTGTGTTCCCCAAGAACTTTGCTTTTCCCAATCATGCTACCGGAAACAGTAGCAGTAGTTAGATTTTGGCATTTTCCAGTGTCATTGTAGAAATAATACCGTTCATTGTCCGTTTGGGAAGACCGGAGCTTGCAGATTATACCTTCTGAAGTGCTACAACTAACCACCAAGTGATTACCCAAAGCTAGCCAAGCAAATTATCCATATCGATATTGGTATATCAACCAATATGGACTCGCTAGTTGAGGGTAAACTGTTCTCGTTGATCAACTGGACACCGCCTTGGTTGAGACTCCCTAACTGAATCGCAATTTATGTAGCGTTTAATCAGCGGTATGCCATCTATAATTGCAGCGATTATTGCTGACCTGTTTGTCGTTCAAGGCCGTGCACTCACAGTTATCTATTGGCTCTCTGAGACTTGAACGAACGGAGGGTTGTGGCTAAAGGATTGTGGGTCATGGATAAAGAATGGTTGGTCATGGCTAAAGAATTGCGGGTTTTGGCTAAAGCTTGACGGGAATGGGTGTAGTTCCGCAGGAACAACGATTAATTGTCCACGGATTGCGGTGGTTCTCCGACTGCTACTTCTTTGGAGCGACCAAACTGGTAAGTCTAGGTAATTACAGCTATTACATAGTAGAGAGGGAAAGAAATTAGTGACATCAACCAGATAATTCAGTTAAGGTAATAAAAGAGCCACATCCATCATGATGTGTTGTCACATCTTCCTGACTATAATCTCGGATCGCCTGGACTTTGTGAATCTCATCATAAAAGCCCAACGCTCCATAAATAACCAGTTGTACTGATCCGGCTTCTAATGCCTCTCTTTCATGTTATGGGCTGCGAAATGAATAGCGTTTAAGTCATCAATGTTGATATAGCTTTTGTACAGTGGTATATGAATAATTAGTAAAGTTAACAGTACCAATGTGACTTCGAGTTAAAGCGGTTTATTGTACTCTCTCTAGTTATTTGTAAACCTTGGTGAGACTAACAACCGCCTACAATGAATAATTTTCAGATATTTTGCACTTATTTACCTCAAGCCACAGGGATAATATTTACGTTACTTAGTTACTGCAGTATGCAAGGAGACTGCGATCATTTTGTACAGGGTTATTAGCGTCCAGTTCAAACTTGGACATATTACTTGTAAGCCGACGATTATGACGTTTTCCTATAGTTACGGTTACGTATGTAGGTACCTGTACATTTCAGACTTTTTCCATGATTTTCAACGTCCCTTGGTGTGACACTCCTTTGTTGTACCGACTTTTTAATGTAAAACACACACACCTTTTGGTCGTCATCACCGCGAAATACAAAAAGGCTGTAAATAAATCTTTCATTCTGGCACGGTCTCATCTTCTGGTTTGGAATGTCTTGGAATTATATCGGTCGGAACTAACTGTGAGAAACAAAACATTTTAGAAGCTTCCACGGCGTCACTTGGCCCTTCGCTCAATACCATCCTGTTCTGTTCAACGGATGGCTGTCAGACCGAACTGAACGGAAGACATTGGCGGATATTGACTATTCGGCACTCATCTCCTGATCACAAGAACATTGAACAACTGTAAGTTTGAGTCACACCTTTTGTTTCATTTTAATTCTTAATGTACATACCCATTTGGCCTTTTATCACCGCACGCTCCTCCGCCCATCTTAGTTTGCTAGTGTCGTCTTAGATATTGTTGACATTCATTTAGTGTACCAGATAGACAGAGTAGTACGCTACACGTAGCAGTTCAGGACAAACCGGACTACCTCACGGGGTTCTTCGAGTGTTACTCATCGCAAGTGGTGGTCATCGTAGCCAGGTATCCACTTTCGTGGCGGTCACCCTCTGGAAATAATTGTTCATCACCGAATAGTGTAATCAACTCAGAGAAGTGAACGAACTACGGTTTCAGCGGTAATAAAGTTCAGCAACGGGATGGTAAACAGTACGGCTCGGATCACTGCGCTTTAAAGCCAAAATGAGTGTGCGACTATTCCGATGTCTAGGGATGTCAGTGTGGTGGAAACAGTCTCAATAGCTCTATACACTATATGGGAAAAACATGGCTGCGGGCAGTAGAACAAATTCCCATCGAATAACCGTGTTTATCGATAATTTGTGGTTCTAAAACAATACGATAAGCATAAATATACTACAAGGAAAAGATGTACAGTCAGGTGAGCAACCAGGAACAAAGGGCCGAAACTTTCTGAAATTCGGGACAGCGTAGCAAATATAACGGTCCACTTAACAAGAAACTGGACGGATTTAGCACATTTTGTTTGCAGTTCAACCAGCAAATCAGGAAGCCTTTACCGCAACGAATCAATAAATCAGTTACAAGAGTGTAAGTTAGACTGTGGTTGCAACACTAAAGAGAGTTATTAACAAATGAACACAAATAAGCTGAATCTGTAGGGCAAACGGGAGCACGTGCCACTGTGAATGGACGAACCCCGAACTAGATCTGTTAAAGGAGTTGATTTGTGACAGAGAGAGAAAGAGAGACAGTAACGCGTAGATTGAGAGTTCGAGCCGCCGCACTGCTGTACATGTGAAACATTCAGGAAGATTATTTTAAAGTACCAATGTAAGCCTTTGAGGACACTAAGTTATCAAAAAATACGTGAAATTTTCATGTAATAGGTACCGTAAAATGCGTATGTATAAACCAATATGTTACCTTAGAAATAGAGAAAGTACATTACGAATGTCCGCGTTTCACTATTTGCTTACTCTCTGATCATTGGCAGCTAAACACAAAAAGGGGAAGACAAACTCTAATTGCGACTAGTTATTACCAATGGGGGAGCAGTTGCCACTGTCTTTTTGACATGACCTTTCCCAGGAAATCTTCCTGCTCTTCACGGCAATAAACGAAAGACGAAACACTTATGGCCATGTTTGGGGCGAACAGAAAAACAGGTGGTTCAGGGTGCTTGAAATAAACGCACTTTAGTCAAACTATCGTTAAATTTCTGTGCTGAAACGGACCGATCTGCTAATACACTACCTCAACTCTGATGACGCACTCTACAAGTATAATACACGCATTTTCATCCACTGGCCGTATAAAGGACACATTGTAATCGACAAAACCATCGAACTGAGGACTTTAGCTGAAGTCGGTCCGAGCCTCTACTTTGACCTTCAACTTATGTTTCCCACGTAACGTTTAGCGCCACACATGCTCACTCAGAGGTCTGTCACTGACAGTACTTGGACACTGAACGGTTGGTGCTTTGATCTCGTCCCGTGACCATTGAACCTCATTATCTCCAGAAATGTTGTTGTTGCTGCTGGAACCTCGAGTGACCCTGGATTTGCTTGCACTCGGTTCATTCCATTATTACGGAGCAGTTGCCTTTAGGGTTTGTACAGTTCCTGTGTAATATTTACGATGGAATCCTACTGAAAATCGCAATTGGTGGTTTGACGCTTTCAGGACTGTGGTATGTGTATCTCAACGACAGCTAGAAGTTTGGTGCACAGTCTGTTGGCAGTTTTTGCACCCATAGGTACTGTATATTCTCTCGGCAAAAACGGCTGATCAACTTTCTGGTAGCAGTTGTCTCATTGTGACGTTTCCACAAATGGTTTGCTTACATTTCGACTGGATGACACCTGTTAATGTTACCACCTTGAACCTACCTCAGTGAAATGTTTTACCTTAAATCTTCGGTCAAAAATTAGAAAGCTTACTTTGGGTACCACAAAACGCTTGCCAAATGTCGGCTATAAATTGTTTTCCGTCATGGATTACTTCCGAACACAAAAAACATCAAGAAAGTACAAAAGTCAGCTATTCTTTTGAATCTGAGTTTGCCTACTGGTTATATTTGAGTAGCTAACTTTGCAATGCCAACACAACTTGTGTAAATCGAAGATCGGGGGCGACCATGTTGGAGGGTGTTTAGAACTCGCTTATTCGTTGCCTATGATTTGTAACAGGTGCAACTGTTTGGCGTCCGTATTGAACGAATACTGGTGAGGTGACTCGGACAAGGAGGCGTAACGCTAGCCTTGAGGAAAGTGACTATCCCGAACCGGAGAAACCCGAAGTGCGAAGTACCTGTGTAACTTATATCCATTGAGCTCATTCTTGTTCAATGTACATTTCCCTCTTGTATTTCGTGTTCTCCGTTTTGACTTGGCGAAGTGCACAAGAAGATGACTGACGAGTACGGTATGTGTCTGTTTCCAGCTAACCAGCCTGCTACACTTGGATGCCCTGACTCCTTTGTGATAACGGCTTACCAAAGTACGCACAAACATAAACACTCGCATTCTGTGAATAAACTTGTCAAGTGGTTAAATCTTGAAGCCAGGTTCGTGAAGAACCCGTTTAAACGTCCATTTTTTCAACAGTTTACCATGGTTATTTGAGTTGGATGTTTTGGTTTTACCACATCAACTGCTTTTCCTGATTGGTTCACAAGAAAATTTTTTTCGGCAGTTTCTAAGTCGGGCAGTCTGGTTGTTGCACAATTCTTTTTCAGTCACCGAGGAGCTTGCACCTATTTTGATTTCCTTATTTCATCCTGTGAAGGTAAACGGACTGCTTTTTCTGAATAACTGACTTCTGAATGCTTTGTTGCGTTTTCCCCCATCTTGCCCATGAATTCATGGACACATTTTCTATCGGCAGCCTGAGTGCTATCTGAACTTTTTTAATAGAATGTACCCTCAGTACCGACAGAAACGTTGGAAAAATTGACCAAGTTATTCCAACACACCAGACAAATGAGAAAAAACTTGAGAAACAGAACAAGTCGATGTAGGCTAGAGTACATCTCATCTAAGAGGTAAGATATATTCTTTGAAAACCGCTACCAATCTGGGAATGAAAATATTTTAGTGAGAGTATGATGCGCAAAGGATTAAGCAAAAACTGCCTCAAGTCACTAATCAAAAATGAAGAACAGAATTACTTCTTGGTGAGCTTGATGCTCTGAGAATCTCGTACCCAACTGGTCGGCACAGAAGGAAGAGAAATACTGAGAGAATATATTTTTTCGATCACTCCGTTAAATCAACTTTGTAAAACTCTCTTAGATTTGTAACAAAAGATATATTGGTAACTGCTGTGAACTGAACACTACCACTACTAACGTCATAACATTCCTAAATGGTTGATAAAATTGATGACACTTGAAACACTCAGTGGTCGCAATGACCGCAATTCAGAGTCATCCGGAAAGCAAGGTTGATCCAATTTTTCTTTCGAGCGTTTCTTTGGTACGTATTCAAAATCCGAAGTTGGTAGAAGAGTTTACCTTGCGATTGGCATGCCTAAACTAGCAAGACATTTAATCCGCTAGCTAGGGAGATAGTCGTAGTTTATTACGTTATACAGTTCTTAATTTAGAACCGTGCACTGTAATTGCCCAAGCCAACTTGTATAAGTGTCAAACCGTTTTGCTTGAGCTGATGAAAATGTTTGGATGGAATTTTAACACCTTGCATTAGTTGAACTTGTTCTGTAGTGACCAGTTCAAAATTGCTGCATGATGTCTTTAACCCCCGCCTGTTAGTATACAACAGCTTGCTAGGCTCTTATTCCAATTACATATTGGTGCTCGCTGTCAGTATAGCTGGCCGTCAGGCTACACAACTAACTAGGTCTAGAGATTCTCGTATAATCCCTGCCGTGTGAAACAGCATATCAAGATATTTTGTAAAGTCTGATGATAAATCAATCGCTGAGTGAAAGACAAATAAACAAGCGATAGTGCTGTACATTTCCGTCTTTATTTTACCCTATTGATTCGTGTAGGCAATATTCATCGCATACAAACTTGTCTTCCAAGAGCTTTACTCAGACAGTACTTCATGCATTCTGAAGTATTCCACCGAACCTGGTCACAAAAGCCCATGGAATTCGTTTCACAATACGGATATCGGAGAGTTCGGTTATCAGAAGATCAAGACGGTAAACATACTGTCAACGGAGGCTGTGCCTATGAGTGACTTGACAAATGGAAAAAATACGGCACAACCTGTTCTGCTTGAAACTAGAAAAAGAACAGGTAAAGCTGACACATCATTTATTTGTAAGCCCGAAAAAGCAGTGGCCGTAGCCGGTGAGGCAGCAGATAATATCCAGGGAAGCAAGTGAGGAAGTGCATGGAGTTGTGTGCGTACAGAAGGGTGCATGTGCCCAAGACAAAGCGAGACCACTCGATATGCAGCCGGATCGACTGGGCTAAACTATCCGGCCCGAAACACGATCAACGTCTACATCGTGAGTACGTTTATGTTCACCGGTGGATTTATTCGTATTTTAGAAAGAGCGAATAGTCATTCCGTGCAGAATGTATGTGCAGGCTTGTCTGCATGCCTGTGTGCAGTGGTACAGAATACAGAAGACCTACCGTAGGGTGCTGAAGAAGTGTATTTTCAATTGGGTGCTTACTGCACGTGGTCTCCAACTCAATCGACAGGACAAGAATATACACGAAATCCAGTATTTATCCTTCTATAAACCCTATAATCGGGACAGTTAGCGGATTCTGGCACTTGTGTATATTCCCTTTGGCGTTGACAGCTGCACTTTCGATGCCGTTATTAAAAAATTCTGATGTTGCTTTGCATCTCCCAACGGGAACACTCCAGGAGAACATTTCTCGTGTGCAGAGTTGAGCTACTAATGCCGGTATCAGTAGCTTCATTTGAAATTTGCACGCCGTTTCAGCATCGTCTGGTCTTAGTTACTGTGCATTGCACTGGACAACTTTAAGTTTTTTTTTAATTTTTGCTTATGTTGTTAACACAAGGATGCTTCCTGATGAAGTAACTCATTTAATTTTATTTCCTGTTGAAATTCAGGCGAAAACTGAAAACTTTTTCGCCATGAAATTAGCAATCTAGCATACAGAATGCATCGGTAGCTAGTCAGAATAAGCCTAGGTCAATATGTCTGAAAATTCACAGATAAGATCAAATTTCAGTGAAAATACGCCAAATCTTATTGAATTGCAAAGCAAACCAGATCTACATTGTTTGCTCTTCTTCTTCTTCTCTTCAATAGTGATTCATTCACTGACTTTAAACCAGAGATTTCTTTAGTTTCCATGACTTGGAAGTCGCGAAGAGGCAAACAGGTTTGTGTTTTAGTGATCCTCATTAGATCAGAATAGCTGACTCTTTAAGAAATGCTACGGCCTTCACGTTACCTCGAATCCACAAAACTCAGCGGCAGTCCTGTGGCATTTATGTGGGCAGATCACCAAAAGGTTCACCACCAAAGCGCTTGCGTCCTATCATCATTCATTTTTGACGGAAGGAGCGTTACGGACTCGACGAACTGTTCTTGCGAACGACTGTGTCAGTTCACCGTACTTGAAATCGCCTCGGGAACAGAGGCGATTCGCCATCTGACCCTGCTGGAGTGGTTTTTCAACACTAGAGATGACACGAGTCAGTTCTTCCTATGTTAAACTGTGCGACCGGTATCTCCGCAAAGGAACAACTGAAAGCCCAATGAAAGTACCGAAAAACCATTCTGCAGGAAATCTTGTCAAGAAACAGAGCAAAGAAAGCAGCAGGTTACACATATTTCAACCATGGCTCCGACAAAACTTGCGTTGCAGGGCTTACCACACACCAACACCGGAAATGGAACCTGACATTCCGTTCTAAAAATGCGTGCAAAATCTAAATAGGCCAGATAAGAAAACGGGCTCGATGACAACCAACGGATTTCTGTCGTTCCTCCAGAGTGACCACAGGTGCTGGGGTTCTAACTGGTCCGACCACTTTTAGTGTGTGAAGGAAATAAAAAGATTTTTTTCGGCTTTAATGTTACGTTTGTGTCTGAAACCTGAAATATAACTGTTGGGATAATACATCATTTTTGAACTCGACGTTTGTCTAAACTAAACATGCCAACCAGTGATCAAATAAGATCAGTTTGATTGTTTTTCAGTGTTGTATTATTCAGAGGGTCATTTGCTCACTGACGATCGACTGACAGGAAGCGAAAAATGATGGTAAAAATCTGTCATGTTATATACAAATCTAATCTCCTACTAATCATTTGCAAATATTCGTTTTCTTACCATTTTCCGATGGATCCTGGGGTTAAACGGAGGTTCTCCTAGCACTTGAACGTTGTTGATCTAACAATTTTCAAAGGCAAGCTTATCAATGTCGGTTTGGGACCATCAAGTTTAACATACACGCAACCAGTGACCTTGAGCTGGATATGAATCTATCTCTTGATTGCGGCTATGCCAAAACTACGCTTATTGGTGGTTATTTGTGTACAAATATATATTTAGCAAATTATTATTCTGAATGAACGAAATGGAATGCACGGTTTCACAAAATACCGTGCGCCAAACTCAAGCCTCAGGTGTTAGTTGGCTTTGATTTAAGCTGGAACAAATCTAGTAATAAAAAGCGGTAATTAAAATGTCCAGTTGATAAATGAGTGAAGTGGTTGGTTCGCTGGTTCGTTAGTTAGCTAGTTTAATAGTTAATTACTTAGTGATAAAGTTACTTATTAAGCTAATCAGTGAATTATTTATCTATCTGGATACTTAGTTCGTAATTTTCGGTTTCTCAGGCTGCAGCTGTGCAAACACATTTGAGCTGTACCCTCTGTCTAATGGAAGCAGCTAGATCGAAGCGAGGCATGGTTTAGCATGAGCTTGAAGCGATACCATATAGTTGAACGCTAGTGCTGGTGTCCTTTGCAGTCACAGGATTGTGTGCTTCGATGACCAAAAACACCGACAGAGTAGGTTCTCTTTAGCTCCTCTTTGTGGACCTTTCACTTAACTGAAAACAATGGCGGATACAAACTTTCCTCCTGGATGGCTCACTCAAGGAGGAATGCTGGAACTGTTTTTCTCTATCTATATCATTCATATTGTCATTGGGTGTCAACTTCCTGCGCGAGCATTAACCCCTTTTCTACCAGGAAACTTGGAAGAGAAGTCAGTGACTTGAAAGGAATGCAGCAGAAATAAAAAGACAAACGAGTTTTTTTCTATTTTCTGTTCTACGCACGATAAGAGGACTACAATCATGAACTGTCCAAAAATAGGCACAAACAATGACACGCTATATTGTATTTTATCCAGTAGACATTACGGCATCTGTGACCATGTCGTCCTACGGAGACAAAGGCACGATATTTTACGCTATCGAGACCTACCGCTTGGTGCCTAGAGAAAAAGGAAATTTATTTCCAGTTTTAATCTGCTTCCGGGAAGAAAGTATCAGCATACGTCCCACAACTTTCACTTTTCGTACACACCATCAACCCACACACGTGAATGAATATTTACCACGAGAACAAAAAAGCGGAACTACTATTATGTGCAAACGTTTATCATAAATATTGGATCAAATATTATGTTCCGGGGTTACAATATGTTGGCTCACCTCTGTTATCCATAATTTATTTCATCGAGTTTCTTATCCAAATAAAAAGCCTTACCACACAGAACAAAAATCCATACTTGGGATCATGTGTCCTCATTCTGAAGTTTGGCCTTGTTAACCGACGAGATAACTATGGGAGAAATACTGTGTGAATCTAAAAACGGGATCGTCGTTTATTTATGTTTCTTACGATTCGAATATGTGTATATGTCGATGGACATACGGTGGAATACTCAAGTACACGGACGATTGGGCAGGGGAGTGTCGGGCATGTATACCTGATGAGCGGCAACAACCGCGAAACCCGTCGTGTTGTTCTGGGGAAATTAGGTTCCGTCATCCAGATACAGTATCATAATACTTACGTCGTTTAGATATGTAGTTCAGCGCCCTAGTTACGCTACCACTAAGTACTCCTTGGCTTTAAATCCCAATGCGATGGAACTGCAATAACTTCGGTTCGTAGTCCCGTTAAAATCTGAACTGTATGAGGGGAACTGTGAAAGTCAAATGGTCGAAGTGTCCCTTGTTTCGCCGGTCTAGCATTTTTGGCAGATGAACAGATGCACCCACAGTATGCAACCTAGTGTGGCATACAAAGAGGCACATTGGCCTCTAGTATGCTAGATGCCGTGTTATTCCGAGGAACTGCTTGTGCTCGACCTTCAGAGACACTAAGGGAAAAATCAACCAGCCGGAGTTCAGTAAATAGGTAAGCAAGCATCAAGAGAATTCAAGTCAGATCAGGAAAGCATTTTATTTGTTTAAAAGTAGTAAATTTTCAGTGAAATACTATCAGTCCTTCCTATCAAAAGGCGATAAATAATAATAACAATGATACTAATAATAATAGAAATAATAATAATAAATAAAATAATAATGAAAATGGAACTCGTTGAATTGCACTGATGGGCAAGCCGTGTCCATTCGTGGAGACATTGGTGGAAAATGGGTAATGATGATTGAGTACGCTTTTTTCGCAAGCCATTCGCGAGGCATTCTTTCCTTGGATATGTACTAACCGAGTTATGAAACGTAGATGGAGCATATACCAATTAAAATTTACATATAGTAGTAGAGAGGGAAATACTGTGAGTTAGAAGTGAATGTTGCGAGTGTTTGTTATCGGAATGTACGTGGGCAGAAAAATGGGAATTTACACGATTAGGATGTGTTACTGCACTTAGAAGAACATTTAAGGGAGCATACTAATAGAACAAAGACTTTGACCAGTAAATTGGGGAAAATTACACGGCTGTGACACAATACACAAGTTTGAATAAACTTACACATGGTATGGATAGGTAGAAGTGGAGACTACAGACGAGAGATGTAAAATGTCAGCCTTCTTACCTTGAAGAAAGTATCGTGTGCCTAGTGTGTTCTCTTAGGATCTGATGAGGTGAGTATACCAAAGTATTGGTAGAACCGGATTCCTACCCCATTTGTACCACTTATCATGAGGAGTGGACAATTTGACTGAGAATAGGATTTAAGATCAATTGAAAACAGAACTTCTACACACTTTTGAATTAAATACTAATTTGAGGGAGTTGTACCATTCCGTTATCGTATAAATAGACTGTTTTAGTGGTCTGATATTAACACTGCTCTGGGATTCCGAACCAACTGAAACATGGTCGGTGTATTTGAAAGTAAAACATGACGAATCAAAGGAGGGGGGGGGTGGGTGGGTTGTACATGTACCAAGCGAACAAAGATGAAGATAGGCTACCCCCATGTAAAACAACAGCGTGAGTAGCGGTTGTGGAGGATCTACGACCGTTCGGATGAGCGACTCGAGACCGGCTGGTGAAGTAGTCCGTCAACCTGTTGGGAAGCATTGAGGATAATACCTAACCGATCTAAAAAGATATGGTCAACGTTTCCTACTGAGCCAATTGAAAGCATTTTTATAGTTCGGGAAACAGACGTGAATGAGTGTGCTTTTCTGGTTAATAAATGAGGCTTGCTGAATTTGTAAGACAGTTGACGACATCCGACTAAGAAAGCTATTTTAGCAGGCAAATTGGTATACATCCAAATGTAAATGGTGGACTCAAGACGGCCAGTTATTATCCTGTCAAAGGTTATGAACAAGATTGACCTAGATGCGACGGGATGAAATTGGTCTTTTCCTTTCTTTGGAATAAGAGTGATAGGAACCTGACGCTAGGAGGCAGCAGGTTAGCCTTCAGGTAGACATTGAGTGAATATGGAAGAGAACGCAGGAGCCAAGTCGGCAGAGGAAGTTTTCAGAATGACAGAATTGATACCATCGGATCTGGAAGCTTTGTTGATACTGATCGATTTAAACTCCTTGTAAACACATTGCAGATGAGGGTGCTGGGGATTTCCCGACTTGATCAGGACTTCAGGTAAGCTCTGCAATAAATCGGTTGAATTATTCCTGGTAAAAAAATAAAGAAATGTTGGGTTTTTAGACATCATATGTGATGTTATTTGCTTGAGGCGAGCGACCACCTAGCAAATTCAGTCAATTCCGTAAATGGTGGGAAGAGTTGTCTCCGGGTATGGTACTCACGTATTCTCCGTCAAGAAAAACAATTTCTTTGATATACACATTTAACAGTTCCACCGTAGAATCACTGTGCGAACAATATACCCTTTCTTTCATCCTCAGTAATTTATTTGGATTCCCCAAATCAAAAATGCCCGTATGCATTGTAATCCTTGTTCGTGGGCAGGCATTTTTTGTAGCTGAAATTTAAATAACCCGTAATACTGCGCAATCAACAGACATGTCTGGGTCGTACAATGAATCCAAGTTGGAAGAGAGGCCATCGTGCGTTCGAGTACATGAATGTTGAGTGTGTTGCGCTATCGTAAATGCACCTTCCAGACTGGGTTCTTTATTACCCTTTGGTGAGTGCTTTTACCGAATATTTTAGGAAGAACTTTGACAACACAGTTGTTGAAGTTTCCAACGCGGTATGCCTCACGGCATGAGAGAAAGGTGGTCCATTCACAAAGAAGTAGTCTAGATAAGCACTATCTCTGATAGGGAAATTGACGATATTTTTGAGGAACATTAAACTGTGGGATGTCAAATCGGAGCTGTTTAGGTCGCCAGCCACAATAAAAAGTGACCTGTCAATCCACCCGATTAGTATCGGATAGAATGAATCCAGGAGGTTAGCTAGTTCCGTGGAAATACACGACGTACATGGACAGTTACTCCTCTTTTGGAACTTCCTGTCCAACCTATGGCTGCTGAAGTCATCATGCTTCACTAACTCAGCAACTGTCCCCGATAGAAGCAAAGATTCTTGAAATAACACAACACCACAACTCGCATATTCCAAAGACTTCAGCAAGTAGCTTATATTAGACGCTTTCCATAAGGGTGGGGGGACGTTGGACGACAGGACCACCGGGGCACATTGATTTTATATTCCAGTTCCAGAAAGCAATCTTCAATCCGGCACGATGTTTACTAATTTTCCCAGCCGCGTGCTGCTTGACTCATTTCACCTCATTCCTCAGAGAACGAGAATAATGTCTTACTTCGGCATTCCTGTTAGGTTCAGTGGTATCTCGTACAAAAATCAAAGCATGCACTTT
The DNA here is from genome assembly GCA_948099385.1 of Fasciola hepatica. Taxonomy (NCBI): domain Eukaryota; kingdom Metazoa; phylum Platyhelminthes; class Trematoda; order Plagiorchiida; family Fasciolidae; genus Fasciola; species Fasciola hepatica. The sequence goes on from CANUEZ040000048.1 coordinate 16,774,368, forward strand.
GTACTTGAGCATCGAGGATACAAATTAGATATGGAAAAGAAAACTGTAAACTACGATGATCTAAATATACCAAAGCGGCAACGAGAGCACAAGTTAGCGCGACAAAATTCAAAGGCACTGCCAGTGTGACAACCGGGGTTAACATTTACACCGATAAAGATGGGCGTGAGGATCCATCATGCCTGAACGCGATACATAGCCCACAGTAGGATAGTTTGACTGGAATTTCTGGTTTGATTGGCTGAACACGTGCAGTGTGTGCTGTTCGTCATTCCGAGTTCCTTTGACAATGTCCAACCTACAAGGCTAACCATATTTGATTGCAAAACATATCATCAGACGTAATGAGGTCTGCAACCAGAGGAATGCATTGCCTGAAAAATATCTTATCCGACCACGGCACTCGCGGGGTTAAGTAATATCCTAATCGATTTGCGATGCGATTTGAACGAATGCACATCACTTGACCACTATAGGCTTGCACTTGAGATCCGTCCAAAACTGACGTGGATAACCGTGCTGCACCATTCGTCACAGTAATACATATGAATTTATGGCAAGTTCTCTTTGGATAAGTACTGCTCGTTCAACTTTCTTTTCATATCAACAAACGAATAACATCATCCAAGTCGGATAACTTTTCTGCCAACAAAGTGCTGTTCTGACATTTGTAAATAAATAAAACGTTACCGTGTTTTCTTTTACCGAGCGATTCTGAATAATGCCTATCATATAAATACAGGCTCAATTAAACCGCATAACATCATACCGTTCCTCGCTGTCAAAATGGCGGATTTTTTAGTTCTGGGCGTACTGCCTTATCAGCATTGCTAAAATATGTCAAGGGGCAAGTTGGATTTAGGCTTCGTACAAGGTGATGATCGGTCTGAAATCGATGCATGAGAAGCTCGATTTGAATGCTGGATTTTCAGAAAGCCGTTCGAGTAGTTCATCAATCCGAGAAGACGGGAAACATTGGACAAGGGGTGCTTTGCGAACTTCTGGTATCTTTCTGTACACAAAGGAATTCACAGGCATACGCAGATTATATATATATATATATATATATATATATATATATATATATATGTATATATATATATATATATATATATATATAATGACCCAGTTTGAATTATTAAGAGTGTCAGTAGCTGTTACTCATTGAGGGGACAATAAGTGAATCATAACTGTGATTTCTGCTAGTTACTCTTGTCTAGGTCACTGTTAACCCAAGGTACAACGAGGCTACGTTTGCGGGCTCTCATAATGATAGTAGGTTGTATGTAAATGAGTGGAAAAAATTTGCCTGGAAGCACGCTACTGGTTTCGCTGTGGCTGCCACTTATCAGGCAAGCGTACACGGTACTTCGCTGCCCGCTTATCTTCCTACTTGCACACTCAGTTGTTATATCGTCCTTAGGATCCAAGTTTAAGCAGCAGAAGCGTGGACGGATACTCTTCATTGAATTATATATGATCGCCTGCAAGTGCAGTCTCGTTGTTCGTTGGGTTAGCAGTGACTTAGACACGAATAACTTACAGAAATCAAAATTGTGATTAATTTGTGGAACCCCTAACAAACTGTGTCCATTCTTAATCCTGACTCTTCAAATTAGATCCTTTTAACGGTATAAAAACAGAGTTTATAATTATGAAGATGACTGGACAGAGCAGTACCGGGTACGCATGCCAGGTTAGCTACAGGAACCGCGAAACCGGTGGTGTGCTTCTGAGGTTTTGACCCCCCCCCACCGGTTACATACTACTTGCTATCAGTGTATATATTACACCTGCTTGAAATCAATCACGGTCCCAGAGCAACAACAAGGAATGCGAAAAAGGGTAGAAAGAAGTATAATATTAGTACACGAAGTAGTTAGCAAAAGGTGTCTGTGTATTTCGTCCCTAATTTTATGGTTAAACACGAGATGGGAATACCAAATTCTATTTTTCCTAATATTGTTTACTTTAGCTTTGTAATTATTTTTTCTTTTTCTTTTTTTTTTGGGGGGGGGGCTCAACTTGATTTACGTTGATTGCGATGATAAGTCAACATGAAACTTGGAAGGCCAAGTTTAATAAGCGGTTGAATATGGACAACTTTAAAAATGAATAAAGTCTAGTGCACCACGAGTGGTTTCGACCAATGATTCATAAATTCAGCTTCTGCCAGGAGCAGTTTTTTTACTGAAATGCCGATTAAATTTCTGCTTAGACGAAAGAAGCTAAAACAAAACAAATATATTTCGAGAAAGCTGCATTGCCTCTTGGTTTAAAGGCGATTTTGCTGATGAAGGTAGGCTAACGGGGAAATAAACCGTTGATTTACGTGTAATGTGTGACTCTGAAATCAAGGCCACGCTCGTTTTATTGCTACGACTGACAAATGAACAAGCAGATGTGAGATATATAAAGCCAGAAAAAGCGGTAATTTGATAGATGTAGCTCATAATCTTTCGCAAACTAATTGAGGTTTATTCAAATTATTCACCTACTTTATGGTGTAAAAATAAGAATTGGAGTGTGAAAGGCAACCATATTGGATTTAAATAAAAGTGTTTTCTGCATTCTGATAAAGAAAAGAACGCATACGGAGCAATAAATACACCCAGAGAGATTATTCCTCAAAAAATTCCTGTGAGCTTTTGGGGAGAAAGATATGATGAGGTGAACTGCTTCATCTTTCGACTGATCTAAAGCCCACCACATTAACCCAACAAAGGGGGTTACTTGTTGCAATGGTGAATAAATTAAAATTGCGTCGTTATTTGGTTTGGCTATCGATTTACTCTTTTTGCTCTGCGCTAAGAATCAGGGGCTCGTAAAATCCTTACCCAGGATTAAAAAATTCACAGGGGAAATCACACCAACGACTTCGGGATCGTAAAACTCTTTATGTCGGTTGATCTAGGCTGCATAAAATCACGATTTAACTTGTTAGGGAGAGGAGGCGGGGAGTATCATCCACGATACTCGAACAATGCGAGATTCATCGGGTGTAAAAAAAAGATCACCAGATGAGGAATTCGTCTTCGAAGACGACCTCGCTCCTGGGTGAATCGTCGGATTATTCCTACGAGACGGACGTTCACTTCATATCGGTTGTCATAACTAATTTAGTGGCAGAACCACTAAATCTTTGAAGGTTTATTGCCACGGTCGTCCCATAACTGTTCTGATTTGACTATGATCGAGAATTTACTTTCAATCTTGGCTAAATATGCTAATTCACTTTATCCAAATTGGACTACACAACTGAAAATATCACACACGAATCAGGTACGGGATTACTTGTGGTATCGTAACTTTTCTGGTAATTTCTATATCTCAAAGCTGTAAATTTTACTGGTGGAAGATAAAAATCAACATAATGCTAAGCGGATAGTGAAATAAAAATATAAAATAATACGACGGAAGTCTGCTCGTTATTGAATACCCCTGATTTTCAATAGCGACTCATACTCATATGTTTGTGAATGAACACCAAATGCGATCTGAAGATATTCGTTGAACTTATTGTGTTATATTCTTCACAGGAATCAGAGATAACCTGGAATGACCTTGAGCATATCAGTTACCAAGTGACAAGTGCACGGGATACGAGATACTTGTTTCAACGTGAAATAGTATAGGTAGGGAAGAGATTATTGCCTTGAACTACAATTTTATTTAAAATCGGACTAGACCGGTAGTACCTGGCGCAAACATTTCTACGGCTTCGTCATATTTCGTTGTGTGTGAGGTTATTCAGTTTCACAATCGACGGCATTCTTGGAATAACCAAATTCTTCATCAGAGCGTGAAAGTCAACTACTCTGTGGGAAGCATAGGTGGCTGTCGGTGCCACTGTTAAGATACATTGCTGAAGATAAAAAGGAGTGTGATTCGAAGTGGTATTCTACGTAAACGAAACCTGAAGCAAAACGACTACCATTACATTTAAACACTACTCAAATAGCAAAAGAAGACTGAATATTCCGTTTTCCAAGATTTGATCGCATTCGATATATATTTTTAACAAACACGCACAAGGCCAGATTCCAATTCACCATTAGCAATCCCTTTTTTAATCAGAATAACATGTATTACCTGGTGACTTATTTCATGCCAGTAAAGCACGCTAATCACTTCGGTTTACCAGATATCAGAAACTCCCTCAAAATAGCAAAATCTGTAACTCATTACGCAATCGCAAATATACCTCAGTTACTTATACAGGCAACCACTGCTTATTCAATTTAGGACCAGAAGTGTATTCATACTATTCTCATAAATTCTTCACAGAAACGAATGTGATTAAATCTCAGCTTCAAAACATTTCGCTCAGTAACATCTCTCAAATTATAGCAGCAATTAGTACTGATTTTCAATGAGTTCCCTCCTATTCACTATTCTGAGTTGCTAAACTCCTCAATGACACACACTCTGTACCATGTCCAATCACTCCGGCCAAATTGAAACTCCGTTCGTGCCCAATGTTATAGTGGCCTCCACGAATGAAGATTCTCAGAATGGAAAAAGCAAGCTCCACAAGTCTGGCCGTGATTTTTCAAAGTCAAATAATACTCACACCCAATCAAGACACAGATAAAATGGATCAATGTGTTGTTGTTTACAGCACAATTCGTGAGAATCAACAATCCCACGAAGCCACAAAACAGAATACAGCTACATTCTAGTTGGAAAATCAAATTTTGCGACAATAAGAATGATGTAGATCAATTCAATGCTAATTTTATACATCCAGTGATTGCAATCCTTCGTGTTCTCCACGTGTCAATGCATTCTTCGAGCATTTCTCTGATTCCTACATATTTGAATTTCTTCCCAAGTTTACATCGCCATCTTGTGCAGTTCCGGATGACCTACTACGTGCAAATTTTAGGCATGGTGCTGCCCAGCTTGCGGAATCCACATCAATTTTGTTGAATGAATCCCCACAACATCATCAAATCCCTAATATATGACAACCAGTCACCATCATCACAATTCCTAAACACCTCAATAAAAGTGGCTCACGAAAGAGTTTTCCATCCCACAGCACTCACATCAGGAGTACTAAAAATTGTTCAGGAGGGTATACTTGGTCAACTTCAAAAGCACTCGAATGTACTTCCTGAACCTAGTCAGTTCATCTGCGAACCCAATAGTTCCACTCTCGATGCTATTGCTTCGTTAGTCCACTTCATTGCTGAATCTTTGTCCGTTGTGTGTTTCTTGATTGCTTCCCATCGTTTGATGCAGTACTTCGTTTTGTTCTTTTTCGAACGGTTGAAGTATCAAATTGCCCCGCTTACTTTCAAACCTAATTTTTTTCACAACGGTTCAAACCTTGTTCTATTACTTTGTGATATCTTTAAAAGATAATTTATAAAGTGAATCACTCTTTGTTTGCAAAAGCCGAAAAACTATGCAAGACTTACTCTGGTTGTTAGTTATTTGGTTTGAACATAAACATTTCTTCGTCTTACAGGTTTGCATATATTTGCGCAATTATATATATATATATATATATATATATATATATATATTTTAAGGAAAAATTCCTCATGCTGCATTAAGTCCCAAACCACTATTCGAAACCTTGGAAGCACTGTAAGTGTGCTTCTTCCTTGCCAGGAATCATAATTATTGCTCGCCCACCGAGCCCCAAATGGAACCCGAACCCAGGCTAAATGTTGAGCGCCAAAGGCCTAATCAACGTTTACATCACAAACAATAACTTTTGTATAATACCTTTGAAGAAACTTAAACGGCCTAATACATACAAACTTGATAATACTGTTTTTGAGACTTGTTTACTTAACAGATTTTGGCTAGAGGATTGTCGATTATCACTACTTTGATCCTTTGACCGTTTCGTCTCGAATGCCCACTATTTACGTTCGCCGCCCACATGACTTCGGTCTGACAGAATGTGTATTTAAACACGATGCCAGATTGAGGCCAGAATATATCAACACTTGGCAAGATATCAAACAATGCCAAAATTCGAACTAGCCCTCATAATCCAGTTGACCGGCTGTAGGTTTGGTTTGAGTTACCTTTGAGGTGAACTAACAATTTTCCGATAATAACGGCCGCACAGCACAATTAGCACTCTGTTTTGTCTCCGTTATTTTTGTCAGAGGATATGGGCTGGTCAAACAAAACTTTTCTTGGAACAAACGCACTTTTTATTCTAAGTTACCAACGGGGGTCACTTTGTTTCATTCTAACGGAAAAAGTTATCAGTTTTCAGTGTTGTGTCATAAAAACTGTGTCTCTCGTTTGCATTTAAATTAAATCAGGATTCTTGCGTTGCGCCAGGTCATCAAGGTTTTTGAAGCTCAAACAAATAGCAGACAGGAAAATTGTTACATCCCTCATCGATAGGAACAGTCCCATTGAAATATCTCTCTCTTTTGTTTCCAGTACTCAGCAAATCGAAAGCTCTTCAGCCCACGGAAAGATCCTTTTTTCATTGGACCAACTTCCTCTCAACCTTAGTGGTTTCTTGTTCACAATAAAACTGTGGCGATCAAAGACGAGGATACAATCAGATTACCGACGGAAGAAATGAATTGGCCATTTTTTCGCCCGAAAATTGTTTATTTATTTGAAATTTTATCTTTCTTTCTAATGGAACACACTCAACTGTGCGAACAACCGCGATTGCAAGATGTGGTCTAAGCAGACTTGTACAATCGATCTACCGACGAAAAAACAGCTTCCAAATGGAAGAATGATGCTTGTGGAGCTATTTTGTGGGCAAAGATAAACAAACACGATTGAAGATTGAAGATTGCTGAACACTTGAAATCAAGAGGAGACAAATGTTGCACATGTTTCGTTAATTTTTACCGAAAAATATTTGTGCGAATAATTAAATCTACTGGTCGCCTAATTACCCCGTAGATGGAAGCAAGATTCGGGAGAATATTTTTCGACTGAATTGCAAAGGCTGACCAAAATCAGTTCAGAAATTCATAGGAAATCTGATTTCAAACTGAGTCCGAATAAACGCCTCGAATGTGACAATAAAATATGGCGACAAGTTTAAAACCAGCTTTACCAAAGGATGTTAATTAATAAGTGTTCTGCAAAGAACCCCACGAACCTTTTATCAACAGCACACGAGCAAAATCTAATGCACGTTGTTCTTGGCAGTTTTTCTTTTTCGTCAGTACAACTGTGTTGACTTCCTGTGATCTCTTTTTTCGTAAAACACAATGATGAAGGCTTTATTCAATTATATAATATTTTTAGTTCTGTCAATCCCAGTTCACCTGTCTTACGAAAAAGAATCCATCATTACCTTACCCTCCTCCGGCTCTTTACTCAGAAGTTGCCCGGATGTCATAGTATAATGAGCCTTTCACAGAAAAGGAATGTGGAGCTGGTACACACATGTCATTCTGTAGTTTCATTCAGGTTTATTACGGAAGCTGCTTTGTCTGAACGCTTTCCACGGGGCCCATGAAATTTGTACTTGTGGTTCATTGCAAAATGGAGATTACATCAGGAAAGTCTTTCTATTCAATGATTTTCCGGGAAGATCCACTGAGAATCACGGTATACTACGATTCAGAACGGACCTCACGTTTGTTGCGGAGAGAAAGCAAATCGTTTTATTAGTTTATCCCAGAAAAGACCTCCTTTTGGAGCTTGTATTTGTATGACAGACTTTTGCAAGCATCGTATTTAAATTTCGGTGAATACCGTTCCGACAAAGTCGGGGTTAAATGAACGAAGTATAAAACAGTGGGCGCGAAAGTTTTATAAAGATCAAAAAGAAAAAGCAAACATTCACAAAAATTAGAAAGTAATTCAACTTTACTCTTGTCCGTGTTGGTCAGCATCCTTGTCAGATGGGACCAAGGCGGGATTTTAAGTGCGTTAGTTCCGGAAGAAAGGTGTCGAAATTCAGATCTGGTAAATGTGTAAAAACAATAAAGAGGTAAGTCTGTGTGTAATAGATGCGTTGGATCCTGTAATATCTTGTGAGCTAGGGCTACACAAGGTTCAGTATGTTGATTGACAATAATAGTCAAAAGAAAATCAAAGGAGAGAGATGAAACGCGGTTAGAAGTTACCAGTCCGCGACAAAGGACCATGAAGTCTTAATTCAAATGGTTACGGAAGATTGCGGGTGAAAGATATATTAAGACCGGAACAACTCTTTGAGGAATAAATCTGGAAAGACTTATTGGTGATGTTAGAAACTGCTTGAGTTCTCTTACTTGAAAAAAAAGGCACAGCAGTTTACCGACACTTTTCTGAATGCGAAAAGTGCACCTTAGATTGTTGTGCGGGTTTGAGAGAGCCCGCTCTGTAAAAATATTCCGAATTAGGAGAAGCAGAATATTTTAGGGAATGGAGAGAGGCAATTTCCAAAACCACATTGAAGACACTTAGAATGGTTCAGTTTGAAACCGGATCCATCGGGGAAATGTTCTAATTGTGACAGACGTTTACTGAAGATTCTGATATCTTTGGGTTCTGGAATAGCCCAACAAAGAATATCATCAGCATAATCAAAAAGGTGGACGGAAATTAATCTAATTGGTTGTTGATTTACGGGAAGAATAAGGAAAGAGACAACATAGCAACCTCAGTTACGTCAGAATTGCTGATGAGATAGTTGAAAACTTTTTACCCTACCTCAGTTTTTGACACTCAGTTGTAAAATTAGTTTGATAGCCTGGCAAGAGACCTGTGGGAGGGATTCGGAAGCTTCAACCGTTCCAAAAAGAACAAAACGAAGTACTGAATCAAACGATGGGAAGCAATCAAGAAACACACAACGGACAAAGATTCAGCAATGAAGTGGACTAACGAAGCAATAGCATCGAGAGTGGAACTATTGAGTTCGCAGATGAACTGACTAGGTTCAGGAAGTACATTCGAGTGCTTTTGAAGTTGACCAAGTATACCCTCCTGAACAATTTTTCGTGCTCCTGATATGAGATCTGTGGAATGGAAAACTCTTTCGTGAGCCACTTGTATTGAGGCGTTTAGGAATTGTGATGATGGTGACTGGTTGTCATATATTAGGGATTTGATGATGTTGTGGGGATTCATTCAACAAAATTGATGTGGATTCCGCAAGCTGGGCAGCACCATGCCTAAAATTTGCACGTAGTAGGTCATCCGGAACTGCACAAGATGGCGATGTAAACTTGGGAAGAAATTCAAATATGTAGGAATCAGAGAAATGCTCGAAGAATGCATTGACACGTGGAGAACACGAAGGATTGCAATCACTGGATGTATAAAATTAGCATTGAATTGATCTACATCATTCTTATTGTCGCAAAATTTGATTTTCCAACTAGAATGTAGCTGTATTCTGTTTTGTGGCTTCGTGGGATTGTTGATTCTCACGAATTGTGCTGTAAACAACAACACATTGATCCATTTTATCTGTGTCTTGATTGGGTGTGAGTATTATTTGACTTTGAAAAATCACGGCCAGACTTGTGGAGCTTGCTTTTTCCATTCTGAGAATCTTCATTCGTGGAGGCCACTATAACATTGGGCACGAACGGAGTTTCAATTTGGCCGGAGTGATTGGACATGGTACAGAGTGTGTGTCATTGAGGAGTTTAGCAACTCAGAATAGTGAATAGGAGGGAACTCATTGAAAATCAGTACTAATTGCTGCTATAATTTGAGAGGTGTTACTGAGCGAAATGTTTTGAAGCTGAGATTTAATCACATTCGTTTCTGTGAAGAATTTATGAGAATAGTATGAACACATTTTTGGTCTTAAAATAACCAAGTTTTGATCGTTTGTGAAAATAGGGTTTTTATTTTGAGTAGATATCATTTTTACAGTCGAGTGTATGTAACGCGAGTGGGAGTGATTCTTTCCAAGGAGGATGACGATGAATCTGAAAGCGAGATCAGTGGAAATGATGTAGCTCAACCAGTCAAAGGCACCGAGTCCATTCAGAACAATGCCCCGATCTGAGGCGAACGTTCGTGGTATCGTTATTATACATTGTACAGACTACGTGATGAGTATGAATGAATGTTCTTTGTGAGTAATCAAACGACGCGAAGCAATTTTCTTTAGGTTTTTAAAGGTTGATCAATTTCAAGCAACTTTTACATGAGATTTTTGTTTCAATCCATTAGTGAGTATCTATTTTTTTAACGAAAGTTTGGTGATGTTTATGCAAAATGCAGAGTTGACGTTAGCAAAATATCTATATAAGATGATCATATTTTGTTCACTACAAATCTTCCAATGCGAAAACTGCGCATTTTCTCGTCTCTAGTCCCATCACGACGACGCTTACTTGCACTTTACTTATCAGGAACGATTTTTTGCTTTATCTTCTTCGTGGAACACGCCCACAAACTTATCATCACCAGACACGTCAACTGTGTTCGATTTTGGAGCTCTGGTTGTACTTGGCCTTTTGAACGATCCATGTGATCTATGTTTTCTGGATAGTGCTCCTGCTGATGATAAACTCGCAAGGATTACGGACTAATTACAAGGAACGCACCACGTGCTTGAAAATCCCATATTTCTGCCGTTCCTTTGTGCAACAAGTCAAGAGTCAAAGATCAAAATCAGTCTTGTAATTAGAACCAAGGAAATTAGGCACTGAAGACTATGCTGCTGCGCTTATGAAAGTAAAAGAGGACAGAAAAGAATTTTTCCTAACAGAGAATCACAAAACAAAAATATTTTAATGGTCCCGAGTATAGTCACTTTTACTGTTACCGCGTGACAGCAAACAGTCTCGTGTGCAAACTTCGTCGTACCTGTGATTGAAAAGGTATTGCTAATGTGTCGTTTATTATTCGAAATCATTATCACACACAGCAAAAGAAGATTGTAATTGATTGAGCCGTCAGCTGTCAGCATATTTTTCGTATGGATCTATCAAGCAACAATATTCCGTTCTACAAATCCACGCTGAAAGCTTGTCAGTTGACTTACAAAGTACAAGTAATGAAATGTTGATGCTAAGTAGCAAATACAATTATTCTCGGTTTTTGTCAACGTAATGCACTCATTAGTAGACTCTGTTTCTCAAATGTGATCAACGTGTAGTTCAGAGATGGCTGATTATCATACCTCAGGAGTAGGACAGAGGTTATTCCGACCTCCAGACAAAGACACAAAAAGATTGCACAAAGGTTGGTTGTATTCACCACTGGGGACATATTCATGTTGCTAAACTATGTTAGCAGATTTATGTGTTAGCGGACAAACTAATTTAATTCCTCACGCTTAAAACTAAATTTTAGAGTCAAGGATTCTTGGAATTAACATCGAAGAATTTCTGTGAACGAATGGAACCACTTTCAATATCTTTTCCTGTGAATCACTCAAAACGACTCCCAACTGCACCAGTAGAGATTTATAATTTGTTCCATGATTCAAACGCATCAAACCTGAGTCTTGTTGAGTCACGTCATATCTAGCGAGTTTATGTTGTTAAGTGAATAGAACGAGGGAGGCAGGGGGCATAGATTTGATGTCTTCAATCTGTCAGCGTCTGTCATTATATATTTGTATATATGTATGTATATATCGTGAACACAGCGGAAACATTTAAGGTAAAATTGACCTCTTTGGGCACAACTTCTGCAGTGGTCTGCTGTGCTCGAGGGAAATGTTTGTTGTTGATCAAGTGGCTTTATCTTCATAACAGAACCACAAATGGGTAAAAACTAGACCCCTTGAGTGAGACAAGCAAAAAAACATTGTGATAAATGGTTTCCGTATCCACCATTGTTTTGATTTCAAAATATACTGACCACAGTCAAGTATTCCAACCAAAAATCATTCTCAACGAAATCACGTTTGCAGTTCATGCTCGGGAATATTTGTTCAATTCAACTTTACAGTATTGTCTGGTTATATTTTCCAGTCAGACGATGGGGGAAGTCGATTTGTTAGGAATACCCGGTAGTGCAATTCCGCACCAAATTTCAAATGGGATTTGAACTCGGGGTGCCTCACTGTGAGACAGGACCGTCACCACAAATCTATTCGGGATGGCTCTCAGTATCATAATACTTACACTGATAAAGTAGCTAAGCTCTATAGGTACCAACATGGATTCATTTAGTCTCCTATGGGGAAGCCCTCCATCACAAGTGTCGATGGCTGTGAACGTGGCATGCTCTGGCCAATCACAGACTGTAACGGTATTGTCCGTGCGAAACAAGTCCTGAATTCTTCAGTTCTAATTGTTTCTGCATAAGGATAATATGTGCCACAATGAGAGTTTAGTAAATCAAATCATTCATTCGGATAACAGAGTCACATCAAACTTCTACGTGTACTTTTCCATTTTGTTCTTTTATTTTCTTCCATATCAGTGATTCGTTCATATCAATACTATCGTGTCATTGTAAATTAGGAGTGAACCACAACGCCGTGGCAGTGGATTCCCTGCAAGATCTTCAAATGATTTGATTGCCATGTTTTACCAGAACATCATTCAATCAGAGCTCGATACTGATTGCAAGCTATGCAATCACACAAAAGTCATCATCATTCACCAAAATTCGATCTCTGTGTTCATGAACCTTAAGACTGGACTTACAATTTCTCTGTCATAACTTTTTAACCAAAAGTCATACACAGTTGGCGATTCCAAGAATATAGACACAAAATGTCACCAATAAGCGACCATAGTTGGTAAACTAGACAGTTATTGATCTCGGCTGTTGGTGAGAAGTACACTGCCGCTTCTCCTTTTCTCTACAGAAGTACCATCCAGTCAGATGTCACATCGAAGCATGTCTTTCTCAACCTTACAGAGAAAATGCAATGTATCAGTTTGAAACTAAGTACAGAGCAATCACCACCGGAAAAATGCAGTGACGGCTGGACAACCACGTGGTTCAGGACACTCAGAGTTAGACCCATAAACAGAAAACAATTATAATTCATGCCATAAGAATTATAAGACAAAAACTCACCAGTGGCAATTCACAACAAACCATAATTTATTACGGACACTCTACACTAAGATGAGGTTGTGATTAGCCAACTTCCCGACATATTACCAACCAAAAATTGAGAACCAATTGCACGCATGCAAAAATAATTCCCATGTCAGTCTGACTGTGCCTTGGAATTTGAAGTTCAACCACCTATCAACATCTTTGTACTTTCTACAAATAAAGAACTAATTATTTTCGTCGTTTTCTTAAAATAATTCAAAGAGATGCAGGAAAATGATCCCGAAAACTATATTTTCCACTCAAAAACTGTTTTCTTTTAGTTCAAACAATATTGAAAAATTATTGAGAGAAATGTAATCACTTCGCAATGGGATAACTACTTACTTAGAACCTATAGGCACCCAGAACATTCGTAACGGCTTGAAAATAAGAAATAAACAAGGTGGAAAATTTTACCTATGGTTATCAACACAACGGTTAATTTCAATCTCGACGGACAACACCGTATTCTTGGAGCTGAAATATTAGAAACCACAACATATGACGTGCACTGATTTTACGGTACATTACGAGCCTCGATCACGCCTGATACACTTAGACAAATTAATGTTTCTATACACAGTATACACGCGGATGGGTTGGAACTTCTCATTCCAGGAATGTAGACATTCAGCCATTCGCCCATTTGCAACAACGGGAGACGTTTACTTATCTTGAATTGAAAGTGCTAAACATCGGTGAACTCACCAATCACACCAGGGATGAAACTAATCAGGTTGTGGTTTCTTTCACAGTCATGTTGATGTTTCCGTAACATTATGACGACTAATTGGATTTTATCAAAGATTGTTTGGTTTTGTACTGAACAGCTGAAAAACGGGAAGAAATTTGTCACCGTTTTGCAAATCTTGTGTGATCAGGTCCCTAGTGCGTGGATCCGGCCATTGTCAATTACGTTGCCTGAGTGCGCGGAGTATCATCTTGTTTGTGAGCTGAAAGGAATTTCACTCTAAATAATTTGGGATGACAGTGAAAAATCGCTTCTGAGAACAAAGTGATGAATTGCGGAGCTGAACTGCAAACGCTTGATCAGTTGCCGAGTGTTGGTGGAGAACTGTTTTTGGTGCATTTGACGCCCCGATCCTCCGCTTCGTTCACCAAAACGATTCATTTGGTGATTTGGATGAAAACCATCTTACAATCCTCTGTCGGCTCACAGACAAGAAGCGACACATCGCGTGACTTTGTGCCATAACCGGAAATGCTCGTAATCAAGCACAGATTCTCTAATCACACATTGGATTGCATGATATCATAACATGCTCACAAGGGGGATACCACAATGTACAGAACCGTGGTTAATGCATCGAGTCGGTAGATGAGTCGATTTGGCACAAATTACAGGCCATATTCACAAGTACTTCACACCGTTTTACGTCTGTTGAAAAGATTTCAACCTGATTCACAAATTCGAGTGAAAATTTTCCCTGAAATTCTACCACTCAATAAATACACCACGAAAATCACCTTCACCAAAGCCACTGATTTAGAATGGCTCGAAAAATGTTTACACCGACCTTCGTTTCACTCTGATTTCCACACTTCGAGAAAACAAGTTTCATGTAATGCTATGTCAACTTCGGAGATTTGAGAAAGAGGATTTATATTATAGCTACGGAGGTGGATTTAAAGATGCTACCAATGCAGTTCCGAGTTTGACTTTGGTTCAAAATAATCCCCTCGCTGAGATTGATCCACCTAGTTTCAATAATATATCTTGTCCAATTTGGCACTGCATTGCTGTGCTTGCTTTATCAGAGATGAAAGAAACACGAAGGATTGGCTGGACTGTGTCAAACAATTGGGATACTCCACACTTTTATAATCATTTTTCAAGCAAACATCTTCCACAAGTATCACACAAGTGAAGGACATTGGCAACTTATCAACCTGTTAAATGGGCCACGAGGTGGAAAATCCAGTAACCAATCAATCAATCAATCAATCAATCAAGATATGAATGAATGAGAATGCATAGGACACGTATAGTTTATGGGGATAATGATGACACCGGAAATGTGAACTTCCCAATCTAGTTATCTGACAATGGATTGCGATACTGACGGAAATACAAGCTTGCTCACGTGAGTTTTCTCCTCATAATGAAAGAATGCAAGAATCTGGAATAAAAGCAGTAAAATGTATATTATTGCATTATTCATCAGTGTATTAATCTGCTGAATATGACAGAACAAAAATACGTGATCTTCGAATCAGGCATTTCCCTTCGACCACAATTCATTGTTCAATCAATTGATTGACAGTCAGCTAACTTCGACGGGATTGATCTCAACCATAGCAGACTTTTGACAGAGTAAGGTTGAAATGTTACAAACCACTCTTTCACTCCTTACAAAGTTGATCTTCACATTCACCTGCCAAAACATGAAATGATGGTAAGTTTATCTGCAAATAACGAAAAATATTGTTCACAAGAAAAATAACTGAAAATACTTATCCGAGATCAACAATTTGCCGATGGAAATGAGTGCATGACTAACAACTTGACCTTCATTCATGCCAAATGAACTTGTCAGTATGGAAGTAATAAATACATATGTTGAATGACGTTTGAAGAATAGGTAAATCATGCTTACATGTGATATTCACATGCATTGAAAACATACAGAACGTTGATGAAGCGATGAAAGAAAGGCTTATCTTGAAGTGTTGTGAAGTGAGACCGAAATCAACCATATTTTTCCTGCCGTCACACAAGACACAGACGACAGTGAAATTCCAGTTGCGAATTCGGGGAATATAATGGAGAATCTGTCTAAACTCTCATCCAGAAGGCTAACGATAAGCAAGGGTGGATACGAACTGTGCTCAGTCCTATTTAGTCCTGCATTCACAGACTGTTTTATTCATCTGAAATGGGAAATCGGCTTTGCTATTGTACTTCACTTCTCAGCATTGTTCGGAATGGTTTTTTCCAATAAACTATCAATCTATGACTCAGGACAGAGGTTACTCAGTTACCTGGGAAACAAGCAACTCAAAACGTGATTTGTTATCGATCTCGAATGGATTAGTGTTTTACCTTGAGTTCACCAGTTAGGGTTTTGTCATAGCCGACAGGCTGAAAACATTGATTTGGCTTAAATCATGAACTTGGTCAATCTGAACCCAGAGTAGATGCTGAGCAAGGTACAGGACATTTTTGTACACAGTACTCCTTGAGGAACATGATCGAATCCATGAGGAACGACCTGTTCGTTTGATTGATTTTAATGAATAAAGAAAAATGTGCTGAACTCATTTTACTGTGCTCATCAAAAAGTACTAGCTTTCTAGCACTCGTCAACACACAAGTTGCTTACGCACATCATATTAACCAACGAACAGGCCGGATGTCTAAACTCCTTGTGAAACTTCAGCTCAAAAAATAGGTTACGGCAAAGAGACGGCAAAATGGTCTGTCAAAAAGGCATTAGTTATTACTGATCTTTTCGCAGCAGAAATGAGGCTGAAGGTATGGTGTACAATACTTTTTCGTACTTTTGATAATACAGTTATTCGACCAACTGAATTGACAAAAGAAACTGTACCACAATTTGATTCCCGAGCACAAATATCGTCTGGGTTTACGATTTGCGCACGGAGTCGGTAAGTCCAATAAATGTAGTTATTTGAGATTGCTCAGCAATGCATAACGGTTTTGCTTACTGACTGACAGCACGTTAAACTGACAGCGGAAACGAATTCACCTCTCGTTTTGTCCTAACTTGTCTTACAGTTGGTGAAATAATAAATATAAATGTATGCAAATACGAGTAATAAGTGAAATAATAAAAGTCTATATTCACATACTGGTAATATGGGTGATATTGTTCACTGATAGGGAATGCTAGCATAGTTGCTATGGATAAGACAACGACTTCGGTTTTTGAATAAACTTTTATCGTGTTATTGATTTCTGACTGACATCATGTTCTGTATGGACTTCAAACGAGCTCACCGAATCGACTGAACAGTCGATCGTCTAGTAGATAGTATGTTACGAGTGTATTCAGTAGCAGGTTCCTTGCTGGTTGCAATTCATTCATGGATGTGGGTGCTCGCAAGATTTACTCTGGAGCATTCCAGACGTAGCCGACTCACCCAAAGTGCATGAAAGGGAATTAGTACACCAAATCCTTGTCCCCATCATAATTTGCAACTTGAGCAGGAAATAGGCCCAGTTTTGTGGGAGAAATTTCTTGAGTGATTTCCTGTGATAAGCAGTTGGAATCGGCTGTGTGATTCTTGTAATGTCTTTTAGCGGAATGCAACCGGGATGTAAAACACATCTTGTTGGTCATGTATAATACAGCCAGTGGTCTTTTTAACAGCATACATCCTCGAATAATCCCATTAGAATACTTCTCCGCCACTGATTTACAGAGACTATTCACCACATATCAAACATAACATATTGAAAGATATTTCATTAAAATGCAGCTTCACTATTGATTTATGACAGCCATTTGTTGTGTATCGAAAATAAAACGTTGAAAGATATTTCACCGTACTTTCGCTTTGTGAGATTATTCACGATAGTGCAGTCAATCGGTTGAGATGATATCGCGGTGAGTCGTCTTCGGCAAGATCGTCTGCGACCCTCACTCAAGCACCATGGTCTTGGATATGTCACAGTATACCAAGTAAATGGAAGTGTAACTTCCCCAACAGCTTTATACGTCTTCATCTAATAGTCTTTCGTGAATCAAGTGATTACCACCATGTTCAGAGCAGTTCATTTGCAAGTGTTACGGTTTTTCAACCTCGAAGAATACCAAACTAATACCGAATTGTGGCTGGGAAAAGAAGACCCCAAATCTGCAAATGATACACCTTGCTGATTTCCACTAAATTCTGTTGTTCTCTCAGCTCTGGAGGCCTTGCCTTTTGAATTGCCTTCGATTGTACTTTGAATCTCATTGCAAGCGTGGAATTTTTCAACTTTTTTTTATTACCTATACAATCCTCGTACTCGCCCACGGAAAGTTCACTATTCATATAGCATCACTATTTCATGGTTTGTGTCTTCCTTGTGGCATGCTGATTGCACAATTACCTCGTTAATCACATCTGCAAACAGGTATTTCGAAGACTAATGCCACTAATATCGATCGTCTTAGCGCATGACCTTAAACACCTCGGGTCAACCCATCATGTGTGCTCCAGGTGATTCGTGTCGACCCGAGGTAATGCTTGAAGTGTTTCTTATATCAAAGAGAGGTTACCATTGCCGGTGGAAAACCGCGGAGACGTGATTGATGATACCATAACTTTGCCCAAATTGAATAGGGTTAATTCGCCGACAGAAATAGGAGCACAGTGTTTGTTGTCTGCACAGCACGAGTTGCGAAATACAGGTGTTGTCGGAATTCGCCTAACGGGAGTATTTCTTCGCAATCAATTGATCTTTCCTGAACCTGCCTTGGTGTATTGTCACACAAATACAAAATTCTACAGAATCTGATATTTATCAAGTTAGGTCTGCTGGGATCTGTTGTCCACGGAAATTGTTCTACTCTTTCCACCCTAATTAGGCAGACTGAAGTTCAGAAGATGGCCGGCTGCAAAACCAATGAATGAAAAATTCACCACGGTTAATTTCCGTCACTGATATGTAAGTGCAGATCCCACTAGGAACATTGCACTCTTCGGAATTGTCCAGCAGAAGTTCGCCCTACAGAAAGGAGGAAAAACGAAGTGAACATGGTTGGTAAATACTTTGTTCTCTGACAGTTGCACAACCAATTCACGACGATTGACAGCCTCAGCGTGGGAGAAAGTTTGGTTAATACCAAATGCGTGGTTTGGGTTTCAAGCTCTTATAAGCGCGGCCCATTCTGTTTTCATTACGTCAAAGAGAGTTTTACTGAAAATCGGGAAAACTCCGCCATTTTATTCAAGAGCAGGTACATGACTTTGGACAAGTCCATCGAGCATACATTCCTGTGAAAAATACTTTTCTCCTTTGCTTCTTGTGAAAGATACCATGCTTTTCCCACTATTCACATAGATATGAAGTCAAAACAGGGTTTGATGAGTGTGAAACTAGCTCTTCCGTCTTGGATAATGATGGTAACTCTGCTGGGATAACAATTGACGCACAGAGAGCAATAAGTATACGATCAAGCAGACGAGATAATACTGAAATCCAATACACCATTGGAAACAAGGGTGGAGAATAATACGGTAATTCGACCCTCAGCAGGTCAAAAGTTAGTATTTTACGAGCCGTAAAAGTAGCTACGTGTTACAACCACGAAAATACTGAAATCCTTTAGGTCATCGATAAATTTTGAACGATTTGTGGTGAGACTTGGGAGACTTACAAATACGTTATTCGTACAATAATTTCCAAAGAAAATCATTTTAGTGTTTTCAAGACTGCAGTACTAACCAGGCCGGTTGATGTGTGCTGTAAAGGATCACGATCAATCGTGTTCACAGAGAGCTGTAAAACATACCGTGAACAAAGTAGACTTGATCGAGCTCAAAAAGGTGAAAGTCGCTTGTCTGTCAAACCAGAAATACTTCTATGATAATTGTCTTGAAGTAGAACAATGCGCCGAGTCATGTCACACATAAGGTCGTACATCTCATACACGTGGACATATCCATCCCTTTGTTACCTGTTTTCACACTTCTGAAAGTATTGGAGACTTGTACAACTCCGCCCTTAGAATTTTTCACGAACATACCCGATTTGAATAAGACAGAAACTTTATTCCCATTGTTGAAGAAAGTAGACGTCATAATTTTCCCAGTCAGCATGGAAAGCCGTACCAAATAGCAATTCCGTGTGCGGGAGATAGATCAGTTAGGAAAACTACGATGTCCGGGGAATTTCGACGGCATTTGCATATCAATCTCGTCGAAGAATGAATTGGCTGTGTTAATCTGAATATCATATGGATAGGTCGGTAACTTTCCATCTGAGATTCAGCTATGCCAACTATACCATGATATTAACAACTAGTACTGTGAAGTGATAAATGAACTCCAGTTGCGTTGTAATTGTTTTTCACAGTCACATCTGCTACGCCGACAACCGATCAATGTCCTTCTGATGCGCGGACATACACCTGTCGATATGTGATCACGCCTCAGTCCCTGCATTGCTAGTTGACTAATCGATCCCACCATGCTATGATCGACCTCGGTTTACCTGAGGCCAGTATACACCAGCGCACACATTCAACTCAGCTCAATGATATGATTTACACACTTACCTGATTGACTGCTGCTTGCTTACAGGCTACGGTCGAGTTTCGTGTCTACTTTGGCAGAAATAAATAAAATACATTTATTACGTGTTCCAACATGGACTACGAACACAACAAGTTATAAAAAAAGACAGATCGCTCATCATGTGCTATTCGCCGCAACTAGGATGGCAGAATATTTGAAGAATTACAACAGAAAATAAACCACTCTGTTGGGAATCGATCTGTTCAAACAGTAACTGGCTAATTGGGCGTTTATTACCAGTGATAGTTATATTCTCTGGATGGGGATCCACGCAGAAACGTTCTATTTATTGCTGATCACTAGGTGAGAACACAGTGTAGAGCGATATCTATAAAGCAGTCTGGTGAAGGCAGTTTGCATGTGAATGCTTCCGTGAATGCCAAGTAAGCTGGACCTCTGATTTTAGTAAAATGTCTATTATTTACGACTTTTCACACAACGGTGGATATGATTATTTGATGTTCAGCTAAACAGTTTTGTCAGAAAGGCTTGGAATTAGCGAAAGTTTCGATATGTGCCCTTATTCACCTGTCTTGAGTAAGCTTATCCAAGGCAATCGAAACGACGACTGTTTACGAACGTTCCTAACAAGATATGTTATTCAATGTCAAAAATTCACCTATGACATCACGCAGCCCATTGTCTTTGTTATACTCTCAGAACTAAATGCAGCTCTGACACATTAACACGTCTACCCTTTTGTCAACCAAATATATTATTATAGTAACAATCACGTCGTAACGCTGTGCCATCAGCGTCCAACTTGGTGTGTGTGCAGCGCATTAAACTATCATTAGGTGAGTTTAGCTCTAACCCTCCCCAATAAACTACTCAGAAATCTGATTTAACGATATATACTAATACCTGAGTTGAGAAAGTAAGTTGTTTCGAACGTGGAGTATTTTGCCGTCATTTGGGCTTCCTACGAAGTAGTCATGTCTCTAAGGCGTCGACCTCTTTGGATTTAGGATGTCAATGACCGAAAAGCGCTAGATCCTGTGACGTATGTTTTATTGGTGGATTTAAATTCCGTACCGCATTATAAATCAATTGGTTCTGTAATAAATCAACTATCTCACCAATCAAATATTGCGTTTACTTATTCAATCACGTCTTACAACTCTGTGATAATCTCCCGAAGTATTATTGAACTAACACATAACGTCACTGCTCCCTGTTGTGGTAAGTCAACTTTCCGCAGCATAGGTGACAGGCTGTCAATCTCCCCATAAAATCACAGGCTCTAATAGACAGAATAAATGCCAGTGAACAAATTCATTGTATTTGCCCTTGGTACATGAAAAGATTGTTCCAAACATTTTGTTTTCATTTTACAGCGAAACCAACGATACTTGTTGGAAATGTCATAGGTTTCCTCATAACAGTTGTGCGACGGTATCCCCGGGTGTTTGTATGACAGCTCTTCCATGATCTTATAGAATGATTGTGACAGTTAAAGTAGCATCAGATAGGATATTTATTACATTTGGCTGATTTTCGTAAAACATCGAATTTCAACCTCACCTTCATCCAGATTCGATGTTAAATGCCCGGGATCTATCGAAACGTGTGACATTTAGTCAATCCCTTTTAGGGAAATCCTAATTTACCTGACAAGTAGTTAAATGCTAAAATGATATTCGAATATTCACTGCAGAAAAATATACACACTCAAAATTGTCCAGGTTACAATCAGTGAGTGTAAACTGTAAATGGCAATTTGCTAGCCTAATCCGTTTTTAAACATTAGTGAAAGCAATTTATCATTAACAGTTTGTGCACGGAACCACCTTTCCGAGCGCGTTTTGGCTAAATATGATGTCTTATGCGCAGCCACGCACCAGAATTCCGGTTCATACTGCACCGCAAGCTTGTCTGGAGTGATCCAACCCGGGGGTGGTTAACTGAAGTCATTATCAGTTGGCGAAAATCTCAAGTGCGAGTCATCTGTGACCTCTAGAATAGTCTACAATTATATTTCGATAATTTTTATGTACGACCAATGTGCACTGGATCTATGGAAGAAAACAAATGGGAGAAACCTTCGGAGTTCTGTTTATTCTGTTACGGAGCAGAATTGACCCACTTATCAGAATTTTGTCCACTGACCTTAGGTTAACTTGCAACTGCGAGCTGACTGTGTTTGGGATGCAGTGGTCCTCTCCTACAGTGTGTACTCCAGAAGAGTGGTCGCCCATTCCGGGAGAACACACTGTCCCGGTCCTGACTGATTTTACCACTGAAGACCCACAATAGAGAGGACCTCATTCGAGTAAACCTCAAAAGTGGGTCGCACATCTACACACACCGATGGACAACGCCATTTGATCCTGAAATAAAGAATTCTCGTAGGCCCTTCTGTCTTGACAAGTGTCGAATTTTGCACTTGGAAATGCATACATGAACACTGCATGTCATTCAGGTATTGAGCACAAGGCCACCTGATTCACTCGACAGAAGAGTTAGTGGATACTCAGGAATTCTGTGTACGCTGTGGGCTATGTTGCTGTGCACGCTTAGCTGTTTGCGGCAGCCACTGACACACTCGGTGATGGCTGTAACAACTGAGTCTTCAGATTTTGATCTCATAGGTGGCTAGCGCGCTGGGTCCACTGCAACTTTCACACCACGACAGTGGAATTGGGATGAGATGGTCAACAAGAAAAACATTCTTGTCTCTTGTTGATAAAGTAAAAATTATTCGTTCGTAAAAGAATGGAGTTTCTGTGGAGGGGATTGTACCACAGTTCGTGATTGTGAGAAATGAGGCCAGCATCAAAACTAGTTCGAACCAGGAATCCTCGTGTCATTAAAAATCTGGCTTTCGTGTCTCGGTTGATGCGACGATGTAAACAGCTCTCTGTACGAATGGTTTCTCACTGCTCGTTGGAATCATCAATCGCAAACAAGAGTGCTACTACAGTATAAAGTAGTGCAACTGGCTCGTATTATGATGAATCATAGTACCTTTTCACATGGTCAATGGTTGATTTTACAAACTCCAACAGCCCCATAATATTAACTCGACTCTTGAACGACAAGGCCTCAGACGTTCCCAGTGAAATCCTATCGAAGTGGCCGGAAAGCTTCCCCCTACCTTGTGGAACAATAATATTTCGAAGAACAAATTTTACCTGTGATGTGGCTGCTGTTTGTTTCAAAACCACTCCAAAGTGCATACCAAGGTGCAAGACAGTTCAACCAATGACCATACACTGATGATTCAGCTTTCGGATGGATTCACATCAGAATTTCACACAGCCATCAGTGTGCTGTTTTTCACCCAATTCCTGACTTCTCTATCCGTCGAAAACGCCATCTGTATGGAGGATGTGGAAATATTAGTCTTAGAAGAAGAGGACGACGGAGAAAATATGGCTCTTTTCGAAAATGTTCCAAAAATTTGGTGAATCTCGACTGTGTTCGCCCTGCAATTGGGGGAAACACTGTACTGCCAACTAATTCATGACAAATCATTCTGGTCGATTGTCACATCACCCCCCCCCCCTCCACTTCCACTTCTCGTCTCCACCCCATCGACATTCAATAGTACATTCTTGCTACAAAATTCATCTAAATGAGATGTAAAATATCTACAATCCAGTATCGGTTCGACTTGGTTCAGATTTCCGATAGAAAACAAGCAAGTTCCGAGACATGTTTATTGTGGTCTGTGTGAGCGAAATTCCACAGATGCAATATTTGGTAAGCCCCTTCATTATTTTGATCAAATGAGTTCCGAACACACTGGAATTTGATCCACTCGGAACAGTAAACTGATTTTATTTCACAAAGATGTAATATATGTACCACCACCAATTGACCTAGGGAAGAAAAAGCATTCCTGTTTTACCACTGATACCATTGAAAATGTAATGGTTTGGTCGAAGCCAACTCCGATCCCTGGGGTGAATTCACTACTGTTGGGTTCTGAATATATATATATATATATATATATATATATATATATATATATATATATATATATATATATATATATATATATATATATATATATATAGACTTAGTGATTCGAGTGGACTGAATGTTCAGATGCTGTTAAAAGAGTAACACTTAGAAAAGTCACCTACTGTTCCTTTCATTTGTCAGTAATCTTCGACAGGTTTTAATCACACAGATCAAGTTTGCACTCATTTCGCCCGTGTAAACGTCATCATGTAATTTGTTATGCAGCCTGAACGTCCCAACCATCGAGAACCGTGAAGACACTGTACAGCTGTTTCATCATCATTGTTAGAAATCATCGTCAATGGAAATGCACGCAGCACTCATCGGGAGTCGAACCTACCTTTCCTCTCTCTCTCTCTCTCTCTCTCTCTCTCTCTCTCTCTCTCCTTGGATTTTCTTTTGACTGAACTTTTCAACCAGCGCACTGAATCCTGCTTAACCCTAGCCTACAAGACTGTACAAAATTCGGCATAAATGTTACTTCTTGACTTAATATTTCGTTGTTCTCATTCATTCACGAGATCTGAATTCCGGCACCTTTCTTCAATAGTTAGAGCACGTATAAACTTTCCAGTGACCGGTAACGGACCAACAAAGAGAAGACTAAAAGGGGAATTACTCTCCAAATTTGGTTGACTTTTTTTCTTCTATCTCACTCCGATATACCATGAAATGGACCCAATGTTGCATAACTTGTTCGTTTTACCACAGTTTTGTCAGAGTCCCTTGGACTGGAATGCAAGAATATTGCCAGCAAAAGTCTGTCTGACAAATACGAGTCACGTTGATAGGTTTATAATCAGCCCTCTTCTGGTACTTTTCCCACCGCATTTTTCCTTCCCGCTTTTGACTGGAATTCCTGCTGACAGATGGCAACCGAGGAAGCAGTGCTCGATTTATGACTGATCATTGTGTGAACTTACCAACTATGGTGGACCTTTTCTCAGTCGCGTACCATACTTGATTACCGAGTAAATTTTTTCCTAAACCGTTATAAACAGAACCGACAAAACCGGTGCACGATCAATTGTTCCAAACTGATTGAACTAAACACAACAAGTGTAACTAAGCTGGTTTTCTGAATCTCCCCCGTTTCGAATAAAATGTTCCATTCAGTTTAAAATCATCGGCCATCGAGGAATTCGAGATCAACCGATTATTAGGGATATGGTTTCTTATCCATTTTACAAAACTATGGTTCACGTAAAACACATTTGTTTTGTTCGCATTTTCAACAATGGACGACAGCGTTTCATATACAATCCAGTGCTTTCAAATTAACATTCGTTCGTCCTTCGGATGATCATGAAGCAATGGAATCAAATCTTCTGTGAAGTTCCAAATTAATCTAACATTTGTAACTTTATAGCAAACAGTGGTTACCACAGGTTCATAATTTGTGCCCAAAAGCACCGCCCGAATCTGGTATGGGGCACGTAATCAGCAATAATAAGGTTTAGAAGAAGGATTCTGGAGGCACCACAAAATTGGCCAGATCAATTTTTCAATCTGTAATGCACACCTCATACGACTGGCTTCCTCAATGGGCGCTGTTCTCTGAGACAGATCTGTGTTTTCAATGCTCGACCTGACAGACGAGTACGGATGAACAAACCGGTGCACTTTGTCTTGTACACGCTAAACAAAATGATCAATTGTTTTTAAGTCGATGAATTGCACGCGTTTGAACTCAACCTCCTGTTCGTCGCCTTTGATTGTCGACTACGTATTTTTTCATGCCCTATTTGTAGCATATCCCCCTCTCGACGATATTGTGAGCTATCAGTCCAAATCGGACGCTGAAAAAAACCAAGTGATTGTAAAAATTAAAACGACGCAGTTGACCCGGTTGATAAGTATGTGAGATGTTT
Source organism: Fasciola hepatica (assembly GCA_948099385.1). NCBI lineage: Eukaryota > Metazoa > Platyhelminthes > Trematoda > Plagiorchiida > Fasciolidae > Fasciola > Fasciola hepatica. The sequence goes on from CANUEZ040000048.1 coordinate 16,800,440, forward strand.
TTATTTGGATAGGATTTCATCGTGCTGTTGAGTCGTTAAGCCGTCTGAATACACTCAGTTCATAAAATAACAAAATAGCGTTCAACTCTGACCAGTGAAGCTGGCCACATTGAACCATATCAGATTTCGCAGTCTGGTTCGCATAACTTTTATTATGACATGGGAAGTCACAGGGAGCCTAAATTCATTTTCAACCTAGAAATCGACCAAAATGCAAGGGTTGGAATAATCTTTATGACTCTTTGGATCAGAGTTCCAGCTTTCTATTTTCTGTCCTTTTCTTACCCCAACCATTTTCAAATGGCGACATGTTTTTGAGCTTATACGCACCATGTGCGCCTTGGGTCTGGGTGGTGTTCCTTCTGCTCTCCTCAAAGGTGGATCCAGTTTTTTGGCAGACGCGATGATATCCGTTGCAAATCAATCACTGAGGGGCATTGCTATCACCGGTTCATGAAGGCTTGTCGTTACTACTTTTATTTCAAAAGCCATCAAGTCAATAGTCGGCAGGAAACGCTTTTGCCCTAACTGAGAAGTCTGTCCTCACCAGAAAGTCCCTGATGATTCTTTTCAGTTTGCACAATGAAACTAAACTTTTGCACTGTTGACTCTGCCGTCTCCCTCGTTCATCTTGTCGTTACATCGTTCAATGATGAATCAGAGTCAAGCAGGTAGAAATCTTAATTACTTTTCTGCGTTTGATCCAACCCTTCAGACACGGGATTTCATCAAATGGAAATCATTTGAATTCCCACAACGTAGGTTTGACTGGCTATCTATCTGATCATTTCACTGAAAATGCCGTGAACCAAATTAGGGAAACATCCTTCCAAATTCTTGATCAGTCATTTCAGACTGCCTCAAGGCATCTTTATTTTTCCATACCAGTGTTCTATGTACATCAGTAACATTCTCGTAAACTCTTCTGCTAAAATCTTAGTGTGTTCAGATGATGTCATTCCGTGTTAAACCAGCTGCAAATCTTCCGAGTTCAATATATTCAAGGAAAATCTGTGAAATGTTAGACACTTTTCCATCTAATATGGTCTCAGCTATACATACTGAAATATTCTCGGTGCATCTTTTGGACTTTCAATTTCATTTTCCCCTCAGAAAATGTGACCAATAAAAACGGTTTCTTTTCTGGAATTTGAAGAAATGACAATGGGTGATCCACGCACATTCTTGTGTTAGGAAACTGTGCCGTTTATCCTTCCCCGTTCGCTAATTCAGACAGTTCCGGACCTTATAACCAATCCTGTCCACTCACCTCTCTGAATATGTTCTCCTTTACTTGTTCCAGAGATTTGTCGTAATGTCTAATGATAATCAATCGTGTCCCCCAATCCCTCTTCAGAAATTGATCTTTAAACCTATTGGCAGACACGTCCAAATGTGCATGACATTCACCCACAAAATGCACGTAGATAATGCTAACTAATTCCACACCAGTCCGTTTTTCTCTTAGTCCCATAGAAAAACACACTTTCAGAAGTCAATTTTGTCTCACAGACCTATTTATAATTCTTGTATTCCCTATTCGGCTCGTGCATAGACGAACAAAAGGAGAGAGAATTGTAATTGAGTTGTGGACAAATATCCACGCCCAAATGTCAAGCTTTTCCGCTCGATTTTATACATCCTTCGAAATTCGACTGTGGTGACTTGTTGAACAAACGTATTCAACTGAGAAAGCAGACACCCGAGCTTGCAAAATTCATACAAATACAAAGGCAACTACCGAGAAGCAAAGACGGAATCCGCCATACCTAGAGTGCGGTTACTCGCACACCAAACAACGAACAAGTCTACTTTCAAACTAGCTGTCCTGTTATTTACTAAGTATGAATGAGATTGACCGATTGTTTTTATCACATATCGAAAAAAGAGAAGTAAACGGTCATTATTGCTAGGTCTGAATAGGAAGATATCAGTTCAGCTCACCTACCGGTTCATTGGAACCAATAGTCATTGAACTTGCCAAGGAAAGCGATACCTCGGGGATTCATTATCAGAAATTTATCCTGAGCACCTTTATTGTTCTCCAAGAAAGTGAACAAATTCCTGAGCCTTTATTCTTGATAAATAGTTGCTAACCCGATCTAGAATACGCCTTTTGGACTATGTTTTTGCGTATGCTTATGTAGACTTAAAATCAAGTGTGGTGCCCATGCAACAACTACACTGATAACAGTTGTCCTTTTCTTCTCTTGGGGGGGGGGATAAAGTGGTACCTACCGCAAGATGGAGGTCAAGTCTTACGTGAGTTTCGATTTTCATTCATCAGACAAAGATTTCGCAATGTCTTTTCTACCTTCAGGCTATGGTTGGAAATATCTGTTTGTCGAACTTTGGATGAGGAGTCTTCGGTTGCAAAGAAAGCGGGTTAGTCTATCACCAACCGCAACTACTTGTGACATCGATTTAACTTGTATTCTTCTACGTTAGAACGAGTGTACAGTGCAATGTTTCGATTTGTTCCACTTTTCCGTGGGCGATTTTTGGACCAATCTATCTAGGTTATGGTGGTTCGAAAGTGTGCTGCGCAGAGTCAAAACAGACTCCCGCGAAATGCATGTACCAATTAAACCGCTAGCTTTGATGGGGGCTGTGCACCAAATAACAGAAAGAGTTGAAAGCCTGAACTACCGAGTGAAGTCAGGTTGACGTCGAGAAAATTAGCCAACCGGTTGGTTGGAAGCAATAAATGAGATGACCAACTTTTTTTGCCGGTACCACGACCTACAAGACTGTGCTCCGTACATCGTTATTCGTTTCTTCTCACTTTTGTCGTAGTTAACAGTGAGACAGAAACTGAACCCCACCCACAAATTATCCAAAACGAGTATTACCAATACCTGAACTAATACATTCTCCTATTGCCTACCGATTTCCTAATAGCAGCCAGCACACTCAGAGTTTTAAACTCCCATAAAACCATCAAATGACCAAGGAACCACACATCAGTTACCAGACTCCTGTAGCATACCCAAATAGATACGTCGGGATAAACACCTAGGGTGAAGTTTAATCGGATTTTTTCTTTGAAAGTGTCTAAACTCGTTACTCTACGAGTGACCGACGGCGAGACAAATAGCCACATACACCAAATACTTACAGGGTAAAAAATGGAGAATACCGTCGAATGAGAGTGCTCATCGAAAATAACGTTTCGAAATGTTTCGAAAACGAAAATTGACAGTCATAGAATGACATTTACCTCACAAACACGACTGAGAAGAAATGTCACTTCCTTTTCGGTTGATGAAGAACTAAGATATCATATAGTTTGCCCTTGTTCTGTGGTGGGCCTCGTAGTCTACGTCTATCATTGTTATGTGGGTTACGCGTAGTTCCTTGGTCCGAACCGCTGATTGAATCCGACGATAATTTGGGCAATGCAACCGCTGTCTTTGTCACGTCATGCTTGGATTCTTTCCCATTTCTAGTTGTATCAAGTCCGTTTCTTTTCCCGGTTGCCATGGTCGAGGCATTGACTCCTGTGTGCGATTGAATTGGAGGAAGAAAACAGGGCGTTGCAACAGGCTGACGTTTCCTGAATGCGCCTTCTTTTGCATTGCGTGGCAGTGAGGATACGCTAGCTTGGTAATCAACTTGATTCATCATGAATGACGGGGAGTGTGCACGAAAACACCTGACCGTCGATGTACTACTCTGAACACGAGTGTACATTGGAGTTTGAACTTTGTTGCTGGGCGTCCGCGTAAATAGCTTCCGATCCCCGGGCATCATTTGCTCACCGGGTGATTGGTCAGACGTATTCAATTCACCAACTGAATAATCTTCTTGGCTAGATTTGTAAATGTCCGTAGAGCTGATCGCCACCGATTGCTGTAACGTTGGTGTTGGTGTGGCGAATGACGGGGATGGCTCGCTGGGCTCCGCAGAAGAAAGGGATTGAGTCACAGTCTTTCCAACCGGCAACCGCTCCCAGTCGAACATTTGCTTTGAATTTACTCGATGTAGATTGATATGTCCATCAATCTGGTTTCCACGCGACTCTCTAACCGGATACGGTGTGACGCTCGTGGAATTCTGGGGAGAGTCATTTGACGGGACAGATTGAAGCGGGTTATCTTGACTACGCAACCCTGGTACGCGATCCAAAATAACCCTCTTGAGCGTTTTCTTTGAGTCACGCATTCCGGGAAAATGAATGCTTGATGCACCCAAATGCTGAACGGCAGCTTGTACATTCCACTCTTCAAGTGATTCATTTGGAATGGGACTGGTCACCTCCATCGTGTAGTAGCTTGACTGAACTGGCTCCGTTTGACCCCGAGCCTCGCGTCTGTACTCAACTTTGCCGTGTTTCAAACTTCTTGTGCCTGATTCACAAAGTAAGTCAGTCTTTTGGCTCTTTTTCTTCGAAGTATTTTCATACAGAATAGGCGATTGAAAATCTGGATGTGTCTTTAACGCAGACGTTTCCGATAGATTGTTCATAGTAGACAGCCTTTTGTCCGGGGAAATAAAACGGTACGGGATCCCACGAGTCAGAGTTCTACAGTCCGCTAACGAAAATGTATCACTGTGAGCGCTACTATTGGTCTCGAGATGAATAAGTGACGCTGCGGAATTATGTACACATTCCGGTTTCCAACTTTCCTGGGAAGCTGACACCCGGGAATGACTGCATTTTGTCGGAGGTATGTGATGAGTTGGTTGAATGATTGGCTCACTTACGATATCGTTCATACTGAGAAATCTCTCCACAAAAGCGTCATGTTGACCATTATCATCAAGTAACGGATTCTGATCGTCAACGTATTCCACTGCCACTTTACGAGTCGTACGGGAGGACGGAATGCATCGACCTGATGTCGATTTTTGCCTGCGTTCTTGACAGCGTTGTTTCTGACTTGTTCTCGAACGGCCGGACTGGACTGGTACGCCCATTCTGATTTGTAAATCTTCACTCTTCTTTTTGCTGTCAACGTTTTTTTCCAGAATTGTTATTTCCGCCGGCATTTCATTCTGGGACGGTCTTCTTGGTTCACTTTGATAAGGATGACATCCGCCTATCGGAGTTTTATGTGTGATCTGTATATGTATTTCCCCCTTCAGTGGATCGTGTTCGCAAGCTGGATGTCGAATTGTGTGCATATTTATCAAATGGGCTGCTCCCGATTCATCTCGGCCAACAAATGTCTGTGCCTCAACCACAGTCGAATCAAAATTTAGTTCCTGTGTGTTCGTTGGACTAGGTGCCTGATAATCGAAATTATTGGACGGTTCGGCTGGTTTGTCTGCAACAAACGGAACCAACGCGGTGTTTTCCGCTATAGCTGCCGGGTCGGTTTCAGAGAGTAGTTCATTTTTCATTTCATTTATTTCGGCCCATTCGCTGGGAGGATCAGGCATAGGAATTTTTGATTCTGCTGAAGGTAATTCCAGTGTGATCGATTTTCGCTTCGCAGACTGGTCCGAACCTTTTCGTTCATTTATTTCCAAAGGTGGTTGTGCCTGTGTGGCATCCATAGTTTGTCCAGTGGCAGCACACCCCATAATTTCGGAGGGCTGTTCTTTTTGGAAAACCTCATGTTGTACCTGCAAATCTCCAGCTACGCACCTGGGGATAATGATCCTTGCTCGTGATATTGGTGTAATCCATGGGCTTGGGTCTGGAATAATGTATTCCGCCAACGGGGGTACTTGTTCTGGTCTGGGTGCAACTAGTGGGGCTTTGTCATGCTGATTCAGTGCAGGAGCTTTTGAGCATCTACAGCCCATCTTATCAGACCATTATATTCAATGTGGAAATTATACTGAGGTTTTTAAAAGTCGGGAATGGTTTCATCGATCCAGGCATTACTGATCACGTGGTTTTATTCGCGCCTGTAGGTGTATGGTACATATAAGATCCGAGTATGATGTTAAATAGAAGAAAAAACCAAGAAAACAATTTCTATGTGTGGCCCGTCCGATAATAATATGAGCTATTTGAACAACGGTCATTAGTGGCATGAGAGAATTATGTGGAACTAGATTTTTGTGATCTAATTTTGGGATTATACAGATATCAAGAGAATGGTTTTCGCAAGCATATTTGTTTGTCAAAATGGCATATAGGATGGGATTTAACCATTAAAATAATAAAACGAACTTATTCAACATTTTCAAAGTAAACAGGCTTACGGTCTAGTCATATTCTGAAAGGCTCAGAGATATGCTTAGTTCAACGCACCAAGTTACTGGTCAAGTATGAATCAAACAGATTACCCCAGGGTGAATCAGACCACGTCATTGTATTGAAAGCGAATGAACACTTCATCTTGTGTGGAAATTTCTCTCTGTAGCAATATTTACAAGTCTATTTCGCCTTGAAGGGCTCTGCTCAACAGAAGTGATTGTTTCTTTTTCGAGAAGTGTTGAAAACTCCCCAAAATCTCTCCCAAAAGTTGGAAAACAACAGACTTGTGAAAATGTTGTAGATAAAATTACGAAGATATTTCCGAATTTTTCAGCAAAGTTCTCTAACTACGACCAAGACGTTTTGGAAATTGCGGGACACGGTCTAAGATGGTAATGAATCACAATTCGTTGCTGTGATACCTAAATCTGAATTTCAAAATGGGTTCACGTTCTACCTTTTATAGAATATTCTTTTGTAATGTACAGGCCTACGAAAAGATTACTGTTACTGTATTAGGAAAATGACGTATGTTGACTCCGCGCACGGAATTAGAATGATACTCCTCCTTCTGTGAGCCCCCGAAAGATTGAGATACGCGTAAAGCCCCGGATCAAACGTTATGAACACCGAGACTGTCTGGGTATACGGTTCTATTAATTAATAGTCGATCATTAAAATTAGTGAATAATACAAACCTCAATTCGTGAGGTATCTCGGATATGATAGTCTTTCAATGCACCCTTCCGAAATGAGGCACGTCTTTCGATGCAAGAATAATGAGTGAAATTGTTCAACACACCAGAGGGGAGTAAGACAGCGGCAGCTGTGTCCAAAGGGTTGCCTACAATGGCAACAGGCACCGTCAATTCCGGTGCGTCAAGGCAGCTGCAGCTGTGTCAAGGCGCGTTCGATACAGCGCTCGCCTGTGTCCAATGTTACCAGTGTACCTGGTCACCGGCAATCAAACGAAATGTGATCAAGGTCAACATGTGACACGCGTGAATAAGACAGAGATTACAGTGACATGCCGCTCAAATGGGGACCAATCAAATGAAGGAAGTGAGGTGCACACGAATGAACCACGCAGTCAAGTGTTTGTGAACAGTCATTCATGCTGGGTGTTCGTGAATGCGCTTGTGTTTAGCGAGCGACTCAAAATCAAACCCAGTTAGACGGAAAGGGTCGAGGGCAAGAATGATCTGGAACAGAGAACAGAAAATCCGTGAACCGCCCGCCAAGTGGTGTGTGTGTGTGTGTGTGTGTGTGTGTGTGTGTGTGTGTGCATGTATGTGTCAACGCGTGTGCAATTAGCCAGGCGAGTGAGAACGGCGTTCCGGATCAGGCCAAAGGCAGCGTGTGCTGTGTCAATTGTGCGTATGTCAACGACATCGAGGTCCGACCAGTGAGGAAAATAAGTATGACCTAGACACAAGGGTCATGATTCCAGCAAAATAAGCAACATCGGACGGCCTAAGATACGGTGACCAGATGTGAAATAAACGACGGCGAAGAGGGTCACCTAGGCACCGAAACACGTGATCCACAGGCACCATGGACAAATCAGAAGTAATCAGGGACAACTCAATTAATCTGGTTAGACGCCTAAACAGACTTACCAACCTAGATATTCTTTCGAATGATAAAATATTATTTCCCGAGCGAAATTATACTCTATATTGAAAGTATATGTAAGCTGTAGGAATTCCGAGATAATCTAATAGACAACGTTTGAGATATGGTTTATGCTTTGGTTCTGAACAAGCCGAATCATAGATTTTGTCATACTAATTGAAACATTAGCCGAATTCGTTAAATTTTGCCGCCTTTTGCTTGTTAGTTGCATGCTAAATGGTGTTCATTTGCATGTGCAAAAGGCACGTTTCAATCAATTTCGCCGTCAATCTGACATTCGTTTGTTCATAAGGAAAGAGTGAGCATGTGCTACGGCAGATTGATGAGCTTTACCATATGGCTGTGACAGGTAGCAGACACAACATAGTAAGTGGTCGAGAATCAGTACGTCCACATAAGGAATCGAACTTTGTTACGAATTTTTTTTGTTTGCGAGTAAGCGTTACAGGCGGCCGCAATAGGAATATGGTGATTTAGCAAGTATTTTGAGAGACATGGCCCAGTGCAGCTTCGTCGCCACAGACGTTGCAGAGCTCCAGTCAATCAGAATAGGCGTGAATAGGTTCAAGAAAACTCCCGGTGAATGGTTAACCTCTGATCCATCAATTATTTCCTTTCATGCAACATCTTTATGAAAATCCATTCTAACGTGCAATTCCGCAGCCTTGGTATCCTCGCTATAACGATTTGCATAGTGATGGGTTAGGGCAATCCTGGCATTTTCTAGATTCCAGCATTGTGAACAATACAAGTGGTTTGGAGTTACGGATCTTTACATAGTTGAATACCTGAGTCTGACAGCAAGGAAATCCGAGATAGAGGATTGGATTGAACCTTTCGAGCTATGGTTCAGCGTACGCAAGAATATGAACAAGGAGAATCAGATTTTGTTTGTGACGGCTGGCGGCCGTTCATTGTAAGTGGCACCCGAGAGCACCTGCTTCAGTTTCATTCGAAGAGTTGAAGGCTCTGCCTTTGGGCCACGCTAATTCATTCAGTTTCCAGGGGGCAGAGAGGGACAAATTTAATTCACTGGTTTGTTGTCTCAGGATGAAGTTCCGTGAGTTCATCCTCATACAAGTGCTGGCTGTGAAGTATAATCTCGGAAATCAGCTGAAGATCCAAATTCAGACCGAATAATTACTGGTATAGATCATCCGGAGCTGTAGAAGACACCAATACTGAAGCTGGACATGACATTTTCTGAGGCGCGGTCAACGTGTAATCACACTGATGACACCTCCAAAGCAACAGCCAAACACTCCGTAGTGCATTGCCAACGCTTTCGTGTGCCAGGCAGTTCACGTTAAACTCCTCACTCAAAGTCCACAACAACGGCTGTTCTTGAATAACTGCTTTTCGTGCGGTGAAGTCCATCTCCGTTCCACATACTAATTTCGTAATGCAGTATGTTATTAATGTGGAAAGGCTGGTCACATCCCTAAGGTGTGTAACCAATCCCGATGCAATGTGACGAATGCGACCCCCGATGATTTGAAAGATGATGCAAATCCAGTGTACACATTGGAAGTTGTGAGTTATTCTAACCAATTCTTGTCCAAATTAGTCCAGTTCGAATGCGACTTACGGCATCATCTCCCTGCGAATACTGGAATCTGTGATTCTATCATTTCCAAAGCAGTGTTCGACTTCATCAAGCCCATCGTTTTTGTCCTGCCCACTGAAGCGCTTATTCGTGGTGTTAGTGGTCATCGCCTTTCACTGTTGAGTGAAACCACTTTGATTTTTTAGCTGTAACGCGAGCATGTCCCGATACAATTCCTGGTTTTAGTGGATAGTCTGTCAGTCCTGGGTTCGAATGTAGTCTGTGCCCTGGACCAATCAATTACCCTCCAGGCAACATCCGGAGCTCCGGTGGACCAGCTTATTCTCCAGAAGCTTATCGCACAATGCACCAACAACAAAAGTGGCATGATGGTTGAACTCATGAATTTGGAACGTGTAATGACCCAGTGTTCCTTAAACGAAGAGTATTGCCGTACGGTCAGCGAGATGGTGTCCTAAGAGCTTATTAAGATGGAACGGGACGATGTTGTTACACACGTGACTGGATCCACATGGGCGATCCCAACTGTGATGGCGATGAACGGCAACAAACAGACAAACCGAACTTGTAGCAATCATCGGTTGACTTTAAAGCTTCGGTCACTTAGATGCGCAGCAACTAACGTGTGTCGCGTTTGGCTCATACAGTCATGCTCACACATGCATGCATGATCTACACCCCGTGCCATCATGGACACACGCCTGCAATCGTACATACACGTACACAGTTGACGTTTGTCGTGCTTCGTCCAATCAGATCGTACCACGTGTTGCACGACCTTACGCAGCCTAATCCGATTGTACAGTTGCCTTGAGCGTTCGAATGCACACGGCCCTGTCTCATGCATACGTGTTGGCATTTTCACTTGCTTGCCCGTACGTGCGTTTGCCGTAACAATGTTACCGGATACACGTTCACTCATACAAGCGTGCCTTTCATCTGAATACTCAATTGTGGTACACAAAACCATGGATCCGGAGGACTTCATAAAATGCGTGCCTAGTAGCAGGTACATTTCGAAATTTGGCCTGCCTGAAGAATATTTGCCAAATCGTTTGCACACATAGTCAAAAGCACTGGCAACCATGGCCACTCCATGGGGCATTTTCCAGTGCAATTTATAACCATTTGGACCGCAATTATCGTCCGGGATCTTCCAGACTGCAATCGACGAATTGGTTCACGGTATCGACGGGGTGGTGGCATAGCAGGATGATGTGCTTATAGAGATCCAAAAAGAAGAGCACGGTTGTCGATTGCAACAGCTGCTGTGGAAAGAAGTATATCGATCAAAACCTCGGTGTCAATTCGGTGTCACTGAATCGGATTTCCTCGGTTTCACTGTTAGTAAAAATAGGTAATAACCGGATCCATATCTTTTCAGACCACTGTTATGCCCCGAATTCGGTAAGCAGAAGGAAGACACACTCGTACGGATGAATATGTATCCAGTAGCAACATACGGCAGGCGCAAGTACAAGCAACTATTTGAAAACGCAAACACGTAGGCAAGTGCATGAGTCGGTGTTGTATGCAAGCGAGAGCGTAAGCCAAGTGTACAATCAGATTAAGCCACGTAACGTCGTTGGACACGTGATCAGATCTGATTGGTCAGTGCCGTCGGGGAAGAAGTACAAATAGAGTCAACTATGTACGTGTACGACTTCAGGTGTGTGTCCGTGAGTGCAAAGGATTAGGATCAAGTGTGCATGTGCGATTGCCTGTTTGGGCACATGACTGTTCAAGCCAAACACAAAAACCACTAATCGAAATCACATCACCTAAGAATCAGACACACCTACGACCGACCCTGGGGTACGCGGAGCATTATTCCTGATGCATCCCGAACTTCGCAACACGAGTGAAAGGTTGGTTTAACCTTTCCAAGCTGTTTCCTTTCTACGTGCGTTCACTAGTCCTTCTCATTACGCTTGGACCACCTGTCCGTTACAGAGGCACTCTGCAATATGCCACAACGATCATCGGGGCAATGTTTCGCACAACCCGTGGGAAGGAGAACGCTACAGGTAGGAAGAAAGTGGTTAGTGTATATTGGAAAAGCGAGCGTGTGGCGTGCACGGGCAACGTTCAAGTGGCCACCGCGCTTGGTGGCGCGAGTTCACATAAACATTGATGTGTGTTAAACAAATAATCAGGGTTGAATACCACTACACGATCCCGGTTGCCGGATGTGTGGTACTGGGACGAGCACTGTGAGGAGACACCACGCGTCTTTCTACAAAATATTCCCGAACGGCCAACACTAGCTCTATTAGCACCATCAAAACAAACCATACTTATCGCGGATGCATCCGAAGTGGGGATAGAAGCAGTTCTGAAACAGGACAGATGTCCATTGGCCTGCATCTCACCCCTTCATACTGTTGCAAAAGAATTACCACCCAGTTCCGCAGTGTTGGCATTCTCGCTCTTCCGTTTAGCCTAGTTAAGCGATGAATCTCTTCCGATACGCTTTCAGGTTGCACTTTGAGCATAGTACAATAACTCAACACTTTGTTGGGCTTAGTGTTCTGTATCTCAGATGTTTTATCACATGAATGATGTTCTGTGATTGTTCTGTTCTTTTTGCATCAAGAACAGAGAATTCGTGTTGCTGTAATGTATCCAAAATGACTTTTCGCAGCCGGACTTGTGCTCTGCTGATAACAAATATCCTGCTAATGGTGATACTGGTTTCGTGAGTCTAACGGCTTACACAACCTCCTGTAATGTCAGCATTGTTGACGCAACTTGGAATACGTTCAGCCACATAGTTACGTAACCGTTTCTCTTCTGATAGAGGTTCATTCGCGGTCATTTCAAATTCCCAGATGACATTGATTTGCATGGGTATTCTCACTGGAGCAGTTGATATCCTGGTTGTAATGGAGCGCAATACTGTGCCGTTAGTCTTCAACAGAAGCCGCTGTAACTTGATTAAGTTATTTACGAAACTTTCGGGAAGCGGTAGATTACAGTGAGCATAACTCCATCGTAAACAAAAGCAAAATCACATTTCCAATCCCGAAATGTCTAGGCGTACATGCGCTTTTATCGTTTTCACAATGGTCCATTGATAGGAACGACTAAACTGCCTTAATCACTGGAAAGCCATAGAATCACTAATTATACGGTTTCGTCTTCTTCGGAAGTCATTTTGACCCCCCCCCCCCCCCTCTTCTCCCTGGAAGATGATAGCAGCTTTACGTTGGTAATGCTGGATAGATGCTGAAGCAAAACAAACTGTGAAGATACAATTCCCAAAATGCTTTGTTGTGGAAAATCATTCATAAGGAAACTATTGAAGCTATCTATTACTACACGCCATTGCGCTTTTTAATTCGATGTCGGTCAGTGTCTTCCCTATGATGTTTAAAAAATAATCGTCATCTCATCAGCCAGGTAGTGCCATCACCTTTTCATATTATTTCTCGTCCATAATTCTCGTTTTACCTTAAATACCTTTCTCTATGGTTGCAGAATATAACCGCGCTTCCTACGTGGGATATGCTCTTAAGCACACACACACACAAACACACACATACGCACAAAGAAGACGTTGGCTATCGAGGTCACCTAGCTCGGTCTTATTTTTGACCACACTAATCCGTTCTTAGTCCCGTCGTTCAATTACGCAATCTACCAGGTGAACTGTTTTGTTTTAGAAAATCGAAGTGTCATTATCTCTGAGCGCTCAGTTCAACCGTGTCATGACGGGACAGAGACGTTTCGTGGGAAGACGACGAGTGACCTTGAACAAGTTACTCACTCGCTCATGTTTGAAGAGTGGTGCGATTGTTGGCTTCACCTGAAGTCTAAATAATATAAAGAGGTGGAAATGTGCACTATAACACCGACCGAGATCCATCGGTTTCTTTCGGCATGCGACCTACATCATCATCAAACGACAGATCGAGAATGACTTCAGGTTTTTTTGTGGCTGCTCGATGACGATGGGGAAAGAAAATGAAGTATGATAACAGATGCCAGTGCACAGAAACACGACTTAATAGGAATAGAACAAGGTGACTCACAGTTCGTCCACAATTTTCAGCAAACTGATATCAAATCGAAAGCTCCTCGAGTTCGGCTCAATGAAGCCTTCGGGCAGGTGATTGTGCGTTGTTCGAACGGGATGCTAATAACTCCAGTGCTGGCAGCCGAGTCGCTGTACATGTCCGGACTTCTGTTGGTCAGACATTTGGATGACTGAATTACACTATGTTCACTCATGTCTGCCAAATGTCGCACCCTCAGAAAGTGGATTAGGCGTAGTCCGTCCCCTTGGCTATTCTCGGGATTTATAGCTAACCTGTGGTAATTTACAGTTATAAAGGCTTATATTAATCACGAATCGGTGAGGAAAAAGGTTTGGTCTATGCTGTTAGGCGAATGCATCACAGTCCCTTGAAACTAAGGTCAGCTGAAATGTCAAAGTCCAGTCTACCACGACAGTGACCGGTGAATCTGGAATTCAGGCCTTTGTCCTTTTTGAGGTGATAAGCAGTTGAGCCACTTGACTACCTCAGTAGAGTGAACATAATGATTCACCTTAACGATTACATGAGGCAGGCAAAACAGGGTTCAATACTGGCCTTGTCTTAACTACCAACTGTCTTCAATGAACATTCCAGCAGCCCTAATTTGCAAGCTTAAGGCCGGAGAAAACACCTGTCGTTGGGATGATGGATACCAGTCACAGCCGTTGACAAGGGGCCAATCAGCCTGTTCGCCCAAGTTGCATATAGGCTGCGTTATCGACCGATGAGTGAATCATGGCCACCTGCACGCACAAAGTCCCGTGATCGGCAGCATTCGGTTATCCTCTTAAGGTAAGTCTAAGAGTTCGTATATGATACTTAGCAGATAATGGAATTCACGGTTTATAGTAGAGGCGGACAGAAGATTCTCTACCAAGGCCACTCTTATACGGTAGACAAAACTAACGGAGACTTTACCTACTGGAAATGTGAGCAACATGGTCGACGTAGTGGAAGGCTGAAAACGCACGAACACACGATTGTAGATAGTATCAACCAGTCACATCCTCCTGATGCAGCACAATAAACGTGTGGCGTCGTCGTCAGAGGAAGCGACTTCGTGTTTGGTTTTCCACTTGAGACTGCAGGCGCTTTGCCGAAGAAAGAAGTCCTGTCTCAAATGGTCAGAAACAAACGCATGGTTCCGGATGCTGATTTATTATCAAAATCTCTAATGAAAATTATTCGCGGAGAAAATTTCGTTCTTCTCATTTGTTCTGATTTGACTATTTTAGCCACATGCCGCAATTTGCAGCTGCTAAAAGGTAAAATCGCTGGTAGAGCGATGGAACATTTGACACGACGCCTCTGGACTACCCGCTGTACATAATCCACGCAATTTTGAGTGGGAATCACACAGTTCCGTTGGTTTATCGTATTTTCAGTAGCAGAAGGCAAGCCACATATGACGTTATTTTTGAGACACTGAAAGAAGTAGAACCAGAAATCAACCTTGCTTGCGTAACAACTGATTATGAGAAAGCTGCAATCAACAACATTCGAAGAAACATTCCAAGCGCTAACACCTATGGGTGTTTCTCTCATTTTGGACAGTACCTATGGCAGAAAGTACAGTCGTTGGGATCGCAAAGTTGGTACGATAGGGAAACCAATGCTATCATCGTGAAATCATTTCAGGCTTTCGCATGTTCCAGTAAGAGAAGTGTTTATCTGTTTCAGTGACCTATTATCAAACCTTGAGACTGAAACCCAGGGCGTCATTTTAGGTCTCCTGCCATGCTTCGAATGGACTTGGATCGGAAAATTCGACGGTGGAAATATGCGAAGACCGAAATACGAGCCGAGGTTGTGGAATGTGCGAGACAGCTTGAAACATGGTGTCCCACGAACAACTCACTCGGTTTGGGGCTGGCAAATGGGCTATGAACAAAGAATGCCAATGAAGCACCCCACTCTACAGGAGTGTAGTGGAAGGAGTCAGCAACCAGACCCTGGGGCTTGGAGTGGAGAACCACATAAGGTCCCAATAGAAGTTGTACTATCGAAACTCTGTTTTGACTGTGGATAATAGCCAATCTGCGGCAAAGTACGAGCAACTCCTTCTAAAGTTGGTCCAGGAAGGTTATTGCGCGGTAATAGTTTCACGTAAGTAATCCGAAAAAAAGTAAAGAAGTAAAACGCTGAATAACACCTGAGATGGTAATTAAGAGACTTCACAAGTTATAACAGATTTCGGTTCTGTGGGATCTATTGAAAAGGCAACCTTGTGGTGATGAGAGTAGAGGGACATAGCTTAGATCGATGACGGGATAGAAAAGCGCGTTCGGACCAAACCAGACGATCAAGGAAACAAATAAATAGCTCTTCCAGGAGTTCAAATTTGTTCGGACAGGAAGAAAACCTTTCACATTTTTCCGACACTGAAGTAGGTAGACATTCTAAAAGGTTGATAATATTGCATAGATCGTTAGTTACTAAACTACAAGTATTGGTGTTCTTGCTAATCAGAATACTCTAACTATATACTGGAATGCAGAGGGAAGAGATTTGGGAAGAGAACGTATTGAAGAATGTCTAATAACAGTTACGGTAAGATTAGCAGCTATTCACTGACGGGAAAATCAAACTGTCAACTCGTTCAAACTCAATTAGGTCACAAAACAACAGTCTGCTCTCTGATTCGTTTTCCTCTAAACCAGAAATAATCAGCTCTGCTTTTGAGCGAATATTTCCATATAGTTGACAACAAATGCGAAATTTTTCACCTCAGCTATATATGTCTCATTCTGTGAAAGTGTAGTACAAGTAATGACATGGCTTCCACCCTTATGTTCTGTCCACGTTGAGCCTAGCAGAGCTTAATCGTAGTTCTTCATTCCATTTTTTTAAATTATCTATTCGGTCTTATATTTCCATAGATCTGTGCTCCGAGCGACGAAGAGCACTTGCTGTATGAACTGAGATAATTTTGGTTCATAAGTGGTCGACCCTGAATCGATTAGTCGAATAGATCACTTGTTTTGACCAGTCACGTACGAGAAAGGCCTTCGCCAATCGGGTGCTACTTTTGAGAGACTTAGATTGGTTTGAGCGATAATGGGAACATCATGCAGACTGTGACATTTTGAGGGTATTACATTTCAAGGTTGAAAACCATTGGAAAAATGTTTGGGATTGGGTTTCTGCTACTTTCTGAGGTTGCGACATTTGGCAGACTTGAGCGAATATAATATAACTCATCCAAATATCTGGCGACCAAATGTCCGGTGATGAAAATTCCGGGAGCCGTTGCTGTAAATGTAATAAAAAAGACTTTCTGGATTTCTTGAGTTTTTTTTACTGCCACAATTCTTGGAACACTCACAAGCAAAGCAGAGAGAACAATCCACGATAACCACTTGTAGGTGGGTTGAAGATGTGTCTTCATGGATTTGTTTAATAATAAAACTTTTTCTACAGTGCAACAGGAATGAAATGTATAGAATATGCGGAAATTACAATGTACCACCGTTATCATTATTGTCTTCAAAGGTAATGGCTTGCTGTGCTGGTAGACAAATTCAGACGGGTAAACATTTGATTGCAATACTTATTCATCTATCTTCCATTAAGTGCTAAGATTTTCACGTATGCATCTTCATACAGCGTGGTCAAAAAGGCTTTGAACGAAACCATTTTTGGTTTGGATCGGGGAAACAAGTTGAAAATGAAAAAGCAGGTTGACTTTCGATGAGTCCACATGGAAACAGAGCCACCAACTTTGCGCTCGATGCGCATGTCCAAGAATGACAGTCAGTATTTGGCTTCGTTCCCCTGCGTAAACCGGAATTTCCTACGGGGTCCACTAAAGCAGTCCAGTATTGCTTGACCTCAGTCGATGTCCCGATGATCAGTACGTATTATAAGGATATGAATATTAGGAAACTAGGTTTCCACTAACATGCTCGAACCATTGAAACACCGTATAGCTGTTTCATCATCCCTGTTAGGAATCAACAGCAGTACACGTCGACCGAAACCCCACGGGGACTCGAATCGGGAGTGAATGATTGTGAGCTGAACACCATAAGCACAAGGCTATCCAGGCTGGTTCTTAGCAGTTTATTGAATCTATACACCACATGATATAGCACCCTTCTGACACCGGCTTTGTATATTAGCAGAGCGTTTCACTCACGGCGAGCGACTCCTATGATAGAAGGCTTCTCTGTAGGGGCTTTAATAACGCAAAGGCTTTCCGGTAAACTTCCTACAGAGTTTGGTTACCATATGAGTAGTAGTTGGGGCTCGTTGGGACGTGCATTTCTGATGATTCCTAACGAGTATGATGAAAAAAGCTGTACAGTGTTCCCATGGTTTTCAATGGTTTGAACGTTCACACTGCACAATGAATCGCATAGTATGGTGCACATCTTTTGCACAACCTCGCCTCTCGAAGTTCTCGGCTGACTTTACTCTCAAGGTGCTTTATGTGTCTGTCACCCTGACCCTTACATGGGGGTTGAAGTTGAACTGCTTATCGATTCCTGTGTATTTTTACCAAAATAGAGTTACATAGAATCCTTTTTTGCAGTGGTTCACGCTGTCAGGGTGATGATTATTCAACAGGCCCTTTATCCGACACCTTTTCTGTTTTTCTGGGAACGGCATAAACGCAGTGCTCATCTTTTCTGATATTTCGTAGCTCATCACTGGGGACAGATTTGCTTAGTTAATGGAGATGAGGCGACCAGAGTCACATTACCTTAGGAAGTTCACCGAAATGTTTGAACATATAGTCTTTATTCAACAGACCCGAAAACCGGTTGGTTCCTCGGTCCTCCAGTGAAGACGTTGGCAGCAATCATGTTTATCGATCAAAGCCTAATACTTGATCACATAGTTGTAGAATTACCTGAATCGGCTCTGACCGAACGCATCCTTGATAAACTTCCAGAAATGGCAATGAACCAAGCCATCGGGATTTATCAGGGCAAAGGAACAGCTGAGAAACAAAAAGGAAATACTGAAATATTTGTCAATCATCGTTCATGCACAATCAGTTGAAGGAACGAGACCGGACGAAGTAGAAACGTCAATTTTGTGGTCGGGTACAACTCGTTGAAAAAATACAATTTTCTGACCTGAGAAAATCCTTATAAAAGTGGTATATTCATTTGTCGTTTTACACCATGCGATTTCTCAAATAAAATAAAACACACGGAACTGACTGTCTAAAAGACAAACTGAGTATTTGATATGGAGTTGCATGCAAAGTGGATGCGCTATTTTTCACTAAAGTCATTGGCAGTGAGACTGGGCGACTGGTACCAAGTCAAAATCAAAGGGAAAGACACCACGGGGGGAAACGAAGGAACAGGTGGCACTGGAAATACACAAAAGTTCGAGAAAGAAACTTCGGTTACACATTATTTGACAGTAGACTCTTCCCAAGTTTACGTCTTGGATACGAGTGGACCAAGAGCCTTGGTTTCGTCCTTCTTAACTGAGGTTCACTAAGCATAAAATGTACTAAATAATACAGTAAAATATGGACCTCTGTTTTTGATGGATAACTGAAAAGGTTTCAGTAGATTTGGGATTTAAAAATGCACAATGTAGACAGATCGCTGTGCCACTGGTGGGACAAATTCCATGTGCAGTGGTTATCGTGCCATATTTTAAACTGAAACTAAGCATTCTTGTTTCGAAAGATATGGCCGTCATTGATCTGTTCTTGAAAGATGTTTGTCAATTACTGAAGAAAAATAAAGGGAATAATTCCACTCAAACATTCCTTTTCCAACTTGTAGGCCATTACAGTTCAAGTGCTTTGTCGGTCGAGCGATTTTCAGGGTGAGATAAATGTCCAGTGATATGAGTAGTATGGTATTGTTTCGGATGAAAGAACAAAATTTTTCCGGAAGCACTTGACGATTTTTGCGGTCGTTGCCTCTTATCAGGTATGCATATCCGGTACTTTTCTGCCCAATCATCCCTACATATGATCATTCCACAGTTGGCTAACATCAGTAATCTCATTCGAATCGTATGAAGCGCGCTTGGACGAGTCCATTTCTAAAATCACATGGTGATTGTTCCCAAGTTATTTCCTCGGTTAACATGGCTAACCTTGAGAACGAGGACACATTGACCCAAGTATCGATTTCTGATCTGAGCAGTATGGCATAGTAACTAGGTGGAAGTCATTACGACTATATCTGAAATCACAGTCATCTTAGAGATTTTGTTTTGTATCCGCTCCTACTGCGTCATCCTTTGTAGCTGCGGCTGATTCACCTTGTGGAAAATGTTTTTTAGTTGACTAGGTTCAGGTGGTGGATCCAGAACGCTTCTTCCCCGGCTGTCACAAAATCACATTCACAACATGATTCCAGATATTTCTCTGGGCTTGGTAGATGTATGCCGATGACTAGCCCATATTTATTAGGTGATTCGTTTGGCGAGCTGTCCCACTGTGTGAACTAGTCACCAAAATGAGTCCCCTGCCCAAATAATAAATAAACGGTGGTCCTTTGGTTCCACACCGTCAGTCCGGGACAATTCAAACAAGCCCAGCACAGTTGTACTTTCTTTACGAAGGCCAGACACACAACCATGTGTACCGTCCGGTCTGATATCTCACGTCTGTCTGCTTTTTCGAGTTCACTTGATGTTTAGAAAGTGAAGTTCTTCTGGCGTACAATCGGAAGGTTGGAATCCGAGAGGTCACACCACGAAATTATCAAGCATAATGGTCTCTCAAGACGGACAATGGATGGATCGATCGGTTCAGCAGTGGAAGTTGATCGTTCGGATCAATGAGTCAATATTTTTATTCTTCAGATATGATCCTTGAGGGCCTGTTTGGAAGCAAATCTGTATCTTCAAGTGGTCTTCGCTTTCTACAGAGATGGGTGACAATGGCAGCCGATCTGTTGATTGTTCAGGGTTGACGGAATAAGTGGCACTAATGAAGGCAGAAGATACTGGCCTCTGTGAGTGCTCTGAGTATATGATATGATTGATATCAGTGTTTCGTTTGAACTAATCGTCCGCTGAGCATATATATATATATATGTATATATATATATATATATATATATATATATATATATATATATATATATATATATATATAATTTTAAACGGATAGATGGAACAGTTTGAAGATTCTACAACCGCGTGGGTGAATTCATCATTCTGTCTGGTAATCAGCAGGGAAACCTTAATACGCACCGGGGCTATATGGCCTTGGGACCAGATATTACATGTGCACTCAGGCCACCGAACAGGGTTTCCAGCACGTGATCAACTTTGCGAGGGAGATTGAGAAATAGGCGGCACATACTCACCCACCCTATAGGTTACATATGATACTGAGTATTTTGAACCCGAAACTAATTATTCCGAGAACAACTTGAATTTTGTGGATTCAGGGATATAATAGATCTGGTTCAAGATCGGTAATTTACAGCAAGTGTGCACCTTGTCAAATGAAAACAGTGTTGTTTTCGTTCCCGTGTGGATTTTCTCCACACTTCAGTGGATATGCACATTTCCATAAGAGGAACGTTCAACATCTCAGCTATATTTTCCCCAATATTGTTGTTGTTTGTCACATTTCCGATAGTAAATTGCGTACCTTCCTCAGATTTTATGTTCGTAAAAAGTGTTTTGCAGCCATCGACAACATTGTCAGTTTATTCGACAAATTCACGGATTTTACGAAGTTAACCTATTGGATGTATTTTAGATACAAAAATACAAATTGGTTCACTTTCACTTGAAGAAGGCGAGCATTATTCATTGAACGGTTGATCATGTAGCGTGAACACTCAAATTACCATTATAAACCACAAGATACTGTAAGGCCATTTCAGTTGGACTTAATAATAATGTTTCCGGAGTATGCTTTTATACTCAATGAACCATTCAAATTTAGAGCTACTGAAAAGGCTCAAGTAATCACTTTCCTTCGGTGTAAATAGACCCCTCTTCAGAAAACATCTATCACATACAATCAGTAACTGTATGGCTGATTAGTAGTTATTGCCCAAAGCAAAGTACACATGGGCGTCATTGCGTGTAGCCTTTATGTGAAGCTTGCCACTGAGAACACATTAGCGTGTGCCTAGGACCATTGTTCAGTACTCACCGTAATGCATTTCTACCGAGTTCGACTCTCAGGTGCGACTCAGTGGATGCGCCCTGACAGCTTTATCTTCAGTGTCACGACGCGACGAGAAACGACAATGAGGACGACAAAAACAACGATGACGATTCGACACACGTCCACGTCACCGGCGACTAACGACGTGAACTGAGAAGCTGGCAAAGCCGTCGAAGGTGTGCTGAACGCAGCTGTCTTCTGTGGGAGTTGCACGCGCACGATTAACAAAGACAAAGAGAGAAGGAAAAATCGGTTAACCGAATTCCAGTAAGTGTAGAAACAGATACCAACGCTTATATCCGAGCGAATGGGAATGGCGGTCTATACCAATGTGTTACACCACAACAAGGTTCACAACGTTCTTGTCAGGTTTAGTTTTGTTCGAGGTGTGAACGTGATGTTCAGCAAAGAATAACCAAAAACCTCAGGTCTTCATTGCAGAAAATTGGGAGTTGTCTTCCAGAAGAAATTAGTTTCTGGTACTGTTCTTGTGGTGCGTGTCCTGAAGTGATCAGGTATTGAGAAAAAAGGAGACAGTACGAAACAATAAAAATTAAATTATTCACAAACAACTGCACCCGACCTCGTGAATTGCACAGCACTGCCGGAACTCAGTAGTTTATCAATGACGGCAGTCAGGTGATGTCTTAGGACTTTTGGTGGGGGTGGAACGTGGATAACAAATTTCCAGGTCAATTTAATTCACGCTTCAAGCATTCAAGTATATAGGTGAAAGGCTGCACTTTTGAGATTAATGTCCCTAATGTGTTCACAAAAGTTCATTTTACAGGAGTTTGAACCTCTCAGGCCATAAAGTCAGAGTATTTGATCCAGTCCAGTTCAATCCAAGTAACTAAACTGAAAGCTGAGTCAATTCAAACGTGCTTGTTCCTTTGGGCAATGGCTTTACGAAAATGATGTTCACGGTGTTCGTGAGTGCCAATTTCATTTCATTTCTTTTATCTACGTATTCATTCTTCTGTCCCATCTGATCACAATGAATTCGCCCCATTGGTAGGAAAAAGTTAATTTATCATTGTTTAAACGTTAAACTGAGTAAGCACATATTTTCAGTCTACCAGAACTACTGTGTGCATGTGTTCTGTTGATGAGTTCACTTGGTAATCAACACTGGAGGTCAATTCGAGAAGATTAAGGTCCATTTGCGTTAATGAATAATTCAGGAAAACAAGATGGTACCACACTGTCTTTCATTCACATTGTACTTTTTGAACTCGTATTTCCTTGCAAACGATGGTGTTTCTTTTTAATATTTCACATGATAGAGACGGTACAAAAGATGTACAGTGCTTTATCAACACAAACCGTGTTTTAAGTGATGCACGCCCCCAAACTGCGATTGCAGACGGACCGAAGATTGTCATTCCTCTAAAAACTCATCACTTGAACAACCGGAAAAATTCGACCCTTCGTCGTGTATGTATGTGTTTGCTTGCCTTCGACACTGTTGATTAAGTTTACTAATTTTCGTAAAAGACAATTCTGAAATTAAATTTAACTCCAAGAAATAGATGCAAAAACTCCATGATTGTGGGTTTGGATTCATCTATAGCTGGAGCTGTGAGCTTCCTGACATATCCAAGTGAACTGAGATATACACATCGAGTCTGATACCTAATTGGTGCTCAAGTGCTTCGGTTATTGTTTCACAGGTGAAAAAACCGGCATTAATTAATCAGTACCCTACTACACTGCTGTCACCAAAGTAAGATATGTATAACGTTTTATCTGTGGACCACGAGTGACTTGGTATTTTATAAGGCTTGCACGTGCGCAGCGGAGAAAGACACCCCGAGGGTTTTAGATAGGTGTAGGTTCAGTTATTCAGGTATTGAGCACTTTTAATTGGCATGGTAAGGAACACTACTTTACCTTCGCGTTCTGTATACTTTCTCGCTCATATACTGGATGACTGTTGCATGTTCTATCGCTTGGTAAATTGTACATCGACCACATATGCCTTGGTCTGTAATCCAGAGAACTCATTTTATCGGTCGTAGCAGATGCTCTCCGTATAATTCTCTTGGAGAGACTTTGAAAACCTTTGTTCCACTTACTTTCTTCTTTTTTCTGCCCTGACACACATCTTCAATCAATTCATTCACGTCGTTGTTAAACCGTTCATTGGGTTTCAGGGCATTGTCGAAATACCCGATTTGTTGTGCACTTCCTCAACCACCGCTATATATATATATATATATATATATATATATATATATATATATATATATATATATATATATATATACATGGCTATTTTTGTTACCCAGCACTACACATCTGGATGCTGAACGTGATACATCTAACAGAAAAGAACAACTCTTTACATAAAATTATCTGTCGTTACAAACTTGATATGCTCGAATGTTGAGAGATTTATACTACTAAAGGATCATTTATTCATTCACCTCAGTCATTCCGGTCATAATGAACACAATCCGATGTTCGTTAGGAGTCAAGGTCTGCAGACTGAAATGGTCATTCGAGTTCTTTTTTTTACAAAGTACTATGAAATCGTTAGCTCTGCTCGGGTTTGAGTGCAATAAATTGAAATTTATTCAGTATTCTACGCATTTTCAGAGGCTGGTTGTACAGTTCACTTACTTTTAAATATTCACTGTCAACTCCTAACGATACATTCCAAAAAGCAACCACAAAATCAACCCCCTGGTTATTTCAGAAATCACTGTTCTAGGATTAGATAAATATACCGTTTCTTGATGTACACCTAACCAGACGATCTGATGGCTCGATCCAGAGGAAGGTGTATCGGAAAGCCACCTGGAATGGCCAGTAAACAAACTTTCACAGTTTTGTGCCACTTGGTTACAAACGTAATCTGATACGCTGTATTCTACACAGGGCGAAACATATATGCACTGCAGATATTCGAGAGGCTTAGCTATCAAACATAAGGAAGACGCTACTTAGTAACGGTTATCCTGAGAAATTCACCCAAAGAAACTGGACCGAACGGATAAAACCAGCGAGAATCACACAAGTAGAAAAGAAAGTATTATTCATCCGACTCCCCTTCAAGGGAGATGTCGCAGCCGATAGAGTCTGTAAAATTTTGAGTGCCACGGTTAAGTCCACCTTCAACGCTGCCAAGATCAGATGCGTCTTTTTCACGTCACCAATAATCCGATGTGAAAAAAAGATAAGCTGCCCTTGTTGACCTCATCCATGATCATCTATCAATTCAGGTGCACCTGTGGTGCTACTTACATAGGTCGAACGGCAAGACAGCTATCAAACCAAGATGGCTTAGACACGGAGGCAATGGAGTAGTGTCAAGCTCAATCGTCTCGCACTTGTTAGAAACTGGGCATTCAATCGACATCCAGTCCGCCTTCAAAGTCGTCTACCGGGTCCCACAACATGTGTCAAGAGCAATTAGGCTCCGGATACTAGCAACTGCCGAGGCAATTATCATCCGCCTCTTGAAGCCTGAGCTTTGTGCGCAGCCAAAATTAGTCCAAGCACTACAACTCCCATGGCCAATACTCAACTGTGTTACACGACCGGGCGCAGCGGTGACGTAAGCTAATTAGCACCGGTTACATAATCTGGTCACTCACACAGGGTTCCATCCCTGCTCACCCTTAATTATCCACACTGACCTAGTGAGACTTTTTCCAACTCTTCTTAATAATTCGTTTTCATATAAATGTGATTGTAATGGCTTGAGAATGAAATCACCGAAAACATATGTTCGCCTACAACTCATGTTCTAAATATAGAAAACCAAGCGGTGATCATTGATTTGCTCTTATTTGTCTCAGTTTCTTATCATTACCAGCTCATGGAATGTAAAAGTAGTAAAGTGACTATGGGACTACGCCGCTTGTCCGATCATATACGGTGTATTAGAACGATACGATCTTGTGAAATTATTCTACTTGACAGAAAATTGAAGGCAAAAAAGCAATTAAAAGGAGGCAAATTTGAGTAAGAAGGTTCAAAGCAACATGTCCTGCATCGGAAACCAATTTTTCAAAGGCACGGAATGAAATTGACAAAGTGTACAAAACAAAGACTGTTGTAACACAGAACTGGCCAGCACCAGAAATACTCGAAGTGATAACATTTGTGACTTTCGAAGGGTACTTTATAGAACTCGTTGAGTTGGCACGGGAGTTCAATATTTGGCGCATGGTCATCAAAATGAAAGGGTTATATTGTCATTCCGAGTATGAATGTTTCTGCCGCTGGTAATAACGGACATTTTTAAAATAGTAAGAATCAACATCTAATTGTTATTACCATGATTGATGATGAAAGGAATCAGGATATACGTGACCAAACCGTTATTCGTGCTCTAGTGCACAGCCTGTTCATTATATAAAATGAGTTTTAGCCGACGGAGTGTAGTAATCTCCAAAATATCAATCCCTTTTCCCGTCTCAAAACGAACTAACTTGCCGCCTTTACGTGCCTGTAGTTCCAATAGGCGCGAGAACAGGGAAAATTTCCCGACAGTTAGGTATTTATTTTTACGGCAGCTTCTATCAACACCATTTGAGATGGTTTAATTGTACAGTAATATACATTCAGTTCTACCAAGCTTAAGGCCATCTTACATTATCCTTAGTTAATTTTAGTGATTTCAGTATTCCCCTTACTTCATATTTGGACCTTGAGATCAGTGTGCCAATTTCTTGGTGAGTGGACTTCAAACAAAACAGCACGGAACGAATGAACCTGTGTCAAGTTCAGCTTTCGTAGAAACCGGGTACCCTAGTCACATTCACTCACTATCTATGGATATCTGCTATGTCCCACAAAACGCGTCAAGAGTAAATCGACATCTGACGATAGAAACCGTCTAGTCGATCATGATCGGCCTCTCGAAATCAGAGTTTCGAGTACAACAAAACTTGACCCCAACACTCCAATTCCCTTGTCTGACAGTGCACTTTACCACGATCGTGGGGGTAGCTGTGACAAAAGTCTGTCCAACGCGTAATGCAAAATCAGTTCTCCTACTGGAATATTCTCTGCATTATATTAGTTTGCCTAACTCTCTGGGGAAACCGGATGAAATAAAATGTGAGCTGGAGTTATTTTTTTGCGAAACTACCAGCAATAAATCAAATTTCCACCATTCGAACATTCTGAAACATTTTATGTTTCATAGAGTATGTGACTGGTACTAGGAGCCTGAATCGTGAACTGTGGAAAATACACTTGCAATTTGATATCCGAAAGTCCCACACCGGTAGCCGGAATCGGCCTGGCAACATTCCGCTTACTGGTCAGATTCTCCACCAGCTGAGCTGTGTCGCAGTACTCTGATAGACTTGTTGTTCACTTAATGCCCCGTACTAACAATGTACTCAACAATAAAGCTTTGAATGATGTTCTATACGCCATTGTTCATCCACCACAGATGGTTTTCGTGCATCCTCGGGAGCTTTTGTCACCTTTTATCACCGATGATTCTGGTAGAGAATATTTTGGTATGAACTAATATTCAGGCAGAGCCTTTGATTTTTAGCCAAAAACAATGGCTACATATACGTCTTCAGCTAAGCCATCATTGTAACTGAGGGGAAGAAGGGTTAGGCAGAACATTTTGCGAGAAGATAACCCCGAGTGACCTCGAAAAGAAAGTCTTTCTTTAGTAGTTAACATGTTATAAATAGAAGACCCTTGGAAAATTCAAAATGGTTTACTTTCGAATGTTTTTTGCATTAGGGTCATATAAACATGACCTTTGAAACTTTGTCTATATATTCTCAGTGACAAACTCCGAGTCCCATAAATCGAAATGGTTCTGTGACCTCGAGAAAGACTGAAGTTATGGTTTGGTTTGAAAGTTTTATCTAGAGTTTTCATTGCTTTGCCATTCACAGAGGTATAAAAAGGCATGTTTTTCAGTGGAACCGGTCAAAAAGCATGGTGTTTGCAAGAAAAAGCTTAGTCCATTATTAAATCTTCATAAATTTGACCACAAGAGTTCAAAAATGTGTTTTTGGAACCCTCTATTATTCTTCCTCCAATCTTCCAATTTCCTTAGGGAATCGGGACAAAGTAGATTGAGTTAAGCCAATGATCAGCAGAATTTCAGCTATCACTGAATGTCTATGTGTCCCAAATGTTTTAATGGTCGATTTGGGGACAGAATCTTGCTGGAGTTGATACATCCAACAGAAGCATTTTCTGTGAAATTATTCAGGAAAATAGAATACCATTCCATGAATCGTTCAGTTGAGAAACAAATCTTTCTCTGGCAAATCTTGTAATGTACTCGGGATTCCCTGCTTGTTCGTAATTATTTCGTTTGCACTAAATAGGGAGGAATCCACCATGGGTGCCTCATACAGCCTTGCCGTGAAGTGAATCACAAGGAATCAGTTTGCGCAAATTTATATTTCCCACGTGACCCATAATTTTACACCCTGGGGTTGTATTCTTATTTGGAGATAAATTGACTTGCTTTGCTCACATATTTCACCATCAAAACAACAATGGTAACTGCATTCAGGAGTCTGTTCACATGTCAACTTTCGCCCTAGACGTGTGTTGGCAAGCTACCAAATCCCAATAGAATGGGACAGCACGAATATCACTGTTGCTCCGATCGGCTGTGATCAAAAGCCTGTCATCCGGCTCGTTGAACCTGCGCGTCTTGGGTTCTGATCTTGATGATGCCTGTCACTTCTCCAATTGTAAGCCTTTTGATTTGTCGAGGCACTGTTCCGTGGTGGAACGGCGACCTGTTTAAAGGTAGCAATAGACGTTGGGGTTTCCCGGGCTAGTGAGTTGGCATTTTTAATAACTCTTCGTCGATGAACATTTTCAGTCTCCGCGAAAGTAACCCCCGTACTGCCAGATTTGGGAGAGACTGAAGAAACTAGTGCGGTGGTAACCACCACTTTATTGTGGGCTACAGCCTGAGCGGAAGTCTTCCCCACGGACAGCTGTGATAATGATATTGATGATGTTGGTGCAGAGGATAAAAAGATGACGACGGTGATGATGATCACTTCGGCTTATCTGTGTCAGGGAGCACTGTTTTCACCGAATTATTTGCTGGCCACAAAAGAATCGAAAGCTCAGTGCATTTGATGGACAACGCTTTGAGCAACGTCTCATGACATCTGCCTAGAGATCAGTAAGGATCATTGCTTATTTTCGAACAGCCAAGGAGTATCCATCTATCACACCCATCACACCGGGGTGTTTGTTGCAGTACGAGCAAGGAATGGAATTAGGGAATTTCTGTACAACGACAATTAGAAGGAAGTAGCCAAAACTTGGAACGGTTCGACGGATGGGATCGGCTAAAACAGACGTCAAAATGCTTTTGGTGTGAACAGTCATCACGGATTTTTCGTCAGATGCAACGGATGCTATTACGTACTTATCACGTAAGTCTGATACGAGGTTTTTTCAGGCTATAGCAGTAACAGGGCTAATGATATTGCAAAACTCTGGCATGACAGATGTAATCCTCTTTCAACAGACCAGTTTAAATTACGAGAGAAAAACGGAGAATTATGGGAAATATACATCGGTGTACGAAAGTAGGCATACTAGACTGCGGAGCACCGAACTGCCGAAGTTAACGAATTCGAAAGGACCGTCGACTCAATTTTCGAAAATTAATTTCAGTATTTAAAGATCAATGCTGGTTCTCTTGCAAAGTTACACCGAGATACTCCATATGGTTTAATCTTGCTAGAACAGTAGAATTATTAGCCGTTCTTCCTTCGAAAGAATGCGACTGAAAAAGTTTAAAAAATGCACTGTTGTTATCTGGCGTTGTCCAACAGTAGACCTGACTGCTCAGAAAAATGCTAGTTTGCTATTTAATAAGGGCGAAAGTTTGGGGATGAGATATTTCCCACAATTTCGATTGGTTAATCCCGGCGAAATCTACGAGGATAGAGTACGAAATACAACGTCTTTGCCCAGAATGTTTTACTCACTACGAACTAAGTTTAAAAACAACCCCGACCAATGAAAACTACCCAACAATGGACAAAGGCTAAAGGTTGTGCGTCAAGCCTAAAGAATGCTGGGTAGTGGATAAAGAACTTCGGGTTTTGGCTAAAGCCTAATGGAAAAAGGGGCTGTCAATCGCTTTTCTGAAACAAAATACCACCACTGAG
This sequence comes from Fasciola hepatica, assembly GCA_948099385.1. Taxonomy (NCBI): domain Eukaryota; kingdom Metazoa; phylum Platyhelminthes; class Trematoda; order Plagiorchiida; family Fasciolidae; genus Fasciola; species Fasciola hepatica. The sequence goes on from CANUEZ040000048.1 coordinate 16,830,090, forward strand.
TCGACGTGGGCGTAACTGAAGGACAAAAGACCACGGACAGATTGAGAAGGCTAACGAAGTAACGGCTTCAGTTGACCTTATTTGTCAAAATACTACGATACCCATCATTCGTCGTCTGTCACGGACGGCCAGCCTTCGCACATGGCATTGCTCAGTGTGTGTGTGTGTGTGTGTGTGTGTGTGTGTGTGTGTGTGTGTGTATGTGTGTAGCGCAACGAAACTCAACCACCCATTCCTGCGACCATGTTCCGATCTGCTTAGGGCCAAGTCGCTCGTAAAATCACCAGTTCATTAGGGAAGATGAGTTCAGTTGTGAGACGTGGATTTCGTGCTCCTGATACCAAGACATGTCTTGAATGCGTATGGGCTTGGGGGGGAATGGGGGCACTATTTGATGGCTGAAGCGATTCGCATCAAGAGGAAAACTGCAATGAGCTGGATTGTGAAAAACAGTGCAGCAGTGTTTATGTGGAAGATATTTTCAAACTCAGAGGAGCAAATTTCCTGGATTGAAATGTAATTAACACTAAAGCGTTTAGCTTTGCAAATTCGACTGAATGCTTAATATAGAAAGAAATGTTTTCGACACCGTGAACAGTATTTACCTTAACAGAAAGCTGATAACGTTAAGGAAAGATCAATGTTTAACCTAATGTTGCCACGCGTTGGTTTAAATTCCGTTTTATATCATGGACTTAGACACTTTTCTGCTACCAGCAATCGAGGTTTCACGAATCAGGCAGTGATAGTTACCAATCGGTACTGATTTTTCAGTATCTTTTATCCCAGAGAGTAAAATCGATTTCTCATTTCCGTCTCTATCGGTAATTCTCGTAGTACGTGAGTCACAACACAACTCATCATAATTTTCGTTTCTTCTCTCCCTCTGTCACAGGGTTAAACGTCCCTGACGGACAACGAATGATGGGTATCGTAGTGTTTTGTCAGATAAGGTCAACTGACGCCGTCACTTTGTTGGCCTTCTCAACCTGTCCCAGGTCTCAGTGGTCATATTCTGATTCGGAAAAGCGAATCATCAACTGACCAAACCGTGGTTCGTACGTCTTATATGCTTCACAGTCATTGGAACGTTCATAGCAAACAGTGGTTACAGCTCTCTTCTGGTAGGTTCTCGCATAGACAGTTGCGCCTGTCAACGAGAATCCAGCTCATCTATGATGGGAGTTATCATCACAATGTGGGTCATCATGGACTAGAGAGATTTTGTAGGCGGGTGACGAGTGACCGCTACCAGGCCAATCTCCATTCTGTGTTTTTGGGAAGTGTTACGACTGGAACTTCACTTGAAGTTGTGGAAGATTCACTTGAAATTACAACAGGTTCCATGGAAATAAAAAGGGCAGTAACTGGGATCGAAGCCAAATAATCCTGTGTCCTCATAATGTACCCAGGGTCATATAGAATGTGGTGTAATGGGTCTGAGGCACTGAAGATAAGCTTGTAGTTTTTCCAACGGATGCCCTCCCTTTGTTCACTTATAAACTAAGTTCATGCAACCTCCTTTGAAGTATCACAGCTTCATCCTGTTACAGGTTGAGTATCCACGGTTCAGTTCCAGAAAATTCCATCGTCGTAGTCGGAAAGAAGTAAAATTTCACCTGACGGTGTTTCTGTGTCAGGAATCGAATGGGATCATCCCGTCAACAACTACAATTTTTTGAACTTTCCACTTCTCTGTCAGAATATTTCGTGGTGGGTGCCACGTGCTACCGTAATTTGGGCGGGTATACTGTGTGATCCATATGCAGAAAGTCGAAGGACCTCCGGCGTAGCCTCGCGGTACTAAAGCGAGGGTGGTGGCCGTGCGTGGGTTCGAATCCCGCCGGGGCCAAAGACTTTTCACATTTGGATCACATGGAAAACAGAGAATATTTCGTGTTTGCAATGCAACAACACACGTAACCTAGAGAATGCTATTATCCGCAATGCGACTAGAGAGAACAAGAAAATAACATTGCCCCTATCCAGCTGGGAGATCGTCAATATATCCTCATACGTAGTTCCGAAGAAGCAAAATACGCTGTAAACTGCGATTAAATATGAAGCTCGGCGTTGCGACCCAACAGGAGTAGTCAATCACGAGGAAATACCAGTTGCATAGAACGATTTATGATGAGCACTGGAGGGTTCATCATATCCTAACTGTTGGTAAAATGACCCGCAATATCTGTTGGACCGAATAGGCTGAACCCCGTTCTGAACTACTGGGGATTAAGAACTCCACAAGCATACAGAATGCAGTGCATAATTTCTTATACTGGGAATCATATAATGTAAAAAAAATACGTAGCATAACACAGATAGTACACTAGTGCAAAGTGGAAAGAGTCATTCTCGAATATCACAAGGTTGTTCAAGAGACTGTTTGCAACAGCCCCGTGGTCGTTAACTGATATAGGCCGTAAGAACTCGTGATCAACATTTTAGCGGATCGGAGAGTTGTCTACGGTACCCTGACCAAAGGCAAAATTCATTATCTATCACATCAGAGGCTCCTATGCATAGAACATTTTGCTGCAATGTAAAGAGCCGGATCTTGTCACCCATGGGGCGCCTCTGCCGATAGCCGTGGTTGCACCTCCTCGTGTTCATGTTTCTAGACTAACAAAATCACGGACAGTGGAGGTATTTTTCAGCCTCTGACAACTTAGATTTGAAAGGTATATATTACACACTTTTTCATGTTTATAACGTTCCTTGGCACAGAACTGGTTTGCTGTACTTACGTTCAAATGTAAATAATCAACGCACAAGCACACACAAACATACGCGACCATTAACGATACGACTGTTACACTTGGAGCCGGAATTCATTTAGCTGGAATTCTGACTGAGCTCGTTGAGCAGTTGTGAGTTTGTTTTGTGTTTTCTGTCATTTCCACTTCCACTGAGCTTTTATTTTGGTCTAAACATTTGGCAAAACTCCTCTGCTCGTTTTCAGTTCAGTACTGTTATCTTAGGTCGATGTGAGATTGGCTTAGTGTACACCAGAAACCGGGTAGTAAGCCACAAGATTGAGTGTTGGAGAGAAAAGATAATGAACTTTCTTCACATTTTATTGCGGAGTCTTATACACATATCCTCATCTTCAAGCCTTCAGCAGCCCCGTTCGACGCTCCAGACCACGTTCCAACCACTATGCACGGCTCGACCAAGATATACCTTAGACTTGTGAGAAGTCCCAATCAATAACCTTCAGGAGCTCCTGCACCTCGCCAGCATGTCGTACCACTATTCGTGAGCCACCATAGATATATTGGTAACTGGTCTTCTGTATATACTGTACTGCGTACAGTGACTGTCAAAAGCCGTGTCAGAACCGCTTCATCTGACTAATGCCTTGAAAAAGGATTGTTTCTTTCACGCGATCAGTGATGGCCCCATAGCTAGGAAGAGCTTAAATGTCTTCGAGAATAAAGGGAGATCGACAAATTGCCTACCGGAGAATATCTGTTGATGGCCTATTGTCTTTTTACAATCTTTCATTCTTACGGCCAGATTGCACCTAAAAATGATTAACTTTATAAATCTATGCGTCAAGGAGAGATAACTAAACTTGTAATTACTTCGCATTTACTGGCCGTAAATCACTTCCTCAAGTGTTACAAATTGTGTATAAGGAACAGACCAATTGCAAAACACAATGTCTACCAAGTTTCTAAGATATGCTAAATTTGAGACTAGTAGCTCTTGGTGTAGATCACGAAGGGAGGAAGCGTCTACGAACACAGCTTCGGTGACAACGCCGCAAAATCGATAACGGCTTGAGGAAGTGAATGTGATCGTCCCTCTGCAAATGCACAACCAGTCACACTAAAAGCTAGTTCTATTTCAAGTTGTTGTTTTTACTGCAGACACAAACAACGAACGGAATTACTAACAAACTGACCACCGTAATCTCCCTAAACCTAGTATTCAGGTAACGTGAATTTCAAATTATGTTGTTAGCATACGTAGAACAAAATGGTGGGTTAACTAACGTTTACCACTCGTAGTCAGCATGATGGTACTGTTGTGAAACAGTACAAACCAAGGGGTTAATTGGTACTTGTAAAATGGAGTACATCGTATACTACTCGTGAGTGATTACGAATGCCGGGGAGAAATAAAATGTGATAAATCCTCATGAAAACGTCAAAATGAGGGATAAATAGAGGAATACGGGTATGCACAATGCGTGCCAGCACTTCATGATGATGATTATACACAGGACGCGAATCCGGTGTTCAGTTGTATCCTCTACATTTCATTCTTGTTCCGCCACTTCTTGAGGAAAATGACGATGTGGATGTGTGCAACCACCAGAGTGGAGCGATACCCGCGTAACCGAATGGTTGAACATACCCTGGTAAGATTACATGGAGCAATGAGCGAACAAATACAATCCGTAACGTAATCGGAAGGACACGGAGCACCAAAATCGTTGATTACGTAACACCTATGTAGATCTGAGCCCGGCGTTCACCGTCACAAACGACCGAAGACTACTTAGATATGGATAGATACTAGCAGTCAGCTTTCACTATACACAACTGTGCAAATTACTTTGATCCCGCCTTGGAAAAGGGTAGCTGTTGATCTCCAACTCGTCTGGTAAAACTTGTTGAATGAATCTCGTTTTGTGTCTGTCTTTGGTCTGATGAAATCTTCAAACTTATCATTCAAAAGTGTCCGCGTTGATTGTTATATATATGAATGAGGATTCAAAGACTGCTCCGTAATAAATCGTCCAACCCAATGTTCTCTTCAGTCACTGAATCTGAAGTCAGTTCTTTTCACAACATTTGTTTTCTTGAGTCACTGCATATTTTACCAACGGAAACGGAACTCCAGTAATTTTCACCTTTCCAGATAAAATTGAACCGGCTGTCTCACATCAGGAGCTGGAAAACCGTACACTGCGTAACGAAAAGAATTCAATTAAACAAATATTGCCGCTTTATGGGCAATAATTTTGCAACAGGCAAAGAGCCACCAGATACTGGACAAAATTGAGAGGGTTTATCAAAAACACAAAACCATGAGCTTAGTATGAGCGAACGAAAAAGATGGACACATCCGTTTCATTGATTTACAAATACCAAGAAGGGAACTTGACGCAGTTGGGGAGTGTATTCATGGAAAGTGTACTTGGACTGAAAGATATGTGAAATTTTACACAGTAGTGTCTTCCCATGAAATTCTGTGCCTGATTTTGCACCTTAACTGACGGGCTAGAGAGAAATGTTTGAACGAAAGCACTGCGAGTTGAACTGAACGAGTGTGCAGAAAATTGGATCACCTATTTTGTAAATAAAAGTCCGGTAAACTGTGACGTGTACATGCTTACTGCCACGGAATCATCCATTATATTTCTCCTCGTAAGTTACTGCTCTACCGAACATTTTAAGGAACCTAGTTCAGTGACCGTTACAGCTGCATTCATTGCGCCCGATGAGTTCACTTCACTTAAAGGACCACAAATATATCAAAGGTCGATTGTCATTCTCCATCCCAATTACGTGTTTGCAACGTGATCTTGTTCTGGTGAGCTAGAAGTATCGATTTTTTCAGCCGTCAGTGGGTCTTAGAGACGTGAGCACTATCCAGGGCGGATAACAACGGCTCATCATATTTCATCCAAGCTTCCCAGTTGGTCATCTTTTAGCACCGAGCTTTTAGTGGATAGCGATGAGTAATTTAGAATCGTCGAGCTCTATGTATATGTGAAGATAGATCACACGGATTTTGTGGTGCATAGCCATGGAAATTCAACAATTCGACGTGGGGAAAAACATTTCTTTCATCACATAAAATTGCCCTGACAGTTGTGTTGGTCGAGCTGTCGGCCCCCGTATTGTAAGGATCCAAAAATCTAACGCCGTGCGCCGCAAACAAACGGACAACATTCGGCTTGTCCGGCCGATGGTTTACCAGTTGTGCTATCGTGGTACGGTCGTTCGGTTGTGAATCCCGGCTCAAGGCGTTGGACTTTTGGACACGAAAACATCAAGTGGATGTTCCCGTAATTAAGATATAGTCTCCTTGGGCCAGTATATACATTCTGTGCAGGATGTGTTTTTTTACCTGTTGATACATTTAATGTGCTATGGCAAATGAAGTTTTCTGTGTTGATTTACGCCTTAGCCGATTTGATTCGTTCATCCCCCACCGGAACTGATCTGCCTGAGCAAATGACAGTCAAATATGAGGTAATTCAAGATTCCAACGCACTAGATTATACCTAGCAGATGAAAGCAATACTACACCGATAATCAAACAGACTTTTATCTGAGCACATTAGCAGCTGTCCACAAAAACCGCCTATTAAGTCTAATCAATAAGGAATGATGGTCGGTAATTGATAAGATTGCGTCCCTTCGATTTTTAACGTGACTTATTGAGAAACATTTTTTTATGAACTGATGGGCCATCGCTTCTAGTAGCACATTTTGTGGGGTTGTAGAGGTGAGTTCCAACCGATTCCGCTGATGTCAATAATTCAAGAATTTTGTCCGATCTCGACGGCCAAAATCGAGTCCGTAACATGGACAAGGAAGCTTCAGTCATGTTCACTGTGTGGCGACTCTCACTTAGAGGTAAAAAGACTGGTCTGGTAACTGAATTAATTGTTCTGGTCCTGAACCACACTAAGTGACATTTACGGACCCGTTACGATAGACGCCTGGCCAAGTTGATATACGTTTTTCCACAAGAAAAAATGAAGGAATACAGACTACAACTCGCACATAGGTCACCACGCCCACCTTTATCAGTTTCAGTACTGACGATCGGTTACCTAGTTTCTTTCCGCCGTAGGAGGTAGAGCACCAACAAGCCATACGGAAGAACGCTGCTTCCAACGAGTTGCATAGATCAAGAGGCTGAGGAGTCAGACCCATTGTCCTCTAAAGGCCAGTACAAAACTAGCCTGGATTTGAGCAAGATACGCAGTGTACCAGTGCAGAATGACTTGCTGACTAAACTTGACAATCTTCTGTGCACGACCTCTGCCAATCTGCCAACTTTACATAGCACGGTGATGTACTGCGACTTCTTTCACTCGCTATGTACGATTTAATGTCGGCTGTCAAAGTAGTTCGAAGGTTGTCCGAGGAAATCAACTTGGCTTAATGAAAGTGGAAACAAAAGTGACCTTAGGTTTCCTGATTATTATTTGAGGAGACTGGAATCACTGAAGCCAAAAGCGATTGCACTGATGTTGCTTTGGTGTTTGCACATCATTCGATCGCCTTAGTGAAGGAAAACTTAATACTTGTATGCTACTCAATTGGGCCCAGTGTCATGCATTTCCCTAACAAACAGAATCTGTATGGTTTCACCACAAAGAAAGAACCAATGCACTTGCATGTGACCCATGATTACTCGCGAGAAGTGTGTGGGATTGATGATACTTCACTTGGCTGACTGTCCTTTGGACTCCCAAGTAATTGAGATATATAGATATATCAAAAGCGAACCAGGTATAAAGGTGGGTGCGTTGGTCAATCCTGCGCAGAACACCTGACTTGGTGGGAGGTATTCGCTTAGAGTTCACGTGGGCGGTTACAGTGTCGAAGCTGTCGGGCATTTATGGTTGTCGTTGAGAAGAACATCTGAATAAAGGTAACTCGGTGATTTGAATCAACCCGTACCGGAGTGGGATGATGGAATGGTGTTACAGACTCGCCTTCGAGGTGAATGGCCAGGGTTCAAACCCTGGGGGAGGATGTGGACCACTGATGAGCTCTAAAAAAGCGAAACTTGAGTTCGTTGCTTCCGAGTGCAGATTTGATCGGATGTCCTGAGATTTGTGTGTGAAAGATGGAGTACAAAGGACAGTCAGCCAATCAAATGCACTTGAGTTGGCGCGTTCACTTTCTCATATATAATGTCTTCTGAGTTACATTACGCGAAAAGATCTTCTGCTCATTAAAAGCAGCTAAAGTGGGTTACATTTCACAGTTCGGGAGCACTTTAGTTTCTTTCACGCAACTGTTTCAAGTGTGAATCCGAGCCAGGAAAGTCACGGATCGAGAGCTGTAGAGAACAATTCCAGATTATGTAAAACATCCCATCAGCCAGATCTGCTTTGAACAAAATGCGAACAGAGGTATGAGCGGAACCGATTTCAGTTGGACAAAACGGTTCATCCTTACCGGTGAACAGTTCAAAGGGTACGTGAAAATTTGGGTTACGGTGGGTATACTAATAACGGGTAAGTTCATGATGTTCGTCTGGATTGCTCACTAATGTTACCCGGCGTGCTTGTATGTTGTGTCTGTCTCGTAAATTAGATTTTTACACGCTTCCGAATCAGTTCAGTGGAAGTGGTATACTTCATAGCCGTTACGCCTTACTGTGATGTTAGAGATAACCGGTGATCAGACCCTGAGATTTGGAGTGGAGAACCACATGACTTTCCAGGTTTTGTAGCGAGCCGAACGACAGTAGATTAATGTCTACCACCAAAGGGACTGGCGGTGGTGGATTTCGAACATCTGACATCCGAGATGATAATCAAACGCTTTAAACCACTCGACCATCACCGGTAAGTATAAAGAGGGATGGTTTCTGACGGAAATCATGGTAAAACAGAATTAGGCCGAAATACGTTTGTAGTGTACTATTTCAAACCGTCCCACTGGATCCAGTGAGAAGTCTATTCTGCCCACAAATCATCTCAGTTCATTGGCACAAAACATTGCCCATACATGAAGAAACAGCTACTGACACCAATCGTTGCAACACAAACCAACTGGTTCATACTTGCATCAAGTAGCCTATTTTCTGGCTGGTTTATTGGTCACATGACCAACTACCACATGACGGGAATCCGTTCATGTCTCATCGATCCGCTTACTAGTCATTTGCGTCTGCTGGCACAAGCACTGGCCTGGATTTCGGACAGCTGCTGACATGCTGATTGTTGACAGAACATGGCTGACTATGGACCATGCGTCAGCACACACCTTCGCATGTACTCATTGCAAAGAATCAAAAAGCCGTTGGCTTTTTTCCTCCAAACTTGTCATAAACGTCACTGCAACTGAACTATGCAGCGCTGTTTAGATGCACATTTTAGAATTTTCTTAACTCAAAATTGTTATCATTGGTTGCTCAAAATTGGCGAGAACAAATCGCCGGACTCCTAGTAAACGTTGACAAGCTTCTCTCGCAAATGTTTTTGAACTGTTCGCCCGTCTGAGCTGACCGACTGAGATCTCCCGAGAATTCGCAAGATAACATCAATTAGGTGAAACCTTTTTACCGGGAGTCTCATTACAGAAGTACTTTTTGGCAAATCATGGATGTAGTACCAGAAATTTGTGAAATATCCGTAAGCCTTTGGTGTAAAATGTACTCAACTCGTAGAGAGCAGTTCATATTTCACGTTGAATCGCGTCCGTCCGTGCGCGGGTTCGCGTTCCACTGAGGTCGAAGACTTTGAGTTCATGTATCAATTCATGAAATGCTCCCAGTCTAAACATCAGGAACACTTAACTTTCGTATTTTTCCATTGATTAGGCAAATAAGACACTGTTAAAACGGGGTTTGTCTTGCACGCTTCTCATTCCCTTGTGGTCTTCTCATCGTTTGCTGTTGTAATTCAGTTTAATTTGAAGAAAAAGGAAAATCAGTGATTTGTTTAGAAAAATCTCTTTTATTTAGAAAAATGAATTTGAGGTACTACCCGGTTTTTTCGCGAAAGATACGCCATTAGGAAATTCGAGATTTATCGTGCCGTGTGAACGTCCAAACCATTGAAAACCATAGGAACACAGTAAAGTTGTTTCACCATCCTTGTTAGGAATCATCAGCAGTGCACATCCACCGAGCCCCCACGGGGACTCGAACCCGGGGTGAACAATTGTGAATCGAACACCTTAATAACCATCCGGGATGGCTCTTAACGGTTTATTGAACTTATACACTACATGATGTAGCACCCTCGTAACACTGGCTTTGGATGTTAGAAGAGCATTTCGCGCACAGCAAGCGACTTCTATGCCGGACTGATTCCTTGTATGGGTCAAAGTACAATGAAGGCTTTCTTTCAAACAACCTACAGAGCTTGGTTTTCAATGGTTGGAACGTTCATGCTGTAAGATTAATCTCATATTGTGTGTAAAATCTAATCCTCTATTACTCATATTCCATTTCGTGGGATTTGTAAACGATATGATGAGGTTGGGTCATGTCGTAACGGCCAGATTGGAGGCGGCCATCTTGTTGTTCGTCTATTGTAGGTGTTCGTGCCTGTGGATACACTTAATGGGCCTTGGCTCATGGAGATTTTCCTTCTCTTGTGCTCTTGCATATCATACACATTCTACCCTCGTCGGAAGAGCATTGCCCCTACGTGTTGCAGTATAAGTATTTGTTATCCACTGCTTTTGTTCGCGAATCGGTGTTCTTCCGCGGTAGGCCGAATTTCAGATTCCAGTTTGTGGTGCCGAATTTCAGATGAAAAGAATACAAGCATTGGGCTGAAAATGTGTGGCTCTTTCATTCTCAAACCAGCATTACCATATCTAAATGAGATGAATACAAGAAACACTAGAATTTCATGTTAGAAGAGTGGGGAGATTGAATTTCCTGTAAATTGTTTGGCAAACAGAATGACTGTGGCCCAAATTTTAATTCATCCGGTTACCCCAGAGAGGTAAATGAAAAGACAAAATGCAGAGAAAATTCCTGTGGTAGACGGGATTGTTGCCGATCATAATCGGCTCGACTGTTTCTATCGTCAGATGTCCATTTACTCTTGACGTGTTTTGTGGGACATGGCAGAAATGCATAAATTCTGACTGAATGTGACTTGAGTACCCGGTTTCTATCAGGTACAAAAAGTTGGACTTGATACAGCCCCATTGCTTTCGTGCCGAAGCCAACATGGAGAGTGTTTTGAGATGGTGGCGGCCACACATGGACACTAACTGGCAGACTGCAATGGATGAGGTTCACAAGGGTAGATTTTTTTTCGTTTTGGAAATGATGTCGAAAACGCCCTGCCTACTGCCAAACTCTTCTGTTTTGCGTTGCCCTACGCCACTGGTCATTTTTTATCATCGGTTTTGTATGGCTTGTTATTGATCTAGCTGAATATCTCTCTCCCTCTCTCCCTCTCTCTCTCTTTCTCTCTCTCTCTCTCTCTCTCTCTCTCTCTCTCTCTCTCTCATACACACACACACACACTCATACCTCCCTGAACCCGTGACCTTTTAGACAGATGTGATTCATGTTAACCTTGTTCGACCATCCTCGTCTGACTTGTTTTCCCTCCCCCACCTCCGATTGGACAGCGTGTGACTCTTAGACCAATGGTACGGTTCTGCCAAGATAGTCGGAACTGTTGTCGGTTGAACGGGACAGCTGGTCCTAGATTGTGGATGATTGTTTCGCACTGTTTCTATGATACTGAGAGCCCGGTGAACTCCATGGAGAAGGCCACGAATTGAGGTTTGCACAATTAGTCAACTTGTAACAAATATTCTAATGAAGTACCGCGCTAGTGCGCATATAAATCCTACAATCGGTTGGATTTCGTTTTCTCCCGTTGAGCGTGACTTTTATACTGGTCTCGACACCGGACGCACTCTAAAGTATTCGAATTGACTCGTGGATTTAACAACCGGATCGCAAGTAGAGGTATCATTTCGGAGGATCTACAATGTGACAAAATATTTCTGTTTGCTGATATTTAGACAATGGTTTCCTGTGTTGTTTAACTCAGTTTTGAACATAGAAGTCAATAGCATTAGATTGCACGATGTATTCCGGACCATTTCGCTGCATCTTCACTAGTGCATACTGCAGTCAAGGTGATCATTTATAAATGGTAAATTGAACGTTCTCATGAGATCAAAGGCAAAAGTGCACACACACACACACAACTAATGATAGCAAATGAAAACGCGTTACCAAGGCAAGGCTAACGTAATTATCCATTCTCGCTGTTTGCACAGTTGAGGATGACGTTGGTTAATTGCTAATGCCTCCGCGTATCTCAATAATCGTTGATTGTTTGTGACATAAGTGACCGTGAACGCCGTGCTCAGATTAACACAGTGATTTGTCTCCCACAGGTGTTTCGTAATGGATGACCTGAGTGTTCTGCGTGCGTTCGATGACGTCATTGATTGTATCTGTCCGCTCATTGTTCTTTGTAACCAAACCGGAATATGTTCAACCATTCTATTACGCAATTGTCTCCCCTAACGCTGCAATAATGAGCGACAAACAAGCCAGTTCTTTCACCAGATACATGAATCCTGATTCACTTACTTTGTATATATTGTAACTAAGCGGGCAAGGCTGGTGAGGAAAACCTGTACTTGAGCAGCCACACAAGTTCCGACGGCAATATGCGTGCGGAAGGCTATGCAACAACGTCTATCCTCTGGCTGCTTGAGTATTTCTGCTCAGTTTTGGCCGGGTGTCATCCCCTATCAGGCAGATTCTTTTGACCGCCATTCCGTTTCGATTGGCCCGATTGATCTGGCTTGCTGCCTAATCGGTAGCTACTCATGTAGGCCATCTTTCTGGTTGCCTCAGATCCCAATGAGTTCCACTGACGACTCAGTATGTTCCTTTTCATCTGCTATGGGAGGCTTCCGATATATACTGTATTCCTCTGGTCTGAGGTAGTCGACTAATTGACCCACTCGGTTTGGTATTCGTTTTTTTCTGTTGTCACAGAGTTACCCACTACAATATCATCTTTTTACGCGAGTTTTACAAAGCTTTTTCCTTGCCACTTAACAGTCGGTAAATGTGGGAAACGGAGAATCGACCCGTTTATCTTATTTCTCTTCCGTTGTATGACAGATTACTCGCAGACAAGTCAATTTCCAGGTTGCATTCAGTACTCGAGAACTGACGCATATTACCACTTTCCGTGGATTTTTTTATTTGTTTTTGTGCTGAAGCTGATTGGATATCAAACAACGAAAGAAGCCTCACACCGGGCTCACACGAGGGAAATCTATCCGGTTTTTGCGTAATCACGGAAATTGTAAGTTGTTCAAATTCGACGGGGACACACCATTTACCCCTTCTTTGTCTGCCCTGTAATCAAGTTGATCAAATCGAAACTGAACGGAAAGAGTCGATCTGGTACAATTTACGGCGCAGGTTTTCAACATCATATCTTTCCATTCAAGATCCACCCACCCACAAATCAGCATACAGACAGCAAAGTCCCAGTTTGAAGTACGGTGGATATCAAGAACTCTACAACCGAATAAGAATAATATAAGATGACGTTGATGTAGACAGAATCGAGTGTATATTGTCGTACAAGTATACCATCTTCAATCCTGATGATAGAATCTGTACAAGAACGCCACTTACTCCGGTTTTTCCGGTTAAAATAAATGCATGATTGTTTGGTACTTATGTATTTCTTCAAGGGGTTTTAAAGAAATGTTGGCACGTACAGATAGCAAGCCAACTGGCTTTAAGATGTGATGTGGAGGTTGAGAACTTTGAGTTGGAATAGTCCACCACCTGAATAGATTTAGCATATTCAGTAACCTTGGCACTAGAGCACGAATAATAGTTGTATCACTAGTGAACTGGTTTATTTGTAAAACTGTCTTCTTGGTAGTCGATCATAATGACGACGGTAAAATATTGAATTATTTTTCATTATTTTCAAAAAGTTCGTTAAGATCAGCGGCGGAAACATTCATATTCGAAATGACAATAAAACCCTTCCATTTTTATGGCCATGTGCCAGATGTTGAACTTCCGTGCCAACTCAGCGTGTTTTATAAAGTACCGTTCGAAAGTCACAAATGTTATCACTTCGAGTATTTCTGGTGCTGGCCAGTTCTGTGTTACAATAGTCCTTGTTTTGTACACTTTGTCAGTTTCATTCTATGACTTTGAATAGTTGTTTTCCGATTCAGTACCATATAAAAATGATCTAATGCACACCATTCAAATACTTCTCCGTCAGTTTATCTATTATCTCTTCCATTTTTTGTAAAATGTAATAGCTGCCCAACATGGTATTGTCTTGAAATAATTTAATGTTTCTAAACGTGACTAATTCATGTTTGCGGTTAGCGCGCGACGCGTGGGAAGTGGCCGAAGTGGGCAGTGAAACTCAGTCGCAATCATAAATTGTTTAAGACTGAAAAATAATTGTCGCTTCCTTGGTTTTGCAGAAGATTTACATACTAAACCACAGGTTTGGGATTTATTAATGAAAATGATAGACTGGCCCGTATCTATGATCCGAAAATGCCAAGGAGGGAGCGTGGAACAGCTGGGAAGCATATACGAAGAAGGTATACTTGTAATGGACAAAATGTGAACTTTCACACCGCCTTGTCCTTCTGTCAAATTCTGATTCCGATATACCGATTCCAATGAAGGGATGAAAGCCCTGTGAAAACTAAAGGAACGTGCTGAAAATTCAATAATAATTTTGTGAATAGAACAATTATGAGGCTTGGCGTGTTCATCTTTTCCACTGGGAGAACAAATATGGCTTTTCTATTCATAAACTACGGTTGTGTTGGTCATGTTAAGTGAGGTATTTCGTGAATGGTTCCAATCATGTTCAATGTGAGTGGATATCGCGCATGCACTCTCGATCGATTTTTTCCGTTGTGATTCATCCAGACACTGCTTAATGAACGACCTTGTTTCTTATTGGCATTTCACTGCTCTGATGTCAATTGACCTTGTTCGTCATTGATCGGTACATATCTGAATTCATTGGAATGGCCCGTGGTCAGGGCAAATGTCTCTGCATGCATTGGGGTCCTTGTTGCGCACGTTTGTCTGTATGTACAACATAGTTCAGTATCGATGACTGAAAAACCGTTTTCCGTGCAGCAAGCTGTTGGGACGACCCTGTATATCACTGAGTTGACTGCGCTTTGTCCGCGGAGTTCAAGCCTGTCTCCGGTCGGTGTTGATTAGAGAACGATTAACCGATTCTTCTCAGGACCTAAACAACCTAGTTAATCGGCTTAGTATTTTCAGTCATGATTTAGATATAGTGATTGTTTATAACGGGTAAAAAACAGCATAGCAATCCTCTGTTACATAACTGTTTAAGTAGCCTCGAGTGAAACGTGCACATTCCATTGTTTTTTCAAAAACCAGAAAAAGTAGGTAAATATTCGTTTCACAAATTTATCAAGCAGAAAACGGGAGAAATTACGCTGTCTTGTGCAAATTTCAGACATAAAATAACAAAACCTTGTATGAAATGTATGTGTTCATGTGAAATTTCCTTTGCCTTGAGTAACCTTATAATGGATTATGCAGCTGAACGAACAAGTGATCTATGCTCATTTAGATTCGCGCGGATACAAGCACGTTTACAGACTGTGCACAAGGAGGGGTGGGGGGCAGTAGTTACTATATAAACTTAAGTATCAAGAGGTACGCTACAAAGGTCAGAACAACTTATTGCGGGCGTGGTTAAAGCGAACATAAGTAGTTATCTAATACTGAGTCTACAAGGAAAAAAAAATACTGATCACGGCGTAATGATGTGGCTGGAAAAATTATCGGTGAACTGTGCGACGTCATCAGTGTACATATCAGGTGAGACAGTTTCGTAAAAGGAACCAGGAACAGGTGAATAACAGCCACTAATGGTCGCTACAAACGCACAGTCCACCGAAAGTAATTCTGTTTCATTAAGCACACTAATTCAAGGGTACATTTGTTTTCGAAAGTGTAAGGTCATACCGGCACAATTAATACGACGGAAAATCCAGGGGGTAGAGAACTTGATAACAAATATCCAATTCCGGAATATGCACATTGTGACATCAGAACACGTTTTCAGAGACAAACAATTGTTTTCAATGATTCATTCTCAAGTCTTTACAAATCATATAGGAGATGGTTGTGCTGAAGTGGTCAAGGGTCATTCGGATTGGACGTAGGATACATAGAAAGCAAACATAGACTGGACAGTACACCAACTTTCTCAGTTTTGTACCCATACGACAGAAAAGAAACCTAATCCAATGCTTAGCCTCGAGAGTAAGAAAGTTATGCTCACAGGAGACCGTAGAAGAAGAACTGCATTTAGTTAGAAACACTCAAGGAAAACGGTTACCCTGAGCGCTTTATAGAACAAAATCTGAAAGATAGACCCAAATGTGCTCCAAGTTATGACGTCCCCAAGAAGAAACTGTTTATCCGTATGCCATTCAAAGGAGACGCCATATCGGACCATGTCAACAGACGCTTAACGCGTGCGGTGAGTGGGACATTCAACTCAGCTCGTGTTGCCTGTGTATTTGCAAGCTCTCCCATTATCCGAAATTCCAATAAGGATGTGTTGCCAATGCTGGCCAACTCAATGGTAATCTATTTGTTCAGGTGCAAATGTAATGCAACCTACATTGGCCGAACGGCAAGGCAACTATCCCAAAGAATTAAGGAACACTGTCTACGATGGCTACGACATGGAGGAACAGGAACCATAGGGAGTGCCATTCTCGGACATCTGGTAGACTCAGGTCACAAAATAAGCACGGATTCCGCATTTAAAATCGTCTATCGAGTGCTCCCCAATCCCCACAAACACATCCGCTTACACACACTGGCCACCGCAGAGGCGATTAGCATCCGTCTTTTCGCACCTGCTCTGTGTACACAAAAGAAGTTCGTCCAAGCCCTCCAATTACCCTGGCCGCAAGTGGACCACCCCCACCCCAGTCACTCAGCTCCGAACCATGTGACCGTCACGACCTAGTCGTGCAGATCGACACGTCGATCTAACCCCAACCCGTCTCCCCCACAAACTACGTCCAATCCGAATGACCCTTGACCATTTCAGCACAACCATCTCCTATATGATTTGTAAAGACTTGAGAATGAATCATTGAAAACAATTGTTTGTCTCTGAAAACGTGTTCAAATATCCAATTGGTTTGTGTGCATGTGCATGTGGATGTGTGTCTGCGTGTGTGTGTTTGTTTCTGTGTGTGTGACGAATTAAGTGGACACGGTCACAGTGCGGTCCCGCCAAGAAATGTGCCCGAGTTATCACTCAGCGGTCAGTTGATCCGAATGGAATCTACGGCTACTTCCATAGGGTCTTTGTGTGTGTGTGTGTGTGTGTGTGTGTGTGTGTGTGTGTGTGTGTGTGTGTGTGTGTGTGTGTATCCCCGTGTGATCGTGTGCCACGGGAGGTGGAGGGCGTGCACTAATCGCTTTCATACACACAGGTCCGGTGTTAATTACCTTATTCCGTTGACTTCGGCAATATCTAGTGTGCACTATTAACCGCTTCCACCCTATATTAGGACTTTCGATCGGCTTTATGGAGGCTGGTAGAGTATCCTGAATGCTTGATTGGGATTTACTTGACGACCATTATCGATTACATGACTGAGAATCACTCTCGAAATCGTTCCGGATCCACTTTGACTTGGACAAAGCGGGTGGTGATCTTTCATGCAGAGAGACAATTGCCGTGCCGTTGGACCGGCGTAGTGTGTCACAGACGCATCTGAATGAATGAATAGCCACGGAGGCCATTAGCATCGGTAACTTGTATTCGTTCCGCATTATTGTCAAAGGGAAACTTCGAAAAGAACGTCTCAATCATGCAACAATGAAGATAGGTTTTACAGCACCATTTAGGCGCCTCTGGAGGGTTTCTAACAGGATATCACTCTTGAAAGGAAGGCTGATGGATGAACCTTTCTTCTTTTCGACTGTAATTATCGATGGCTTTCTTCCTTGTTCTCACATATTACGCTGAATGTACTTGTCTGGATATCCGTTACTTCAGAAAATACTACACATTTTCCAATCGAGCTTTAGCCATGACCCTCCATTCTTTAGCCACAACCCATAATTCTTTGGCCTTGATGCACAACCTGCAAGCCAATCAAGTCAAAAGTATCGGAATATAGTGGTATCAAGAGATATTGGAACAATTTATTCTTTTTTAACAAAGATTGGTGTTGCAATGCTAACGGAACAAATGAGGAAGTGTCACGACCATATACTCACCTACTTTTACTTTTACGCGACTATCTCCTGCGAGAGGACAGGTCGGCTCCATGGATATCACGGACCATTGCTGACCACACGCGGCGGTCGGAGGCGAGCTCAGTACAGATCCTCATCCAATCCTTTTTCCATCACCGGGCTCCGTAGACTGACCGAAGGCCTAGAAGCTCTACGTCTTTCTCGATTGTACTGGTCCACATTTTGAGCTGCCCACCAAGGCGACAACGCCAACCAGGGCAGGGAGTGGGGCGGAGTGTTTGCTTGGTTATCTCTGACTCGGGTCGCCGAAGCGTATGGCCGAACCACTGAAGTCTTCGATGTTGGAGGAGGACGGGGAGAGCATCGATATCAGAGCATCGTCTCCTTACCTCGTCGTTGGACACCCTGTCGCGCCACTTGACTTTGAAAATTTGCTTCATCCACCAGTGGTCGAAAACCTCCAGCCTTCTGGTATCCTCAGCTCGTAGTGGCCAGGTTTCGCAGCCATAGATGAGTACGGGCCGGATGGCAGCACGGTAAACACGAACTTTGGCTCTTAAGCTGATTTCACTGCGAGTTCACAGCGTTCGTCTTCTGGCGCTGTCGATCCGTAATACCACTTCATCTTTTGCCTGGCCATTCGGAAGCAGAGTTGAGCCTAGGTATTTTAATGAAGGGACGTATTCGACTGGTTGGTCATTGATCGACAGTTGTTGAATTGTCGGGCCCAGATGGGCTTTGAAAGCTTTTGTTTTGGTCGAGTTTACTTCAAGTCCGATGGATCTCGCGAAGGAATTGATCCGGTCGAGGATTGGTTGTAGCGTAACGAGGGAGTCTCCAAGCACGACAATATCATCCGCGAACTCCAGGTCCGAGATGTATATTTCCTGGTTAAGCTGAACGTCAGGGTAGTTGTGTAATGCCAGTCGCATTGTCCAAACGATGGCGTAGTTGAACAGCACCGGTGAGAGAGGACAGCCCTGCCTAACTCCGGTAGTGAGTGTGAACTCGCGGGACTCCTCACCGTACATACGAACCCTAGCACCGGTTGTCGAGTAGTATCCCCTTAACAGCCTTAAAAGCTTATCGGGCATCCCATCGGATTGGATTATGGTCCAAAAAGACTCGCGGTTCACCGAATCAAAAGCTGCTCGGAAGTCGATGAAACAAGCTACCGTCGGCTGCTGAAACTTATAGCGGTGCTTCAGCATTCGGCGCAGTGTGAAGATTTGATCCACACAGCCTCTGCCACGGCGGAAACCCCCTTGGTTCGGGCGAGTGCGCTGGTTTCTTGCCTCGGAGAAACAGGTTAATAACAACGCACCAAAGATCTTTGCGGCCACATCGATCAAGCTGATCCCTCGGTAGTTCTCACATGCCGATTTATCACCTTTCTTCGGAATGGCAGCAGTATGGACATTCCCCAGTCGGGTGGAAATGCTTCCGCTCTCCAAATGGAACCAAAAAGTGTACACAACCTGTCAATCAATGACGATGAACATGCTTTATACACTTCCAGAGGGATGCCATCTTCCCCAGCAGCCTTTCTGTCTTTCAGTTTGTTTATCATTTCCGTGATTTCCGCGGTGTTGGGCGGGTCACAGTTGCTTTCGTACTGGACTGGAGGGGTTGATATTGGTTGGTCCGTTCGGTGGTCCGTAGACCGGTTGAGCAGCTGACCAAAGTATTCCACCCATCGGTCCATTTTCTTGCTCTGTTCGGGTATTAAGTTTCCTGCCGTGTCGCGAAGAAGGGAATTTTGCTTACAAAACCTATTAGAGGCTTTGCGAATAAGGCGGAACAGTTTACCGAAGTCACCAATTCCGGACGCGGTCTCCATTTTTTCGGCTATTTCTATCCAGTATCTTTTGCGATCAGCCTTGGCGGAGCGTGTGGCCTCTCGTTGCAGTCTGCGGCGTTCGTTGCTACCTGCCAGTCGCGCTTCGTGTGCTCTGGTTGACAGCTGAAGCGTGCTCTCCAAGATCCAATCTTTTGTCTGCCTTTTTGTTCTCCCGAGTACTGTCCAGGAAGCTTCCTTGATTGTCGTCTTCATTCGAGTCCACTGCCCTCCTACAGAAACTTCATCTGCTTGTGCATTGGTTGCGTTGGGTTGTGATTGCGCGTGACAAAGCTTCTCGCTTCTCTGGATTTTCTAGGGCAGCAACGTTTATCCGAGAGGGTGCAGACACTTTAGCACGTGTAGACAGATGAACTTTGAAACATGCGCGTAGGAGGATATGGTCGGAGCCGTTTGAGTTGCCCGTTATTGCACCTCGGTACGCTCGGCAATCCTCCACAGACGAGGCCCAACGGGCTCTCACCAGGATGTGGTCGAGTTGGTGTGCAGTGTAACCATCATTGGAATACCATGTGAGTAGGTGCTTCTTGGGGTGTTGAAATCGAGTGCTGCAGACAACCATTCTGTTGATGTCGGCGAAACCAATCAGTCGGCCACCGTTCTCGCAGCGTTGACCAAGGCCAAATCTCCCGAGAATATGGCGAGTAGATTCGTCGGTCTTACCTGTGCGAGCGTTCCAATCTCCTGCGATGAAAAGTAGATCGCGCCTCGAAACCCGGTTGATTACCTATCGCAAATTAATGTAGAATTCGTCTTTGGTTTCGTCATCAGCTGAATTGGTTGGAGCATAGATCGCGATCACCGTCAAGTCGTGCGGGGAGCCTTTAAAACGTGCCAAGGCGAGTCTGGATAAGACTGGTTCCCAAGAGATCATTGCATAATTAGCTGCTTTGTTCAGAGCAAACGCGACACCGTAGAGACCGGAGTTGTCTTTCGGACCACTGTGATAGAGCCAATAGGATGTCTCCACACCCGGGACCTTTATTTGTCGGCCACCTGAGTTGGGCAGGCGGACTTCCGAGAGGCAAGCAATATCTACGTCATAGTCATGTAGAGTCCGCATTGTGATGCACTGACTGTCGACGTCTAGAAAGGTCCTGACATTCCAACAGGCTAAGTGTGTTCTTTTCCTGCAGCGAATAATCCCAGCTTGTTGTCTTATCACCTAGACCGCCGGAACACGAGGCGCGTCGCTTATCGGGGACGCGCTTGAGGTTCCGTGAATAATCATAGAGAGTCGCGGGAGTAGGGTACGAAGCGGTGTCCCCAGCACCGTTCGGCCTTTTTGCTCGAGGTTGCACCTCTAGCCCTTGCACACCCAAGTGCAGACTGTAAGGCAGCAGGGTGTTCCCAGAGGACCCGGTGACCTGCTGTACGGTTCATTCGCTTCCTCTGGAATGCCGGATCAGGTAGTTGAACAGGTCTTCTTTGTAGCCGTTGGATCAGTAGATCTCGTCCGCCCATTCAGAAGGATCTGTCTTCACATGCCGAACACCGTCTCGCCGAAGTTTTTTAGACCTCGGTAACCCTCAACCTAGTTTAGCCCGCCTGTCTTGCGGTTCACCGGGGTGTGGCCACTGATGCATGCTTCAGCTTCGTGGAGCCACAGGTGAGAGCTGGGTGAATGATGGAGACCAAAGAGATGGAGGATGCCCCAAGGGACACGACAGTCAACCAACTCAGAGGTGCTATCCTCTCAGACACCCCATACTCCTCTCACGATCATACGCTGCTCAGTTGACCGTGGTAATGGTATCAAAAGCTGCACTGCAAATTGATTGGAGAAAGTTTAAACGATGTGCCCGTATCGTCGAACCATGTGGCACAGCCCCTATTACTGTTTCACTTTCGGTGATAGTATTGATGTTAATTGTTGCAGCGTAGATAGACTGATGACATTTATGGTGGTTTACTTACGATAACTGTGTGTATTTCTCTCGGAATTTCAGTGTGTTCACTCATCTAAAGGCTTAATTAACCAAACCTTTATTTTGTTTCATCATATCCATTTCTGACATTTGCTTACGACTTGAAATGCAAAACAGAGTACCGTTTGTTACATTTCAGATTTTACTTACAGGACTGCTTGTTTTTGGCACTTTACCCTTGAATGGGAAGACTCGTCTTCGATTGGTTGATATCTCGTTTTGAGGCAGTCAGGTGATTTAATCACACCGCGACCGTTTGTTATAGTATTTGCCATACTTTACCTGGTACCGTACGCATCACCTCTTGACAATATGGAGAACATTAATATGGGTGAGAAGAAATGGTCGTACCGTTTCACAAGCGCTGAAGATCGACGGAAGATAATCAAATGCACACGAAGTGGAGATGATTTAAAGGACATTGCCAAGCACCTCAACATCAAGATCAAAACCTGCCGTGCTATTGCAGCTTCAGACAGGGAAACGGCATTCACACCTGGGTCCTACAAGACGAAGCTCAACGATGAGTTTGTCAGGCATTTGTATGGAGTGATAGATGAAAATCCACAAGCACATTGAGACAGTTAAAAGAAAGGGCGGGGAACGATTTTCCAAGCACAACAGTAAACAAGTCATCCATTGATCGATTGCTGGGGACGGAATATGCCGATCTGCTCCATTGATCGGGTACTGCAAATTTGAGGTTGCATACTGATGAGACCAACTACAACATATGGTGTTGTCGTAGCTATGGACGCTCAAAAGTAGGGAGTGAGGCTATCCGAATTCTACCATCAAGTAAGGAACCTGGCTTGAACATATTAACTTGTTCGTCTATCGCCAGTACCTTGAAGCACGAATGTCATGCAAAGGTTACATGGCATATCTTTAATGAGTTTCTCTCATGCTGCTCTGTGTCTATTGCTACTGAGCAACCTGCTGTACCAGTAGTATTTATTTTTGACAATGCGCCCGTTCATCGGAGGGCTATGGGCGCACAAATTCACACCAATCATGGAATTCGTTTTCTCCCACGGTATAGTCCATTTTTCAATCCGCTTGAGGAGGCCTTCAGCGAATTCAAACGGGTAAAATGTTTCCCACTTTAAAATGTTTATATTTTTTAGTACACTAAAAGCTGGTTCACTGAAAATACAGCAGTGATAGGGGCTGTGTCACGTGGTTCGACGATACGGGCACATCGTTTAAACTTTCTCCAATCAATTTGCAGTGCAGCATTTGATACCATTACCACGGTCAACTGAGCAGCATATGATCGTCACACTTCCTCATTTGTTCCGTTAGCATCACAAAACCAATCTGTGTAAAAAAATAAATTGTTCCAATATCTCTTGATGTCGTTATATTCTGATACTTTCGACCTGACTGGCTTACAGCGGCATGGCTAAAGGTTGTGCATCAAGGCCAAAGAATAACAGGTCATAGCTGAAGAATTGTAGGTCGTTGCTAAATAATTGCAGATTTTGGCTGAAGCTTGATTGGAAAAGTTGTAGAGATGATAATAAGTTCACCTTGAATCAATGTAACAAGCAGGGTAATGCTTTTCGGACGAGGGTTGCACTCGTGTGATCTGCAAAAGCACAAAAAGAGGAGAAACTTCTTGGGCCGAGGCTAATTGGGTGTATCAATAGTCCGTGACACTTACAATTAACGAACAACAAGATGGCAGCCTCCAACCCTTACTCAACTACCTCCGACAAAAGAACACTGCCCCAATGTTCCGTACTCCTCCACTACACACCACAAGAGTTCTAAATCCCCAGGGATCACACTTTGGTTAGGCCGCTCCAAAATCATCTGACGGGGTCTCATCGTGGGTGCCATTTCTGTAATATGCGAGACCGGTGTTTTCCGTGTGGGTTGTAAGCGAGCTATTTGCAAAACGCAAATAGAGAAACCCATGAGCCGAAGCCCAGTAAGTGTAATACAGGACCCTACATTTACTTAATAGAACAACAAAATGACTGCCTTCAACCGACTCACTACAGTACCTCCAGGACACAGATCTGTGCTTCAGACGCTAAAGACGTTATTAGTTTTATTTTCTGTCTAGTAGGTACAAAACAGTGGGAGTTTGACCAATGACTAGCTAACTTCTTCCTGTATATTCTACATTGGATGAAGCCACCCTCGTTTCATGTGAGGTACACATCAAGGAAGGGAACCTGGTCCCTCGTTTCTATTTTGGCTGCAAATTTTGTTCATTCGTGAGCCACACTTAATGTGCGTGGCAGATTGCCTACAACACAGTTTGAATCTTTCATATAGTATTCACAAGCATTGGCGGATAATTGTTTCAAACCTGTGACAATTAGAAAATCAAATTGGAACTTTTAGTTGTATTTAAATTTTCAGCATTCAATAAGAAAACGCTGTTTAATATTTATGCAACCAGGCGAAGTTTCATTTACCGTGGATGACGTGGGTCTACAATAGAATGCACAAGTTGTCTCTCGTGGACCAGCGTAAAAATAATAAACTAATGAATATTTATAGAAATACTTCCAACAGGGCCGTTGAAATGAGTCAGTATATTTGTATGGGCGATTCCGGGTAAGTAATGGCTCGTAAATGTTCACTTCGTTAGACGTAATTTCGTGCAGAAAATCTGACGGCTCTTTTCGACTGAGGCTGGAAAATCTCAAAAACTGGCTACTGTCAATGTTATGAGTAGCCAAAATAAAACGTCTGTGAGGTGGCCCGTTATTCTTGAACACATTATACAATGCTTTTCAGTCAAAAATGCCGCCGGAATTAATTTACGGGGCAAAAAAGGATTTCACTTGGCACAAAATGATACCCTTGTTTTTTACGATACGTGCTTTGAACGGCACAACAGAATTCACGTAAAAAGACAATCTGCGGGGCAGCAGTTTATACCTAGATCGGGTCGACGAGCGGGACTGAAAAAGAGCAAATTCGAAATGCAATAGGTGCCTAGTGTTTGAAAGGATTTTAGGTACTAAAGCAATGGAAGGGTGATGAGAACTTTTCTTAGCAACCCCGGAAAAATAACAGAGAATCAATGGAGAATGTTAGGTAATATATACTGTTTTACAAAATTTCAAATATCAGACTTCGGTGCTTTATGATTTCAGTGTACAAAGGCCAATGCAGATTATGCTGCTGCATAGAACCAAGATATTCGAAGCAGTTTATACGTACGAGGGGAGTAAAATTAATGGTGAAAGTGTCCTTAATGAACCGGGGACGGGTGGTGGAAAAGTACATCCTTGACTTTTATTACTGTTCAGTAAAAGATTAAATAGCTCAGAAGAGTTCTCACATTCAAAGATGTGAGCTGGGTGGGAGAGAGGCTAGTCAGTGATGTACGTTGAAAACCACTACGGAGAAAGAACAGCAGCTTGAATTATGTCATAACTGGTTAGGAGATGTTCGGAGACCTTCCTACTTACTTTGGGGCATTATGTTCTTCTAGAGAAATAGTCTTTCAGCCAACCAAATGAATATGCAAGGCAGTCAAAATATTCCAGTTTCTGAGAGGAAGCTAGCCAAATACACTGTGAAAGGTAAACATGTAGTCAAAAGAGTCATATGTAACTGGCTTGTTGGAATGGCCGAGGGATTTAGCAATACCGTGCAAAAAGGACGCTACTGTATCAACTGTAGAGCGCTTGAGTTTGTAAGGAAATTGCAACTCGTCGGTTGGACTTCTCACCTTGGTTTGAGGAGGACGCAACACAACTCGTTCTACATGTTTCAACACTGATGAAGATAGAGCTATTAGTCGATAAATTTTGGTTCCCGTCTGGCTATGGGATTGTTTAGGCACGGCAATAACTCAAACAAAATACCAACAATCCGGAATGGAATGCTGTTAGTTATCAAAGTTACGAGATCACATAGGATGCTGGCCTCATACGTGAGCACCCCCGCTGGTCGACAGTCCGGATCAGTTGGACTTATTACGTTCGTCGACTTGAGTAAGTTGAAAAACTCCGAGGTCTATATCTCTGGAAATTCAGAAGAGGCAGCCAACAGTAAAATAAGAACAGGATTGTCTGTTTGTCGGAGAAATTGTACCCGAAGGCGGTTTGCATCTAGTTTTGCCTTTGGATTTCCCCATCTGACAGCAAAGAAGTTTGACTTCACGCCATCTGTGTTCGAAATTCCGGGAGTTATGGAACTCTCCAGAAAAATGGCATCAAGGTGTGCAATCGCAGATTTGACCAAAAATGACAGCCGACGGACCTTGGGTTTGTTTTGCGTCTTGCAAGCCAATTACTTTCTCCTGATTAGCTGTTTCAGATGTGAAGAAACCATTCTTCCAGATTGGAGATTAACTGTTTCCAAGTGACAGCAGGTGTTAAAAATCCGTCCAGTCATTTCCATTTTAAAGTAAGTTTCGCGGACTATAGCTTGACGAGAACGACATAACCTAGGGTGATATGATACAGTTTATCAATCGGTGCGATCACAAGAGTAGCAGGAAATAATGCAGAAAATGCCACTCTACTTAGAATTGATGTAGGTGGCAACACCACTCCGTTTTTTCTTCTTCTAGTGCAGGCGATTTTGAAGGAAGCAGGTGAAATCTTCGATTTCAACAATAACTTGTTCCGTATTATCATTCACCCAAGTTTCTTGTAAACAAACAGCAAAGATATTTATGAAGCTGCTGACCCTGAGCTGGTACGTAGGATTCGATAGCTTGCTGAATCTGAAATCCACATTATTGCATATAATACCAGGAACAGTCATACTGCTTGGCTTTTTGCACTTAAGAGCAGCCTGCCAACCAGCTCTTTCGTCTTTCCTTGCAAGATGGCTTCAGTTACGAACTTCGGATAACTGACTGGCGTTTTTTTGTCCAGCCGTAAGTTGTTTGTAATAACATATTTGAGCAGTATCGGCAATATCAGCTGACAAAGTACCATGGGATATACCAAACCCACGTGCGATGGATGAACAGAGGCAAATTGAGTGTTTTTAAAAGCCTCATTATGGTACATCTTTTCAGCAAGGGGTACTCATTGCATAAAAATCTCAGCAGAACAACGGTTTTAGGTAAAAGTGTTCGGTCTTTCCATTCCTCAACCATCACAACATTATTTATATGAGGAGGAAATAATACAAAAGTTTAAAACGCTAGATGGACAGAGATTGGATATTTTGCGGTTTCGACAGAGGTAAGTAAACTAGCATACTGCAAGAAAATTTCCCGTGAATGGTAGAATAGTCGCACTGGGTATTGATTGGCTTTCGTCACAGCTACGCCCACACATGGTGAAGTGAACATTCGGATAAAGGAGTTGGAGTGTTCAAGTCAGCATTCAATGCAACAAAGCTCTGGCTTCTGGAAGTCGATTGCAATTGACTCGGCGGTTCCTGTTGTTTGAAGCCTCGTGTTGTGGCACCTGTTATACATCCGTAAACCCTGGTCAGATGTCTTTTGTGTACCCGGTTTCTACCCCGTACACAGCTTTATTCCCTCCGTGACCAAGCCAAAGTTGGTAGCTATTTGTGAACCATGTTGGTAGCTTCCGTGTTGTTTGATCCACGTACAGATTTACCCAGGAAGCGGTGCACACCAGTTGGCAGGTTATCATAGATGAAGCTTCCGGATTCGGGTGTTTGTTGTTTTAGCACCGGACAGCAGCTGAAGCCGTGATCTTGGCGGTTTTATTGGGAGCACTGATCGAATTTTCATGTGCGACATTCGCCTTGGGAGTATGTCTGAAGAATCTTGCTTACTCTTTATTCGGTGTCATTCTCACCAGTTTTGTCCCGTCAGTCTCGTTTCGCTCAACAGTTCACCGAGGGTAAGCATTCTACAACAGTGCTTTACTGATAGGTGACAATTCCTACTTCAGAGATTCCTCGGTGATAATATGCCGTGCTGATACACTTTCTCTGCTACGCACCCTTCTAATGAATTGGGGGTAAAATGACTGAAGACAATTATTTAATGTCAGATTTCTCTCACATTACTATCATCATTACTACTAATATTACTGCTATGTCTATACCAGATCCAAAACGAGACTTTCAGAAAATATTCCGCGCTCAAACCAACCTTTTGGTTTTATCAGTAATAGGCGATTACGAACTAGTGCTTATTTATACGAAGACCTGGAAATTTTTTCCTATCTGGGACTTTTGTACGTGTTTTCCAGCTGAAACACGTAAAAACCACGAGCATAGCTTTAGTCGCTTTCACTCCGCTAATCCTAAGAAGTGTTTATATTCCCAGATGCGCTTCCGCCTAGCCTTAGCTTGCTTAAGCGTACACCAATTTGCAGCGGACATTCTTGATTCATGGTCAGAATGTAGTACTTTTTTAATATATTGGCAAGTTGAAACATGTTTATACAGACTGACTGTTGTACCGTTTAACTCTCAACCAGTTGTCCTGCCTTCAATTTTTTCTTTCGGTTGGAGTGGGGTAGATTACATTCTTCGCACTGCTATGCACTCGCGTTTAAATGCACATTCTTAGCGTTATATCATTTGTGGTAATTCACAGCATGTTATTTCTTTACAATCTGTCTCTTACATTGTGTATTACTCCTCTTCTGCTATTTTTGTGATCGTTGTTCATGCTTTGGCTCTGAGCTCAATTTCAAACCGATCTAATATATATGTATATATATATACTACTAATAACTCTTTTATGGTATCCCAAGAAGTGCACGATATACCTCATTTATTGGGCGGAATGAGTCATACATGTAGCCGCTGTCTTGAGTAATGCTTCGTGAAGTATCACTGAACAAGATTCATGCCAGGACGGTTTTTCGAACAAAGCACTGCTAGCTTTGATTGGCCATTCATGAAAACAAAAAATGCCACAAGAACGATGGCTATTTGAAATGGAACAGGACAGAAATAAGCCTACAAAGACTCGGGAACTTTTATGAGCAAAATTACCAAAAGAATTCACAAACCAAGGCGAGGATAATTGGAGCCTCTTTGAAGGATCCAAACGGTCATTTACCAAACGATCAATGTGGAATACGAGGAAAAATCCCTGAAGAGACCAAGAGACGATGTCTACGTACCGCATTCAACTGAACAACAAATGCATCCAAGATGCAGAGGTCCATGCAATTGAATATTAATGTGTCGCGTGTACAGCAACCACTACGAACTGTAACATATCTACTGTATTGAAAAATGAGAACTATGTCCTGGATAACGGAACGTCATACTTCAGAAACCACATCAGATAGAAGTCCGAATGGAATAATGTGATACTTGATGATGAAAAAAGTTCAGCTCGGACGGCTCCAACGGGCTGATGTACTACTGGTATGAAATGCGAAACAGAAAATTTGATTCCGGCCGTGGAGCCCTCGGTTGGGTTTATGTGTATGTCGGGGTTGGGCTATTTTTGCTGGAGGTAAAATACAACTGACAGTACTCGAAGAAAAGAAGACAACTGACACATTCATTATAATTTTGAATGATTTCGGAAGGGTTCATGCTTTTCCACGAAGATCACGTCTTCATACATAAAGCTCACGTCAGTCCAATGTGGCTATAGTAACGAAACATTGGAATAGTCGTTTGGCCTGTTCACAGTCCGAGTTTGAACCCCTTCAAAAAGGTCTGGGGTTCACCGGTAAGGCGAGTCTATGAAAACGGAAGAGTTTTCAACACCATTCACGACCTGAGGTCTAGTATCTTCACTGAGTTGCCGTACTTCGAGGGTGGGACAATTCAGAATTAATTTCTAAGTTTATCTGATTCATTTGTCCCTTTCTGAGCAACGAGGGTCGTTGTATTTGCTCACCGGGTGGTTGCTTTTATCACTGGGTTGGGGTTGCGCTAAAAGTATTTGGCACCCTTCAGGCATATTACTGGGATAAAAATCGATTTCCCCCGTCAAAAGTGAAATCCCTAGCCAAGTGATCAGGTAAGACATCAGAGCACCAAGTTTTACGATCCCGTGTACATCCGTCCACAAATTGCAACCACATATGGCACTCTCATTCACCAGTGGATCTTTCGCTTTCCTTAAGACCATCCGGTTTACCGGTGCTTCCCTTTTGGGTAAACTGCTCTCATGAATCTTTGATTTCGTATCTCATTAGTGTTTTGATTGACAACGCAAAAGTCATATAACACGTGATTCTGAGTCCCAGAAACAGAACTGGTTTCTCATAACTCCCTTTTATTTCCGTCATTTTCCGTCCTTTTGCTCTCACCTTGAACCGGAGACAGAGGTATTCTAGCCGGACTGTAGCCTAAGTTATGCAAAGAAGGGGGTGTTTTGTTTGTGCGTGTGTGTGAATGTGTGATCTCGCTAAAAGGGTCACAGGATTTCCCGGAAATTGTATCCTACGGAACACCTGTCACTTAGCTGTAACATGATTCAACCGTAGTATCAGTAAAACAGCAAAATATATCCGGATGTAGGCACGCCGGTACAATCCAAACAAGGATTCAATTATTGATCGATCACTGACTAAAGCGTTCTAGTCAAATCATGGCAAATCCGGGTGGCCAGGTGCAACGCTCCTACTGAACCAGTGATATAGGCGCGTAGAAAGAAAGCTTTAACATTGCTCGCTGAATTCGTTGTACTTTTATGATAACCAGTGTTTATCCCCATGATCAGAGGAACCGCCACTGTATTATACACGGTTCGTTGTGTAATAAACAAGCTTTTCATGCAAACCCCAGCCGAATGGAGAAATTTGATAAATGAATACTTCGGGTAAATGTCATTGAATTCTGTACAGTTTGCTTTTTATTTTTAATCCACAATACCTTATCGATAGCAAATAATGGGCTGTTAGCACTGTTATATTGCTTACCTGTGAAGATCATTTTGATGTGGACTCAGTTCCCTCGATAAAGATGAAACGACCGGAGACGTACTCTTCCTGGCCTCCTCGGTGTGACCTGGAAGCTGTTCAGCTGATAAATCGCTAGTGATGACCCCATGCGTTGGTTTGAGTCCGTCTGAGATGGTAGGTTTTTAACAGTCTGGTCCTTTGAACTTCAGAATGCTTATTTTATCACCTCATACTGGTTCAGAACTCCAGTCTTTCATTCTGTCTCCCTCTCTGCCCGGTTAATGTTAGATTTTAAACGATCACGTTATTGTAAACTATGAGAAGATTACGTCAGTTAGCTGATTAACAATTGTCGATAGTTCACTTTTTGTTTTATTAAGGAGATGTCTTACCATATCAGCAAATCAGAAAGTTATCACCAAGGAGATATATAATTATTTTGTAACCAAGTGCTACATTGATGATATCAGTAAATTATTCAATGTAAATGGAATGACCTGATCATCACTGTTTGTATCTTCCTGAACTTTTTCTGTCTAGGCAACTCAGGATGCGAAAGAATTGGTGACCACTATTAGCTACTTAGAAGAGATTCACAGTACTGAATTACCTGTATCACCCGAGTCCCACTCATACAAACCCATAAATGTGAGCAGTAATGACAATGTCACTTTAACTGTTCATATTAATATTACTAATGAAGTGTTCGGTCTCGTGTCTTAATTATAAATCACATTCCCTAATGAAGAAATTAGAGTGGGACCTACTGTCACTTGCAGAATATAAAAACGAATGTTCCATTCCCACATCCAGCTGCACACTGCTATTGAATGACTAAACCCTGTCAACCCTGACAACACACGGTTCACGCATCAATGCTCTTCCCTGTCATCAACAACATCAACATAATCATAGTGCCTGCATGCATAAGATTTTCCCTGAGAAGCTGATGGCACACACACATCGTCAATTCATCATGTGTTTCTGTCGCTCACCGTTACTAATCGCCTATCATGAACACACTTATAACGGTTTTTAATTTTACACGTACATTGTTTTTGTAATAGCAACACCCAACCATGACACCGAGTCCGATGGTGCATAAAGTTAGGCAGTTTTTTTACATGCTACCACTGCTTTTGTACGGAAAGTGACAGCAGGTGGAGAAATAGCGGACGGAATTGATACTCACATTTCTTTCCGCCTATTCGATCAGATCATCCGGTTCACCAGGTTCATTGGCACTGAGAACTGCCCCCGTTGCGTTTTCTCACGGCGGAACACTGATCGATGTGAAGCTAAAGGAAACAATTTCCCAAGGGATCACCAAAATGACTTGAATCTCTCAGTTTTGATGAAGGTACAACATTCTCACAAATTCAGAAGTTCAGGGCATTAGTGGGTATACTAAGCGATAAGAAATGGTACAAAAGAAAGTAATTTCTATCATGAAGTTCCTGCATGTGAACTGCCGAACTCATGTTCGAGCTTGCGGTGATCTTTCATTCGAGTTTACCACGAGAAATGGTGTACATTACGACTGCCCTCTCTCTTCTCTTATTCCCAACTTTGTAATGGCAGAATAGTGGTACAGAAAGTTTCGTGGGTGGGAAAATGTCAAATAAGTGGCCATGTTTTTGGATAGCTTGACTGACTGCGTAGCAATATTCTGCGTGCACTTTGCACCCGCAAAGTACGAAGCTGCGCTTTAGGATGGCGCTGGCCCAACACCAAACCTTTCAGTACCTGGGGAAGCCATAGACCTGATAGATAAGTTGTGTTATCTGGGCTGCTCCATTTCACCCGCAGGTCGGATATCAGACGAAGTGCCTTCGCGTATACATAAATCTTGTTTAGAATTTGTCAACCTGAGTCATCTGTGACATTACAGTGACATCAGCTTATCTGTGAAACGTTGAGTGGACATTGCAGCAGTCAGGCTCATGCTTCTATATGGTTCAGAAACAAGGCCACCGCTGGTGGGGTATATACGAAGATTGTCGGCACTTGAACACCGATGTATTCGTAACATTGCCCAAATCTGGCGGGAACACAGTATTTACATAGCCTAGGTTAAGCGCAGAGTAACAGACACGAACCAAATCATTAAACGACACACTAAAGTTCACCAGGCGAAAGTGATGGTGACGTACGTTGGTCACAACCACTGACAGGATTCTTCTATGTGCAATGTTTGCTGAGGCGGGTAATAGTGGGAAGATCAGTAAGGATGGTCAGTCCATGAAACGGAGGAAAGGTAGTGTAGGGCGTGTTGGACTACGTGGTTGGGGTTCAAGAGATCCCTCCACACAGTGGTTGAATAAGTTACAGGAAATGGCTCAGAGTTGCAACCAGTGGCACCTGTGTAATGGTGAACTTTCTGCGTCGACCTGATACTGTTTACAGGTTTCTGATTACTCTTTGCTTACTTTTTCGTTATTTCCGAATGAGATCACCGTTGGGAAATAGCAACCAAAGCCACGGCACCCGGGGGCATGGTTTATGGTCTTTTGGGCTGACTTGAAGAGTGAGACAGACTCGACATCGTACGCTGGCCATAAGCTACGAGTGTACAGGTCAAATGATGAAGGTGGTCAGAATGCACACATCGCTTGTCTCATTTAGTTTTAAGTTAGTATGTGTTTGGATGAGTATTACTGACTCTTCCCATGAATTTTACTCCTGAAAAAACATTAGTTTACTACTTGTGTATTTATTTAGGATAACTCACGTGATCGTGAGAGAATCTGCTCTCGGACGACGAATTTTGTTATGACGAAACAAGCTGGAAGATAGATTCGATGATATTAAGGTCACGTGAGTACTTCCCGTCATCTCACTGTAACGATCAGTTAACAACAGGGAGCGAGTAAAAGTTCAAAATTCGTCAATTTGTTTTAGATCCGAACCGATTTTCTTGCATTTTGAGTATGTCGATTCAATATGCAGCGATGTATTGTAACAAGGATGACAACACACGGCAGGATACTTGTATTCCCACAATCACACAAGTCAAGTCGTGGCACACATACAGTCGTTTATATAGGCCTCTTTCCAGACTGCGCGGCACCAAGACTGCTATTGCCGCTGCTTGAGCGCTTCGGCTGCGTTCTGTCCATTTGCCTGTGGCCGATGGCTTGCTTCTCTTGCCCGTCATTTCCCTTCGGTTGGCCCGACTGTCTCAGTTGACGGCTCGATCGGCAGCCCTTCACCTGAGCTATCTTGCTGGTTGCCGGAGATCCCGCTGCTTCCTCTCTGGTCGTCTGTGTGCTTCTTTTTGCCTGCTTCGGGCCGCCTCCGACATATTCGCCACCTGTTCTTTTGTCTGTGGCCCTCGTTTGGTTCGTTCGTTCGCCTTGATGTTCATGCCGTTCTCTCGCCCCAGCATTCCCTGTTACAATATGACTAAGCAATACCGATGTCACTTTGAAATTACCGCCAAGGGTGAAAAGTAAATAAGTTACACAGTGACCATGGACTTGATGAAACCGTGGCAACTGTGGACTGCCCATGAAGACAAGATATTTCCTAATCTCAATAAAAATACAAATAGTTCTGGCACATTTGCACATGTTTCGAAGACGCTCTATGTGCACTTTTTATTACGAACGCTATCACCTGACACACTGTGATTTTCACCTTCTCAAATAGGAATATAAAAGCCCTCGGTTACAATTTTTTCCCATAATCGAACTCAAAGTTATTTGGAAGTATTTTGAAAAACAGTGACCATTCAAAATTTGTTTTTTGACGCTTCCGTACCACTTTGGAATCGTTTTTTTTATTCACACAAAATATGTGAAAAAGATAATACAGTATATGATGCAAGTAATATCTATCGATGAATAGACAAAGTACTCGAGAGTCTTTGACAGTCCACTCGTAAATACTTCTTACATCAAACTACTCAGCTCGCGACCGAAGTGTCGTCGTTCTGGAGGTTAGCAGCAACGACTAACCCGCATGGAACTCTCTACTAGCCAATCTCCGTTGTGGTTCCTCAATCGACTGGTCTGATGAAGAACCATCCACTCACACTCCGGACGCACAAATCCGATTGTGGTGAACAATCATCAACGGCATGTACGAGTATGAGAACACATGGGTGGACAGAGACAAGAACCGGACATGCATACCTGATGAGAGAAAAATAACGGCGGAACCGGTCAGGAGATTCCCCAGAATGATTTTCTATCCGTACATAGATACTAATTTATTCAGACCTTTCAACCCACGAATGCTGTGTCGTCATTCTAGAGATTAGCAGAGACTAACTCGAATGGAACTGCCAGAAAAACACAGTTGGGATTCCGCTGTGGACTCTTCTAAGTGGCACATCCACTCGCACTCGTGATACAGACCGCGGGTGGTGAAAAGGTTTAGAGCTCTTGCTTACCACCTCGAACTTCAGAGGTTCGAACCCTTGCTATCACCAGCTACTTTGGTAATAGACAGTAATCAAACTTACGTGGTTATCCACTGCAAACCATGGGGTCTGGTTACCGGTTAACCGTATTATTGTGGTGGGTTATTGGGGCTATGGAGTGTTTACCACCCCCCCCCCTCAGCACCTGTGCGCAAGCATGTAAGAAAAAAGAATTAGTAGACTGTTGTGAATAAGATAATACACTATTGGTGCATTTGACAAACTGGTTACGTCTCATCTTTGGACAGAAACAACGACAACAACAATGAAATAGTTTTAAAGCTGTACCAAAGTTATACCATTTTTTCCGGAACGGTTTCATGGATGACACGTGTTTTGTCAATGGTGGACTGGTCAGCAAAATGCTGTTCAATAACACTGTTTGGCATTCTCATCAACTCATATTAGCTGCTTATACAATGACGGAACAGCTGTACACGCTTTCAGGTATTCGATATTAATTAGCTGGCATCGGTAGGTTACTGCTCATCTAGAAATGGGGGCTGTCCTTATACTGTAAGAAAGGATTATGACGAATTAAAAATTGCCTAAATGGAACGTAGATACTCTGTAATACATCCGGGATCTTCCCAGGAGTATTTTCGTAAGCCAGTGCTGGCAAAACCACTTGATGAACTCCAAAGTGCAACAGAGTGGAAGCATCCAATCATGGGAACAATCATTTTGAATCTTAAAAATCCATCCTCCACCTATCCCAGAAATGCCGAACCATTTTAGAACTACGGTTGACAATGGAACATAAGTATTCCATCTCCGATTAAAATGAACCTGTGTATTCTTTTACTCGTTGCCTACCATAGTCGATAAGTATTAGCTGTAACTAGACGAAAATAATCGATGAATGAACATTTCAATTTGTCAAAGGTTTGCAACGATTTGACAGCTAGACGTCAAACTAGTGAGGAATATGTATAACTCACAGTTTTGTCTTGTTTCTTGCTTTCGAACCCAAAACAGCGTACAAAGATTATGTCCTGTGAAACTAAACTTCCATGGATTTTCAACAGTGTTGAGCACTGAGCTGGAAAGAGAAGTTAAAACTGACTAGGTTATTAGAATTGATGCAAAAAAATGACGGAGCTTCGAGTTCACCCGAGGTGGGGAAAAAACACTAATGAGTGTTCAAATAGTCTCCAAATGATCAGTCAATAACCGATCAAGCATTTGGTCAGTCAGGCTGCCTATAAATGTACAGTAAGATTTCCAACTATCTCAAGCAAACTTGGGTTTTTCAGAAGTTCAATAAATTAGTCAAATTTAACAAATTAAATTTGAACCTCTCCCAATCAACAATATATCTGTCATACGACAGTACTAAGAAATACGCAAATTCCTATCCAAATTAACAGCTCCATTTTCGTATTTTGGGACCCATTTACAAGTGAGGAATTGGGAACAGGCTCCGTTTTGGTCAATTAACCGAAAGATACTCACAATCAGTCGGACAATCAAAACGACTAAAGTGCCCATCGCTGATTTCCTCGTCTCATATGGGTTGGGCTATTTGTTGGCCGGAAAAATTTCACGGTTTAGACAATCGTACAGAGGTTAACGAAAGGTGTGATATTATCTTTGAAATTCTTCCAATTTTCTTATTTTTGCTTCTAGATTCCACTTCCTTAATGGCCTGAGCTTACGGAAACTGAGGTGCGCTGCAGTGTTATACTGGTTTATTGATAATAAACGTATGAAAGCGGTATTTGGCCTCAGAACGACAACGATCTCGAGGGAAACAATGAGAATTTTCGAAGACCGGAACAAAATATACTTTCTTCTGTAATGATATTCTGTAATGAAAGTGGAAAACAAGACGCCGTATTATGAACGCATGTGATAACAGTTCATGTATGCAACTCGAAACTCTGAAATCCGGATTCCGGAACCAGATGTGACTCGACGGATAAGCGGGGAAATTTATCCGCAACAAGGATGATACCTTCTCATTTATTTTGAAAGCTATGATTATTTTACCCTTCGGAATATAATTCCTAATCTTGCTTTCAAATATCACGTAGGTGACCACGGTGCACCTAATGGTTTGTTGGCCTTTGTAGCAATAACCTTCAACCCAGCCAGCTATCAATCAAATGTACTTTAGTCACTTCAGGATACGTATTTGACCGAGATCTTCTGCGCACCCGACACCCGTGCATCCCTTGTTTGATGTATTGTTGACACATGATTACTTTTTGTTGTTTCGATGCAGTTAGTTTGCGTTCAGTAATAACGCGGTTGCTAGTAGACCTTTATTTTTGATTTAAGTAGTATCCGCGGAAGGGGAGACAAAGCTTTTCGGAGGCACGCAAGCGGATTTGTGGTTACTGCTGGTTACCAGTTATGCTTGATCGACACTCCACAGTCCGTCCATTCCTCCGGATAGTTGTGCACTCCGTCTACAACAACCTAATCTGGGCATCAGGAATGCGAGTGGAAGCTCTTCCTGAAAAAGCCCACCGAGGAGTCCCAAAAGCAATTAGCTGATATTTATTTCAATGTCGGTTGGTAGTCACGGCTAACTTCGAGAATGATGGCACTGTGATAACGAGGTGTGATAATACGTCGGTACTTCCCAAATCAAAGATCACAACTCGCGATCTCACTGTTGCTGTTTTTGAGCTTAGCATTGACTAACCAATGTAGAAGTATTAGAGTAGTTCTCGAGGGGCGAAGCAGATACCTAAAAGCTGTTAAGAAAGAACCACGATGAAGGTGGCGGGTTTTCAACCCAGAACTCCAAAGTCTCTAGTTCAAAATAATGACCCTTTGTGGAAATCTCAGGCTGGCCATGAGATTCCCTTTTCTGAGCGACGTGGAGCCTACGTAAGATGAATTAAACCGTGGGGAAAAAGCAATTTCATAGGATATCGATCGTGTAAATGTCTATCATGACTCGTGCTGATTCGTTACGAGATGTATTTAGTGATACTAAGCAACCAGTCCAAAATGAGAAATGCTTATCAAGCACGCATACTTTCCCGTCACAGTTCCTCTTGGCTGGTTAGTAAGCTGTAGCCGATTGTTGACAATAAGAAGTTCCAAGAATCGTCACGATTTTGCAGTTCTGGTTGAAATTATCCACAGGGTAATTATGTTATCAACAAATGCTTATTTTAGACTCCTTTGTATTTGTCTTCCAATCAAATACAACTCTTCAGGAAGGAGGATGCGTCCAATGAAGGGCTGCCAAATGGGAAAGTAACGGGCCGTCGAGGGTGGGGGGGGGGGGGAGGAGGGAATTGAACCCGGGTTGTTATTCGTCCAGGGTATACAATGATAACAAACTGAACACAGCCTTTTGATTTCCGAATTTACATTTTGTAGGGAATCAGAGAGGCAGGTAGTATCAGTCCACTTTCCTGTGGTATGGAACCAAAACAGAGCACAATTTCATCAAGGCACAGTGAGGAAATGGATGATAAAACCTAAGAAAATATAAACAAATCGACGCACACATACACATCAGACATTTTTGGTAGTCCTGCCACTACTAAACTGCCAATTGCAACAACAAAACCGAAGGTTATTGAATATTTACTCAACGTAGATTGCGATGTTCGAAAACAACTGGGTAGTGAAGGATAATTGTTGGGCACGTCAGAATGATTTGCGCATCAGCAACTTTCACAAGTAGCACGCACGTCCGTTGCTAACCTATCTAGGGGAGTCTTATCCACACAAAGGTCACAGTCATGGTTTGCGAACGGGACAAAAATGATCCCCATGGCGGTTGGCCTTAGTGTGATACGCAGCCATGTGACCTGAAATACTAAAGTCAAAGAGAGTATTACGCAGAATCCTACGGTCACCGCACTGTTACCGCGCCGGAAACAACTGTCCTCAGGCCTTCCGCACGCAACTGGAGGTAAATTCGCCAATC
Source organism: Fasciola hepatica (assembly GCA_948099385.1). NCBI lineage: Eukaryota > Metazoa > Platyhelminthes > Trematoda > Plagiorchiida > Fasciolidae > Fasciola > Fasciola hepatica. The sequence continues at coordinate 16,868,971 of CANUEZ040000048.1, forward strand.
CAGAGTTAGTCAGTAGGTAGCTGTTTATGACAAGCTTTATGTTAGATGTTAATGTTCAATTTTTGCTTCGGGTCCCTGCTTCATATCGTCATGAACTTCAAAACACTGCGAGGACTCGAAGCACCGGGGAAACAAATCCTATGACTGCAGATAGCGTTACAATTTGAGTCCAGAAGAGGTTGTTTACAGTTAGTCTACCCTATTCATGCAACACTGAATCCTGGTCTTCAAAGTCCAAAGCATGGGCACAAATTATTTTCCTTACAGCTAAGGGTAATTACTTTGTTACGTACAGCTGAGCCACCCCACTTCCGTCCGAGCTGATCCGAATCATGGAGTTAGTTTTGTTTAGATGTCATCCTCTATGACAGCTACCAATGCGGTGATTCGGATCAGCCCTAAAGGGAGTGGAGTGAGGCAGTAGTCACACACGCTTGACTTCCAGATGAAAAGGGCCCGGGTTCAAACCCTGGATTCGGTGAAGGATGTGCACCACTGATGAGCTCTAACTGGAGCGAAACTCGAGTTTGGTGCTTCCGAGAGCAGGGGTGATTGGATGACCTGAGGTCTGTGCGTGAAATGTGGAGTCCAAAGGACAGTTAGCCAATATATATATATATATATATATATATATAGTAGTTTACCAACCCAAGCCTCACGAACAAAGGTATCGTGTATTGACGACTTGCCAGTGAGGTGCGCATGTCTCCTATTGAGCTGCACTGAGGTGAACGGCTCATACGGCATTCTACTGGCGGATTTACCTGTAGGCGGGTTAACAGCCAAATTGAATTTTGTGTAAGGATGTTCAATACAACCGACTGTCTTTTCAAGATCTACCTTTCCGTCAAACAGAATTGACTGAACCCTTATGTGAGTACCACGTACGCCGTCCATATGACGTCGTAAGAGAGTAGCTAGATATACAGTCACTTTCATTTCGGTTTTAAGACTTAAGAACAGTAAATCCACCGCAACCAATTCCAGAATACTGTTCACGGTCACTCCACCAACCTGTCAATATCCTTGTCTGAGGAGACGGAACTGTACATCTGAAGTGTAGAGTATTACTAACTGTGACAGCTTGCTATTTGATGCACCGTCACCAAAATATTTTTCATTGATAATTTCCAAAATGTCAACGGTTTCGTGTAATGGGACGTTCATCGCAGGTGGATAAACATTCATCAATTGTGGACGTATAGATAAATTCCCAAGTCGAATTGTGAAATTCCACGGGGCTCCTTTAACTGTTTTGTTATGAGCATTGGTCATGAACATTGCCGGCGGTAATATTACTTCTTCGTTGTTTGCTCTCTCAGGTAGACCGGGAATCTGTGTTGTTTGGATCTACAACTATTTTCGGCAGTGGATTCCGGAATCAAATGGGGTTCAGCGTTTAATTTCACTTCCATTTCGTTTGGATTGATAATCTTTGGGCTGGATTTGAATTTCGCTGGGTCACTTCACCTCTGCAGATTATATTTCTCAGAACGCATAATCGCGAGCTTTTTTCCGGTCAGAGGTGTATCATGTCCGAGCTAGTTTGATGTTGTTTGATGGTCTCGAAATGTTCTTTTGTCAACTGACATTTGTTGTGATGCTTGTTTGATACGTGCGCTCTGAATTTGCCAGTTTTCTATTGAACCATTTCATGGAGTCCTCTCTTGTGTTCGTTATAGGACGGATAGTTTTTCGAAAAACGATTCAAACCTGGAGTGCGAGTAGACACTAGCCGTTTGTTTTAGAGGAACACGATATTGGCGGCTACGACAAAGGGAAGCTATTTTCACTGAACTCGGGTATGATGGTGGATTCTGAACATGCTTCTGAGTGTTAGGGAGATCACGATAAAACAAGATCACGAATTACTGAGTTCTCCAGTCTCATTTCACGCACGCATGAGTTTGAGGGATTTCATCAATACAGAAGTTCATCAGCAGAGATGAGTTTATCAAAATAGGTATTACTTTCAATAAGGCCGTAGTAGTTCTTTTGATATTCGCATGAAATTGTTCAGTGTGACAAGTGGTCAGCGGTATCAGGCTCCTTGACGCTCAGCGTCATTTTTCACCTCGTAGAAGTTCACAGCACGCCATAGGATATGAGTTCAATAATATGCATCCCATGGAAATAATAGTCCCCATCTATGTTATGTCGCTTATTTTTACACACCATCTCACAAGTTTGCACGATTTTCTGATAGTCAAGACTAAGATATTACATTTTGGAGGTTGAAAACACGATTTAATAGTCAGAAATACAAGTGCAGGGAATGAGAGCGTCACGGTGGATGACGTATTCCAGAGGAATTTGATAAATCTTGGTTATAGCTTATTATGGTCTAGGTAATTTATCATAAATCAAACGGCCTTAACGGCCAACTCACCGGTGGAGACCACGGAGCCACTGTACAACAGTTGCAACGGTTTTACGAGTTATCAGCAGTGCACATCCACCGAGCCCCAAAGGGGAATCGAACCCGGAGTGAACGATTGTCAGTCAAACAAGTTACAATTAGGCTCACCGAGATGACCGTGAACGGTTTGCTCAACATATACACAGCATGATATAGCACCCTACCGTTACTGTTTTTGGCAAGAATACACAGGGTTGCTCGCACAGCGATGGACTTCTAAGGTGGACGACCTCTCTGTGGGGAGCTACGTCCAATAAGATTACTCAATCGCAGAAAATAAACTCCAGAGTTTGAAGGTAAGGATATTTGCTGACGCGTCAATAGACGGCCAAGTTTCGTTTGCGGACACTACGTCTTCGTCTTTCCAAAATCGACAGCAAAGCTCAGGCCAGCGAAGTGGGTCGATGGTTCAGTCAGTCTGTGACGAAACGGGACGAAACCATTAGATCAGGCGCGAACAGGCCCCCTTATCGAACCGAGCGCAGCCAACCATTTAGAGGCTGAGCTTCGCCTTAATTAAAGGCAACTGTTCCAACAAATTGGCTGCCTGAAGTTGTTTTATTCGAAAGGAACGGAAATCCGATCAGCAGTGAGCCAACCGTAAAGGAATCAGCCAATCGGGGACTTGAAATACATAGCCATTGAGAAGACCAGGTTCGGGGAAGAGTTCTGAGCCAATGAGCTTCGTACCCTTATTTTGATTTCCGTCGTTTAGTGTTCTATATAAATTGTTTGTTTTTGAAAAATTAGCGAGTTGGTTCAAAGGCACAAGAGTTTTCTCACTAGAGCTAATGGGACAGAACAAAATATTGACTACTTCACTAAAGCAACCGATAAGCAAGTAATCGTATTAACTGAATAGAATGCTAATAAATGGGTGCTATCACTGTTATATCACACTACAGTATTTGCAGATCATAGAACATGTTATCATGACATTTTAAAATTATCCCATTTATTGTTTAAAATTTCAAATGAGGTACAGAATTCAGGCTACCACGAAGGTGAATCGAATCGAGGGTTTAATGGCAACAGTATACGTGACAAAATTGTTTTCAATTACCAAAGGACATACAGGAATTGTTTGGCACACACGAAAACACACTGTACCCCAGGTATTGTTACTGACTAAATCGTGTCGTGATTAGTACACACAGAAAACAGCTTTTCACTTCACGCAATTACTGATTTCTGAACAGTTTCCTTGTGTTGCTTTATATGGCCGAAACCAACACAACAGTGGACTTTGTAAAACTTTCTTTATTAGTCCTTTTTTGTCATCTTCCTTCATTATCGATTATAGTCACGAGAAGGGATAATAAATACGTGTTATTGATATGGAAACATTCAGTGTTTTGCAAAATAAGAAATAAGTGAACACTAGACCAGCTGTTGTCCTTTACAACTTTCTTGAAACAATAACGCGAGCAGCCGGTCAGTATTTACGGGGCATATTGACCATTAGCGCCCCAGTATGTAACATGGTTTTGTCTACTAGTTCTCACTTTACAATGAGAGGACAACAGTGTTGTATACGTTTTTGAATAGACTACGGTCACACCAGTCTGAGTGTACACAAATGCTTGGGGTGGAAATTTACATTTGTGTAGTAACAGTTTACCCAAGGCTTTATCCTGTGAGAATCACATGTCCTGACGACATGCCTCTAACGTTGTATTAAAAAGTAGGAATTTCGTATTACTAAGGAGCATGCTGTAGATCCTTCTGAAATGAATGGTTATTGTCAATTGTATTGCTTTCTATGCACTTAGCAGATCTGCCTGGAACTGATCTTCAAAGATCATCTTCCCCTTCCGAATATACGAGACGCATTCCATTGGAAATGCTTAACTTCGGAGTGACTCAATCAAGAGTGGATTAGAAACGCGCCTTGCTTGAACCGAACGACCAAGTCTATAATTATCCTGATTCTGTTACATCAAGAGGCCACGGCATCTCATCTGAACCTCGGTTATTACATTTTGCCCCTATTGCTCACTTTCCGATTTGGTGCGAATGACTACTCGGTACTTTTATTTGGTTTGGATGCCTCCGTGTCTGTGACCCAAAACATACTAGATAACGGAGGGCATTACGAAATGATTTTAAAATTATAATGACCGCATTTGAAAAGTAACCAAAAAAGCAGGTTATCAAACATGAACGGTAGAAAATGTATTTTTACGAAATACTTTTTTACTGTCATTAAAATATGTGAAGTGGCAAGCCCATATATGCTTCTTCCATACTTCTTGTACAGGATTGTCGTCTCGTATTCGGTTGACTCGCAGACAAAAGAATCCCGAGCCCCAACACAGAAGACTCTTCACTACACATACTGTAAAACAAATTATGAAATGATAACTAAAACGTATCTCAAATTGTGAGCAAAATGACCACAGAATCAAGACCGTCAAAAAAGGCTTCGAAAGGTCCAGGTAACAACAGCCAAGATAGGCACAAAAAGACCCTGCAGGGGCACGTCATGGGGTTTACATGGAAAGTTGTTATCTGTGAGAAGCATATCGACTGATCAGCAGTCAGAAGGAAAGTAATTGCCCGAAGGAACACACAAACGTGGTGAAGAATAAAGGCAATAGCATGGGTATGAAAAGATGGTGTGATCATAAAGAGAAGGCCATAGTTCAGTCATTCACAAAGACAACGCAGGTGGTGATATATATATATATATATATATATATATATACAATGGCAAAAACGGTCATATGCTCCCTGCGGAATTTTCTCCACACGTTTACATACTATTTACTACAAATATACGTATATACATATATAAATGTTCGTTTATTCGAAATCTAGAATCTCTGAAAGTCCTTCGCTGGTAGCTTTGAAACTTCGAAGTAACAACGCATTCCTGCACGCGATTGTTGTTACTCACCTGTTGAGCGTCCCGGAATTGTCTGTTATCAACAAAGCGACGAAAACAACTTCCCCCGATCAAAATTCTTCACCTGGCCTAGCCAAAAGCAGCGCGTCACGCACGCACGCGTTCACACACACAGATACACACACATTCACCCATGACACGGATCCCGTGACGTGCAGCCCTCACACGTCGTGACACGCACACGCATGATTATCCGTTTCGGCTTTGTGATTATTAGAACCATCCTTTTCCCGATATGACGTTGAAAAGAGAACAAGAGTTATGTTGCCCAGTTTGTATCCGGATGGAATTCGCTGTATCTCATCAGGTGCATACTACAGAAAATACAATGAAGAACATTACAACAGTAAGACAACATTATCGGTGATACCTTTAAAAACGTCACGTTTCTACTAAGGCAATGTCAGTGCAACGAATAAATTCTTTTGCTTATACCAGCTAGGCATTGTGTGAATTCAGAAGCAAGGAGAATATCGTCATAATACAACTTGAAAAAGGATCTGGGGTAATTGTCATAAATGAGACAGATTATATAAGAAAAATCGAGGCTGTTCTGACAGACGTAACCAGATTTCAAGTGTATAGCAAAGAGGACAGCGTAACAAAGCTGGATAAAATTATCTCACAAGATGTACAGCTGCTACCAGAGGGTGGGTTCATTGATGAATTTACTGCGAAAAAAATTGAACCTCGTGGTAGTAACCTATCTCATCCCCTAGGCCTACCTAAGCTACAAAAGCCCGGTGTGCCTTTAAGACCCATTCTATCAATGGCCATTTTACCGCGACACAAGTTAAAAAAGTGGTTAGTCGAAATACCGAAGTCACACAAAAACAAGCTGACGCAATACAGTCTTAAAGATAGCTTCGAGCTAGCTGAAGCTCTGGATAAAACCAATATCAGAAATCGACATATATCCGGCACGGAAATCACGTCACTATTTACCGAAATGCCACGGCACGAAACAGTTGATTTCATCTGTGATTACGTTCACAAAGAGAAATTCAAAATGACAATTCCAAGGAGGGAATTGAATTGCCCAAAATAACGGTGCACTGAAAATATGTGCTTCAGTTTTTTGGGGGCAATGATTTTCCCTCAGTTGATGGCATGGAAATAGGGCTTCCACTAAGCCCCATCCTGGCCGACATATTCGTCCAACGGCCAGCCAAAATGTTTTATCGAAAGGGATTATACAGCGCGTAGTCAAAGTGAACAATCATCGTCAGTCCCTAAATGTAGGGTTCTATTGCAACTGTCATTCTAGGACGATGACACAGCGGAACTGTTAGTACGCAGCCCCAAGAGGGCAATCAAGCAGTTATACAATGCTGCCGAACCCGGCCTACTCTACGTGTGCAGACAGATATCCGTCCCACCAGTCAAGCAACCGTTATCAGTTCATGCCAAATCACACCTCCTATATATGTTCACGTGTGAGTGCTCGGCCACCTACCTAAGCTGAACTGAACGGAGGCTTCGACTGAGAGTGACCGAACATGTCCCAGGGCGGGCGGACACCTACGTTAACCAGTAAGAAGCACACGGCCAAAGTTCACCGGTCAGACACTCATCAGCCTCTACTATAGCAAGTCATTTGCTTGATTCAAAGTACCGGATCGACCGCACAACTACGTTTCCTGTGATCTTTCCTGCTACCAGCTCACATCTACGACAGTTGGCCGAAGCGATTGCGATCCAGTGACGGATACCTGGTTTGTGCAAGTAAGAGGATTTATTCGTTGCCCTGACGTTGTCTTGGTAAAAACATGACTTTTTTAAACCTACCTTAATATTGCAATGTTTATCATTGTATTTTCTGCAGTATGCACCTGATGAGATACAGCGAAATCCATCTGAATACAAGTTGTGCAACGTAACTCTGCCTTGGTTATTGACACACGTCCGCTCATGCACAAACACCAAATGGTTCACCCCACTGAGATATCCTCCTGGGCGCTGACTTACGCACGCACACACACGCAACTGCCCATGTGTTTGTTCTCTCGGTACGGCCTCATACACGAACCCAGGCCAGGGCGACCTGGTATCCGTCCTAAGAATACACATACAGTACCAGCCACAGACATGCAGATCCTTAGACCTTGAACTGGGATTATACCAACCAATTAGCTTCGTTGCTCGCCATTCGCACTATCTCATTGGAAACCATTTTATGTACACAGTTTGATCTGTTCTTTGATCGGAGACTTAGAGACATTTGATTGTACGCTTTTCTGTTTATTTATCAACGCTCATCAGTATTCTGACTAATAAAGTCTACTGACCATGCGTCTACTGTCATATGGTTGTCGAAGCTAATGACAGGTACAAATGTGCTTTTTTTTGAAAATCGGCGCCATCTGCTGGATGGGAAAGCAACACACTCTACATCAGTGTTTCCGATTTACGATCTAGTTAAGATTTTCCAATATTATAAACAATTATAAGGATCATGATCGGTTGAAACAAAGAGCTATCCTACGGTCAAAGGACACAGACTTCTACGAACTAAACTATATTATTCAGTCTGCCATTCAAAGAGAAGCAGTTACATACAAGTCCGGGGACACTGTTGTGAAGCCAAGGATGCCACCGCACGTACCGCAATTGAAAATCGGCTTGCCAATGATCATGTTGCGAAATACCAACCAGCCAATGCTTTGCAACGGCAAGCGGCTGGCAGTAAAAAACTCCATGAGCAACTTTATAGAAGCAATAATCTTAACGGGATATTTCAGAAGTGAATAGTTTCTCATTTATCAAATTCCTATGACTCCAACGGATATGCCATTTCGATTTAGGAGATTACAATTCCCAATTTTATAGGTGTTTGCAATCACCATCAACAAAGCTAAAGGCTAATCTGCAGAATTCCGTGGCTTAGATCTAGACACGGACTGTTTTTCACATGGACAGTTATATGTTGCGTGTTTGTGAGTCAAAAAACCAGACAATCTCTTTACATGCACGGAAATCAACAACAAAAGATGTTATATACCTACAAGCATTGGGAAATAAGAAGTTCTAGGAACGTGTGCTAGTTATCCGTTCTTTCTTTTCCAGTTAACTAGACTGAGCCACAGCAACGCGTGGCCGAGTACAAGTAGTATATATATATATATATAATTACGTCAGGTAACCCAGGGAATCATGACGTAATAACAGAATTAACCGTGGACTCCAGGGAGTTGGAGGACAGGGAGACATAACCGGGGGGAAAAGGTTACGTAAGCGATAACATTTGTTAGGAATCAGAGTTTGATACGAACAGAACAGGCCAAAAAAGGGACCGCAGACACACAGCAGTTAAGATTATTCAACAATTGTCATAGAAGCAATGCTTGCATTTTGTGATACTTTGGGAGTGGGCAAACTTTTATCACATCGGCTTGGGGGTGGGGGGTGGGGGGTGGGGGGTGGGGGTAGTGATCGGCTTGGAACCTAGTGACATAAGCGCATGGGATACCAAAGAACTGTTTGGTAAATACAAAGTAAAACTTGTGGTGGATATCGCGGGATCCAAATCAAAACCTGTGAAGGAGGCTCTTGATAAGACCAGCTGAATTTCCACGTCCAGTTTCAATAAATCTTTAAACTCTTCAAGTAGCCAGTATAGTGCGTGCAAAATTGTACATTTTCTCGAAACTATGACCCACAGAGTCAGAAAAACATTCTATCTGAATAGCTCTTATAAGAACAAATTCATAACCGGGTTTGTCCCAACACCTTGTTAGCCGTTGGCCTGTTTTTGCGAGCATAATCTAGGTCTTTGCATATTGATCGTAATCGCCTGAGCCGTACAGATGACCCAGTGTCTGACTACTACAGGGCTGTTTTCTGACACACGGTAGATGGAACTTATCATCTAGCTCACTTTATTGTGTGAAGCACGCCAATCGCGTTGGGCATTTTTGTGCTGGCTCGCTGATAGCTATGACCAGACATTTAGGAGTGTGTACCTGAACTCCGTTGGACGGGGCGCCTGATTGTTGTTCCTCAACTCACTTAGAAGGGACGAGGACGGTGCAGTGCACAACATCCGTCCGAAAGATCAGTCAGTTTGTATTTGAGAACCAGTTCCAAGCACTACATAGCTCTGCAAACAATTTAAAGTATGGCAGCGTAAAATGTTCTTTTTTCATTGCGTATGATAACGGGCGGGCTTGTGTATCTGCAAAGACATCTCGCTTGAATCACATATTAGGGAAGATGATTTTTTGGGACATCTGATTACCAGCATCTAGAGTTTGAGTTCATGCGTAGTGCGAAGAAACAATCCCAGTGTTGCTTCATAAGTAATTACAAAATTAATTGCAATAACCTTGCTGAAAATCTTTGACATAAAGACCAACTTCATTGCATTCCAAAAGTATCGGACTTGGCCAAAGCCTTGAGCAGAGTTCGCATGAAGACGATTATACTCCAGTATGGTGTATGTGGTTCTACGTACGTTCTATGGCGTACAATAGGAAACCACTGAACATCCTGGATTCCTTACAGCTTTGGGCAGTCGACAGCCACTGTTTGGCCCTAAATGACTTGGACGTGGTTTATGTTGACTGAACATTGACGTGCTACACTTAGGCAGCAAAACATTTCTTCGGAAATCTGCGTGCCACCATAGGATATCTGGCGCTGCCGCGACACGTTCGATGTAACTCACTTTCCTTGAAGGGCCCCTTCGACTTTTTGAAGGATTCTCTTCACCTAGTATACAGCATTGCATTCAACATGCCCTCCGGGTTTTGGCGGAAAACTTCAATGTCTACTGTGCAAAAGGATCGTGGCAAATTGCCAATCTACTGGATTTGGCTTTGGTTGCTAGAGATGGATAAAAAATCAATACCAGTCCGTAAGAGTGATGAAACGATGCAATTTTGAAATGAGACTAGCCGACGTCTGTGCTACGGCCATTCAAAGACTGTTTGCACGTCCAAAGAGATGCACAAAGACGACACAAGAAATACTGACGTTCCTCGTAAATGTGTTCACTGCCGTCTCTGATAAATCTAACACCAAAAGCCCCTTGATCGAGCCGAGTATCTGTACATGCAACGGAGGAGCCTTTTCCAAATCGTTCTCCGACGCTTGAGCCCGTCATTGTGTTCCATTACTTTTACGTGGGTGAATTCACGAGACTACTGCAATCTCTCCGGCCTTATCTGTCACCGAGCCCGGAAGGATTCCACTTTCAGGTACTGCACGAACTCCCTAAGATTATCTCGTCAACAATCACCAAAAAGCTGAAAACCTCGCTGGAAGCTGGGAGGTTACCGAATGAGTGGAAATAAGCGATTGTGGTTCATCTGTTTGATGCAATCGACAAGACTGCGGCTGCCAAATATCACCCTACAAGCCCTACATGAGTCATCTACATGGTCATGGAGCGCAGCATAGCCAACTAGATTAAGAAATACGTGGAACATTATCTGTTTGCTTTCCAACAGCATGAACTTCGCAGTCTTTCCTGCATGTCCAACATTCAGTTTACCCATGAGAGTTAGACTGAAACAAACAGTGAGCGATATCCAACGACAGTTGGGTTCGTGGATTTCAGCGAAGTGTTCGACAAAGTTCCACATGAGAGCCTGCTTCAAAAATTTGCTTATTAGAGACAGCTTATTCCTTGTTGTGATAGGTTGAAGATTTTCTAAGAAAACGACAGCCAAGTTTTTGGAAGAATTTCCAGTAGTAAATAAGAAGAGACGTTAAGAAGTCGATCCTCACTACTTGACTAATTGGCATCTGGCATTTTCTGTGACAATCCTCTTCACAACACATTTGTTTTGTCGAAGATCTTAGTCTACCTTGGTTGATCTTACTGTTTCTGATCCAAAATAACATAGAAAACACTGCCTTGAATCTCAGGAACAACTGAGAGTAACAAAATTTATGATGCTTTTGTACTTGATAACAAGCTTGGCTGAACCGCTCGAAGGCGTGAATTACGTTTTTTCAACTGGTCACACAATCTAGCGGATCCGATTCCCTAACAGTTCATAAAGAATCCCAATTTTGTTCAAGGAAAACTTTTTCTTGTGTGCATAGAACACAATCACGATCTTTGGAAAGGATCAAGTAATGACTCGGTACAACAGCATCTCCCAATAAAAAGTCCATTCAGAAAATAAAAAAACTCCTGGAAAACTACCAGACCCACCTAAATTAAATAGGGCAATTTGCAATGGTAACGTGTAGACAAGGACGGGATTAACATCAGCAGCAGCAGCAGCAACAAGCACAACAATATCAGAACGACCACCAACAATACCTGGTATTTTAAAGGTTTATGTCAGTTAATTCCCGTTACCAAGTCACGGACAGCTTTTGTTTCGGGGGTTTCTCCGTCAGAGCATTCATTCGTCGCATTCGGGTATTATTCTGCAGAAGCATTGTGCCCTTGTCGTTCAAAGTCAGATCAATTCAAATGCGGTCCATGAAAATCCAGTAATTAATTATTATTGTTTCCTTTTTATTCATGGTAAAGACTGAGGCACTCAATATAACAATAATTTGTTCGTTCGCCTTGTCTCCACCTTTTTCGTCTTCTCAATCCCAATTGCATCGAAGTATACATTAGATGCTTGCAGGGCTATGTGACTAACCGTTTTCAACATTGTTGCAATCGGGGGTCACTCCAGCTAAATCCCTGTTGACAGCAAATGTCCTTACCTATCTCATCCCTTTCTTGGCCAAGACGATTATATTTCACACTCGTTTTTTGTCATTATTGCTATTATTATCATCATCACGGAACGCGGTGCACGTGTTCAATCGTTGAGGGAGGCAGTAAAGAGAACGGTTCTGTGTTCGTGCATTCGTTGGAGAAATGCTATCTTAACAGTCCACCAATTGATGATTTCCCTCTGACCGTTTCCATCATTTAGTCCCCTTTTGCACTTTTAGTCATATTTCTCTACTGACCCATGGGATTAGCTTCATTTCACAACTTTTACACCAACAACTCTCAACAGCTGTCCAAAGTGCAAATGTGGACCGAGCTGGCGCTCCATTCATGTACCTCAACAACCTGGAGACGGGAATTTTCTGGTTGTGGTAGTCATAATAATTATGGCTACGGGCCATCATTTTTCGATTATCTGTATATTCATTAGGCTTTTGGATTTTACAAAGTTTACTATTTGAAGCACACATTCTCTCTACTAAAACATTGGCTCTGACTCTACATAACTTGAAAATTTAATGAAAACCTACAGCAACCACAATGTCCATGTCAGTACTCGATTGCACGAATTTTTATCGACGCGTATTTCGGCATGTCAATTTTTACTGTCAGGTAAAACTATCTTCCCCCAGTGTCGGATGCAGATAACACAAAAAAGCAACGGAATTCAATTGCTAAAGTTTCATCAAGAACCTACATTGATTGCAATTACAAAGGCAGTTCATCGAGCGCTATTCCTTGTTTGATGTCATTGGCAAGGGAGAAGTGGTGCTACGTAACTTTGATCTCTTTAGTCACCACGGTCAAGCCGACCTAATAGTGGCATTAGAACCTTGATGACCCAGGGTTCGATTCCGGCGGCTGCAGCTAGTCTTTCTGCCTTTGAGCCGTCTTCCCTTGGCCGCTGCTCATTTTCATAAGTTTTGCACACTGCTATACAATATAAAGGTAGAGAACAATTATTACTACTATCATGATGATCGCAGTTACTTAATTTCACTTATAGTAGCCTTTGCTAGAAAGTACGTCATGCACAAAAAGAAGCGGAAAGCATCAAACCAAACCCGTCGAGTTGTAATATTCACAAGTAAGCTCATAAATGTTCTAATCAAAAAGCTTGATTAGGTTATATTATCTTCTTGCTGACTCCTAACAAGCAGGAAAGAGCCGTTTTTCCATGTTCTGATGCAACTAAAGACTAGATTTCCGATCCTGAAATGCATTCGATAAGCAAAGGGCGACCATTTAACTACTTTTTTACCTATTGATTTTCCAATAAATCAACACAGCAAAAGAATATCGAATGGAGATCATTATTCGAAAGAGATCAAGAGCAAAACGGCTGTACGCATTTTTACATAAGCAGTTTGATTTATTTTTCAAACCCAGAGTTTCAGAACGTTAACAAGCGTCTATACACGAAAGCTCAAGCATGATTTCCAGATAGTTGTCATTTCTTACGTCCCTTTTAAAAATTCCGTGACCCATTGCTTATGTCATTTTCTCCCAAGGGGAGAGACGGGAATGCTGCTCGAAAATTTTTTTATGGTGTTTCGAACTGCATCCATAATGATCACACGTTCATTCGCTTCCAACCAAAAGTTATTCTTGAAACTCATTTTACATCGTAAAATGCTTGACGTAATGGGGAAGAAGAACCCCACGGTAAAACGTGCTTCCGTTCAGCATCTCATCTGGAACTTTTCACCCGACTCCGGAAAGTGATGAACACACCTTCGTTCATTAGCACATTGTCTGCACACCGACTGCATACAGTATAAAGTTTTGTAAACTCAGGTCCACAACTATAATCTACCTAATCAATACGGTTACTTTTTATAATTGGTACGGTGAATATGGGATACGTTCGACTTAAAGATGTCACTGCATTTGTAAGGGGATCAGTAACTATGACTCCGAGCCCGGGACAAAATATCTCTTCAATGGATCCTGTGAGATAACCATCTGGGCAGTGATTTTTAGTCAAATAGACTGTGACAAATCGATAACTACTTTTTCAAGACCCCTGATCCAGTGAACTATACTCTAATTCTATACGACACGTACTTCTGAAGAATACCAAAAGCAAATGACCAACCCTATAATTGGCCTTCGAACACTTACCCACCGATCACTTAGGAGGTTTTCCGCCGTTGCATGAGGTCATCGGTCTGGACGTAATACATCTTGCATCGTCTGTATATGGAATTCGGTAAATAAAGTAAAAATCTGTTCCAACTTACGCATAGTAATTTTAAAAAGATTCTCCTATTTGTATGCACAAGGTAAAGCGTTTATTTCTATTCTGCATGAATTAGTTAAAATCTTTGAGAAGCCGAGGAACCGTCTACTCTAATAGAAATTGCAGTGAGTGACCTTGAAAAGGAGACCTTGTGAACTGCGGATCATCCAAGTACCTCAAGTTGCGCCTGCACAATGGTACTAAGGTGTTTACTTCTACCTCGCTGTGCAGTTGTACAAACACAGGTTGACATTTGTTGTAATGATCCGTAGCTGACGTGAATCTGTGAAATGACCCTTGAAATGGTCACTGTTTTACCGAGGCACTTTTGGAATCGGTGGTTACGGGATTGAATTCATCGGTGAGCCTAAAGTCAGTCGACAAAGATTGTTGGATAACTGGTAGCCAAATCTCTTTAGAGGTTCTAAATCCCAGTTGCCAACTGGCTGGTGTTTCAATCATCAATCTGGCTAGCCCATCATGGCTTTGTGTGCCTATTCATGAGAATGTCTAGCACAATGTGACCAAGACCAACAGAGATGGGTTGATAGCTGGTCACAACCATGATGGAATATGAGCTTCTGTAGGAAAGCGAACCAAGAATCATTCATAGTAAAGTTCATACACATTATTATTAATGGATTCGCTCTTGTTCTTCAGGATTTTTCCCCTTCCGTATGACAAATAATCGACTATCACAGTGGTTATGACGTTCCTCTTTTATATTGTGCTCTATCACATTGTAACAAGGAAGACAAGACGGGTGAGGTCATCTGTATTTGGGCGGCCAAACACGTCCAGTCAGTAGAACAAGTAAAGTCGTTTATGCGACCCGTTTTACAAAGCGTGCTGCAGTAAAATAGATCCTCAGGCTGCCTGAGCTTTTTGGCTGCTTTCTGGCCAGTTGCTCCTGGCCAGTTGCTCCTGGCCAATGGCTTCATCTTTTCACGCATTATTTCCGTTAAGTTGGTCCGATTGTTCCGGTTGACGGCTTGATCGGTAGCCCTCCACCTGGGCTGTCTTCTTAGTTGTCACAGATCCCTCGGTGTCCCCCCTGCTAGTCCAAATGCCTCCTTTTGTTTGTTGTGAGATGCTTACGACATATTCACTGTCTGTTCTTTGGTCTATGGCTCTCGACTGGTTGGCCCGATCGGTTTGATATTCACATCTTTCTGTTGTTCCAGCAGTGGAAGCTACAGCAAGTTCCACTTCTGACTTCAATGACTTGTACAGGGATAGCACACTGACGTCTACTTTCAGAATATAAAAATATTATCAACTACCTTCATTGCTCGGATTCTCGAGTGTAATATTATGAACTGGATCTTAAAGTTACACGTACTTTCACAAGTAAAAAGGTAAATAAGGAACAGACCAACCGTTTGGGATGAATATATTTTCCATCTGGTGAATTCTGAAAAACAAATACTTACCCAGGTGAGACATTTTTAGTGAATTCGGGGAAGTTTTCGGTCAGAACTGTGGAGATTTTCTCATTGTTCGAGGTAGCTCTAGCTGATGTTCACCAATAAAGTTGCTGATGTTTTATTCTGATCCAAGTTAGTAGCTTTTGCGGCTGTGATATATTGGCAATCGAGGGGATAATTTTTCGGGATGTTTATTGCGGGTTTCACCTGAAACGACACCGGTGGCATTTAAAACTGCCGCCCTGTCACACTGTCGTTTGGTATTTGAAGTTGGTGCGCATAAAACCATCTTTTATATTCTGCATGTTCTGGCTCTGAAATGCATATTTTGTAGGAGATTTTTTGTTACCTATCTGACCATCAGAGCTTCTATTCACCTTAAAACGTAGTAGGCTGCCTCTGGAATTAAACTTCGCTTCGCTTCACGTCGGTACCGTGTACCGTTTTAATAACATTTTCATTGTTGCTGCCATTACTACATGGAAGGTTACCGGAAAAATGCCAAATAATCTTGACGTCAACTTTCCGTTGATGAAAACCAGGCATTCTTTTTTCACTAACCAAGGAGCTATCGGTAAGAAGCATTGTTAAATTACATATCACATCAACTTTCTCGGTCAAGAAAGTATTTATTTGAATGTTCTCACGTAGGTACAGTTATGATAACTATACTGGCCGAAAGAATGGCTTCTGTTGAACTACCTAAACGGCAAAATTATCTCGGTTTGACCCAAGAACAATTTTTGTAGTCCTTTTAACCAACTGTATTATTTTTCATTCCCTGGTTATTCTTAGTTTGTATTACTCAGATCATTTTACCTTAGTAAGCAAGGTCGTGCAGAATCAAGTACCCATAGGGCTGTATGGAATCGACGTAAATAACAGGAAGCTTTTAACAAAATATTTTTACTCCCCGGTGCTCTGTTGTACTCAAATTGTGGTTTTTACATCACAGTTGAAATCTGCTGTAGCTTTGGTGTGTCAACGGATGTTGCTCCGTTCATGGAACCTGTACAGCAGAGGTCCACAGAGTCACGACGTCTTAACAAATTTTCCAATACTTGAAACGAAAGTATCTCGGATACATCGTGTACAGATGTTCAGGCGAGAATTCGCTGTCATGTCGACATAAAAGTCCATGGGCCTAAATAAGCTGGACCCTTTTTACGTTGTCCTGACAGCCGTTAAATTTCTACTCTCTTCAGGATGAAGATGTAATTCAACACACGTTGGTTTTGGGTCAGTATATTTTGAGAGGAAGCTTTTACCGTAACTTTACTTGTGATGATTGATCAGTTCCATACCAGGCCGTAGAATACTTAAGTAAATGTTGTCAAATATCAGAGATGATGTTCTGTTGCTTGAGTGGTAACTGAAGATGGCCTTGAGCCAGCAGCATGCATTCGGGGATCACTTTTATCCTTTACGCAAAGCTTGCTTCGATAGTCCATTTATGAAAACCTGTATCCCATGCATTCCCGGAAGAAAGCAGGGTCCTTATTTGAGCAGCTCGTTTACGAGTAACATTTTAGGCAAGAAAATTCGGCATATGTTCAAACTATCCAAGGGAAAGGTGTTGACGGAACTGAGAAGGTATGGCAGAAAACTGATAACTGGTTCCTTATTGATTTTGAACCCTGAACTGTCTCTGATTGCTTTCCCACATTACAGACGGACTGCGAGTGTGTAGGCAAAACGCAAAAGGCTCTCGTATTGGGAAGTTATTTCAGAGGTTGGACGTGTACACTCTTACACAATGCACAGCTTCAAAATGGCGGACTTAGAAAAGTCACCTTAGACGAAGTCATAGTAATGAAGGTATTTGGATCCAACACTGTTAGTTAACAGGAAAGTCACTTAAACAATGAGTGATTAAAGTTTAATATGCCCGCATCAGAAATTCAGCCGGAGTGTCTTATCTTAACATCATCACAATGTAAGCGTATCCCGTCAATGATCTGATCTCAGTTTCACACAGCAAATCTCGTGAATTACGAGCCACGGGAGCAGTCCGTGGAATCGGCAGCTTTTCTTGCGGGAAAAATTCACGCAACTATCCATCCCTGTTTTCCAGTGGACATATATACTCTGTTTAATGTCATTGTTCGCATCAAGAATATTTTTTTCAATGAAAGTGAGCGTTTTATCGTCCTATCACAAGATCAGTGGAAGTGACCGGTTTGCAGGTAGGTGATACATGAATTTTATTGTTATTTATTACTACTATTATTATTATTATTTATTATTATTTAGTGTTATCACCCAGTCAAAATACGAGTCTTATAAGAAATACGTTCTTCTTTCACGGCTGTCATAATTAACACGTGAAAATTGATTAGATACCTCCTATCAACCTCCCGGCGATGCTTTATATGACCTCTATTCAAGTATCTGTTATAAGGTCTCTACGATGGTGGGGCTGAAGTCATACCATTTCGACTCTGAAGTATCTTTTACTACTTTATTTCTTGAGACAAATAAAATATATGCGGACGTACGGGGCTTTAGTACAGGAAAATAGAGTGAACATGTGTATTCCTCATCAGTCTGCTCAAGGAGTGCAAACTGCCGTGCGGCGGTGTAGCACCTCCTGATGTGTTCCACAGCTAAAGCACCCTAATTGGGTTGTCAAAGCGAGCTAATTGGTCACGGTTTCCAACTTTATCTTTACAGAGTTGGTAGACCCTCGTGGTCTTTGAAGTTCACGTTTTATAGCAAATTTATTTTTGACAGAGGAAAAAACCTTTGGTCATGTGGGCTAATAGAAATCAACTTTATTAAGAAAAAAATACAAAATTTAAACTGGAAGCTGTAAAACTACCGGTTTCATCACAAGTAATTTCCTCTCGACCGGACTTTTTTGTCAAAACTAAATATCTAGCATCAAACTGGCTCATATTTTAGAGCAGTACCTGTTTAATTTATTGTTCACGGACAACTCGAAGGTCTTGGATTAACAGAGAATTATCAGCGAGACAGCGCGCGGTTTCAACATGGGTGGGCATTGTAGCTCCCGAGACCATTGTATTCAACAATCTTTTGAAATCTGAACAGTGATTACAAACAGCATTCAGGACTCAGGCAAGGTTACCTTAGTAGCTACCGTTTTTTCCGTACCTCATACCACTAGTTTTATTGAACCTCATCGAATCTCGTCCGTTTTAGTGTGATTCGTGTTTTTATTTTTTTTTGTGTGTGTGTGTGTTATCAGTTGTTCTGCAGTTGGTGTACATGCTCACTCAATACCCTGGGTTTTAACCTAAAATTGATTTTGCACAAGGTTTTAGTAAGCTACAAGTTTTGAATATTTTCCATTGAAAGTAACCCAACAAATTATGCGTGGCAAAATGAGTTACAAAGCACCATGGTGAGAACCAGTTTCAATCCTACTCAGATTATTCTTCAGGATTTTCTCAAACAGAGTTCATTTGACGTCCATAGTCATTGCTGTTGGTGGGATTATGACCCACCAAATGGGTTTCGAGAACCGCGTTAAAGTAGTTTATTGTCTTTTTGCAATAATCTTGCGTGGAGCTTTGTCACGGTTACATAATCTCTATTCTTGTAAATCTTTCACCCTTGAGAAGTCGAATATATATATATATATATATATATATATATATATACTTTATATTATGTGTTCATTTTCATCAGATTTATCGGTAAACCTATTAGGAGATTATATTTCGCACAATATGATTGATCATGCAGTTTGAACGTTCTGACCATTGAAAACTATGGAGGCGTTGTACAACGGCCTTATCTTCGTTCGGAAACATCGCAGGGGCTCTACTTTATGTGGTACACAAGTTCAATAAGCTTTTGAGGCCCAGCCCAGATAGCGCTGTGCTTAAGGTGTTGGACTCACAATCGTTCCCTCCGGGTTCAAACCCCCTTGGGGGTTCGGAGTATGTGCATTGATGTTGATTTCTAATCAGAATGATGAAATGACCATACTGTGATTCTATGGTTTTCGCCGGTCTGAGAGTTCAGACTGCAAGATAAATCTCAAATCATGAAATTTACTTTGGCGAAAGTGAAGCAAATTTGATCTGTATGATTAAAACCTGTCGAAGATTACTGACAAATAAAAGGAACACTAGGTGACTTTTCTAAGTGTTACTCTTTTAACAGCATATGAACATTCAACCCACTCGAATTACTAAGTCTATATATATTTATATATTTTCAGAACCCAACAGTAGTGAATTCACCCCAGGGATCGGAGTTGGCTTCGACCAAACCATTACATTTTCAATGGTATCAGTGGTAAAACAGGAATGCTTTTATTTCTCTAGGTCAGTTGATGGTGGTACACATCTTACATCTTTGTGAAATAAAATCGGTTTACGGCTCCAAGTGGATCAAATTCCAGTGTGTTCAGAACTCTTTTGATCAAAATAATGCAGGGGCTTGCCAAATGTTGCATCTGTGGAATTTCGCTCACACAGACCACAATAAAACATGTCTCGGAACTTGCTTGTTTTCTATCGGAAATCTGAATCAAGTCGGGCCGATACTGGATTGTAGATATTTTACGTCTCATTTGGATGAATTTTGTAGCAAGAATGTACTATTGAATGTCGATGGGGTGGAGACGAGAAGTGGAAGTGGAGGGGGGGGGTGATGTGACAATCGACCAGAATGATTTGTCATGAATCAGTTGGCAGTACAGTGTTTCCCCCAATTGCAGGGAGAACACAGTCGAGATTCACCAAATTTTTGGAACATTTTCGCAAAGAGCCATATTTTTCTCCGTCGTCCTCTTCTTCTAAGACTAATATTTCCACATCCTCCATACAGATGGCGTTTTCGACGGATAGAGAAGTCAGGAATTGGGTGAAAAACAACACACTGATGGCTGTGTGAAATTCTGATGTGAATCCCTCCGAAAGCTGAATCATCAGTGTATGGTCATTGGTTGAACTGTCTTGCACCTTGGTATGCACTTTGGAGTGGTTTTGAAACAAACAGCAGCCCCATCACAGCTAAAATTTGTTCTTCGAAATATTATTGTTGAACAACGTAGGGGGAAGCTTTCCGGCCAGTTCGATAGGATTTCACTGGGAACTTCTGAGGCCTTGTCGTTCAAGAGTCGAGTTAATATTATGGGGCTGTTAGAGTTTGTAAAATCAACCATTGACCATGTGAAAAGGTACTATGATTCATCATAATACGAGCCAGTTGCACTACTTTATACTGTAGTAGCACTCTTGTTTGCGATTGATGATTCCAACGAGCAGTGAGAAACCATTCGTACAGAGAGCTGTTTACATCGTCGCATCAACCGAGACACGAAAGCCAGATTTTTAATGACACGAGGATTCCTGGTTCGAACTAGTTTTGATGCTGGCCTCATTTCTCACAATCACGAACTGTGGTACAATCCCCTCCACAGAAACTCCATTCTTTTACGAACGAATAATTTTTACTTTATCAACAAGAGACAAGAATGTTTTCCTTGTTGACCATCTCATCCCAATTCCACTGTCGTGGTGTGGAAGTTGCAGTGGACCCAGAGCGCTAGCCACCCATGAGATCAAAATCTGAAGACTCAGTTGTTACAGCCATCACCGAGTGTGTCAGTAGCTGCAACAAACAGCTGAGCGTGCACAGCAACATAGCCCACAGCGTACACAGAATTCCTGAGTATCCACTAACTCTTCTGTCGAGTGAATCAGGTGACCTTGTGCTCAATACCTGAATGACATGCAGTGTTCATGTATGCATTTCCAAGTGCGAAATTCTATACTTGTCAAGACAGAAAGGCCTACGAGAGTTCTTTATTTCAAGATCAAATGGCGTTGTCCATCGGTGTGTGTAGATGTGCGACCCACTTTTGAGGTTTACTCGAATGAGGTCCTCTCTATTGTGGGTCTTCGGTGGTAAAATCAGTCAGGACCGGGACAGTGTGTTCTCCCGGAATGAGTGACCACTCTTCTAGAGTATACACTGTAGGAGAGGACCACTGCATCACAAACACAGTCAGCTCGCAGTTGCAAGTTAACCTAAGGTCAGTGGACAAAATTCTGATAAGTGGGTCAATTCTGCTCCGTAACAGAATAAACAGAACTCCGAAGGTTTCTCCCATTTGTTTTCTTCCATAGATCAAGTGCACATTGGTCGTACATGGAACTTATCAAAGTAAAATTGTAGACTATTCTAGAGGTCACAGATGACTCGCACTTGAGATTTTCCCCAACTGATAATGACTTCAGTTAACCACCCTCGGGTTGGATCACTCCAGACAAGCTTGCGGTGCAGTATGAACCGGAATTCTGGTGTGTGCCTGCGCATAAGACATCATATTTAGCCAAAACGCACTCGGAAAGGTGGTTCCGTGCACAAACTGTTAATGATAAATTGCTTTCACTAATGATTAAAAACGGATTAGGCTAACAAATTGCGGATATCATACATCGCAGATTATCAGGAGCTGTCGACAAAACATTTTACGCGGCAAAGCTCCATATTGTAGTTACATCAAAGCCGTGTGTGTATTTACGACTAAAGGATAAGGTGTCAGATTCTATGGCCTCATTCTGTGTGTACTCTTTTACTGGTTCCTGTGGGACAACGTACATTTGGCGGTACGACCAGACACATCCGAACGAGTCCGTGAACACCACCCAGCTTGGTTGAACACTGGAGCAATCAAAGTAATTACGAGCGCTGTGCGTTCACATCTAGTTCAGTCTAACCATTCAGCGAATGTGACCAAAACATTCCGGCCAATCTACAAAGTCCGAAGTGGGCAATCAAGACTGGTGAAGTGCCGTGTTCTAGCCACGACGGAAGCGGTATGCATTCGTCCCCCGTTGTGCGCCCAAAAACAGTTCATGCCAGTGCTAAGGCTTCCTTGGCCCACCCCCTACCCACAAATTAACCACAGATCCGTTGATCCGAGTAATGACTCCGCAGACACCCATTCACGGTCCAGAGACGGATCGAGGTCATGCATGTGATATTTGATCCCCTCTCCCCCACTTAAATTTTGACTAATCGCCTTATCTTGATTTCTGTTTTGCCCACCTGACACTGTTCATATAAAATGTGATGTAATGGCATGATTACGAATCACTGAAAACGAGCTTGTTCGCCACCTTGTGTTGTTCTCCATGTGCTCTGTGGGATTATTCGGACAAATTGCCATTTACAGTTTATACTCACTGATTGTAACCTGAACAATTTTGAGTGTGTATATTTTTCTGCAGTGAATATTCGAATATCATTTTAGCATTTAACTACTTGTCAGGTAAATTAGGATTTCCCTAAAAGGGATTGACTAAATGTCACACGTTTTGATAGATCCCGGGCATTTAACATCGAATCTGGATGAAGGTGAGGTTGAAATTCGATGTTTTACGAAAATCAGCCAAATGTAATAAATATCCCATCTGATGCTACTTTAACTGTCATAATCATTCTATAAGATCATGGAAGAGCTGTCATACAAACACCCGGGGATACCGTCGCACAACTGTTATGAGGAAACCTATGACATTTCCAACAAGTATAGTTGGTTTCGCTGTAAAATGAAAACAAAATGTTTGGAACAATCTTTTCATGTACCAAGGGCAAATACAATGGATTTGTTCACTGGCATTTATTCTGTCTATTAGAGCCTGTGGTTTTATGGGGAGATTGACAGCCTGTCACCTATGCTGCGGAAAGTTGACTTACCACAACAGGGAGCAGTGACATTACGTGTTAGTTCAATAATACTTTGTGAGATTATCACTGAGTTGTAAGACGTGATTGAATAAGTAAACGCAATATTTGATTGGTGAGATAGTTGATTTATTACAGAACCAATTGATTTATAATGCGGTACGGAATTTAAATCCACCAATAAAACATACGTCACAGGATCTAGCGCTTTTCGGTCATTGACATCCTAAATCCAAAGAGGTCGACGCCTTAGAGACATGACTACTTCGTAGGAAGCCCAAATGACGGCAAATTACCCCACGTTCGAAACAACTTACTTTCTCAACTCAGGTATTAGTATATTTCGTTAAATCAGATTTCTGAGTAGTTTATTGGGGAGGGTTAGAGCTAAACTCACCTAATGATAGTTTAATGCGCTGCACATACTCCAATTTGGACGCTGATGGCACAGCGTTGCGACGTGATTGTTACTACAATAATATATTTGGTAGACAAAAGGGTAGACGTGTTAATGTGTCAGAGCTGCATTTGGTTCTGAGAGTATAACAAAGACAATGGGCTGCGTGATGTCATAGGTGAATTTTTGACATTGAATAACATATCTTGTTAGGAATGTTCGTAAACAGTCATCGTTTCGATTGCCTTGGATAAGCTTACTCAAGAGAGGTGGATAAGGGCACATATCGAAACTTTCGCTAATTCCAAGCCTTTCTGACAAAACTGTTTAGCTGAACAGCAAATAATCATATCCACCGTTGTGTGGAAAGTCGTAGATAGGACATTTTACTAGAATCAGAGGTCCAGCTTACTTGGCATTCACGGAAGTATTCACATGGTAACTGCCTTCACCAGACCGCTTTATAGACATCGCTCTACACTGTGTTCTCACCTAGTGATCAGCAATAAATAGAACGTTTCTGCGTGGATCCCCATCCAGAGAATATAACTATCACTGGTAATAAACGCCTAATTAGCCAGTTACTGTTTGAACAGACCGATTCCCAACAGAGTGGTTTATTTTCTGTTGTAATTCTTCAAATATTCTGCCATCCTAGTTGCGGCGAATAGCACATGCTGAGCGATCTTTCTTTTTTTATGACTTGTTGTGTTCGTGGTCCATGTTGGAACACGTAATAAATGTATTTTATTTATTTCTGCCAAAGTAGACACGAAACTCGACCGTGGCCTGTAAGCAAGCGGCAGTCAATCAGGTAAGTGTGTAAATCATATCATTGAGCTGAGTTGAATGTGTGCGTTGGTGTTTACTGGCCTCAGGTAAACCGAGGTCAATCATAGCATGGTGGGATCGATTAGTCAACTAGCAGTGCAGGGACTGAGGCGTGATCAAATATTGACAGGCGTATGTCCGCGCATCAGAAGGACATTGATCGGTTGTCGGCGTAGCAGATGTGACAGTGCAAAACAATTACAACGCAACTCGAGTTCATTTATCACTTCACAGTACTAGTTGTTAATATCATGGTATAGTTTGCATAGCTGAATCTCAGATGGGAAGTTACCGACCTATCCATATGATATTCAGATTAACACAGCCCATTCATTCTTCGACGAGATTGATATGCAAATGCCGTCGAAATTCCCCGAACATCGTAGTTTTCCTAATTGATCTATCTCCCGCACACGGAATTGCTACTTGGTACGGCTTTCCATGCTAACTGGGAAAATTATGAAGTCTACTTTCTTCAACAATAAGATTTAAAGTTTCTGTCTTATTCAAATCGGGTATGTTCGTGAAAAATTCTAAAAATGGAGTTGTACAAGTCTCCAATACTTTCAGAAGTGTGAAAACAAGTAACAAAGGGATGGATATGTCCACGTGTATGAGATGTACGACCTCATGTGTGACATGACTCGGCGCATTGTTCTACTTCAAGACAATTATCATAGAAGTATTTCTGGTTTGACAGACAAGTGACTTTCACCTTTTTGAGCTCGATCAATTCTACTTTGTTCACGGTATGTTTTACAGCTCTCTGTCAACAAGATTGATCGTGATTCTTTACAGCACACATCAACCGGCCTGGTTAGTACTGCAGTCTTGAAAACACTAAAATGATTTTCTTTGGAAATTATTGTACGATTGACGTATTTGTAAGTCTCCCAAGTCTCACCACAAATCGTTCAAAATTTATCGATGACCTGAAGGATTTCAGTATTTTTGTGACTGAAACATGTAGCCACGTTTACTGCTCGTAAAATGCTAACTTTTGACCTGCTGGGGGTCGAATTACCGTATTATTCTCCACCCTTGTTTCCAATGGCGTATTGGATTTCAGTATTTTCTCGTCTGCTTGATCGTATACTTATTGCTCTCTGTGCGTCAGTTGTTATCCCAGCAGAGTTACCATCATTATCCAAGACAGAAGAGCTAGTTTCACACTCATCAAACCCTGTTTTGACTTCCTGTCCATATGAATAATGGGGAAAACACGGTGTCTTTCACATGAAGCAAAGGAGAAATGTATTTTTCACAGGAATGTATGCTCGTTGAGCCAGACCAAATCATGTATCTGCTCTTAAATAAAACGGCGGAATTTCCCCAATTTTCAGTAAAACTCTCTTTGGCGTAACGAAAACAGAATGGGCCGCGCTTATATGAGCTTGAAACCCAAAACACGCATTTGATTTCACGAAGGTTTCTCCCCTGCTGAGGCTACCGTTCCTCGTGAATTGGTTGTTTACCCATTGGACAACAAAGTACTCTCCAACTTCGATCACTCTTTTTTTCTATAAGACAACCAACTGATGGGTAGCTCAGAAGAAAGAAAGGTTTATAGCAGGGTTAGAACTTAATTATCAATGGCTAAAATTACCCAGGGTGCATTTATCCTTGGTTGATTTAGCAATCTGCCATATTCAACTTCTGACGGAGTTCTCATCAACAGGCATTTTTATCATGACAAAGGAAGTAACACAATTTCCGTGGGCAACGGATCCCAGCAGAACTGACTTGAAAGATATCAGATTCTGCAAAATTTTGTATTTGTGTGACAATACACCAAGGCAGGTTCAGGAAAGATCAATTGATTGCGAAGAAATACTCCCGTTAGGCGAATTCCGACAACACCTGTATTTCGCAACTCGTGCTGTGCAGACAACAAACACTGTGCTCCTATTTCTGTCGGCGAATTAACCCTATTCAATTTGGGCAAAGTTATGGTATCATCAATCACGTCTCCGCGGTTTTCCCCCGGCAATGGTAACCTCTCTTTGATATAAGAAACACTTCAAGCATTACCTCGGGTCGACACGAATCACCTGGAGCACACATGATGGGTTGACCCGGGGTGTTTAAGGTCATGCGCTAAGATGATCAATATTAGTGGCATTAGTCTTCGAAATACCTGTCTGCAGATGTGATTAACGAGATGATTGTGCAATCAGCATGCCACAAGGAAGACACAAACCATGAAATAGTGATGCTATATGAATAGTGAACTTTCCGTGGGCGAGTACGAGGATTGTATAGGTAATAAAAAAGTTGAAAAATTCCACGCTTGCAATGAGATTCAAAGTACAATCGAAGGCAATTCAAAAGGCAAGGCCTCCCGAGCTGAGAGAACAACAGAATTTAGTGGAAATCAGCAAGGTGTATCATTTGCAGATTTGGGGTCTTCTTTTCCCAGCCACAATTCGGTATTAGTTTGGTATTCTTCGAGGTTGAAAAACCGTAACACTTGCAAATGAACTGCTCTGAACATGGTGGTAATCACTTGATTCATGAAAGACTATTAGATGAAGACGTACAAATCCGTTAGGGAAGACACTTCCATTTACTCGGTAACTTGTGACATATCCAAGACCATGGTGCTTGAGTGAGGGTCGCAGCCGATCTTGCCGAAGACGACTCACCGCGATATCATCTCAACCGATTGACTGCACTATCGTGAATAATCTCATAAAACGAAAGTACGGTGAAATATCTTTCAACGTTTTATTTTCGATACACAACAAATGGCTGTCATAAATCAATAGTGAAGCTGCATTTAATGAAATATCTTTCAATATGTTATGTTTGATATGTGGTGAATAGTCTCTGTAAATCAGTGGCGGAGAAGTATTCTAATGGGATTATTCAAGGTTGTATGCTGTTAAAAAGACCACTGGCTGTATTATACATGACCAAAAAGATGTGTTTTACATCCCGGTTGCATTCCGCTAAAAGACATTACAATAATCACACATATGAGTCTTGTTACGACTGTCTGTAAGTAAAAAGTGGCCCCAGTACTGGAGTCCAGCCAATTCCAACTGCTTATCACAAGAAATCGCTCAAGAAATTTCTCCCACAAAACTGGGCCTATTTCCTGCTCAAGTTGCAAATTATGATGGGGACAAGGATTTGGTGTACTAATTCCCTTTCATGCACTTTGGGTGAGTCGGCTACGTCTGGAATGCTCCAGAGTAAATCTTGTGAGCACCCACATCCATGAATGAATTGCAACCAGCAAGGAACCTGCTACTGAATACACTCGTAACATACTATCTACTAGACGATCGACTGTTCAGTCGATTCGGTGAGCTCGTTTGAAGTCCATACAGAACATGATGTCAGTCAGAAATCAATAACACGATAAAAGTTTATTCAAAAACCGAGGGCGTTGTCTTATTAATAGCAACTATGCTAGCATTCCCTATCAGTGAACAATATCACCCATATTACCAGTATGTGAATATATACGTTTATTATTTCACTTATTACTCGTATTTGCATACATTTATATTTATTATTTCACCAACTGTAAGACAAGTTAGGACAAAACGAGAGGTGAATTCGTTTCCGCTGTCAGTTTAACGTGCTGTCAGTCAGTAAGCAAAACCGTTATGCATTGCTGAGCAATCTCAAATAGCTACATTTATTGGACTTACCGACTCCGTGCGCAAATCGTAAACCCAGACGATATTTGTGCTCGGGAATCAGTTTGTGGTACAGTTTCTCTTGTCAATTCAGTTGGTCGAATAACTGTATTATCAAAAGTACGAAAAAGTATTGTACACCATACCTTCAGCCTCACTTCTGCTACGAAAAGATCAGTAATAACTAATGCCTTTTTGACAGACCCACTTGCCGTCTCTTTGCCGTAACCTATTTTTTGAGCTGAAGTTTCACAAGGAGTTTAGACGTCCGGCCTGTTCGTTGGTTAATACGATGTGCGTAGGCAACTTATGTGTTGACGAGTGCTAGAAAGCCAGTCCTATTTGATGAGCACAATAAGATGAGTTCAGCACTTTTTTCTTTGTTCATTAAAATCAATCAAACGAACAGGTCATTTCTCATGGATTCGATCATGTACCACACGGAGTACTGTGTACAGAAACGTTCTGTACTTTGCTCAGCATCTACTTTGGGTTCAGATTGACCAAGTTCATGATTTAAGCCAAATCAATGTTTTCAGCCTGTCGGCTATGACAATGAATTCAAGGTAAAACACTAATGCATTCGAGATCGATAACAAATCACGTTTTGAGTTGCTTGTTTCCCAGGTAACTGAGTAACCTCTGTCCTGAGTCATAGATTGATAGTTTATTGGAAAAAACCATTCCGAACAATGCTGAAAAGTGAAGAACAATAGCAGTGCCGATTTCCCATTTCAGATGAATAAAACAGTCTGTGAATGCAGGAATAAAGAGGACTGAGCACAGTTCGTATCCACCCTTGCTTATCGTTAGCCTTCTGGATGAGAGTTTAGACAGATTCCCCATTATATTCCCTGAATTCGCGACTGGAATTTCACTGTCGTCTGTGTCTTGTGTGACGGCAGGAAAAATATGACTGATTTCGGTCTCACTTCACAACACTTCAAGATAAGCCTTTCTTTCATCGCTTCATCAACGTTCTGTATGTTTTCAGTGCATATGAATATCACATTTAAGCATGATTTACCTATTCTTCAAAAGTCATTAAACATATGTATTTATTACTTCCATACTGACAATTTCATTTAGCATGAATGAAGGTCAAGTTGTTAGTCATGCACTCATTTCCATCGGCAAATTGTTGATCTCGGATAAGTATTTTCAGTTACTTTTCTTGTGAACAATATTTTTCGTTATTTGCAGATAAACTTACCATCATTTCATGTTTTGGCAGATGAATGTGAAGATCAACTTTGTAAGGAGTGAAAGAGTGGTTTATAACACTTCAACCTTACTCTGTCAAAAGTCTGCTATGGGTGAGATCAATCCCGTCGAAGTTAGCTGACTGTCAATCAATTGATTGAACAATGAATTGTGGTCGAAGGGAAATGCCTGATTCGAAGATCACGTATTTTTGTTCTGTCATATTCACCAGATTAATACACTGATGAATAATGCAATAATATACATTTTACTGCTTTTAATCCAGATTCTTGCATTCTTTCATTATGAGGAGAAAACTCACGTGAGCAAGCTTGTATTTCCGTCAGTATCGCAATCCATTGTCAGATAACTAGATTGGGAAGTTCACATTTCCGGTGTCATCATTATCCCCATAAACTATACGTGTCCTATGCATTCTCATTCATTCATATCTTGATTGATTGATTGATTGATTGATTGGTTACTGGATTTTCCACCTCGAGATCCATTTAGCAGGTTGATAACTTGTCAGTATCCTTCACTTGTGTGATACTTGTGGAAGATGTTTGCTTGAAAAATGATTATAAAAGTGTAGAGTATCCCAATTGTTTGACACAGTCCAGCCAATCCTTCGTGTTTCTTTCATCTCTGATAAAGCTGGCACAGTAATGCAGTGCCAAATTGGACAAGATGTATTATTGAAACTAGGTGGATCCATCTCAGCGAGGGGATTATTTTGAACCAAAGTCAAACTCGGAACTGCATTGGTAGCATCTTTAAATCCACCTCTGTAGCTATAATATAAATCCTCTTTCTCAAATCTCCGAAGTTGACATAGCATTACATGAAACTTGTTTTCTCGAAGTGTGGAAATCAGAGTGAATCGAAGGTCGGTGTAAACGTTTTTGGAGCCATTCTAGATCAGTGGTTTTGGTGAAGGTGATTTTCGTGGTGTATTTATTGAGTGGTAGAATTTCAGGGAAAATTTTCACTCGAATTTGTGAATCAGGTTGAAATCTTTTCAACAGACGTAAAACGGTGTGAGGTACTTGTGAATATGGTCTGTAATTTGTGCCAAATCGACTCATCTACCGACTCGATGCAATAACCACGGTTCTGTACATTGTGGTATCCCCCTTGTGAGCATGTTATGATATCAAGCAATCCAATATGTGATTAGAGAAGCTGTGCTTGATTACGAGCATTTCCGGTTATGGCACGAAGTCACGCGATGTGTCGCGTCCTGTCTGTGAGCCGACAGAGGATTGTAAGATGGTTTTCATCCAAATCACCAAATGAATCGTTTTGGTGAACGAAGCGGAGGATCGGGGCGTCAAATGCACCAAAAACAGTTCTCCACCAACACTCGGCAACTGATCAAGCGTTTGCAGTTCAGCTCCACAATTCATCACTTTGTTCTCAGAAGCGATTTGTCACTGTCATCCCAAATTATTTAGAGTGAAATTCCTTTCAGCTCACAAACAAGATGATACTCCGCGTACTCAGGCAACGTAATTGACAATGGCCGGATCCACGCACTAGGGACCTGATCACACAAGATTTGCAAAACGGTGACAAATTTCTTCCCGTTTTTCAGCTGTTCAGTACAAAACCAAACAATCTTTGATAAAATCCAATTAGTCGTCATAATGTTACGGAAACATCAACATGACCGTGAAAGAAACCACAACCTGATTAGTTTCATTCCTGGTGTGATTGGTGAGTTCACCGATGTTTAGCACTTTCAATTCAAGATAAGTAAACGCCTCCCGTTGTTGCAAATGGGCGAATGGCTGAATGTCTACATTCCTGGAATGAGAAGTTCCAACCCATCCGCGTATATACTGTGTATAGAAACATTAATTTGTCTAAGTGTATCAGGCGTGATCGAGGCTCGTAGTGTACCGTAAAATCAGTGCACGTCATATGTTATGGTTTCTAATATTTCAGTTCCAAGAATACGGCTTTGTCCGTCGAGATTGAAATTAACCGATGTATTGATAACCATAAGTAAAGTTTTCCGCCTTGTTTATTTCTTATTTTCAAGCCGTTATGAATGTTCTGGGTGCCTATAGGTTCTAAGTAAGTAGTTATCCCATTGCGAAGTGATTACATTTCTCTCAATTCGTTTTCAATATTGTTTGAACTAAAAGAAAACAGTTTTTGAGTGGAAAATATAGTTTTCGGGATTATTTTCCTGTATCTCTTTGAATTATTTTAAGAAAACGACGAGAATAATTAGTTCTTCATTTGTAGAAAGTACCAAGATGTTGATAAGTGGTTGAACTTCAAGTTCCAAGGCACAGTCAGACTGACATGGGAATTATTTTTGCATGCGTGCAATTGGTTCTCAATTTTTGGTTGGTAATATGTCGGGAAGTTGGCTAATCACAACCTCATCTTAGTGTAGAGTGTCCGTAATAAATTATGGTTTGTTGTGAATTGCCACTGGTGATTTTTTGTCTTACTGCTTGAAGTATAATTCTTTTTTGTTTATGGGTCTAACTCTGAGTGTCCTGAGCCACGCGGTTGTCCAGCCGTCTCTGCATTTTTCCGGTGGTGATTACTTTGTACTTCGTTTTAAACTGATACATTACATTTTCTCTGTAAGGTTGAGAAATGCATGCTTCGGAGTAACCTCTGACTGGACGGTACTTCTGTAGAGGACAGAAAAGGCGGTGGTGTACATTCAACTAACGGCCAAGATCAATTATTGTCTGGTTTACCAACTATGGTCACTTTCTGGTGACATTTTGTGTCTATATTCTTGGAATCGCCAACTGTGTATGAGTTTTGGTTAAAAAGTTATGACAGAGGAATTGTAAGTCCAGTCTTAAGGTTCATGAACACAGAGATCGAATTTTGGTGAATGATGACGACATTTGTGTGATTGCATAGCTTGCAATCAGTATCGAGCTCTGATTGAATGATGTTCTGGTAAAACATGGCAATCAAATCATTTAAAGATCATGCAGGGAATCCACTGCCACGGCATTGTGGTTCACTCCTAATTTACAATGACACGATAGTATTGATATGAACGAATCACTGATGTGGAAGAAAATGAAAGAACAAAATGGAAAAGTACACGCAGAAGTTTGATGTGATTCTGTTATCCGAATGAATGATTTGATTTACTAAACTCTTATTGTGGCACATATTATCCTTATGCAGAAACAATAGAACTGAATAATTCAGGACTTGTTTCGCACGGACAATACCGTTACAGTCTGTGATTGGCCAGAGCATACTTCCTTCACAACCATCGACGCTTCTGACGCAAGGCCTCTCCATAAGAGACTAAATGAATCCATGTTGGTACGTATAGAGCTTAGCTACTTTATCAGTGTGAGTATTATGATACTGAGAACCATCCCAAATAGATTTGTGGTGACGGTCCTGTCTCACAGTGAGGCACCCCGAGTTCAAATCCCATTTGCAATTTGGTGCGGAATTGCACTACCGGGTATTCTTAACAAATCGACTTCCCCATCGTCTGACTGGAATAGATAACCAGATAATACTGTAAAGTTGAATTGAACAAATATTCCCGAGCATGAACTGCAAGCGTGATTCCGTTGAGAATGATTTTTGGTTGGAATACTTGACTGTGGTCAGTATATTTTGAAATCAAAACAATGGTGGATACGGAGACCATTTATCACAATGTTGTTTTGTTTGTCTCAGTCAAGCGGTCTAGTTTTTACCCATCTGTGGTTCTGTTATGAAGATAAAGCCACTTGATCAACAACAAACATTTCCCTCGAGCACAGCAGACCACTGCAGAAGTTGTGCCCAACGAGGTCAATTTTACCTTAAATGTTTCCGCTGTGTTCACGATATATACATACATATATACAAATATATAATGACAGACGCTGACAGATTGAAGACATCATATCTATGCCCCCTGCCTCCCTCGTTCTATTCACCTAACAACATAAACTCGCTAGATATGACGTGACTCAACAAGACTCAGGTTTGATGCATTTGAATCATGGAACAAATTATAAATCTGTACTGGTGCAGTTGGGAGTCGTTTTGAGTGATTCACAGGAAAAGATATTGAAAGTAGTTCCATTCGTTCACAGAAATCCTTCTATGGTAATTCCAAGAATCCTTCACTCTAAAATTTAGTTTTAAGCGTGAGGAAATAAATTAGTTTGCCAGCTAACACATAAATCTGCTAACATAGTTTAGCAACATGAATATGTCCCCAGTGGAGAATACAACCAACCTTTGTGCAATCTTTTTGTGTCTTTGTCTAGAGTCGGAAGAACCTCTGTCCTACTCCTGAGGTATGATCATCAGCCATCTCTGAACTACACGTTGATCACATTTGAGAAACAGAGTCTACTAATGAGTGCATTACGTTGACAAAAACCGAGAATAATTGTATTTGTTACTTAGCATCACCATTTCAATACTTGTACTTTGTAAGTCAACTGACAAGCTTTTAGCGTGGATTTGGAGAACGGAGTATTGTTGCTTGATAGATCCATATAAAATATATGCTGATAGCTGACGGCTCAGTCAGTTACAATCTTCTTTTGCTGTGTGTGATAATGATTTCGAATAATAAACGACATATTAGCAATCCATTTTAAATCACAGGTATGATGAAGTTTGCACACGAGACTGTTTGCTGTCACGCGGTAACAATAAAAGTGACTATACTCGGAACCATTGAAATATTTTTCTTTTGTGATTCTGTGTTGGAAAAAATACTTTTCTATCTTTTTTATTTTCATACACGCGGCAGCATAGTCCTCAGTGTCCGGTTTCTCTGGTTTTAATTACAAGACTGATTTTGATCTTCGGTTCTTCACTTGTTGCATAAGAGAACGGCAAGCACGTGGGAATTCCGAGCACTCAATGCAATCCTTGTAATTAGTCCCTAATCGTTGCGTGGTTATCATAAACAGAAGTACTATCCAAAAAACGTAGGTCCTATGGATCGATGAAAAAGACAAATACAACCAGAGATACAAAATCGAATATACTTACCATACTTGGCGATGATGAATTTTTGAAAGAGTTCCAGAAAACCCTAATACGTTTCAGAAAAGTGGAAAAACAAAGAAATGTTCTTCCTCAGTTAACAGCAAGTAAACGTTATTCAAACTGATTCAGATCAAGAAAATAAAGTTTTGTTATTCTACATGAAAAAATTGAAGTGAACAAAATACGATCATCCTTTACAGATATTCCGCTCAAGTCAACTCTCTTTCATGTTTAAACAACGATTTTCATTACGAATCCAGGTATTCTTTAATAAATAGCCATTATTATTTCATACTAATTCGATATTGAGACGTATGAAAAATTGTGTGGAATAAATATACTTTTTAAAGTTAGCCTACAATAGAATACTGCCCACTGTCCACAGTGGACGAATACATTCGTTACTCACAAGGATTGTCATCGAACAATAATCAGTTCCCATTTTAATGCTGTTAGTGAAATTTGGATTCTCAGCAAATCTTTGCTTTTGTCATTATGATGTATAACAAACGGTTGTTAGATGTTAGTGCATTTAGGAAAAGAGTGCCAATCTCATTTGATATACTGTGCAAAGACACTACCAAGTCACGCTTCGAATGATATGGGAACAGAATTCATTTATTTGAACGCATGTGAATAAAGCCATTAGTACAAAATATCTTTAAAATCCGCTGGTACAAATTGTAGGTTTTCCTTATCTCGTTAATTTAACACTGTATGGATTTACTATCGCCGAACTGTGTCTCAGTCACAAACGTCTTCCTACCAGTCAAGATGACGTCATCAGCGAGCAAGTGTCGGCTGTTGTACTCAGAGGTAGTGATGGTAACCTTGTCCCCAGACTTGATATTGACTTCTCCGTTGGCCTTGAACCTTCTGTTCCCTAAATATAGAAACATAACCTCTTGACCTCTTGAAGGTTAGTCCTCAGTCTAACAACTTGGCATTCTGACCTTTTGTAAGCCATGGTAAACATCTCTTTCAGCTACAAGCAACATCATTATTCAAAATTAATTTTACACCGTTCGAGCAGATTGAAATCGGATTCGGATATTCTTCTATCAAACACAGCCATTTTGGTGAAATTAGTTGTAGATGGGAAGATTAGTGACGCATTCTTAGGGGGAAATATTGTTTGATTTGAAAGACGATTCTCTTTCTAATCCTCTAGTTTACGCGCAAGAAAATATCTCGCTTGGGAATATGACCGAATTCACCTATAACATACCCCTCAAAGAGCTAGTTAGCAATTTGATCCTGCAAGAGTAATCTCGTTCCTATACTACTATCGATTGGTTACTCAAGTGGGTAGATGAAGTGTTTTACAAAAGACTCGAAGTTGAGTGCAAAACTAACAGTAGCTGTGATAGACGCTTTAGTATTGGTACCGCTAACATCATGGCAACAGTAAAATCAACGGGACACAAATAGGAACCTTATTTGAATCAATTATAAGCAGTCGCAATAATGAAGTGCTTCCCCATTTTGCACGACTGCATGCCCTTTAGAGCAGCTTGCAATCTGTCCATGTGACATCTTCACATCCTGAGTTGCTCCATACTCCATGATTTCTTTCAATTACATATTTACTCACGAGTAATATGTGGTACTAAAACCACAGTGAAAATAATAATGATAACAGGAAAAATAATAATAATAATAGCCATACTAATTCTCCCACTAGAAATAGGGGTAGTATCCCTATTAGTAACTGTGATATTGTTTGTTTTAGCTGTAGTTTTGTTATTGATACGTGGTGCGTGTTAGGCTGTTTATGATTCTGCGGTTATGGACTAGTCACGACATAAATCCGCTCAAGATCTTACGCTCCCAAAGATGGAGCACTGATTGCGCAAATGAATATTGCAGTTGCCACCTACTTGATTTTTATTCCACCACCTCTGACAGGAACTGTACGTCATACATCGCAAATTATCATGCATGCCCAAGTTACTCTGATATCAGGTTAAAGCAAATGGAATATAAAGACGCATATTCCGAAATGCAAACGTAATTTCCGTGTTTTTGATTTTAGTGAATTGGCAAACTATGCCAGCTTACTTATGTGACGATGCTTGGGATAACCAGTGGAAAACGAAACAAACATTTTTCACAAATAAACCAGCAATATTTTCCAAGTTGTTTGGCTAATGCCAAGGAATGTAGACCACTTCTTGTAATTTTTTATCTGCACTACAAGGGTAATTTTATCTCGATTAGTATAGCTTCACTAAAGGCTTCGGTTATATGCTTTAGTTCACTTGAAACCTCAGGAATGAAAGAATCAAGTTTCGCGTATGCCTTGTGTGGTTCCCAAGTGCTTGCGGCTGATGCGGACCGAATTTAGACAAAAAACAAACAAACAAAAGAGCTGGTGATGATGCCGGTCTTATTTGCAACACTCTAGACAAGACGATTTTCCGTGGCACGGTCAGAATGAATTTTTCCACAAACATCACGAAGATGTCGAATAGGATACAAACTCTGAACACACGAATTCTGTTCATGCATGTGAACTTTGTGTTCGAGAATCGTAGCTGAACGTGAATTCCAGTGCTAAGGCCAATAAAGATGGCTGATCAAGGACGAACATGAAGGTGGGGTGGCATTTTACATAAGCTTATCTTGAAGCAAAATGTCTACTGTTATACTTGAACACACTTCAAACGGAAAGTCGCTCGAACCACACTGTGTTTTCCAAGATTAACTAGCCTTGAAAGTACAATTATGTACAGCTTGTACGTCATCAAGTTGTGCACAAAGTCAGACATCAATCCCTTTCATAATCCATTTATCCGATCATCAAATCCTATTTTGATTGGGAATGTATGTGACACTGTTGTTGACTTTATTCAAACCAGTGAATACCACCTAATTTATTACGAGTTCACACTTATCAGTAAATCCCACACACGAGAGAAAGTTCTGTGTCACATTAATTATTCATTATTCATGCTCAGTAATTATCTCTTAGACCAATTGCTTCTATTTCCACACTTGATTATAGATTACTTATTTTGAGATCAAAATCGCACTCACACAATACTCACCATTTCTTCACAAAAAAGAATCTGATAAAATTCCGCATTCGAATCTGTCCGACCAGTAACATCTCTCTACGGAATGCAGTTATCGGATCTGTCCTTTCTCTCTCGAGATGTCGAATTCTCTACTGATACTTTTCAACCTCTGTTACCCTATTGAAGCTCTATTTGCTTCCGATGATAGATATGGTATCTCCAATAATAAAGTTTCTCAGAGGGGAGAAGGAGCGCGCCTACAAGTCTCGCCAAAGTTTGTAAGCCAAACACTAATGGCTCCTAGTCAAAATAGAGCTTAAATGATCGAATGTGTGATTGGATGAAGCACAATTCCTGAGAACCAAGAATTACATGTGTCTAACGCACGGTATACAGTCACATTGTGGTGAGGAAAACAGAGTGATGTAGCGATGACATTCATGTAGACCATATGAATGCTACATTCATACATCCATTCTTCTTATTCTCCGTGTGTCAGTACACAATTTGGAAAAAATCCCAACTATAATATGTAATCATCTGCAGGTCCGGATGTAATCTCTACTGCAAATTCCGAACATGGTGATTCTCAGCTTGCGTAACCCACACCAATTTTCTTGAATGAATTCATTTCAATGTGTTCCATTCCTGAATTTTACAACCAGTCACCCTTGCCCCAAACATCAAGAGCCCCAACGAAATTGGCACAGAAAATGGTGTTCAATAGATCACAAATCTACAACAACCAACATTTTTTGAGAACGCAATATTTGGTCGTATTCAAACTCACCTGAATATATATACCTCCGGCTCTTTGTCAGTTCATATGCAAACTCACTCAATTCCTAAATACACGTCCACTGTGTGCTTCTTGATTATTCCTCAGCTCTTGGTTAACCTACTCGTTCTACTCTTCTTCTCCAAAAGCTTAAAGTATCAAATTGCCACACTTATCCTCAAAGTTATTTAATTCCCTTAACAGTTCGAGCCATGTTCATGAACACTTTGAAAAATAAACTATAAAGTGGATCACTTTTTGCGTGTAATAATGACGAACTCCGAAACACACTGCTATTTTGAATTTTGGCTGACAGTTATAAGAACTGTATATTACATTGGTTTATTCGTGCCAGTTTTCATACGCAAGCATATGTATATATCTACATGTACATATATAAAAATCTATATATATACATATATAGATATATATAAATGCATATATATTTGTACATATATATATATACATATATATATATATATATATATATATATATACGCCGCAAGATTCGTCATGCAATATTGAATCTCAGCGCATTATTGGTAACTATGGCAGCACGGCAGATCTGTTCCTTCCTTGATAGGATTCATCGGCATTGCACACACATCGAGCTACAAATGGTACTCAAAACCAGGTTTATTGTTGTATATCGATGGTCCCACCATCATGTTTATCACAATTACCAAACGGTTGAACAGTACATCTGAAGAAACTTAAACGGTGTCATACAAACGAATTTGATAATACTATATTCGAGAATTGCTAACGTAACAAATTTCGGTCAAGTGATTATCAACTATCAGTTCTTTGGCCGTTTGACTGTCGCGTCCCAATTGTACACTATCCACGTTCGCCGTCCACATGACTTCGATCTGACAGAACCTATCTTTGAACATGAAGCCACATTGAGGTCAGAATAAATCAACACTTGGACAAGGTATGAAACTATGCAGATAATTCAAACTAACTCTTGCAATTCAGCTAATGGACTGTATATAGTTGGTTTGGGTCATATTTGAGATAAATTAACAATTTTCCTCTAGTAAATGATGCACAGTGAGACTAGTGCACAAACTCTGTTATGTCCAAATTATTCCTATCGCGGACTGCGAACGGACACAAGAAAATGTTTCCCAGAACAAACACATACATCATGGTAAAAGTGTATTGTTAAGTAACACAACATAGTCGAAATCGTTGGTAGGTTGTCGACGTTTCTGTCACCACGGGTAACCTTTTCGATTTTCCGATACACTCCAAACCGATCTCGGTTCTGATACATTGATCCTTGGAAACACATTTTATCCAGAATAGCCCATGAGTCCCCTTGTTTCATTCTAACGGAGACATATATCCCTTTTCAGTGATGTGCCATAAAAACAGTGTTTTTTGTTTGCATTTTGATTCAAATCAGGAATCTCCCACGATGTCAAGTCATCAAGGCTTTTGAAGCTCAAACAAACAACAGCACACAGGAAAATTGTCACACCCAGCATTGACAAGAACAGTCCCATTGAAATATTTGTCTCTCTTTTGTTTCCGGTACTCAGCAAATAGATTGCACTTTAGTCCAGGGAAAGATCCAATTTCATTGGACCAACTTCCTGTCAACTTTAGTGGTTTCCTGTTCACAATAAAACTGTGACGATCAAAGACGAGGATATAATCAAACTACCGATGGTAGAAATGAATTGGCTATTTTTTGAGCAAAAATTGTTTATTTGTTTGGAGATTCATCTGTCGTTCGAGTGAAGGACATTCAATTGTGCGCACAATCCAGGTTGCAGGGGGTGAGCTAAGTAGACTTGTACAATCCGTCTATCAACCAAAAGAAACAACTTTCGAGTCGAAAATTGAGACATTCAATTTCCCATCACAATTTTTGCGCGGCCCCCCCAGTGTTGTTTTTTCTGTCTTCCTAATCTGGACGTACTTCAGCGACCCACCAGTTCACTCACCTTCTAAGGCATTCAGATACGCTGGGAGTGTTCTTTTCAGATTATTTCCGACTTTTTCTGTCTTCATATTTCTTGGTGAAATTCTATCGCAAATACAACATTTTTCTACCCAATCCGGCTTGAAACTTATTCGCCATGTGCCTTGATTTTGGTTCCTGCCACGGCCGTTCTCCTTACCCTACAGATCCTTTCATCCTCAAATCCGAATACTCTTACCGAGTGAGCTCTGTCAAGTACTTGTGTGTTAGCCCAGACACCAAAAATGATGGAAATCTGACATGCACCTCTGAGACGAGAAAGTGAGATGCCTACCTTTTCGAAGCAGAAAACTGAAACCATTTCAAACATCACTAACAACTATTCTTCAATTTACTTTTCAATGTGTTCTTCCGGTGTAATTTTATTTTCTAGCCGCAATGTCTCCCTGTCTGTTAAATTAGAACTTTGTAGCTCTTCGTCTCGAATTGGTATTTTTCCCTCCTTCTATCCCTGCTTTTCTAGTTTTTTTGACTGAAGCAACGTATCGAAACACAGGTGGTCCTAGCTCACAAGATATTACGGGATCCAACACTTCCAATACTCCCTGACTTGTCTCTTTTCCGTTCTCATTCATCCACCGAATTTGAATTTCTGGCACCTTTTTCAGGGATAAACATTTTTAAATCTCTCTTTTGCTGTATCTGGCACGGCTACTGACCAAGGAGGACAAGAGTAAACCGGAATTACTCTCGTAATCTGGTTGAAGGTTGCTTCTTCATTCTAACTTTCTTAGGGCTTCGGAGCCTTTTATCGTTCTTTATTAACCCCAAATTTTTCAAAGGGCTTTTGATTTAAATTTAAGTGTGCTGTTCTCAAAGTCTGTCATTCAACTACAAACCTCAAAAAAGTGTCTTCCCCGGGATAAACAAATGAAATGACTCTTTCATTCCGCAACCAACATGGGGTCCATTTTTTATCGTGGGGTACTGTAATTCTTGTTGAAGCTTTTTGGAAAACCATCAGTTAGAAGGGTTCTCTTGATAAAATCTTTATTTCACAGTTGATCAGAGTGGAAGGCTCTGCACAACCCGCGAAAAAGCATTTGGACGAATCTGCATCTGTGATAAACCGGAATGAAACTATAGAGTATGTGTGTACCCGCTCCACATCCCTCTTCAGCGAACAGCTCATTATACTGTGTCATCCGGGTCACTTCTGATTGAAATGCCGAAGGATGGTAAAATGATGACGGTTTTTTCATCAGACAAATAAGTGGGGATTGACGGAATTGAAAATAGTATAGAAACGAATAAAGTGTTCATCTTTTGTATCTTATGAATAAAAGGATAATTGTAAGTCAAACAACAGTCCTGTGCAAGGAAACCCAGTCAGGGAAAATAAGTATCAGGTCTCCCACATGCGTTGTTGATAGAGTGATCATGTATTTCTATTTAGATTACTAACTAAACCATTTGCTTTGACGAAGCTGGTTTTAAACTTGTCACATACTTTATTTCAAAATCGAAGCTTTTATTCAAGCTCAATCTGATATCACGTTTCCTAGGAATGATTGAACTGATTTTGGTTGTCATGTACAAATCCGTCAAGAAATATTCTAAACGTTTCTTGTATTTGCCGTGGTGTAATTACGCAACCAGTAGATTTATTAGTTTTGCAACAATACTCCGTCGTAAATATTATTGAAACATGGTACATATTATGTTTGCTCCTGATTACAAGTGATTAGCCGTTTTCAGTCGAAGTCCTGTTTGTGCATATTCATCCGCAAAACGGCTCCATAAACATCATTCTTCAATTTAGAAATTGTTATCTTTTAGTTGATAGACGGATTGTACAAGTCTACTTAGCTCACCCCCTGCAACCTGGATTGTGCGCACAATTGAATGTCCTTCACTCGAACGACAGATGAATCTCCAAACAAATAAACAATTTTTGCTCAAAAAATAGCCAATTCATTTCTACCATCGGTAGTTTGATTATATCCTCGTCTTTGATCGTCACAGTTTTATTGTGAACAGGAAACCACTAAAGTTGACAGGAAGTTGGTCCAATGAAATTGGATCTTTCCCTGGACTAAAGTGCAATCTATTTGCTGAGTACCGGAAACAAAAGAGAGACAAATATTTCAATGGGACTGTTCTTGTCAATGCTGGGTGTGACAATTTTCCTGTGTGCTGTTGTTTGTTTGAGCTTCAAAAGCCTTGATGACTTGACATCGTGGGAGATTCCTGATTTGAATCAAAATGCAAACAAAAAACACTGTTTTTATGGCACATCACTGAAAAGGGATATATGTCTCCGTTAGAATGAAACAAGGGCACTCATGGGCTATTCTGGATAAAATGTGTTTCCAAGGATCAATGTATCAGAACCGAGATCGGTTTGGAGTGTATCGGAAAATCGAAAAGGTTACCCGTGGTGACAGAAACGTCGACAACCTACCAACGATTTCGACTATGTTGTGTTACTTAACAATACACTTTTACCATGATGTATGTGTTTGTTCTGGGAAACATTTTCTTGTGTCCGTTCGCAGTCCGCGATAGGAATAATTTGGACATAACAGAGTTTGTGCACTAGTCTCACTGTGCATCATTTACTAGAGGAAAATTGTTAATTTATCTCAAATATGACCCAAACCAACTATATACAGTCCATTAGCTGAATTGCAAGAGTTAGTTTGAATTATCTGCATAGTTTCATACCTTGTCCAAGTGTTGATTTATTCTGACCTCAATGTGGCTTCATGTTCAAAGATAGGTTCTGTCAGATCGAAGTCATGTGGACGGCGAACGTGGATAGTGTACAATTGGGACGCGACAGTCAAACGGCCAAAGAACTGATAGTTGATAATCACTTGACCGAAATTTGTTACGTTAGCAATTCTCGAATATAGTATTATCAAATTCGTTTGTATGACACCGTTTAAGTTTCTTCAGATGTACT
Source organism: Fasciola hepatica (assembly GCA_948099385.1). NCBI lineage: Eukaryota > Metazoa > Platyhelminthes > Trematoda > Plagiorchiida > Fasciolidae > Fasciola > Fasciola hepatica. The sequence continues at coordinate 16,912,113 of CANUEZ040000048.1, forward strand.
GTTCAACCGTTTGGTAATTGTGATAAACATGATGGTGGGACCATCGATATACAACAATAAACCTGGTTTTGAGTACCATTTGTAGCTCGATGTGTGTGCAATGCCGATGAATCCTATCAAGGAAGGAACAGATCTGCCGTGCTGCCATAGTTACCAATAATGCGCTGAGATTCAATATTGCATGACGAATCTTGCGGCGTATATATATATATATATATATATATATTTATATATGTATATATATATATATGTACAAATATATATGCATTTATATATATCTATATATGTATATATATAGATTTATATATATGTACATGTAGATATATACATATGCTTGCGTATGAAAACTGGCACGAATAAACCAATGTAATATACAGTTCTTATAACTGTCAGCCAAAATTCAAAATAGCAGTGTGTTTCGGAGTTCGTCATTATTACACGCAAAAAGTGATCCACTTTATAGTTTATTTTTCAAAGTGTTCATGAACATGGCTCGAACTGTTAAGGGAATTAAATAACTTTGAGGATAAGTGTGGCAATTTGATACTTTAAGCTTTTGGAGAAGAAGAGTAGAACGAGTAGGTTAACCAAGAGCTGAGGAATAATCAAGAAGCACACAGTGGACGTGTATTTAGGAATTGAGTGAGTTTGCATATGAACTGACAAGGATCCGGAGGTATATGTATTCAGGTGAGTTTGAATACGACCAAATATTGCGTTCTCAAAAAATGTTTGTTGTTGTAGATTTGTGATCTATTGAACACCATTTTCTGTGCCAATTTCGTTGAGGCTCTTGATGTATGGGGCAAGGGTGACTGGTTGTAAAATTCAGGAATGGAACACATTGAAATGAATTCATTCAAGAAAATTGGTGTGGGTTACGCAAGCTGAGAATCACCATGTTCGGAATTTGCAGTAGAGATTACATCCGGACCTGCAGATGATTACATATTATAGTTGGGATTTTTTCCAAATTGTGTACTGACACACGGAGAATAAGAAGAATGGATGTATGAATGTAGCATTCATATGGTCTACATGAATGTCATCGCTACATCACTCTGTTTTCCTCACCACAATGTGACTGTATACCGTGCGTTAGACACATGTAATTCTTGGTTCTCAGGAATTGTGCTTCATCCAATCACACATTCGATCATTTAAGCTCTATTTTGATTTGGAGCGATTGTTGTTTGGCTTACAAACTTGGGCGAGACTTGTGGGCGCGCTCCTTCTCCCCTCTGAGAAACTTTATTATTGGAGATACCATATCTATCATCGGAGGCAAATATAGCTTCAATAGGGTAACAGAGGTTGAAAAGTATCAGTAGAGAATTCGACATCTCGAGAGAGAAAGGACAGATCCGATAATTGCATTCCGTAGAGAGATGTTACTGGTCGGACAGATTCGAATGCGGAATTTTATCAGATTCTTTTTTGTGAAGAAATGGTGAGTATTGTGTGAGTGCGATTTTGATCTCAAAATAAGTAATCTATAATCAAGTGTGGAAATAGAAGCAATTGGTCTAAGAGATAATTACTGAGCATGAATAATGAATAATTAATGTGACACAGAACTTTCTCTCGTGTGTGGGATTTACTGATAAGTGTGAACTCGTAATAAATTAGGTGGTATTCACTGGTTTGAATAAAGTCAACAACAGTGTCACATACATTCCCAATCAAAATAGGATTTGATGATCGGATAAATAGATTATGAAAGGGATTGATGTCTGACTTTGTGCACAACTTGATGACGTACAAGCTGTACATAATTGTACTTTCAAGGCTAGTTAATCTTGGAAAACACAATGTGGTTCGAGCGACTTTCCGTTTGAAGTGTGTTCAAGTATAACAGTAGACATTTTGCTTCAAGATAAGCTTATGTAAAATGCCACCCCACCTTCATGTTCGTCCTTGATCAGCCATCTTTATTGGTCCTAGCACTGGAATTCACGTTCAGCTATGATTCTCGAACACAAAGTTCACATGCATGAACAGAATTCGTGTGTTCAGAGTTTGTATCCTATTCGACATCTTCGTGATGTTTGTGGAAAAATTCATTCTGACCGTGCCACGGAAAATCGTCTTGTCTAGAGTGTTGCAAATAAGACCGGCATCATCACCAGCTCTTTTGTTTGTTTGTTTTTTGTCTAAATTCGGTCCGCATCAGCCGCAAGCACTTGGGAACCACACAAGGCATACGCGAAACTTGATTCTTTCATTCCTGAGGTTTCAAGTGAACTAAAGCATATAACCGAAGCCTTTAGTGAAGCTATACTAATCGAGATAAAATTACCCTTGTAGTACACATAAACAATTACAAGAAGTGGTCTATATTCCTTGGCATTAGCCAAACAACTTGGAAAATATTGCTGGTTTATTTGTGGAAAATGTTTGTTTCGTTTTTGACTGGTTATCCCAAGCATCGTCATATACGTAAGCTGGCATAGTTTGCCAATTTACTAGATTCACAAGCACGGAAATTACGTTTGCATTTCGGAATATGCGTCTTTATATTCCATTTGCTTTAACCTGATATCAGAGTAACTTGGGCATGCATGATAATTTGCGATGTATGACGTACAGTTCCTGTCAGAGGTGGTGGAATATAAATCAAGTAGGTGGCAACTTCTTGCGGGAGTTGAAGTACGGATAGATTTCACGAAGGGAACTCGCGAGTTTTGTGAATGGAAAAATTGTTGCGCAATAGCTTCAGTTCCTACCAAGTTTGCCTAATGGATATTAGGAGATTTATCCAAGGATCAACTTATTGTCAGGAAAGAAATCCTACGTTTATTCACTTTGGATAGGCAGTAGTATAATTGCTCTTCACAAATCCATTCCAGCCGTGGTTGATGGCCAATGGGAAACCCGACATCACTCCCCAAATATTTTGCAATATCATCTCGTGTGAAGGTGGAGTTTGAACACAGAATTTCGCACATGTTCAAATGCAGAACAGAAACAACGTTTTGGGTCACACTTAGCGCTCGTTTCAGTGTCACAATTTAAAACTTTCATGTAAACGAATGAGATATTTACCTCGTTTTTGGGATTTTTGAAAATATTCAGGCGGAAGAAGTTTAGAGTTATTCCAAGATGGTAGTAATCCTGTTTTTGGAATTCAGTAACGATCGCTTGTTCAGTGCAATAAATTCAGTTCCATGTAAATGAGCTATTTATCCACGGAACAATCCAGTTGGGGCGTTTTGGTTGACCTATCACCAGCAATAATGACCCTTGAATAATATTTCACGTGACTGTGGTATTTCTGCAGACTGATTATCTAAGAATTATCCAAAGAATGCACACTGAAGCCCCTATAATCCATTGTGTCAACATGTATTGGCATGGCCCTTGAAAAGCAATGATCGGACAACTCAATACGTTGATAGTATGAGATCTGCTGTTACGCGAAATATGTGGGTGAAAAATGTTATTCGTTATTCTAAGCATCTCCGACGTTACTCTGATACAGATAGATCTGCTGGAGCACGTGAGGCTTACAGTAATTGCTCTGAGTTGGATAAACACAACAAATGTGTGACATGCATGGAAGCGTGCGCTGTTCAACCCCTTGCCTGCTACAAAGCCAAGCATCTTTTTGTTATTTGGGTTTGGACATAAGTGAGAATCTGAATTCCTCAAGATGAAAGAAACCGCCTAGATTGCAACACTGTTCAGATTTGGGTCAGAATTATCCTAATGTCAGTAAAAATGGAGGCGAAAATGTCTCTTTGATTTCCCAGTCGACTTTGGGTAGAAACCCCCTTTTTGAGCTGCTGCAGTCATGTCTGAGAAGAACCGGTAGATTGTTTCTATCTAAAATCACTGAATACATATTCCGAGTTACAAGACTCGACTGCTCAGCCTAACCTATCGAAAGTGAATTGGTCACGGAAGTTGATATCTACCATCGCTTACTAGTCGGCGAAAACCACCCAGGAGGAAGACCAGGTAAACTTATTCTCGATCTGGTTAGATTATCCGAACAAACACTGACTTATGTACCCCTCCTACATTACTCAGTTGCGCTATCAGTGCTCCATCTTTGGAAGCGTAAGATCTTGAGCGGATTTATGTCGTGACTAGTCCATAACCGGAAAATCATAAACAGCCTAACACGCACCACGTATCAATAACAAAACTACAGCTAAAACAAACAATATCACAGTTACTAATAGGGATACTACCCCTATTTCTAGTGGGAGAATTAGTATGGCTATTATTATTATTATTTTTCCTGTTATCATTATTATTTTCACTGTGGTTTTAGTACCACATATTACTCGTGAGTAAATATGTAATTGAAAGAAATCATGGAGTATGGAGCAACTCAGGATGTGAAGATGTCACATGGACAGATTGCAAGCTGCTCTAAAGGGCATGCAGTCGTGCAAATGGGGAAGCACTTCATTATTGCGACTGCTTATAATTGATTCAAATAAGGTTTCTATTTGTGTCCCGTTGATTTTATTGTTACCATGATGTTAGCGGTACCAATACTAAAGCGTCTATCACAGCTACTGTTAGTTTTACACTCAACTTCGAGTCCTTTGTAAAACACTTTATCTACCCACTTGAGTAACCAATCGATAGTAGTATAGGAACGAGATTACTCTTGCAGGGTTTAATTACTAACTAGCTCTTTGAGGGGTATGTTATAGGTGAATTCGGTCATATTCCCAAGCGAGATATTTTCTTGACGGTGAACTAGAGGATGAGAAAGAGAATCGTCTTTCAAAGCAAACAATATTTCCCCCTAAGAATGCGTCACTAATCTTCCCATCTACAACTAATTTCACCAAAATGGCTGTGTTTGATAGAAGAATATCCGAATCCGATTTCAATCTGCTCGAACGGTGTAAAATTAATTTTGAATAATGATGTTGCTTGTAGCTGAAAGAGATGTTTACCATGGCTTACAAAAGGTCAGAATGCCAAGTTGTTAGACTGAGGACTAACCTTCAAGAGGTCAAGAGGTTATGTTTCTATATTTAGGGAACAGAAGGTTCAAGGCCAACGGAGAAGTCAATATCAAGTCTGGGGACAAGGTTACCATCACTACCTCTGAGTACAACAGCCGACACTTGCTCGCTGATGACGTCATCCTGACTGGTAGGAAGACGTTTGTGACTGAGACACAGTTCGGCGATAGGAAATCCATACAGTGTCAAATTAACGAGATAAAGGGAACCTACAATTTGTACCAGCGGATTGTAAAGATATTTTGTACTAATGGCGTTATTCACATGCGTTCAAATAAATGAATTCTGTTCCCATATCATTCGAAGCGTGACTTGGTAGTGTCTTTGCACAGTATATCAAAAGAGATTAGCCACTCTTGGACAGTATTCTATGGTAGGCTAACTTTAAAAAGTATATTTATTCCGAACAATTTTTTATACTTCTCAATATCGAATTAGTATGATATATTGATGGCTATTTATTAAAGAATACCTGGATTCGTAATGAAAATTTTTGTTTAAATATGAAAGAGAGTTGACTTGAGCGGAATATCTGTAAGGGATGATCGTATTTTGTTCACTTCAATTTTTTCATGTAGAATAACAAAACTTTATTTTCTTGATCTGAATCAGTTTGAATAACGTTTACTTGCTGTTAACTGAGGAAGAACCTTTCTTTGTTTTTCCACTTTTCTGAAACGTATTAGGGTTTTCTGGAACTCTTTCAAAAATTCATCATCGCCAAGTATGGTAAGTATATTCGATTTTGTATCTCTGGTTGTATTTGGATTTCGTGATTTGTACCAACTTGAACGATGTATATTTGCGATATCAGTAGCATGACATTGTATCTGGATGACAGGAGAAAATTCTGTCTGAAGAACACGACCGGTTTTGCGGTTATTGCTGCTCATCAAGTATGCGTACCCGGTACTCTTATGCCCATATATCATCCTTAAACATAACTACTCTACAGATGGTCTGTAGCTTAATTACATTTGAATCGAACTGAGTGTGCACGGACAGGAAGTCCATTTTTAGAATCACCCTGTGAAGTGCTCAATTACAAGGATGATTGGGCAGAGGAGTGCTGAGTACGCATACCTAAAGAGCGACAGCAACAGCGAAACCGGTCATGTGTTTCCGAGGGAATTTTGTCCTGTCATCCGCGTGCAGAGCCCCACTACTCATATCGAAAATCTATACTAAGGACCTTGTGTCCTCGTTCTGAATGTTGATCTTGTTAGCCGACGAATTTACTCTGGAATAATCACCGAATGATTCTGACAATGGACTCTCCTTTCCGTGCACACTCCATTCGATTCAAATGAGATAACAGCTGTGAATGTTTAATTGCATTTAATTCAAAAGGAATAATTTTTTTTTGTTTTCTGAAACGTATTCGGGTTTTTTGGAACTCTTTCAAAATCTCATCATCGCCAGACATGAATCCATATATTCAGACTTCGTATTTATTCTGATATCTCTGTGGGAAATGGACGAAAGTTTACACAGTGTTATCTGATGATCATTCAAACTTCGTTGTTTGCAATTTTGTTGGTTCATTTCTTTGTAAATTTTTTTACATTTAAGTTCAGTTCATCTTCCTTACCAATCGAAGTTATCTATTCATGACTGCGCATAGATCAGCGGAAAAGTGAACCAGGCAGAAATGATCCAGAACAGTGAGTTGGTGGTCAATTTGGAACCGAATTAGATTTTGTAAGTCGTTTCAGGGCAGTTTGAAGCCATATACGGAAGCCATTCACACTTTATTATTGTGAGATCTCTTTCAGACGAACAGTGATGGATTTGAACAATTCACAAGTAAAGTTTTCTGCCAACTTCGCCAGACCATAACCTCAGTACACGGGTTCCGCCACAGTGGAATGGATTACAGATAATCGGATAAGTTGTCCACCAAGAATTTATGAAAAAAAATATATTTTCTATGGTTCCTGTCCTGTTATTTTTCGTGGCAAGCAATAAGCAGAATGCTTTTTGATTGCCGCAAATCCACTTGATAGATGGAATACATTACGTGAAAAATGGTGAACGCGTGTGCCGATAAACGATGGACAGAGGCCTATCGAATATGGCACCCATCTAGCGACAATGTCCGATTGGTTTTATTTACCTCGATATCTCTCCTAATATCAGTTTAACCAAAGCTGTCAAAAAAGAATGTTCGTCCAACTTGCAAGGGAAATCGACTTGGAAACGAGCGTTGATTTTCGACGGAATAGTGGAAGAGTTCATAATTTCGAAGAATTCATCTGAGAAATTCATTCCATTGACTGAAGAATTGCTGAATTGATCATACATATTAATCTGATTACACTATTGTAAAGCTTAGCACCAATAAACCTTATGCACAGGAAAGGTAACCTTTGAGATGCAGCAGCTAAGTAAGTAAAATAATTGGTCAGAATAGTCTTGTATACTTAGTGGGGGAAAAACTGCACATTTCTTGTCTATTTTTAATTTTTCGCAAAAACTGCAGCTTCAAGGTTGCAATCTTTTCCAAAGCCAGCTCATGAAACATACTGTAATGTGATTTACAATAGATTCCTTTTGTCTGTGGATAGATATCGGAGGTGACACACTGGGGTACATAAAGGTGCAGTGGGAAATAGCTGATCTCAAACATACGTGGAAAGAGGGTTTTCTTGCTGCCACAGAGTGAAGAAGAACCGAGGTGGAGATGGATTGGTAACTCCTTTAAAACCAAATTTAAAAATGTTTCGGAATAAAATTTATGACAAATGTTTGCAATTTATTCGTGAATTCATAAGTCTGAGCTGCTCATGGGAATCAGTAATTGGGATCCTTCTCTATCCGTATTATTGGTGCTGTGTTTAGCAGCTGGACGTGGTGTGCGAGATCACCACTGGATCACTTAATCAAATCTTGATTCTGCATCGTATCGAATCAGGAAGCTTTCCTAATCCCATTTGAATTGTTCCTACTAAAAAAAGCTATCTCTGCCAAGGTTATTGCGGACTCCTTTGACAGAATTTTGTCTCCCAATTCGGAGGCTCTAAGTTCATTTCAACAGTTCCTGTCCGATTACTACAAAGATAAACTTGGTAAGTCTCAGTTTGGTAGAATCCTTGGAAATCGATAACTACAGACAAGCTGGCTGAAAGGCTCATAAAGCAACACAGACCATCTAACACTTTTTGTTGAAAACGTTTTGGAGGAAACGATACCATCAAATGAAAAGTCAACGGTGCCGCAGAAAATGTTCTCGTTTCGTTGCCTCGTAAAGCCAACAGGGTTTCCACTTTCGCTAAACAATATACAACTGTCCGCTCGCTATCACATAAAAAACTCACATCGGTGCCAGTGGTCGACCTTTTGGAGACAACTTGTGTTATTGTGGTAGTGAGAATAGACCTACCAGCTGTCCACGCCAACTTAAGCATCATTCATATGATTACTTATGCTGGCTTGCGCGCAGAATCACGTAGCGAGTGAGTATGCGTGTCACTCACTAGTTTTGAAAGTGCTACCGGAAGCACACACGATAAGCAATAGCCAAATACATAAGTGGAACGATTGTCAGAGTGCTGATTGTTTTGAACAACAAGAGTGCACGTTTTTCAGAAATTAGCGACAAAAAAGCATGTTTTCGGTGCTTCGTAGCTGGACAAGTACAACGCATTTCCAAGATACTTATTTCGGAAAAATACAAGAAAATCCATAACTTTGGTGATAGAATTTCACAACTATGTGTTCATATGGCTTTGATGTCCACCTTATCACTGTCACAGAAGCTGCATCCGATCAATGCTTACGTCGGAAATCTTCGCACAAGTGGTCAGGTTAGGATAAGGAGTATTATTTCTGGATCTCTAGTGATACGAAATCCCGGTCGAGGGTTAAATTCTAATCTGCAACATACCGTTCTAGTATATTCTTGTCAGCCTTGATCGGAGAAAATGCCTGTTCACGCTTCCCGTTCATGCTTCTGATGTACTGAACACTTTCAGTACAGTTCCCCTTTTGAATAACCGTGGATCATCCGGCGAGTGTGGTTGGTTATCTTCCAGCAGAAATCTCACTTGAGAATCAAAATAATCAATAATACGAAAAACACATCTTCAGAATAATACTGATTATGATAACGGCTAGGTGTTTTTTCCTCATCTAATCTCACTCCCATCAAAATCACGTGATCAACATACTGATACCATCCTCTTATTCAGTCAATAAGTACGTCATTCTAGCCACACACACACACAAGTCTGTTGCTTGTCCGTGAGTATAAAATAAACTTTTTCCAATTGGGTGGCAGATGCTTATTGCTTATGAATAAAATACGCCCCCCAAAACATGGCAAGGTATGTAGAGATAAATGTGTAATAAAGTTTTCTGTACACAGTACAATTCACTTGTCTATGCCGTTTTGTCTCAAACTGTTTCATGACCATCATTGGAGTAAAAGTGTAATAGTATCTCGAAGATTCAATCATCAATACGTGTTCATCATCTCCACTCCTAGGATTTCGCGAGATGAGAGAGTTTATTCTGAATCTCACAGCAGAAAATGGATAGAAAGGTGGATGTCTTTAAATGTGATACGCTGTTTCGGGTGAAGAAAAAGCTAAATTGTGTAGAATGCACAAAGCCAAACTGAGAAATATGGGAAACTAAGTTAAATTTAACTTGAATATTAAAACATCCACCATTGACCAAACCAAATGTCAAATCTAATAGGTTGAAATACGAAACAGACACTGCTATAAGGTACATCAAACTGACTTACCTGGGCACGGGTCGGTAAAAGCTGTCACATTTGTACAACTGACAAATAAAGGTCAAAGCACTGAAATTCCTCTTCCAAGGAAACACTTTAATGTCTCCACATCATCTTCCGCCACCTTTGCCGTGACTAGCCTCGGGTAGTTTTAAATATGAAATACAGCCATGTCATTTTATTTCTTCTCTAGTTTGGATGCAAGTGTTCAAAAGAAGAAATACTGAAAGTACTCTTTTTTCTTGACTCTTTATATCTTGGCACTTGAAAACGGGGCCATTTTTTGTTCTCGAACACGTGTGCAACCAACTGAACACTTCACACTGTAATCAATTTCAAACGTACACACGCAAGTATACAGACAGACTTGGATCATCATTCCCATTTGTTGTTTTGAGTCACACTTATTACCATATATGAGTACGAGTACACATAACTGAAAATAAGCTCGTTCGCCACTGGGTTTCGTTCTCAAAAATGAAATAGCTGAACAGATGAGCAGTTAAGGAAGTGTTTTTATTTGAAATTTTTGTGGTGAGATTCGAGCAATCAAAAAATGTGCAGAGTACACAAATAGGTACAGGCTGAAGAAATGTTCTCCTGCAATTATAGGAATAGTTCTCTAATATCCACCATTCAGGTTGTATAATATTTTTCAGTTCTTAATGATAGCGGAAAAATGGAAAAAACTCATTCAGGATCCTTTTATTCTTTAGGTTAAATTTTAGTCACTTTCAGCTTATTCATTGGAAAACAAGGCGCAATACTATTGGGAAGAGGATGCAACCAATCCAAGGCTTCCGAATATGGACGTGACTGGCTGAGACTGGCAGTGACTGGGAATCGAACCCGGAACATCATGGTCCACTTTCCACGATAAGGACCTTTTGGCGATCGCCGGAGGCTTCATGCGTTACATTACATTGGCTCGTTTTTAACGTGGATCTCAGTGCACAGAGAGCCTCTGAATGGCGAAACTAATTCCAATGGGGCTTTGCTGAATACAAAGTAAAATCTTTGCCGTCGAAGTAGTATATTGACAGAAATAAACTTAATTCCTATGGTTTGGGGATGCTACCAGTGCTTTCATTGAGTTGCATTTTTCAACACCCTTTTTGAATTAGTGGAACCAGATATTTAGTAAACTTTATCTTAAAGAAGTTTGCCGCGTACACTCTGCTCTTCGCGGTACTTCGGCATCGGGTTAGTTGGTGGATATGCGAAATTATACTCAGCTTTGAGTTAGTTTATTCCTTATGTTAGCATTCTGTGTGTCTTTCACGGGAAGAGGTAATTGGTAGCAAAGATACATCAGAAATTTATTGCCTAATCAAGATGTGTCAGGTCAATTTGACGGCCTGAACATCTGTCAAACATTTGAATTATTAGGAATGCTCTTGGATAAAGCAACCATATTAAGAAGTGATTTCGTCGGTTAGTCAAAGCCAACCTCTAGAAGGAGAAAAATGGTCCTATGTTTGGATTCTCAATCCAAGAAATACGGTCTGCGGATGACCGGAAGAACAGGACTGGCTTTGCGGTTGTATTCACTCATTAGGTGTGCTTGCCCGGTACTCGTCCGACCAATTATCCCATACTTGCACACCCTTTAGTGCATTCTCGTACGGCAGTCTCACTTGAACCGACGAAATGACTTTGAAGAATCACCCTGTATCTCTTAAATCAGGCTTTCCATCCATGCACTCTCCTAGTAATTCAAACTAGATTGCAGTTCGAAAATGAGCCATGGCTTGTACAGGTATGAAGGTGAGTGGGCGGATGAACACCGGGTGTGCGTACCTGAACAGCATCAACAAACGTGAAACGGGTCGCGTGCTTCCGGTGAAATTTCGTTCTGTCATCTGCTCACAATACTACCCTATCAGTTATACACATCGGGTTGTATGAACAGCTCGCCTAATTGTATACATTTATTTATCCAGGTTGACGCAACTGTACCCAAGTAGTTTTGACGTCTGTGTGTGTTGCATGCATTCGTCACTAATTTGGCTGAATAACATCCACACACTTTGCCCGTCCAATTTCAGAAGGAACTACATTCCAAGCCAGAGTACGATGTTATAAGACAAATATCAGAACCGAAATTAGCAGTGGAATAACTCTTCAAATTGATCAAATCGATCAGTGCACGAGGATAAAAATGTGCCATTCCCATGCTTTTTGATCAAACCGAAATCATATGACGCTCATGACCAAGTGGCGAGATAATTGTGAAAACCACAAACAATCCCGTATTATTGTACATTTTCCCGTGAATTGGCTTTTCACAAGGCTCTCGAAATTGGTGAACTGGCGGTAGATTGGTATCCTTTCCGATGTCAATCCAATTATCGAAAATGTGCTTTAAACTTGGTCCGTTATTAGGTTGAGCGAAATCCGGGGAATTTATAAAAGACAGAAGTATAATAATTAGCCGGTAATGAATTCGTAAACACCGGGATTCAGTGACAAATCCAAGTTATTTCATTCAGTCTCCTTGTAAAATGATTGTAATTGTCGCTCTAGTTCAAGATCCACTTGGGGTTTGGTCTATGCACGCTGGTCAGAGATGCTTAACAAATAAGACGAAACAAGTGTTCACTACCTTCACAAATATCTACCGGTTGATTCAAAATTGAAAGTTTACGACTATGTTGTGGAAAAATAAATATTCTACCAATCAAGCTAAAGGCCAAAAGTTATGACCAGTTCATAGCATCAGCTAAGTATTATTTACAGATAAAATTCCCACTCTTACTAAGGAAGTATATTTCAAACAAAAAGTGCTGTTAGATTTGATACGATCTAACGCAGCTAAAATAATTATTTCGATACACATTCCACACTGGCATACGAAACAGGTCGTCCGATGTGCAACAAAAGAAAATTTCTGTGGCAAGTCTGAATTTATCTTGAACACGTCATTGCCAATCATATGGTGAAGCGAAAACCCTTGTGAAATAAAAGACAAAAATAGTTCACTTGTCTCTGGGTGGGGAAGAAAAACCACTAGCTTAGTTTCCGGTGGATCCGTAAAATTGTGAAAACTATTAAAAACGTTCAGTTTCATCTTGCGGTTTTTCGGGAGCCGAGTGCATCAAAACTAACCGTGCTTTTGCGGATGGGCAATTCCGACCCGAAAGTACAGGCTGCGGGCTGCGAGCGATCGAGGGCTGCTGACTGAACTTGACTGAACTGTCAGTTCTACGGAACACGCTCAGATTAGTCCGAGAGAATTCGTTGTCCATTTCCGATTGTTCGGACACGGAGCGCGCAAAACAACAGCAGCTACAACAACAACAACAACAACGGGTCAGGTGTCTCCGGAATTCGGGTAGTTTAAAACTGTAAATCATTATGTTCGCTATGGAGTCACTCGTTAGTAGCATATCCGCGGCAAACTGGGCTACTTTGTACCGAAATCGTGACTCTTCGCTGCTCACCAAACGGGTGTAGTGTTGCAAGAGTACGAGGATGAAGCTTGGCATTTCAAAGCACAGAAATGTGGCTGCCAACAGTAGTATTGTCCGAGTGGCATTCATCTGATGCCTTCGACGTACCATGCTAACTTCAAGAATTTCCGACTGTTTACACGGAGACATGTAGCATGCAATGGTCGAAGACATGGCAAGCACAAGCATGACCGGAACAATGACTTGAAATATGAAGAAACAATATGCCTCGTAGCTGGAAACGAAAGAGTCACTCAGCAAAGGTAACACCATGTGAGCACCGTGCAACAGAACATTTCCCCGAACCCCGCCTTCCGTGTGAGAATTTGATTCCGTCAGGCAGAGTAAAATATAGTCATAAAAACTACGCACCAGGGACAGCATTACGGCTATAGTGAGCACGCTGAAGTACATGGCGATTATGGATCTTCGAGTGAATATTCTTCTGGACCGAATTGGACTAATCACAACCTCCGTACGCGCCGCCGTAATGAGCACATTGCACCAATTTCGACTACACAACAAAGTGTCCGCACCAAGATTGATACAGGCAATGAGGATTCGACGTAATGGGGATAAAGTATGCGAATTTTGTGAGCATACAAACAGCCGATTGGAATAATCCAAGCATATGAATGTATGAAATAATACCTCACTGGTGGACAGTAACAATAAGCTAAGGCGCATCAAGGATCGTCGCTTTTGGCGTAGAAAAATCAGAATACATATCACATTTAATACCAAGGCGAGTAAGGAAAATGTGAGGATAGGAAAGCTGAACCAGATCTCGTCGTCGGTGCATTTGGATTCCGTAGCGATTGCGCGACATGTTTCGTTGTATTCAATCCATATTGCTGCATCAAACATAGCTGGGTGGCATAAATTATGGCTGATGAAGAGTAGTGGTACCAGCCCGCGAGCTAACAGAAATAATCCCGCTCAGCTTAAAAGTCGCAGTTCTAAATTAAGCACTCTAGTCGGTAAAATCCACTCCTATTTTGATTCACCTCTCACTTCTGACCCGTAAGGTAAAAGTGAGATGAGCGCGGCCACTGATTGGTGGAAAAAGGGGGCACCAATAAGGAGACGGAATTTTTCATTGTGCGTCTGTGGGACAAACACGGGAACTGTCGAAAAACTATCTGCATTGCTCTACACTGCCGTTAATCATTCTGATTGTCATTATCTTACTGACCCAGAAATAGGTCACGCGGGTGGTGAATGTCTATCTTCCAACGGCAACCAAAAACGAATAAAGCCTAGTTGGTCCTTTCTCTCTGACCCGTCAGTTAAAATTTAATATCATGTCCGCAGCGTGAGCCGTACATCTCCAAGCAAAACCATCCCCCAGAAGCACCAGTTGCATCATTTTGTTTAATCTGTAACTAACCGGGGACCAGCTTGTCAGTAATGTCTTCCAAGTACTTCCAAACCATTAGTGTCTGCTTTACCCAGAGAAATCGTACCTGGAGTAATGATTCATACCGTTGTCTTACCATATTTTATAGTTGAATTACATAATTAACCGTAACAATTCAGTCTGCCGAAATTGAGGAAAACCATATTTTGTAATTATAATATACATACTACATAGATAAAATATTTAACCGTATACCGCATCTGCGTGACAAGAAAACGTATCATTCGTTATATTCCAACAAACAATGCTGCCAACACAGGTGCTGTCGAAATTCATGAAGCATCCGTGCTATTTTAAAAGACGACTGTCCAATGTACAGAGTCGCACCCTCTCAAAAGTTTAGAGCTTACATGGAAAACTTGTAAGACCTTCTTTCACACACAAGATGAATGAATTTCTAATCTTATTCAAATCATGAATTGTACCAGAGCATTTTGAAAGTTGTGATCAGACTTTTCAGCAGCTTTGTAGCTGTAAAATTTCATAACCAATGAAAAGATTCGACCACGTGTCTGAAATTCACAGTCTCGTGTGCGTCACGACCTGACGCATCGTTCCATAATAAGACAGATTTCCTGGAATGAATTCTGGTCTGCAGAGGGGGACTTTCATCCTTTGGGCAAAGTGGAGCCTATGTTGTTCAGGATATATTCACTAAAGCCCTGTGAACATTCTATCAGCACTGGCGTGATGAGTTTTACAACTCCGAAGTCAGTAAAATGAGTTTCTTCTAAAAAGTCCTCTTTCGACGGAGTCATCTGTGACCCCTCTGATTCTGATCGTTGTTCGTTTAAAGTAAATCTCCGGTCGAAACAACTCGGATATGTTCGAGGAAGCAGCATTTAGCCACCTTTTTTACCCTCGTAGTACAGCCTTTCGGTCGTTTGAAGGCTAATGCAACCAGCTTTTCTCCATATCTGCTTGCAAAGGAGCATGGGAATTTTTTTTATCAGACCATCTGCCGGCTAAAATACCATTAGCACTATGGTTGGTAATTTTACCCCAATGCAGCTAACGCCATTATCCAAGTCGGACATGTTCCCTTTTTGGTACACAAAGTCATGTTATGTCACCTATTTTCAAATAATAAACGGGAAACACATGCTGTCTTTCACAAGAAGAATGAAAAATGTCTTCAGGTTGACAAGCACTTCATAAGCTTGCATAACACCATTCCTCTTCTCTTTAAAACAGTAATGGAATTTTCCGGTTCTCACTAAATATTCCTTCAATATAGTGAGGACAAAATAGATGTTTAATCTGCCACGCTCGTACAACCTTGAAATCCAAGTCAGGCCCTCGTGATTACCGGAAATATTTCCTCCGGTGAGGCTACCGCTCACCGTGTGTTCGCTGTTCAACTGTTAAGCAACACAATGTTCTCCATAGGTGTTCGCTTCATTTGCGCTTCTTCGTATTAGACAAAAACATAGAAGACTATTTAGTAAAAAGAAATATTCCCAATGGGATCAGCATTCATTTCCCAATGACAAAAGCCACCCACGATGAGTTTTACCTTCGCTGGTTTGCCAGTAGGCCATATTTCATACTTAACCAATTTCGGACTTCTGAATTTCAGACTAATTTTTCGTGGTGACCGAGGTCACTGGATTGCAACAGAACTAAAGTAATTGACAGCAAGTTCAGTAAAATTTCGTATTCCAGCTATGTCTTTTGATGTACTACGGATAGTTCGGTGTGGAAGAATTGATTACGTAGAAAAAAATCCACCTAGCGAACTTGGACAACTGTACTGGAGGGAAGAGTCAACATAGATGAGTGTCGGATGGAAAGTGTTTTGTGATATTTCAGGTCACCTTTAGTGGTTTTCAGAGGTGGTTATTTTTCTTTTTCACAAATGTGGGAACAGCTATCACAGTTGAAAACTTGGAGGTATCATTACAAGCAGAGGTTTCATCGTATGACGGAAGACCTCGTGAGTTTGATGAAGTAGCATATTTTGTCTGATTTCTCTCATCAGATGTTTTCATTGATACATAATTATTTTCAACCACCAAAATCATCTAGAGAATGAAAAAATCTTTTATGTGGCTTTTACTTGTTTTTTAATGTTTTTATCTGTATAGCACTGTGCCTTGCATTCTGAGTCATCTAAAACCGTATTGGTTGGTTGTAGCTGGTCTGCTTCCAGTTCTGTAGTACACCATCTAGACGGCGCTTAAGGCGGTCCCAATTCTTCCAAGAGGATTTCGCACTGAGCTTGAATAGTTTGACTGATTAGATTAGTAAACGGGCATCATATAAACCTACTGGGTAACTGCTACCTATTGTTATCGAGTTCATAGAGCTTATTCGTATTATAACCTGGGACATCTTGTCACGGGATTCACATCTGGTCTCAGCAGAACTGCAGGCATTCTTCACAAAAAAATTGGTGTACGGTGATATTTCTGGTAAATCACATGCAGTGGTCTAGCCAAAATGCACGCGAAAGTTTGCTAACCGGTGTTTAGTTTAGAAGTGCAGCGGCAACTCTCGAGTTCAAGGTTGTGTCCGCATCAGAGTGACTGCGATCTCTGGACATCGAATCGCCCCGTGCGTGAGGATCAAGGTAGGGGAGATAGAGGACGTGTTTGGGGATTTAACTACGATAAATAAACTAGGATGTTTCATCCCCATTTCAGTGAGGGTACCGAAACCAAGTTCAAAAGTTCCAAGATTCCTTTTTGGGGCATCCCTCTGCCTTAGTTGACAGTACACAGATGTATCGACCAAAGGATGTTGCCGAAAATGACTCAGAGAAGCATATTCTAGCGCAACTTTGTTCCAAAACTGTGAGCTCAAAAAATTACAGATCCAATTTCACGTCAGGGGTAATCTGTATTCTCTGGTAGCCTACACGACAGTAACGGATGTCGGTGTCTTTGTGTCTAAAAACCAAATGGCACCAACTTGCCCAAATGAGCTACGACGGAATCAACTTTCCTTTTTAATCGTAAGACCTAACACTACTTTCAGAATTGTGATGATTATAGATCCGTGGTTTGGTCTTACTAATTATCCGAAATGAAGTATGGACTCATTTTCTTTAACAGAAATAAACTCATTACACTAAAACTTTGGGGGTAATGAACTACTTTTTATCAGTGCGTCCTTAAACAAGCAACGGCCATGCCAGTTTATTAGTGAAGACTTTTTAATGTTTCAATTTTCGTTTTATGATATTTGTTACATAATGCCTAACAAAGTAAGTGATACCATAATATGAGCTCAGTGCAGGATCCGTTCATTAAAAGCCGAGCACTGCAATTACTTATTGCACTGCAAACACGAGTCGGAGGGGAAAATTGAACACACAATTTTTCGTTTACAATATATCAACTAAAGAAGGTCGCATATTTCGTGGATTATTTATTTTGGAAATTTCCTGTGATTGTATTAAATACTTATAAAGATTTCCCTTCCCAGGTCATTATTTGAGTAACCTATCACACAGAAGGAATTACTCAGTGAAATGATCCGCTTAGTTAAAGAAAGAGTTCTCCAATAAAAATGAGGCCATAAAACTGACGGATAGCTACATGGTGATTATTCTGGGCACTTCATCCTACGGCTTAATTTTCTGGAAATGAGAAGCTCTCAGTTGGAAGCCATTAAAGTGGAAAATAAACATACTGCTTTGAAATTCTATCCGGGAATACCAGGGTCTGACAACCGTTGGTAGGTTATCGTTAACTGCTTGACATCCAAGACGTCATGGAAGAGAAATTTGAAGCATTCACGGACAACACGTTTTCGATGTGAGCACAGAGGAGAACAAGAAAATGGGCAAAAGGGGCACTGGAATATTCTTGGTTACTAGACACTCGTGGGTATTAAAAAAATGTACTTTCGTCTTCCTTGAAGTCTCGATTAAGTTTTTTCGTTCTAAACAATTGAATAACCAGAGCGAGTGCAGCATAGCTAGACCGTTTCCGGTGGGACTTATGATTAAAGCCTTTCCACTGGCAAATTCACCCAACAAGTCGTTAGTGGTGGAGATTCAGTGAAGACATGATAACATTCACATTTGCCAATTCGACACTGACCTTTAACTGTGGCAATTTGAGTGTCATTCATCCCTGAGGGAGAAAGTGTCTCTGGTTTGAATAAAAACAGTTGTTCTGCAGATGTGAGTGGGTTTCCACTAAGGCCTTTGTATTTGTCTTCAAAGGTATAAATACCGACTGAAAAAGAAAAGCGTTTTCAAAACAAGCAGATATTGGTCTGCAGTGCTGTACGAAACACTTTTACTAGTATCTGTCCCAGATTGAAATCAGGTGATTTATTCTGCGGCTGTACGTCCGTTTTGGGTGAATTTTGTTCGAAGTACTAGTTCCACCGTCATCCGCTCATTGTCAGTCCTTTTCTTGGGACTAAACTTGGCAAACTCTTTTGCCGGACTCTGTGAATTATTTGTTGCTGATTTCGTGAATAAAAAAGTTGGTAAAGTGAAAGACATCATCAAGCCACTCCCAGGATTTTTGTTTATCGATTGTTAGACACAGGGCTCCTTGGGCGGCATAGTTCACGCGTGCAAGTTGCTGAACTTATCAGAAGCATTGACCCGGCAGCAAACTGGTGAGATCGACTCAGGAAAAGCAAGGAAAAGCTTATGGATAGTTACTAGTCCAGTGAATGCGGATTACAAGTGGAATTCGGCGGAATATTTTCCGCAAGGGTTCAAGATGAGGGTCATTAAAGCTATAGGTTAACCTGCATGCTCCGTTCTTACTTTAGGATTTTTCTCTCCCATTTAAAAGTTGGTGGGAAATCGTTCGCTTTATTCTTTGCTGCAGGGCTTAGATGTTGCTTTTACTAAAGTGAACACAGGGTAACTGATATGTTTGTTACTGAAAAATGGTGTTGAATAGAGCTGATGTTGACCCCAATGGTAACTTTTAGATGCGAGGCCTATTAGTTCTTTCGGACAGATGGTTGTTTTGTGTTCAATACCCCGGGAGAGTGAATTATTGTGCAGCGAACAAATGCAACGGACAAGGTAACTTACACTGGAAAAAGCCCACAGTGGAGCGTAACGATTCCCACTTGGTGTTCTGCACAGCACTTGACAACAGCCGCCATCAGTTATCCTTCCAGAACTCCAAAAGGTGTATCAGGTCTGAAGAAAACTCCGATGAGCGGCTTTTCCCTTTCCTGTTGCACATCAACCTGATCACGCTTGGTAGAGGAACTCTGTAATATCAGTCCTATAAACAAATCAGGTTGCACTGGTTCGTACAGTGTTCATTGATGGTCACGCAGAACATTTATAAAATTATCCTCTTCGAAACTAAGTTCTAGAAGATAACTTTACCTGACCAAGTTACTCCCGACAACATAAACCGAATATAGGCTTTACTCACGGTATCCTTTTCACAGTCATTATGGTTGTGTTTCTAAATTGTTAGCCTTAACAAGATGGTCAGATCAAATTGAATTTTTGATAACCTTCATCAGAGAAGCTCTGGGATACATTGAAAGTGCTCTTTGTAGTGTACCTCAAGCATTTAAAAGCCCGCTGTCGTCTGTGTGACTCTCGCTTCCTTTACCTTCCAGACCCGGAAGCATAAACAAACCAGAAAGATAAAAATGGCATCCATGGGTCGGGCATGCATTAGAATGACTGTGTGTCATTTTACTATTTCCCTTGGCCCGTCTCCATAGTGACTGTGTTCCTAGAGCTGTGCTATTTTTCGTGCGCTACTGCGCAGTTGTTCACCAATAGATGCTGTTCCTTGACTTTGTCTTCTACCGTGTGGAATACGTCGACGATATTTGTCTCAGTCCAAAGTATACTAAGTACCCATGTTCCCCTTTTCTGACTGTTGAATGTTTATCATCAGTGTCATACCTTTCTGTGAGTAATTAGCTGAATAATTCTATCACTGGATGCTGCCCTTTGCATTGAAGTTAAGCGTTCTATCCAATACTCAATACTTAATAAACAATCAAAAACAGTCAGCCAGTAACCATAAAATAGAAATAAATATAATTTTATACCGAAATCTTCGAAAATCTGGTCTCCGGATGCTGGACACTTTTGCTGACCACGAGTATATTGAATATGAAATGGTTAGAAGGTCGAATGATGTCCTATTCTGAGACATCTTCAAAACTGATCCGAAACAAATCGATTGCTGGTTATCTGCAGACCAAATTAGAAAAATGCGCTTGTCTATATCACCATTATACTATCTGTTGTCTGTCTGTCTATCTATCTATCTGCCTGTCTGTCTGTCTGTCCGGGAGGGATAATACCAGTGGTAAATTTCACTGAAGACGTTCAGTGTTGGGCTTTTATTATTTCAAACACAAATATTTTTGGTTCGTACCGTGCACCTCTGAGAAATAAAATTTTTTCGACACCTTAGCGAAGCACGGTACATCAAAAGTTTATTTTTATCAATTGTTTCAAATTCATAACTCATTCTTCGAGAAAGACGGTTTCTAAATCCATCAAAAGTAAAAATCAAAGCACATTTCATTGTGACCTTTTATTACATTTTTACAGAAATAAGTTGTAGAAGTTCGCGAAATTTCTATAACAAGCAGACACTGATAATAAAAAGTCAGAGAAGAATACAAACTGACATACTTCACTGTATTATGGGGGAAGTATTACACTATAGTGGGTGGTGGGGGTGGGGATGGGGTGGGCTGGATGTGCACTATCTGCTAAGACAGAAATAAATCTCAATCAGCCGGAGCCCAGTAACTGAATAAATAAACGTCAACATTTACGTCGCTAAAGATGGGAATGACGGTCTATACCTGGGCGCGTTAAATTCATCACTTACGAAGGCAATAAATGTCAGATGATCAACACTTTATCTATATTTTGTTATATCAGGATTCCTCTTATTAGAATATTCATCTACTGTTACTCTATGAAATTCAATGGTAGACATTTTCCGCCAAGTTTCTGGAAACTATTTAACATTTGAACGCGTACGTATTCTTTAAACAGCCTGAACTTGAAAATTCCTATTAGTCCCATCTCACTCTGTTTGGCTTATAATATTCAGTCAAACTTTAATTCCTCGTGGCAAATACATAATGCCTCTCCATACCAGTTGTGTTTGATCTGTCAAGAATCCTTAGCGGAATTTAAACTCTCTCAGCCTCAGAGAGTGCATAGAGCCAGAAAGATACGCAAAATATTGGCTCTTGAATACCAAAACTTGCCCCAAGCTAGTTGTACATCATGAAGTGTTCATAGAGGCGCACTATTCGACTGACGTTGCAGCACTTCTGTGCTAACAATCATTTCATCGAACTGAAGGACCTGGTTCCCTGTTGTCGCCGTGTGCTGTTATTCGCGGTTGGAGAAAATTCTACTGAAACAGGTTGCTGGGTTTTCTGATCACTCTGATTCAGTCACTCATATAAATCGAGGATCTCCTATTGGAATCAGAAAAGTATTAGCACTGGCTGGTCGGCTTCCCGTAATTGCACCGCTCCGGCTAAATTTTTCCTCCAGTCACCGTTCCGTACTAACATAAGTAGTCTCTTCTTAAAAATGTCCAATCTTAACTGTGCTTCTTGTTTTCCACTTCATGGTAACACTTCTACTGTTTATGTATAAGAGTCGTGGCAAAGCCCACATTTTGCGAACACACTCGCATTGAAAAATGAGTAGAACCGTACCTGTAAGAAAGGAATACAATCCGTAAGAAGACTGTCGGTGTTCTGGTTACCTATATCAACTGCTCCTGATGTGGCCAGTTACTTACGCGTAGTTGGCAACCATTATTTACCGATTGGCTAGATAATGTTACTCTCTTTCATTCACTGTAGCAGCATCATTGTAACAAACTTATATGTAGCTCGATTTTGCACAAGAAGCATGGTGTTTTCTTCTTGTGTCTCCTTTTGCCATTTCCTGTTTCGACGTCGGATGACAGTTTGCACATCATTGTAAGCGATTCCAATGCCGATTCAACCTAACCCTTACTGTACCCAGAGTAAACTGTTTTTAGAAATGATCACCATCAGTCGTCCCAAAATATTTTTCATTTAAGTTACGTGCATCTGGCTCAAACAGTAACTACAGTTCGCTTTTTAAGGTCATATATATATATATATATATATATATATATATATATATATTCCAGATCAAATTTTTGCTCTTTCAAACAGAGGTAGCCTTCTGCGGTTCAACAGCGCGCTATTTAAGATTTCGCGGTCACTTTAAGAGCGTGCGCGACAACTGATAAGCATGTTGGTGAATCATCCAGCTAAAGGCGCACTGATACAACTCACGCTGAATTATTCCTAAACGGTACATTACTTCACGTATGTATTGCTTATTCCTTATACGCACTTAGTAGCGTTCCAAAAACCACTTGAACATTTCCAAAACCCATTTTTGGGACAGTGAAGACAGCTATTTGCACGAAGATTTTCGGTGAGGAAAAAGCACACAAGCTATAAATACGTAAATTAGTTGTCTGGAGCCTAATTTAAGACACCTCAGTGATCATATTCGAATTGCTCCTTCTCGCAACTTACTAGTGATCCCTGTTATCCATGGTTTAAATGCCCGGTGAATGCTACAAAACCTTCTTTTTAAGGAAAATCTGATGGTAGTGGCATCTGCACGAATACAAAGAATTCCATACTGCATCGGTCGTCGCGCAGAATAATCAGGACCGCGCTGCCCATTGCATCGAGCGGGGTGGGTAGTGATAGGTGTGCTACTGCTCAGAGTTCGCTCTCTTTTATTCAACCTTTGTCTTCTGTCCCTAACCATCCCTATTGGCCCCATCTATCCACCCATAATGCTCCCACTGTGAACACGGTCGATACTCGCAACGATTCACTGTCAAGCAGTATCGAGAATAATCCTCTGTCTGGTAACTCACATTTTCTCAAGCCTCGTCAGCCTCTGAATTTCGGCTCCTTCAACGTGCGTACACTCATGCAGGCCGGTCAGCAGGCATGCCTAGCCCTCACATTAGATTCTCTGAAGGTTGATGTCTGCTGCTTAAGTGAAACGCGTATCCAGGATTCGAGCAGTGTAATTCAACTAACTGCTCCTGGTATCTCATCGAGGTATATTCTGCGCACCTCAGGAGATGAAGCAGCTAGAGCTGTGGGTCAACGTGGTGTAGGAATAGTCTTGACTGACAAGGCTGAGGCTGCCCTTTTAGACTGGATTCCTGTTAACAGTCGTTTATGTGCTGTGAGACTCCAAGGGTCAGTCGGCGTTCGAAATGATAGTCGTGTTAAACGCAATTTGTTCGTGATCTCGGCGTACGCCCCAACGGACTGCAGCTCTGACAAGCAGAAAGATGAGTTTTATGATTTACTCACCACCCTCGTTCACAGCAGTAAAGGTTCTGACATTGTAGTGTTAGCTGGTGAAGTCAATGCACAAGTTGGCAAAATCTGTGTCAGAAGCCTGTTGAGGTGGGCGTTGTGCTTTACCTGCTGAGCGTACAGATAACGGGGATAGGCTTCTCCAGCTTTGTGCAGACAATCGATTGTTCTTGTCTAGCACCAATTTCCGATACAGCTCGCGTCGCACAGCGACATGGCGCTCTAACTCTACAGGTACTTTGAGTCAAATTGATCATATTGCCGTAAGCTACCGCTGGCTCAGTTCTGTTCAGGACTGTAGATCTTACCTGTGCACGTTCGTTGAGTCGGACCATGCCTTAGTTTTATTGCGATTATCTCCCCATCTCCATGGTGATCGTCACAAACCGCAAAGCCGATTAGCCGTGCAACGTTTGTGATCCAGAAGTACGCACCCGTTACGAGCAGAAGTTAGCACACGAGCTAGGATCCACGGAGAACAGTAATGTAGATGAGCATTGGGCTCATATCAAACAGGCGATGCACGTGGCAGCAGGTTTCGCCTGTGGTCCTAGATCCGTTGTCCATCAGAGACACTGGATCTCGCAAGAGTCGTTGAGTATAATGAAGCAAAAGCGTCAGCTGTCAAACTGTAAGGAGATGAATAAGATGCGGAGAAAGCTGCAAAGACAAGTTACGAAAAGCCTTAAGAATGATCGCGAAAATTGATGGGTCAAGGTAGCCGAAGAAATGGAAATAGCAGCTGCTTCAGGTAACAATCAAAGACTGTTCAAACTTATTCGTGACACCAGTGGACGGCGAACTCAGGTCAGTGAAACGATTTGGGATAGAAATGGAGAACCCATCCATAACAAACAGCAAAGGCTTGTCCGATGGGCCGAGTACTTCAAGGAACAGTTTAGCTGGCTAGTGTAGTTACTCCCGTGTCAACAACTGTGACTCCTTGGGTGGTCTCACTTGAACCTCCATCGGAAGTAGAAGTATAGTCATATATTCGATTACTAAGGCGGGGGAAAGCGGCAGGTCCCGACGAACTTCCTCCAGTTTTTTTCAAACTGGGTGGTGAGGCTTTGATAAAATCACTTACCGCCTTGCTCCGTGACATTTGGAACGAGGAGCGTATTCCGTTAATATGGAACGAGTCATTGATTGTTCCCATCTTCAAGAAGGGAATACGCAGTTTTCATTGTGGAATTAGCTTAATCCCGATAGTCACCAAAGTATTAGCTTCGATTTTGCTGCATCGTCTGACACCGGCTCGCTAGAGGAATGTCCGAGAGCAGTAGGCTGGATTCCGTCTAGGTCGAGGATGCATCGACCAGACTTTTACTCTTCGCCGACTACTTGAAACGCGTCACACGCACCGCCGACCGACAATAGTGGTTTTCTTAGACTTGAAAGGCGCCTTCGATTCAGTTGATCGAACGTCGCTTTTCAGTATTCTTCATCGAAAAGGTATGCCCCAGTAGTTCGTGAACCTAATGAGATCATTGTATTCTCATACTTCTGGCCGCGTTAGGGTTTACGGTGAACTATCCGGTCGGTTCGAAACCACCAGCGGCGTTCGACAGGGATGTCCTTTGTCTCCATTCATGTTCAACTTCGTCATGGACGAAATAATGGACAGTGCGCTGCAAAATCTTCAGGATTTAGGCGTCGAACTAGGAAATAGTGAAAAGCTGTGTGATCTAGATTACGCGGACAACGTTGTCTGCTTGTTCGAATCCACGGAACATGCTCAGCGTGCACTAGATAGACTTGCAAGAGCTGTAGCTCCATTCGGCATGCGCTTTGCACCTTCAAAGTGCAAGGTGATGTTACAAGACTGGACGTCAACAGTTCCGAGCTTGATGCTCGATGGGGAGGTGCTGGCAGTTGTCGACCACTTCACCGACCTCGGTAGCTGCGTGACGACGGATGGGAGCACAGTAGTAGAGGTGAGTACGCGGATATCCAAGGCTCTAGGGGTGTACGCTAGACTGAAGCACTTGTGGTGCCAACCTGATATTTCACTGAAGTTGAAAGGTCGTGTATACTGTGCTGCAGTGCGTTCAGTTTTGTTGTATGGTTGCGAAACTTGGAGTCTGTGTGCTGAAGATATTCGTCGTCTTGAGGTTTTCGACCATCGATGTTTACGTAGTATCGCTAAGATCAGGTGGATTAGCCGAGTAAGCAACGATGAGGTCAGAAAGCGAGTATTGGGTACTAATTCAGAGAACGTTCTGTCACAGCGTATCCAACTTAGTAGACTTCGGTGGTTGGGACACGTGTTACGTATGGCAAACACACGTCTACCGTACCGTGTTCTATTCTCTGCCCCTCCCAGGGAATGAAAGAGACCACATGGAGGTCAACAGATGACGTGGCAACGGGGAATGAGAAAATGTACAGCAAACTTAGGAAAAGTAGGTGCTTCACGTCTTCGTGGTTGGGGTCCAAAAGACCTGTCTACCAGTTGGCTGGAGACACTGAAGGATATGGCAGCGAACCGCGAGCAGTGGCGATCGTGTTGTCACTTTCTATCGAATCGGAATGACTGATCGATGTGCGTTTGTACGGTAGACTGTTTTCCGTATGTTGGCTAATAGGGCATTGTTTCCTTTTCCCACCCGTGTAGGTTCAGTCCCTGTCCATCTTGTATATTCATACTTTCTAGTTCAACTTGCAACATGGTGAGAAAGGCAGTGGTCAGTGGGGCTTGCCCTACTATTTAACGCTGTACGATGATGATGATGATGATGATGATGATGATGGTAGTGGCATCTGCGACAGAACCTATTTTTCGTAACCTATACTTAAATCACTGAAATCTGGTTCACAATCACAGCAGCGTACTCCCGCAACAAGACACGCCAAAGGTTTCCACTACCGAAATATTGCTTAGCAATAGCAATGCTCTTGCTGCCATTCTGACCATTTTCTTTGGCCCTCTCGGGTTCATTATGAATTTTTTCAAACTGATCAATGCATTTCACTCATTTCGAGCATAAATTCCGACGGCTAAGGGGGTTTACACCCCTAATTGTCTGCGAGCCACCGATCATAGGCGGCCACACCTCCAGAGGGACCAATCACGGCGATCTGTGGAGGCTACGCTGGCAAACCTGTTTATTTACTGAATACTTCCAGATTAAGACAAGTTTCACAACGAAACTGAGGACATGATCCTTATTTTCCTCATGTAGAACTTGATCACATTCAACCATTTTCTCCAGTTAGCTAGCTTAAAGCCAGTCTGACGAACATTAGGGTTGGACTATAAGACACGGTCTCCAAAAAGTAGATCCTAATTAAGAGTCCACCTTAGCAACTTTCCACGGGACAACAACATACTCCTGTAAAAGTCATTTTGTAATCCATGGTCTTAATCCTACTCTGAATCCTCACTAAGTAGTAATGCAACAGTTTTTATAGAGAAGACCAGTTTAATTTGCAACTTGTGCTGCCTCTTACAAGCCGTGTTCCTCTGTACCCGTGGCATTGCCTCTCCTATGCTAAAGATCTCGTTGGAAAGGAAGAAATGTGCATACGCATCCCGTGATAGTTCAGAATTGAGGTAAGTTCCTGTGTTGATACGAAGACAATTAAAGGTAAACGGCTACAAAAACAACCTCGGATGGCAAGGCGTTTGACTTCTTTGCGGATAGAAAATGAAACAAGTAAACGGTACTGCAGATGTTTATATTTGGTGCTTTGTGTTTATTCACCCATTCGATGACTCGGATATTTAATTCATCCAGAAAGATGGCATATACATAATGCTCTTCTCCAGAGCGATGACCATGCTTCTAAGTGGATCTGAAATAACTTCAGGTATTAGTCCAGATGCTTTATCACTATCAATTTTCAGAGTAGCTCTGACTGATATGTTTATTTATTTGTCAAGCAGATTTGCGAGCCGGGGTTATGTTACCAACTGTTGCAGACATGCCACTATCGCTTTGATACTCAAATCCACTAATTCAAGTATTATGACCAAACACTTCTCTCCCATTGCTCTAGCGTTATCCGGTCTTAGACTGACTAAGTGATCCTTTCCTAAACGCCTGAGTTCTTCTATAAATGTCCCTAACGACCCCATCTAGAGTGTCTGCAAACCAAACATATCCACTGTGGATGTGATAATCTTTCTAGTCGATCATGGAACTGAATCTTTTGGGAACGTCCGCAAAACTACACGCTGTGCTTTCCTAGATTACTCATCAGCGAAAGGCGTTTATCATCTCATCTGAGTGGTTTGACTCAACTAGATGCGAGCACACAACACTCGTAATTGCCTTAATTGATCCCGTGTTCAGCCACTCCGGGTTGTGTTCACAAACGAGTTCAATATACCTAGTTCCACGGGAACAGGTAAATGAATTTACACAAAAAGGGGATGCAGAATCAGGCACTGTATCCTATAAGTGAAAGCACACAATCGGTTTAGAAACGAACGGAATTAGAAGCTGAGCGGATTAGGATGTTCTGTTTGCTAGTTCCGATAATCGTCATTGAATAATTTCGGCTCTCGTATCGCCTTTGATGAGCACTTTTTGCACCATTTGCAAAGTTTGGGGTAAGTAATCAAGACTTGTCAAGTGTTGCATCCTAACCACCACTGAAGCCGTGAGTATCCGCCTCCACAATCTTCTTCCGTGTGTGTTTAGGAACAATTTGTGCAAGCCCTTAAGCTCCCTTGGCCCTTGTCCTATTCTCAAACTACCCTTCGGACATTCCACACGGTGATCCATTGGACATGCACACATCCACGTGTGCAGACGGATTGGGATCATCACTCTTGGTTCTTATTTTGAGTTGTATCTAATATTAGGTATTAGTATGAGTACGAATAACTGAAACCGAGCTGGTTCGCCACGTTGTTTGTTGACAGTATCTTTCTTCGTTTATCAGTGCTTTCTTTACCTCCTCTGCCGTTATCTCCGCCGGCCTGCTGCTGAAATACTTGAAAATACTTCCTCAGCGACCACCAAACATTAGTTGGGCATTTTTCTTACCTTTGAACAATCTATTTGCTAAAGTGTCCGATCTGAACCTGACCGTATCTGGAACGGTTTCACACAAACTCCTTTCAGATTTCGCCCACCATTTACGCATTGGTTTATCCAAGCAGAACTCTCTTATCGTCACATGCTCGTCTTTCACATCTCTCCTCTCCGGTAGTAAGGTATACGGTAACAGTACTTTTTCTTATCTGATTCAAAGTCCCACAAGCCGGATGCAAGTCTCTGCTTATTTATGAGCCATTTTTGAAGTGTAGATTTTTTCTCCTTTCCTTGATTTAATGAGGTTCTAGGTCCAAATCAATTTTCACTGAAATGCGGACGTGTCTACTCGAACCTCCGGTCGAACACAAATACAATACCATACAATCCGTCGAAAGATTAAAATGATATCAATTTGCCATGCCTTTGTAATCCGTTTCCGATGAATTTATCCCCTAGGTTAAGTAATGAGGTAAAATAGAAATTGGAAACAATTTATTTAACCTAATACCTTTCGGTTGCTGCGAATTGAGGACTCAGTATGTCATACTGAAATGATGCAGTGGTTTTTTTAGTATCACGTTGTTAGCAACAATAAAAGATGGAAATAAGAAAAAGTAACACAACCCAGGTTCGAGTAGCAATCGCCAATCAGTTGATGCAGGTTGAAATGGTAAATGGAACAACTATACAGTGATCTTTCGACGGAACTTCAGTGAAGAATCAGGCCCAATAAGGCCCCACAGCTCCGTGATGTGGCATTACATTACTGAATTCCATTTGGGTTGACTTTGTAGCACATAATTCAAATAATTGACGTGAATGTTTTACGAGAGTGTCATAGAAATAAGCATTGCATCACTGAATGACAAACACGCAACAGTTCATTACAGCTAATGCTTAG
Source organism: Fasciola hepatica (assembly GCA_948099385.1). Classification (NCBI taxonomy): domain Eukaryota; kingdom Metazoa; phylum Platyhelminthes; class Trematoda; order Plagiorchiida; family Fasciolidae; genus Fasciola; species Fasciola hepatica. The sequence goes on from CANUEZ040000048.1 coordinate 16,941,930, forward strand.
AGAGGACTAATTTACAAATTACAAAAGACTTTCCTTCTCAACATTGACTTTCAGGTTCCAGTATTTTCAAATAAGATCATTATCATGATCGAAAAGCCTTACTGGTACAATGGAGCTTAAGATCGAATTGAAACTCACAGGTGTCCGTTTTATGCAGAGTCGTGTCTAGTAGATAATCAATTGCTGAATAATATTATCATATTTTTGGTTAAATGTCCATTGGGCACCACTTTTCACGCACAAACCTCAAGTCATCTGATCAACACTGCACTCAGAAGCGCCAGACTCGAGTTTCACTCTTGTTGGAGCTCATCAGTGGTGGGATGGCACACCCAGTGGAGAAGACGTGATTTATTGGAAGGCATTCGCTTGAAGTTATTGGGACAGATACCGTGCCTCCATTCAAAGTTGTCGGGTATTTCTTGCTGTCGTAGATGACCACATTTGAATAAAGTAAACTTGGTGATTCGAATCAGCCCGGAAGGGGAGCGGGATTGCGCGGTGGTAACATACACACTATAGAGGTGAAAGAGCCCGGGTTCAAACCCAGGGCGCGAGGGAGTAATGGCACCACCGATGAGCTCAAACAAGAGGGAAGCTCAAGTCTAGTGCTTCTGAGTGCAGGGTGGACCTGTGCATCGAAATGGATTCCAAAGGACAGTCAGCCATGAATTGTCATCAATCCCAAGAAACTACGAAATATGTCAATATTATCATTCTCCGAAAACATGATCAAATTCAGAGAGCATTTCAATATCATCCAGAGTATGTCATACCGCAAGGTACCATTTTCAAAAGAAACTGTAGTTCACAACTAGAAATAACTGCGGCCCTTATATTTATTCAGCACTGATTGCCAATTCCAATTTTATCACAGAAATAGAGAGTGAAAATTTAGCAGCACTCTAAAGTGACCAGCTGATGTCTGGTTAAGTGTGAAACAACGGTTTAGTCGTTCCAATTTTGAGATGAAATTGTTTCATTCCCCGCGGTTCACAATGCAGACATAAACATCACACGGCATTCGACGTCTCACAGAACTGACAAAAACACTTACTCAAAAAATACTGAAGTCTTCAGTCTTGTTAAGTGTTGGTCCGAAGATATTTGAGTCACATTTTATTAGGACTGATCACACGACTAACATGTTTGTAGCTACCAACGTGCGCACACGATGTCACAAAATGGTATTCGGGAAATTTGTCACGTCTGAGTTCCACAACACACTGGTCGTTTTTTGCAGGGACCAGAATTTCTTTCACAAATTCATTCTGTAACCATCATATTCGTTTTACTATGACTTATCGAAATGGTGAATGAAATACGGTGTGTACGTGTGCGTGCACTCGTGTGAATTTGTGTGTGTATGTGTGTACGTGGGAAACACTGTTGTCAATTCGAGTTACCCATAGCTATCTCTGCGTGTATCAGCTCTTACAATGGGAGATAATATCTTCTTTTAGATATACTTTAGATAGCGAAATCGAGGCTGAACGATTTCGTCGTGTTGTCTACAAGCTCGTGATGGTAGTTCGTTTAATATTATGGTTACTAAGATTGATAATATCACAAAGTTGTGAAGCGGCACACAGCTGAATTTCTCGTGATTACTGTCGAAACATTACAGGTACCCACTGATCGGGTCATACATTCGTGATTCCAGAATGAGGTTCGATTAATCAAGTGATTATTGACAAATTCTAAGATTAAATGAAATGAATGGGTGCATGTACTGGAAAAAAAACGGTTATTCAACACCTGAATGCAATTAGAAGAATATAAATCAGCCCCTAAAATTAAACTTGCAGTTATGAAGGGTTTTGAACCCTGAACCGGCTTTTGAATGAGAATTGGACTTTGAAAAATCTGGGATTATTCTAGCTAGCAAAGCATGAGTAGATCATTGGGATTCTTGCAAAGGCTGTCTTTATCTATCCTGTTATGCTCGGAATGGGGTTCGGCAGATTTGAAGATGAACTTTAAAAAACTACCCTTCTACACCAGCAACACGCCACAACACTTGAAACTTCAAAATAACACATACATTTAGTCAGATATGCTGCACACTACTAATGACCAAACTTTCCAATGAGTAAAATATTAGCAAACGTGACCAATTGTGCCGGCTGAGCTCTTTATGGCATGAACTTTTGTCCTAATCAAGAACACGAATATGGTGTGCAAATTTTTATTTCATTTTCTTAAAAGTTAAATCAGCATGCCTTTATTTCCAGAAACTGGTTCATCGGTCTTCCGTATTGATTATTTCATCCCATTGTATTTTGAAATAACAAACCATTAGTGTATTTTCATGGGTTGTTAGTGTAAATAGTTAGTATATATATATATGTATATATATATGTATATATATTGGTATATAGTTATATATAGTTATATATATATATAGTCAGTATAAATAATACCACTGATTTCCATCCTGGATAGATATTCCGTTACTAACAGGATTCAGAACTACGCAGTTTTGGTTAAAGTTCAGGTAACCCCTTCGTGACTGAACAAAAGAGCTGACCTTTTTTAAATTCAATGGAAAACCTAAACATGGATTATACTGATCTTCACTTTTACCAACGGAGTGTGATTAACTGTTGTAGATCAATACCATGGTGATTTATCTTCTTCCATTCATTTCAGTCATGTAACTTTGATTTGTTATTCCATGACTGCAGTTTACTGAAGGAATATAAATAAAACAATCCAAAACTCATTTTGATCTTTGCTTGCGTAACCGGACTGGAGTAAATGGATTTCGATTTATCCTGACCTGGTGTATCAAACTTTCCGAGTTAAAATGGTAAAAGCCATTGGGAAAAGTGAAAATCGTATGTTGTCGCAAACCTAGTAAATTTATATCTACCTATCTATCTATCTATCTATCGATCTATCTATCTATCTATCTATCTATCTATCTATCTATCTATCTATCTATCTATCTATCTATCTATCTATCTATCTATCTATCTATCTATCTATCTATCTATCTATCTATCCGTGATCTATCTATCTATCTATCTATCTATCTATCTATCTATCTATCTATCTATCTATCTATCTATCTATCTATCTATCTATCTATCTATCTATCTATCTATCTATCTATCTATCTATCTATCCCTGATCTATCTATCTATCTATCTATCTATCTATCTATCCCTGATCTATCTATCTATCTATCTATCTATCTATCTATCTATCTATCTATCTATCTATCTATCTATCTATCTATCTATCTATCTATCTATCTATCTATCTATCTATCTATCTATCTATCTATCTATCTATCTATCTATCTATCTATCCCTGATCTATCTATCTATCTATCTATCTATCTATCTATCCGTGATCTATCTATCTATCTATCTATCTATCTATCTATCTATCTATCTATCTATCTATCTATCTATCTATCTATCTATCTATCTATCTATCTATCTATCTATCTATCTATCTATCTATCTATCTATCTATCTATCTATCTATCTATCTATCTATCTATCTCTCTGTCTGTCTATCTATCTATCTATCTATCTATCTATCTATCTATCTATCTATCTATCTATCTATCTATCTATCTATCTATCTATCTATCTATCTATCTATCTATCTATCTATCTATCTATCTATCTATCTATCTATCTATCTATCTATCTATCTATCTATCTATCTATCTATCTATCTATCTATCTATCTATCTATCTATCTATCTATCTATCTATCTATCTATCTAGCTGTCTGTGGATCTATCTATCTGTTTATAAACGATACCTGTGGAGGGGATATACGTTATGTTGCCTCGGTCCTTTAACCGCTCTCGTTCGGTTGATTTTGGGTTCGTTTTCCCCATGTTTTTTCCCAAAGACTGTCTGTAGGGACTGTGAATGCTTGAGCAATGAAGCGTGCAGCTAAATCATCAACAAAGGGATGCTTCAGCTTCTGTGATTTGTTTTGCGTAGAATATAGGAAAAAGTGATATATCTACACTGAGAGTTGATGGTGAGTTGATGGAAACAACAATGATTTCGGTAGATTTAACAGGAACAATGGAATCAAACGAGAAAGCAGTTTAATATGTCCAATACTGTATGGCAACAATACGAATCGGTTCAACCGAATATTATAGATCAGATTTCGACCCGTTAGGTGTATCTTCTGGCACACATACTACCGATTCCATAAACAGACGTTTTCGGACATTTACCTATATGAACCAGTGTCTTTGTTTTGGCTTCCTGGCCGGCGCTGGTCAAAAGGTTTTCATCATATATTTTGAATAGTGACTGCCCGGGTTCGATTCGAACCGCTATCTGTCACTTCCCCATACGGTAGTATTTCAGTGGTCGTGGCCCCCTTTCCAAAATGTTGTACTTTGTGATATAATACATTAGGGGAGCACAAATCATTTTTTTGCTGAATTTTCAATACGGGCAAATGTAATGGTATTATATAAGTGATATCCAGTTTTTCTCAAAAATTGTTTGCTCATCTTCGGTAAAATATCGGCAGGAGTGAAGAGTGGGTCACCGTAAATGACCGCTGATAGGCTGTTGCAAGAATCAAATCTAAGAGCATGTGAACTGTAGAATGCTTTCCCCTGTTTTAATTACTCTTTACGGATGAAATTTAGCCCATCTTTGCTTCCATAGTTTACAAGGGCGGCAGAACCAAAGATCCCCCATCATGATTTTTCCCTTCATTCTGTTGCGGGAGTCCAACTTTCGCCCGTCGTCTTGTTTTCAGATGTACCGTACAATTTGGCGCTTATTAAATCACATGGCCGCGTCAGTGAGATCACGTTACGTCATCTGCCTTCGCAAATGATGTAAGCGCCAATAGTGTCACATAAATTGAATTCTCGTGTGCTCACATCACTCGTTAGGCAAGCTGTAAATTTCGACCACTCAGTGATCGCATCAAACTGAAAAAAAGATATGCACTATGGAAGGTAACCCTTGATACGTGATTATAAATCTGGTTTTCAGTGACGTGATTCAAGATATCATGGAATAATTCGAGTGATCAAGAGGGGGGAGGGGTTTCCCGTTAATGAGGATAAACAAAGGAAAGAAACGTGTAGTTGGCGCGATCATTCCATCGTGACATGATAATTCTAATAAAAACGAAGGAGGTGTATCTAACTAAGTGGTGTTGCACAGATAACCAGAATGTGGACTCATTGATTGCTATGAGAAGTTGCCCTAGCATTTGTCTCACGAGTGATTCGAATGGGACTTAAGTTCTCTTCAACGGAACACATCCTAATGAAAATAGTCTCACAAGGAATTTAAAGCAACCAAAGCTTTCCAAGTTACCCACTCGAAGGTATTGTCCTGTTTACATCAAGTGCTGTCAAAAGTTCAAACGATTCACAATCATACAGCAAATCAACCTACTTTGTGAACTCATTTCGTGAATCCAGCCACAAAGGTTCAACGTTTTCTTGACTGACACCGTTTTTGTAAAGTCTAAATAACGGAGAGTATCCATAACGGGGTTAGTTTCTCATGATTGGATGGGTGCTTCTTCCTGATCGCTCAGGTGAGAATGCGAAAATGATAATCTTGAATATTTTCTCATGAGATTGTCCAACCCTTGGGTTTCTTTCCCGTCCTAAATGTCTTTGGAAGAACAGGTTGGTCTATAAACACAAAGAGCGTTAGTGGAGCAACACACAGAATTACTTAGCAGTTTTTTCATCCATCTTTTTATTTCCTTCGTTTGATTATCTTATAAGGACAAAAGCATCTTAGTGAAGGGGGTTACGACCAATTGGGGAGTGACCCGTGGATGAAGTATGATTAAAACCCTGGACAGAAGGATTTAAAGTTCATCAAAAAGACCGAATGACCACGGCCGGAACAAAACAATAAAATGATCCTCATTTTAGTTTATAACCTATTTCGTTAATCGGCTTCAATTATTATACTTCAGTGTGATAAAATCTTGGTGAATGGTAATTGGCAATGAAAAATTCCTCGTTGGGCAAATCGACACAGAAAAGAATCTGTTCCAACGACAAGACTGGCTTTCCCGAAGTCTATAGGAAAAAACTATTCCCCTGGGTTAACTTGTGAAAAGACAGAAGCTTTTTTTTATTCCAGAAGGGTTTTCTTTGATACTTTAGGAGAAAAACATTTCCAACTAATTTTTCACCATTCTTCCTTTAATTTGTTCCAAGATTTTCCCAAAATTTCCTGCAACTAAATCACATCAATGCGGGAAACTCACAACGCTTTTCATGAAAATTCCGTTCAGAATTCGTTGTCAAGCCGAAACACGACCGTAGATGAATAACCAATGCAAAACTGGAAGACACAATAACCCCGGGCACTTAGAAAGACATGCATAAGATAAAACAAGTTTTCAAGTGAAAGTACCACAGTACATTCCATTTCCAATATTTTCATCGGAAAAATAAACTTACAGGTATTGTCGAAATTTGGATGATATTTTGGGTTCTGAAAATGTTTAGTCCTTTATATGCAAAGTCGTCCCAGAGAAAAAATGTGTTTTGCTATCTTTATCTACCAGTTCTTGACTTGCAAAACACAAGAGCAGTTCAAGTTATCTTTTTTCACAAATAGTTCAATAGTTCCAATAAATTAGCCATCTCATACAGGGTAACGATCTACAGAAATATAACTGTATGAAGCAAATCGAAATAAAAAAGACTTTTCTGTTTGAAAGCTAACGACCATCAGAATGTTCCACAAGCCTACCATTCCTTCGGTAACAATACAATTTTTCAGTCACTCAGTAAGGCTAGTTTTAGGCATACCAATTGGTGACACAGCCAGTTGCGGTGTGCTCCATTACGTGCGTGATTCCCGTCCGCTGAGGTCCATATGGAAAAATCACAATAAAGCAATAATCCAGCAAGGAAATGAAAACTCCGCCGTGGATAAATCAAGGATCTCATGGGGTAATTGTCGAAACGGGACCTTCAAGATGCCCATAGTTTCTCTAATATAAAAGCAAATAACAATGAAATAGATACATCCACGACCAGGAGATGGACATCCTCAGATAGAGCTTGGCGTGACGCGCTAGCTCGAAGTAAAATGTTTTTCTGTTAGTGAAATTCTGACCTATCAAACTGTACATATTTATATTCTTTGTTCAATGAATTGTATACAGTTTACGGAGTCATGGATGACACACAATTTAAAGTTGGTCATCATTTGATGAAACCCATATGAACTGGTCTAATGAGTTTTACGACCTTCTATTCATAAGAATGAATGACCTTAACAATTTCTTTTCACCAGTCACGTTTCTCTGAGCCCTCCGATTCTTACCATGGAGTGCACAAAGTACATCGATATCCAAAATGGGAGGTAATTTGATCTAAATTCCTGTGCAACTGCGACAAGTACCCACTTTTGGTGGACAGCTGGTGCTCAGTTCAGATCGGCCTAAAGGCTATAGAGCTAACTTCACCTCATTATAGTTTGCAATGACGAATAGGAATTTACCGAGAAATCTTCTCCCTAAATGTGTTTGTCACATTTCAGGTATTCCTTTTTCACCAGATTGTGCAAAAAATCATTTAGACATTTCGAATTTATTGGCTTCTTGTCCTCCGTGACTTGTTTTGACACTATTAGTCAGTTGAATATTGCGAAAAGATGTTTGTTTATTTGCGGAAAGACTTTACACAATACGTATCGAAAGAGCACTTGTACGATATTTTCGCAGGATTTGATGTCTCAGGTATTCAACAGATTAGTGAAAGTTCCTATTTTTGATTGCAAATTTTTACTATATCGCGAACACAAAATAGACGTTTGCCACCACGTATTCATACGGCCTCCATGTCCATGTCACTCACTTCCAAACTAATCTCGACATTGCTATTGAGCAGCCGGATAATACGGGATCCCCCAGATGTCTTTCAATTATTCGTGGTTCCTTTTTCAGGGTACAAATATGATCGCCAATTCAACTAGAGGAAATGCTTTGGTCAGGATAATCATTTACTCATCAGTGACAAAATCACCGGCGGTGAATTCGGTCGCCTCACTGTTGAAAATAATTTATATACTGTCATTTATTAAATCCAGAGCTTCAAACTTTAAGTAAATGTATCACGAATCAAGGGTAGCGCGAATTCAGCTGCACAGAGAACATTGCGTGTTTAACGTAAACAATATCAGGCAACGTTAAATTCTAGGATTGCACCCACGGTCTGTTATACAAACAAGGGATAAGCATTAATTAAGCTTTAGGAATGAAGATATTTTTAAAAGAATCTCTGCCACACTTGCACTGATATCTCTCTATTCAAAAATGCTTCTCAAAGGAATTTTATTTTCCACTACGCATGTTTGCATCTCTAAGGAAATTGTGTCATCTTTATGGTGTTTTATCTGTCTTGTTTATGTATGCAATCTGGCCGGTGGTGGTCGAGTGGCATAGGGAGTTTGGTTACCACCTCGGCGGTCGGAGATTCGGATCATGCCAGTGCCAGTCACTTTGATGGTAGACAGTAGTCCCCGTTGTCATGCGGCTCGTTACGACACTTGATCGTGTTGCCGGAATTTGTAGATTGTTTGGTGATGAATGTGTTTCTTCTAAGCCCCACATGAGAGTACAGGAGTTGCAGAAAATTCCTAGACATTAGAGAGTTTCCGAAAATACCAGTCTCCAAGATACAAGATGGCACCCTCGTAAAAGTTACGTGGGAGATTTGAGATAAATTCCTCCTCATATACAGAGAATAAATTCCTAATCTTACTTATCTTGTGACTTGTAGCAAGAAATTGTGAAAAAGAAATTCAATGATAACAACAGCTGACGTTTTCGGTTACCGTGGATGACTTTTCTCAAGGCAGCTTTTAATCAAATGACTGGGTAATTGGAGACCAGTCAACGGAGGAGTGCCCCTGTCAAATCGTCCGTCAATTACATTGACTGGCTATTAGTTACGTCTGCTAAGAGTCATTGGTGACGAACTCACATGCTGAGGTGATGTTTATCCGTTAGTGATGACCGTGCGGTCCAAAATCCCGGAATTTGTGCCCCGTCGTTCGGTTGACGTACGCAGAGCGGGTGCTAATTGCCAGAGCTTTAGCGTTCAAGTGCTCGGTTCATGTTCTCAATCAGCCTTGGAGAATTTTCGAGTTTTCGCAATCTATTTTGTGTCCCTCGGCTGTGACATGAAAAGCCATCGCTGAATCTTGCTCTACTTTCCCAAAGACTGTCATGCTGGGAAGCTTATATATTTTCTTTTTTCCTGCCTTTCGTTATTCCGACCTAAAGTTGCTAGTGAAATAACAAGATTTCCCGGTTTTCAGCTAACTTGATTCAGTGTAGCGAAAACCAGATGGATATTTAAAAGGCCGCTCTGGCATGACCATTTAGTCAAGGTCACTCAGTTGAGGTAAACGGAAATATTTCCTCTAGTGAGACTACCATTCACCGTGAGTTCGCTGTTCAACTGTTAAGCAACACAATGTTCTCCATAGATGTTCTCTTCAGTTTTGGTTTTTCGTTTAAGACAAAAACGTAGAAGACAAATTGGTGAAAAGAAGTGTTCTCAATGGGATCGGCATTTATTTCTCAATGACAAAAGCCACCCATGATGAGTTTTACCTCCGTCGGTTTACCTGTAGGTCATATTTCTCACCTAACCAATTTCGGACTTCTGAACTTCAGACTAATTTATCGTGATGACCAAGGTCACGCAATTTTAATCGACAACAGATCACATCAGAACAAACGTAACTAACACAATGTTCCATAGAACTTTTTTCTTTGCGCTTTGTTTTGCGATATACAATAAAAAAGTTCAGGAAAGCTGAAGTAATGACGAAGAAAAAGGTTCACCTAGCGAATTTTGACGACATCCGTACCTCCACCATGAGATTTGTTGGTCATGGGTGAAGAACTGTTTATCTCCGAATCCAGACGCGAGGCAAGTCGTATACGCATGTTTGATGAGCGTCAGCCACAGCCAGACCGGCTGTGTGCTTCTGGAGGAATTTTATTCTGCCATTCACGCACAATATAGTACTACTTAAAGCAAGTCTTCGAAAACCTACCTGAACAGGCCATTGATAAACCCAAATTACACACACGTCCTGAATCCCGGAATAGAGCTAATGTCAATCCACCACAACACCGTGCATGTACGTTGACAGAATGTTTAGCTCTCAAGTGCTTAGAGGTGCTGTTTTCAGTTGGCTGCAGATTAACGTCACAGTCAAATCATCCAACACCCATGTTGAAAGCTTCAAATATAGAAACGGCCCAGTGCCATAGCTATCTTGTTACACTGATCTTTTGGGCTTTGAATGAACTCGTCATGTACACCATGCTATTTTCAAGGTAAGAAAGCTAACATTTCGCATCCCCTCCCGGGGGTCTCTTTGCTCTCCAATCCGTATCATGCTGCCTGTCATGTTGCTGGTCATACAGCACGCCTGTCTTTTCTCCTGGTTTGCTTGTCTGTGACTTGGTGTTGGTCGAACACTGTTAGTTGTATTTCTAAGTGTAGCAACTTCTCATTCTGAATTATTGGATTTTGTGAAAAATAGTCATCTTCCTGCATGCGAAAGGTTGTGTAGCACTATACTTTCTGGTGAAAAATCCCCGCTACACTCAACTTTCTCTCACAGTATTTCCTTCACAACTAGCAAGGCTGCTTGTATCTAAGGCACATCCAGGGAACTTATTAGGAGGAAAGCTCATCCAATCAAGATAGTCCATTTTCCATATGATTCTTCAATACCAGACATAGCATATTGAATCGATACTTACTGTTTTTTCTAATTAGAATTTATGACCACTGTCAAAGCATGTAACGGACAACTTTCCTATAAAACTTCACCTTTTTCGGACAAAAAGATTTCAACAATAACTTGGCCTCACTCACATCAGTTTCCATTCTCCATTAAGACAATGACAGGTACGAGAAACTCATATAAAGTTGGCCTGTTTTATGGATTGGAATTATTCATTGGCTTTGCATGATGAACCAGTCAATATGAATTCAAGTTTCAACATCAGCAGATGCGTGTGATTACTTTAAAATAGAATGGCAAGTTTGGATCAGTGGCTGCCTTCACATGCGTCACCATTAGAACGCTGATTGTCGTCGAACGTATGTTTTCATCAACGAGTCATTACAATTGCACGCATATGGTGACAAGATACTAACAAAGCTAATCAGAATGGGAACTATACACGTGTTTGGGACAGATATGAGCTAGTCAACTTTAGTCAAGTATTACTTACCCCGTTGGCTTGGGTGAGTAACGGTTGACAATAGACTTATGCAACCCCCACCCTATAACATGATATAATCTGCTTTCGGCCAAGACAGCAGGGGTGTTTGAACCAATTCCTGTTATATACGTAGCTTTGGCCTTAACAGGCCATCGATAAACGCATTGGCAATGACTAGGGTTCGAAGCTTGACTGCTGTAAAGGCCGACTAGGTATGTGCCAAGCGATCCACTTGTACCGCGAGCGGAATGATGGAACTTGACATGGATTGTAGTGAATTGTGTTCACTTGTTTTGGCAAACAACCACAGACTGGTTCAGTGAAGGTTATTTACCTTTATCCAGGCACGGGGTTGCAGGTAATTCCACGAACACATCTGATTTAACTGGCTTTCAAGCTAAATTTCACTGCCACACACAAAGAAATCTACCCACTATTCCGGCCTCAATTTTCCTCTCGAATGAGAGTTTGCTGAAGGGCGCTTGTTTCTCCATCCTTGGCATTTTATCGTTTTTTTCTTTTGGGCTTAGTCTCAATCGCCCTCGCACATCATTACTGCATTGGATCATCCTCTTTCTTCATTGGCTTTTTGAACGGGTACAATGTGATGCCCACACAGCTACTGACTCACATAATGGACGACTTCTCCCTGAGGGTCTACATGAAACGAATTCGAATTCAATCGGAAATTCTTCTATCAAGGTCATATTGTTATTAAAATTACAAGAATCTTAGATTGCAAGTAGTCTAAGGTGTGAAGCTAAAATTCAGGTATCAAAGGTCATTTTTAAGGGCAATCACGAACCCAAATTTCCCAGAGTAGTTCACATGCATGGTACAGTAGTGCTTTGAGTGCTTCTCCACTCCAAGTTCTACGGTCATGTTTCTGGGTATCTGTAATCACTTAGGGTGGTGGGGTCAAATTATCTGTCTGAACTCATGTGCAAGCACGGAATGAGAATACGAATCGCATGGAAGCCGTCTAGTAAAATCAGATTAATGTTTACCACAGAACCGCAGGAGATTTCGAATCTGATACTCGCTAAGCAGAACAACTGACAACTAGACCGACCGCTTGCTCATTGGAACGATTTTTCGAAAGTAGTCACGTGGTCTAAATATTTTTGGTGAAATATTGTAATGACTCACTTATTCCATAGAATTATCACGAGGCCGGACGTTACTGGGAAGTATGGCTTATCTTATTTCCAAATGTTAAATCGAAACACATCAGCAGCTAGCGCCATCGAAAATATCACCAATCACTTGTATTGCCCTAATATGCACTTAGATAAGAAGGATATTGCGTGACGTAAACTGTATTCGGGATGCCACAATTACCCGAAAGAAAAAATAACTCTACCGTAATAATCGAACTTGCAATCAGTGTACCAAGTTTGCGTCCAAAGTTAGTAGTCATTGACCCTGAACGTCCCCACAAAATCGAAAAAGTAGACTGATTAGATCCGACACGGAAGATTACTCTTGCGTTCATTTTAAAATTGGCGAAAAACGGGGAAAATCTTCATTTTTATTGTTATAAGTGGTATTTTATTGTAGAACAAAACAAGGCCTAACTTAGTTGCCGTTTAGTTTACTATTTTCCACACAGTAAATCCTCGCGGTTTTTGGACTAACAAAGTAAGTTTTTGAACAGATCAGAATGTAAAGCGAACCTGCTTGTTTGATACCGTCCTCAGCTATTTCGTGGACAAACAAATTCCTTAACAATGACGTTATTCCGCACAAACCTTTTTCCATGTTGCTTGTTATTTACTTTAGTCTGCCAAATAAAACAAAACAAAAACTAATGTTATTATTCAAAATTATCGAGTGACTCGATTCCTTGCGCAAACAGAATTTGCAAGTAACTTTTCACACGCATTGTTCTTTGTTTTGAAAGACTGGCTGTGAATTGAAAATAAAAGAGTAAAATCAAGTAGTTTTGCTCCCCGGCACAAAACTTTTTCACTTGCTAGTCAGATGAGAGACTATTTTTTAAACGTCAGATTATAGAAGGGAATAAAACATTGTAAGGACAAACAATATGGTGAACAGTCTTGCTCGTATTGAAGTGGGTAAAGATGCTGACCTCCCTAAGTTGCCCCTGAGTAAGGCAGTGTGCTTTGCAAACGGTCGGCAGGTGAATGAGTGACTAAAAGCGAGCTTTTTCACCCCATTGTTTGTTCTGTCAATAAACCTGTAACCATTTTCTCTTATCGCGAAAAATTCACTGTTTCCCCTTCTTGGTAATTCAGCAATCAGACCGAGTCCATACCGGGCCTTGTAAACGGTGTTTCTTCCTTAGGGAGGATCAATCTTGACAGATTTCGTATAAATGAAAGGTTTCCCGGAAGACTGATAACCCATGTCTACTGAAGTTGTGCAGCGTCAGTGTTTACTTCAGTCGTTTTTTGTTTGATGAAGCTTTTCACCTGAGCAACTATTTTTTAGGAAAAAAGATTTTTCAACCACCATTCAGCCTAGACATTGGTACACAAACTCATGAACCGAGCAAAATCAGTAAAACGTGGACTGTATTTGCATGCAGACTTTCCATTATCTGAATAGTTGTTCGGAAGGTAATATGAGTCTACTGTGACCTGTAATCTGTGTCAGGAGTATTGCGGACAAACCACACAGTTTTACGACCCATTACAATATAAAGATTTGTAAGAGGCAAAAATAACCACGAAGTACTAGGAAATGATAACCGGGTTCGTGAAAGCTGCCGCTGGTTTTCAAATTATAAATGGTCTTTTGATTTATTACAACCGTCAATGTAACTGCTACAAAAGTTGCCACACACTTCAAGGTAGAGTCTAAGAAGAGATCTACGAAAAATTAGCCCGGATTCCCCTGACCTGAATCAGCAGTGGCTCCCCAACATCATTGTCCAACTTTCTTGGAAGGGACGAGTATATCGTATTTCCTGCTCTGCTACGCCACCATGAGACATGACCACTTCCCATCAGATTCGTCTGGTAGCCTTTCTTGCTAAGAGAGAGGTAGACTATCCCCGAGGCATTCCCCTCGAACCCAGGAAACATTCAAAGAGGGTGCTGAATAGGAATGAAGTTCCTCTGAACCACTTCTGGTGACTTGGAATGGGTCTGTATATTTGGGCATATTGTCTGGTCTTCTGTGCTCTGTGTGCTCGCCCTGGGCAACATTAGAAGAAGCGAAATCTGGATCATTTCTAGAGTTAACTTGACGTCAGTACTGCTTTTATCCGTAGCGTTTTGACTTTTCCGTAGAGGCTTATCGCCAATCATGACGGATGACATTGCGTAATGGATAATTCTCATCCGCCATTCTCACACGCATCTGCTTTCGTCGACGTAATCTGTAACAGTTCAACGACTAATGCTGAGTGCCAAACACACCACATATTACCTCAGCTCTGTCCAATCAGCGAATGTACAACAACCAGTAATCCAATGACGGTCTCGCACTTCCCACATAGTGGGGTTCGCAAAGCCAGTATACTGGATTATAGTCCCGGCACTGAGTGACTCGCAGATGAACGAATACCGAGTCCCGCGGCAGAGAATATAAGCTCGCTTTACTACGTGTACAGTAAGACAAATTATCAAGTAATAACAACAAAGTGCCTCAGAACAGAACTTAAGACAGTCAAAAATGCTTCAAAACGCCCTGGCACCAATAAACAGGAAAAGCAGGAAACGGTCGCACGAGGGCGAGTCAAGTGATTCATAAATAAATTCATTATTTATGGGAAGCATTTCGACCAACTATTGGTCAGAGGTAATCGCCTGAGGAAACACATACAAGGGTGGTGCTGGACAAATACAATAGCATGGCTATGTGAGAATGGCATGATTAAAATGGGATGAACGAAGTTCAGTCATTCACACCAGAGGAGCAAGGAGAGAGAGAGAGAGAGAGAGAGAGAGAGAGGAAGAGAATTACACCCAAGTGGTGGAGCCCAGCTAAGTTACCCAGGCAATCATGAGGCAATAACAGAATAAGTCGGGTAAGAATCAACACGTGAGTGGGGAGAAGAGTACCAAAACAATAACAACGACGGAGTCGTCGTGGCAACCAGTGCTTTTTGTATACGGGGACACAAAGGAGAATAAAGGTTACGTAAGCGATAAAATCAGTCAGCGATCAGGGTTCGATGATGAACGATACGAACAGATAAGACCAAGAAATGAACCCGAGACAAATACTGAATATCATCAGTCATCGCTTGTCCTAGAAACAAAGGCCTGTGATTATGTGACGCAATGGGAATGGAAGAACAATTATCACGCTGGTATAGAGGTAAAGGGGTGATGGTCTGCGTAGTGGTCTGTGTGTACGAGAAAACCAGTCTTGAAAAAGGGTACCCTTGGTGACCGAAACTTCGACAATCTACCGACGATTTCGACTACGCTGTGTTATTAAGCTACGGAATTTCACCCTAACATTTCACATGGAGCACGGATTTTTCGATACACTCAGAACTGATCTCGGTTCTGACACAATAAACATAGAAACTGTTAGATAAACGCAAGATAGAATGCATGGGATCTGGACTAACTCAATATAAAGGCATTTCTTGATACAGAGAGCTGAATTTTCATGCTCAGTCTTAATAAATCTCTACCTGAGCTTTTATCATCCGTATCGCCAGTTAAATCAAACAACAGTCCGTGAAGCTTGATGTAGTAATTAGGAATTACTCCGGCGAATTAGGACTATAAGCAATGAAGACAAGAAAGCTCCGGCTCAAAATGTGCGCAATGAATGAGTGAGAAGACCGTCTAAAAGGACACGTAATCGACACTGTATTACGAGCAGTCGTAGCGCACGTGTGTACACAACTGCAATAACACAACAGAAATCATTGTCATCGATAATCCCAACAATTTCTCATTTGTATGCAAAATTAAGAAGATCAAATATTCCAGTGGAATAGCAGATGGAATTGAAAAAAGTGGATTTGGAATACTGCGCTGCTAGTTGATTTGGATTTGCCTTTATTAGATACACGGACTGGGCGGTTTTATTATCCATACCACAAAATTCACCCACGTTTTGCTTAGATATGATCATTTTCATTCGTATGACAAAATGGTTCTCAAACTTCCCCAAAATGTAGCGCAGAACAAGATAACATAAACCAATGATGACGGATGGCAGTGTTCAAGATTCCGAAACCCTAAAATACTTTTAAAAATACACAATCCAACCCGTGCCGTCCGGTTTATGAACAAGGGACCCAGTCAGTGAAGAGGTGAACACCAGTGCCATTCAGTATGCCTTGAGCAGACGACCAACACGATGAGCTTGCGAAATTCCTCAGACCCTCTGTATGGCATGGTAAATCAACTAATGTGTCGCACGTGGTACTGACGCATAGTCGACCTCCAAGTATCAATCTAGTCCCCATCAGAATTGTAAAATTACCTTGAGAGAGGTTGCCTGCGGTGACCAGAATGTCGACTGATCGTAATTTTCTTCACCGACAACACTGTGCTACTGACATAACATTTTTCTCGTTTTTTCCACCAGGATTACTTTAGAGTTTCTAAATCGTGAGCAACACTTCATAAAAACCTTGAACTGAAGACTGAAATGAAACAACTACCGGACAATAACCCTGCCTCGTACGCAAAGGAAAAGAACTTGACAATGCCGCGAAAGGAAGTATGCTATTATTTTCTTGACAGGAAAGAGAAGAAGACAGGAAATTGTTGCTGGAGTAGAGCGGTAGTAACTACCCATTGTTTCTTAGTCCACCTCATATCTAGTTCACTCAAATCATGGCACAATTGATTAGCTTACGACGGAAGTTTGAAACTAATGGGAAACAGTCCTTCCGTTGAATGCAGTAAAAAAAATTAGTCAGAGGAATCACATAAAAGCCACGTCAAACATGATTTGACCATCACTTACCGATTTGACAGCGGTTGAAATCCAATGACACGTGAGCTGGGGAGAGATAAAGAAAACCCGTTATGTCACATCTACCAAAAACGAGCAGCTTTGGTTTTAAATTTAGGGTGAAACAAAACCACAGTTGAAGGAACCCTGTGGCTAGAAAACTGATCTCCAAATTTAAGGTTAGTCACTCGTTGTTCATTCATAATTTTCTTGGGTAAAAAATGACAAGTAGCATATCGTTCCACACAAGAATTTGAAATTTCTGTAAAAACGAGCAACTAATAAATCCAGTTTTCATGAACCACTTCAGTGTCGGGAAACACTCCTGGACATTCTTTTGTTTTCGATAAATCTACCCATCTCCCTTCCTCTCTCTCTCTACATTTTTCTATGTTCGTTCCATAGACATGGGTAGCATTCCAATTTGTAGAAATGCTCGCGTGGGATTGATCATGTTCATTCACGCCAGGCTCTTGTGGAACATTTTATCATTTTGTCGTTTGTTCTTAAAAAAAGCCGACTATCTTGGTTATCAGTATAAACTCGCTCGGTGTTTATTCTTTTGATTGAGTTTTCCGAGCGCAATCAAAAGCATTTGAAGATCAGATCTATTAGGAAAGCACCACCTCAGTTTCTTCTATAGAAATGCTTTGTGGTGGATTTAAGTGAAGACAAATTTCCGACCTTGGAAGCACACCTCTGCACGAAGAACAAAACTAGTTGCAAATTCACGCTCCGCTGAAAAAGGCTGCGTAACGCACCGTGCAAGTCGTTTCGCATTCTTGATCAACAGCAACGCACTTTGTTCGAACAAACAATCTATTTTTGGAACCCCGTCACAAGGAAACGTGTCTCTTGCGCTATCAGGTCCGATCTCCAGTCATATGCTCCAGTTTGGAATTGAGATTCACGAAAACAAGGAGCTCACGGAGGATTTAAAAGTAACTATTCATCAATGATAACCTTGTTTTTTGGCTGATCTCTGAACAGAACAGGAAGCAAATTGTTTTTCATAATATTCTTCTAGACTAATGGCCAAGAAACTAGATTTTCTAGTACGACAAGGTTATTTTAACCGTAAATTTACACTTCCCTATCAATCAGCAGGTGGGTCCAGCTACTCCTGAGTGAAATCGAAAAGATGAAACAGTTAAAGGGTCAAACTGGCAGACCATTAACCAAACGATGGAGCTCCTCATCGTGCTTCGACTAATTTAACATGTCCTAGATTACGTGTTTTACCAGCGCGGATTAAGTGATCGTGTAACCAGATTGCTTTCATAATGCCCTTGAGATTGCCAAAATAGTGTGGGTCTATTTTGGTAGAGAGGGATTTACACTAATGACTTCAGCAGACACCATGCCATATTACTCAACTGACCGCTTTGTTGTTTTCGGAATTAAAGGAGAACACCGTGCTTAAGGAGTCCGTTTATTACCATATGAGTATGTGAATCAGCAAGTAAGCAAGTAAACTAGAAAAACATCCATAGGGAAATGCAAGAAATACATACGATCGAGTGCGGTCAAGCATAGCCGCTCAGCCGCAGCAAATCAACCGTTAGATGTGGATCGACTCTGAAGTCTGACTGGCTTGAGTCAACCGTTCGTGGTAGGGACGAAGTCATATTGATTGACGTGCATGCGTACGTACGTCATTTCAGCTGCTATTGATTGTCTTTTCAGTAAGTTTATGGACATGGTCATGACTCAGTTAGTAGTTCGATCGATGGCAGAACCCCAAGAAAACACTTTCAAGCCTTTCTCTGCACATCGAGCTAGCATCCAGTCGAAACACAAGATTGTGAGATCAACAGATTTGGTGTAGGTTCTCAATGCCGGGTCTCAACGGATCGCACAAAATCAGTTCTACCACATCATGAGTGTCCATCAGTCACTGGTTTTGGACAACCTCCACTATGGAGGTCTTTCGAAAGAGTGATCCAGCTGAAACAAAGGCATTACTAATAATTTTCATTACCTGCTTACTTGAGTAAACTTGAAAGTCAAGGATTTCTTTCGTTATTCAGTGATTCATTTGGAGTTAGTAGGTGTGGTAAACGCACCAACATGAAAATGTATTTCTGACGAATCTCAACTGTAGCATATTGACTGCTGCATGGTAGTGCTTTGTCAGATTTAGAACGGAAAGCTGAGCATTCACACAGCATATACTTCTTCACATCAAGCAAGGTGCCAGTGCAACAAAGACAATTACGAAATATATGAAGAAGAGTGCAATACTGTACAACAGACCATTAGTGAGGGGGAAAACGCGCATATTCTTTTCACTTTTCACCGTACACTTTTTGATGACGTGTCATTTTGTTTGTCGGAAAGACAATTTTTTGATTACGGGACGCGAGTATTCGACAGACAGACCGCACAACTTTCGCTCCACGGACTTTTATTCTCAGCCAAGTCCCACAAAGTCTCCAGCCAATGACAGTCCTCGTTCCTTGGACCCCAACCAAGGAGGCCGGAATCACCTGCCGAAGCACGAAGAGTCAAACACAGAACAATCGTGAAAGAAACAACTGAAAACAGAACCCATTAGGCGAAGCACTAGGAGACGGGCCGATGGGTAGTTCATTTGCCACGAATATGACTACTGAGGATTTTCGTATCAATAACCGTGGTTAATTAATCTTGCAGAAAACAATCCAGACACCTTCAACCAATATCCTGCGAGCTGTTCAGCTTGCCACCATTCACCTGGGGTTCGAGTCTTGGTTGGAGCTTGGTGAATGTGCACTACGGATGATTCCACTCAAACCAGATAAAACTTCAGCACAGAGCCTTCCTCATAATTTCTAGTGGTGAGCTGAGTTGGACTGATTCATTTCACAATTTACTCATCACTCCTGAAACCTAAGTAAATAATCATTTCTTTTTGGAAACTAAGCAGTTTGGATGTGTTGCTTCTTGACCGGCCTAGCGTGTTGTGCCGTGTACTGACAGCGAACGCTACCTACTAGTTGCGTGTATGGTTATGAGTGGTGATTCGAACTGGCCAGACAGTCACGAGCCTCAAGTTGATCGAATCTGAATGTCCTTGAAGCTTACTGGTTGATCGGTTTATGATCCATGTTTTTTTCAAATCTGTTTGTAGATTTCAGATAGCTGTTATCCGTTTCTGGACACGGAATATATTTCTTTCTTACCACTGTATTATTTTCTGAACATGATAGGAAAGAACTTATGATTCTGAAAATAGACATAAAAACTACCAACGTCGCACTACGCTCTGTCTAGGTACTGAGGTAACAATCTGTGACAAACTGATGAGTGATTTAGATATGCTGTGATACCAGAATCAATAAAAGTACATTCCGTATATGTTGCCTATGGCAAGTTGGACATTCACAGAGAATGGAATATTCAGGCTATCCCCAATCAAACTGCTTCTTCTTGTGTTTGTTTACATAGATAAGAGGTGCTGTCGAGCCAAAAGCCTAACTGGTTTGAACATCGGAATTTCACAAGGGATTACGCAGTTTTTCAAGTGGACCTTAAGCAGGGCTTATCAGAAAGAAACAATGTTTTTTTCAGTGTATGTAGGACTTCCCTATCACTATCACGAAGCCACCTTTATTTATCTCTTTTTGACCTAAATAGGAGTCCATAAACATGCAATCAATTAAAGATCTTTAGTTGTGTTCTGCCAGTGCACGAGTTGTTATGATAAAAAGATTACCGTGGTTGCTATGACGCGTAGAAAGTGGCAAGGACTGAAGTTCAAGCGTGTTGCGTTCGCACAAACCAATAGCAAAACATCAATTGTTTTGATCAGTGTTGTCGAAATGAGGTCAACTCAAGCTGTCAATCTCTTTCTCACACACGCGTATACCATCTAATTCGTGGAATGCTAGCCCGGAAGTTCTTGTTGTTACGGTTATCGTATGATAATAATTTGATCTCATTGTGATGTTCCACCACGTTCCGTGTGGTTTTTCTTTCGGATTTTCAGTTTCTAACATAAGTAACAGTTTTATTCGTTTTCATAACTGCTTATTTAATTTGAGATTTAGAGAACAAAGAAGGACGAATAAGCTCATATTGGGTAATTCAGTAATATAGCATTACTTCACAATATACCACTACAGGCTAAGATTATCATGTAACTAACTGTTTCATTCAACTCATTATTTAACTTCGGCGTATTTTGAGTCCAGTGTTCTATTTGTTGACCAGGATAGCTAATCCAGGTTGAATTATCGTGGTCGAGAAGAATGGAAACTGCGCAGTTTTTCCCAACTGGAAAAGCGATTGATCTCCCAGAAGCTAAAGTATGTCCCAATGAACAAAGTTTGTTTACGAATCAAATCCAAGTCAATTAGTCTTCGTTTGGGACAGTATAGTTGCAGTAATTATACTACGCAATATTCCTGATCAAACGGTTGGGGACTCTTCGATTATTTAGCTTTGGTAGAAGAAGATTGGAACTAAAAGTAATTAGGTCACGTTGCCATAGGAATGCTCAAATTATCCGTGAAAACTGTGGAATCACAGTTCAACTGTTTGATCTCCTTCAGAAATCACCAGTGACAGTGCAAAGATTTCCACCCAGCCCATTTGAATCCCGAACCCGGTGTGCATGATCGTAGATCCCGGTTTTTGATGTGTTTAGATGCTCCAGCTCCCACGAGGTAACCTCACAGGTTGGAATGAGACCTATTTCGAGTATCATTCACGAAGATTTTTACTCGCCTACTCCCTAAAGATTGTTTAGGCGAAAAAATGAAATGCCACAGAACTTGGCGTATCGGACAATATGTGTGAAATCCAGGATGTGTCGAGAAAAACCATGCATAACTTGACGTGATTCAAGTACTTAGTAGTCAGTGAAAAACCTTTGCTAAGGTAGCTTATAACACGGCGAAATTCCGTTTACCTAGAGTAACTTTGCTTGAACCACCTTTAAGATCCTTAGCCGATTTGAGAAAGGCTACTGATGATAGCCCAAACGATGGCTAATTACAATGCCTTTCAATAATTCTCTGTTGCTACTGACTGGAAAACATTCCCATATACCCGGAATTCGTCTTTTTCACTTAGCTTATCTTCTAAGCAAACAGTGACCTAATTTTTCTTCAGATATCGCGAAAAACTTTCCACTCATAGGTCACATAAGTTGATCAAATGAAAGACTTTTAAAGATGGTGGTGATCTTTGGACCGAAACAAATGATGCAATTCGCTGACCCCCAGCACGGACTCCATTCACACTTTAGTGCGGCTTTTCCTCTCTCAGCTGGGCTTCAACATTTTCGCATATGGATCATATAGCTTATCAGTTAAAATCACAGTAGTACATGGCGTTTGCTACAGTGAATCAACTTGTTATTCAACTTCAAACGGCAAAAGTTTTCTGTCACTCAGCCAGTGAACACCGTGTGAATACAAAACACGTGAATTCATGAAGTATGGTTAGAACCAATGATTACGGTTGTTGTCATCGGTGGGCTTTGAACTCAGAATGCATTGATGGAATGTCCGAAGCCAGTCAGTGACTCGTAGGAGTTCAGCTGGAAGAGTGCATGATTTACCAAAGTGTGAATGGAATCCGTGCCTTGGTTCGAATCCTATCGCAGTCATTGACTATCCAGACTTAGACCCGTTGAACAAATTTTGAATACGCAATACCGTATTTTACACAGCTAGTTAGTACTACATGACTTCAAATGTTTTTCCAAACTTGTAGTTAAAATTCTCAGGCTTTCGAGTTCCTTTTCTGATGAACGCCTACGTCTATCCTTCAGCTATTGATCAACACTGCGTGTCAAATGTCTTGTGCACAGAGCGCTGGCTTCTGTGTCACGAGGAGCACCACTTGACCGAACTCATATGGCTTTGGTACTGGATTGCACAACGCTACTTTTAAAGAGTGGGTCAGGTCCAATTGGTCACCTGATGCAATTGGATGTCTGGCTTTAGAAGAAGCCAGTGATTTCACGCCATTTTTGGTGGCCATATCGGGTTGATTCATAGATTTTACCAACTATTTGGGCACGCTTTTTTGCACTCGCTGAATCAGTCCGCTATCAGCATAGTCTCTGCAATTATAAGCGAACTGCTGAATAAGCAATACTGTGCAAACGATTTTGAAAACTCAACCCTTTGGTCGTACGCAGCAAACGCAACTGCGCCACTGTGTGCATGCGGCTAAGGGTGGATTTAGGATTCCCATTGATTTTAATAAATAAATGGTCGCCTGCTCTCGAGCTTTTATAGCCTTCTCGCACTAGAATAAATCCTCGGCAATAATCCAGTGCCGAGATCGAAGGACCTATCTGGCAACATGTTCTCAATGCTTCTCATGAAAGCTTTATCTAAATGGACTACAGAATCGATTGGTTTTGACCGGTCTATGCAACATCATCATTCGTGTTTTTAAGCATGTGTTATGGAATGGTCGTACTCTATTGTTACGACGAATGCACCGGTAAAAGTGACTCTGAGTCTTGGAGTTTGGAACCGCGAAATGTCCTAATGTATTACAGTTTGAAACGAGTCCAGTATGGTGCGCCCATTTTGAGCATCATTGTGATTCTGTGAGAGAGAGAGGGAGAGGGCAGATTTGATTTTTCAAAACTGTGAAAATTCATGAAAAAGTATTCAGAATAATGATTTTACAGAGTGACAGTTAGCCCATTTTCAGCTGATTGTCATCAGAGTTAAAAAGAAAATCTGGTAGCTTTGACGCCAGAAGCGAAATCATAACATTGCTGATTATCGGTTTTCTTTAAAAAGTAACTGTTTTTGTCCCGTAAAATTTGGTTCATATGTCTTGATTTGCTCACGTCAAAGACTGTAATAGAACCGAGCTAAAACATCTGTCTGCCCGTGTGTAAAAACTTTTGTTGAACATTAGTTTACTTCTAACCGTGAAAAGCAGTTTTAGCAAAGCTGGAATCAACTTTGACGTGAAATGACTAGGTAGGCTGTGGATGTGCCACCTCACTGATCGATAGATTGTTGAACCGGTGGACGGGTAAAAATAGAAATTTGGACAGACAAACCCGAGGGCAAATGCTGTGAGAGTCATACTTTTCGGATATTCTAATCGGTAGAGAACGCATAACATTAAACGGAAACTATGAAATGAGTTGTTCCAAAATGTGGCATTGGTTGACGGAGGTGTGTACGTGTGTCCCTGGCTGTGTGCTGTGTACTCGTGAATGATGAATCAAAACCCCGAAAGTACAATGCACGATTAACGTGACTAATTGGCAACGAATCTGGTATTCTTAGGTCACGTGGAATACTGTGACTTAAGATAACGGAGAACTCTCTGGTTGGAAAGACTTCGTGCACACTATCGATTAAGCTGGAAGAGACAGTCGAAACGGTTCTACGGGTTGTACTCAACGCCATAAAAATGATACGTCGCCAACATGTTCGCAGGAAGGCTTCACTTGAAAAGACGTCCTCGTATTCCATATGTTGCGTTCCAAGCTAAACAGTTTAATTTTAGGCGTTTCATCACCTCCTCAGATAAAGTTTAAAATTTTTATTGTTTAATAACACAGCGTAGTCGGTTGTAAAACCAGTCTTGAAAAAGGCTACCCGTGGCGATCGAAACGTCGACAACCTACCAACGATTTCGACTACGCTGTGTTAATAAATTATAAAATTTCACCCTAACATTTCACGTGGCACATCGATTTTTCGATACTCTCTTAACCGATCTCGGTTCTGACACACGAAAGTTAAGACGTTTTCATGGCCTGTAGCAAATCGAGTAAGCACTTCCGCAATCCAGCTGGATAAGGCTACTTTATCTAAACGTTTGCGTGACCCACAAACAGTCGAGTGATCATTTGGTTTCCCGATTACTCCCATCTTATTCACACAGTCAACAGGCTGATTCATAAACTAATCTAAAATAGGCTTATTCGGCTACAAATCAGACCGATGGTTGAGTAGTCGTAGTGCACGGTCGACTGACGAGTGAAAATCCTTCAGGAGATAGACCAACGGTCATCACCATAAGATTCTGAACTTGACGCTCCGGGTTCGATTCTTGTCACCATCGGCCACTTTTACTTTTAGCAGAATTTGATTGATATTGGCCTCCTTCCCGAAAAATTGGATCTTATTTCATGATATGCAAAACAAGTGAAAAAACTTATTCATATTTGTACTTTGACTAAATGGTCGTTTACAGTACGGGAAACTATGCTCTCAGCCGTGACTTTGAAGAACGACTTGTGTATAATTCCCGCTACGTTCCGGTGTTTCACTTAATTGGATTTTCTACACTGGCACCGTATTTATCTGCGTTTCTACCTGAGGCCGCTACTCAAAGCCCAAAGGACTCGTGTTATTAATAGGGGGACAAAAGAATGCTTCTCGAAGCACCAAAGACACACTGATCACAACAGATCAGGCCAACATGAACGACGACAACAACGAAAACAACAACCACAAGGGACAACAGTCTCCATAGCCACCTCTGTTAGTGGAACTTGGAGACTGAAAAAACCTGCCCGTGGTTTCCCAAATAACGTCCCTTCTTTTTCCTAGAAGGGTGTGAAAACTCGTCCTGTAAAAATGCACGTAAATCTCCGCTTTTGAGGCAACAGTTGGAAGATTCAACGTCGGTTCTAAGGTGGACTTGTTTGAACAAACTATTCAAATGCCCCATCTGGCTGATGGTTTTACCGAATCGCGTAACACTGTTTCGAAACTGAGATCAGTAAGGAGGGTATCGAAAAAAACGATACGCCATTTGCTTTGTTATTCGTAAGTGTTCATTGCTCGATGACACAGTGTAGTCGGAAGCGATGGTAGCCAGTCGACTCTCCGGTTTCCGTGAGTAATCTTTCTCAAGAAAGAGAAAGGTTAGCCCAGAGTAACTGAATCCTTGACTGACTACCATCTTTTCCGACAAAGCTTGCTTCTAGTTATGTAATAACCTGAAAAAAATCGATTCAGTCCACTCAAGATCCGCCTCCCCTCCGTCAAATAACAACCATCTGGGATTCCTATGAAATATGATTACGAACCGTTTTCGTGATCATAGTTTGTGAAGTGAAACAAAGTGAAACAACAACTGTTTCAATATGGATAGTGTATAGCTAACGGCAAGCACGTCTATAGACACCCTGATTCAGCGGTCAAGCTGCACTCTTTGGCCCGCTCAAGGGTAAAGTTCCGCCGTGCAAAGCAGATCGACGAACTGGCAGGTGGACAATGTCATCTCTTGTCCAAAAGGAAGGACAAAATTAGAACCCAGCCAAGCAGAGCGACGGACTAGTCGGTGGCCAGTAGGGTCTGAATCGATCGCAACGGGATTAGCCAATCGGATTGCAAAAAGACTGACCAGCCGGAAGGGCTGCTCATCAATGGCAACTGAGCCAATACTTTTTCACGAAAGGACTTGGCTGTGGCCCCCGCACATTTAACATAGACGATCTATTTTGCACCAATAAATCCGAGCTTTTCGGAAACAAGGACGTCTTCTCACTGGAGCTAGTGAGTCGGACCAGAAAGTATAGCTGAGCTTATCCACCAAGTTCCAACTGAGAAGCCGGCTTACGGTGCATGATATCAAGACACTTTCCCACAAGGCTATCCAGACTGGTCAACCGTGCATCCCCAAATGGGTTTTGCCGTTACCAAACCGTCACCCATAGAACGATCGATTCCTTTAATGGATGCCTTCACTAATGGTCCAATGCGAAACTGAAGCCTATTTACCAGCATATATGGCACGAAAGTTTGTTAAACGCTCCATGTTTTTTCTGCAATTCCTTTAGAACCAACTAACTTCAAGTGATCATATTTGACCTTCTGATTTTTTTATTATCCACTTTTATATCAAATACGCACACTGATTTTAATCACGAAACAGCTAAAACGATTTATTCTAGATAATGTGTTTCAGCGGGGACTGTGTGCTAATAGGTGTGCCTCTGAACAAGGGACAAAACAACCAGCCTGCTACGGAACATATTAGTTTTATGCTGTCGGGTGAAAAAAATCCCCGTATGTGCTTTCAGAGATGCACCAGATGGTTATCAAGTTCTATGTTTTCCCATTCATCCAGGATGGAAAAGTCAACTCTTTGCAAACGTCCGAAGACTCTTTCATCCGCATAAACTTCACTCGTTGATGAACCTCAGACATTTACAGTAGGGTTCAAATCTGAACTATGAATAGACTACCCAATGATCTTGATGTTCCGATGCAGTAGCCACATTCTGATGAGGCTGACTGCGTTGTCATTTTGAAAAGTCACGGGATTTGGTTGATTTTCCGCAATGGTTCAGAGAAGAAGCTCAACCAGCTTTCTGGTGTATGGTTCAGACATCTGTTTCCCTTTAACAACTGCCAGATGGGATTGTCCTCCCTACAAATTCGCTCACCGGAACAATACGGAGCCAACAGGGAAGGCTTGAGAGCTAAATTGTACTATGTATTTGCTGAATTAGTGCTAGTAGTACATCGTTTCGTCGACAAATTGGAAATTAAACACATTCTCAGCCTTAAGTATCTCCTCGTTTCACTCAGTATTCCAGATGATGTGATTTTTTGCCTCCTTCCACTCGATCTTGAACGTGATGACCTCTTAAGGCACCGACCTAATCTTTCCATGCTGTAGATATGGTGTAGACTTGTGTACAGGCCGAAAGCTTGCATTCATTTGCCAAGACCATTGCTGCTTCGACGGGCTTGTTATTTGATTTGAAGCGTGCAAGAGTATTTCCATTGCCGGTTCCAAGATTTTTCCTGAAATTCCACGTTTTCTGTTCTCGACGTGACTGGTTGGATCACTCAACGGTTACGAATAGTCTGTCTCGATCTGGAAATTTTCTTGTAAATCTGGCGTATGCACATCATCGAGTCATTGTGTGCGCCTATTTTCTTATCCAAGCTCAGAAAGCCCTGAACCTTGAGCCGTTCTTCTACTTGGATAAATGAATGTTAGCTGCTACTGACGAGATTGACTAGCCCGAGGGAAACCCTTTTCACAAACCGCGTGTTACGTGAACAATGTTCAAAAACCTATAACTGAACACTCCTAAGCACTGAAAATGAGGCACCGACGACAAATGTCATTGTGTACCGCAATCGGCTGATTGTTTTTGCTCCTTGTTTAGGAGTCGATTACATAATTTCTTGAATCTCTCGGACACATTATCTGAAATAAATGTTTGTCCCTTGGACTCCACCTTTCACGCACGAACCTCAAGTTATCTGATCAACCCTGCACTTGGAAACACTAGCAGGCTTAAGTTTCGCTCCTGTTAGAGTTCATCAGTTGTGCACGTCCTCCATTGCATCTAGAGTTTGAACTCGGGCTTTTTCACCTCGAAGGCGTGTACGTTGCCACATCGCCATCTCGCTCCAGCCATCAACCCCATACACTACTCGCAAGTAAATGTGAGACGTACACATGAGTTGCTTTGTCTGTTTTGTCCTCGAAATTCAAGTAGGCTGATAAATTAGCATAAAAACTTGATCACTCTAGGGTGTTTGGTTCAAAGAAGTCGTAAAAATATACGGTGGGGCTAGTAGAATTTCGTTCACTAAACGGAACTGTGACAAACGATCATTCTCCCCCAAAGTGAGCGTCAAATACGAAAACTTTCCAAGCGAAATCTCAAACTCATATTAGACTTATCGATCCTCCAAAACATCAACTTATCATGATCAGCTAGATTTTCCCACAGGTCTTCTAAGATGTGATTGCTGCTGTCAGTGGGCTACGACAAAAATACAACCAACTATTTGATTCACCATGCAGCGTAAACGCCCCATTCACTATTGATATTAACTGGAGCACTGGACAGCGATTTCGTCCTTGTTAGGATGACCATCTGCACTGCGAATCCACCGAGCCTCAAGTGGAACTCGAACCCGGGGTGAACGATTGGGAGTCGAACACCTAACCATCGGAATATCCGTATGAGTTCCTGACAAGGAACAGAGGGCTGCACAGTGCTTTCATTGCCTTCTGTTGTGAGTGGGGCGTTAACACCGCAGGATGAAACATTAGGTGAACATTTGATCTCCTAACAACGAACACCGAAAGTTTACAAAGTTAGTCAGCTTAGCATAAACTCAGATTTCACGTTTCCCAAAGGGTGAGTTGGAATAAGCTATCGAGTAAAGTTATGGGTCCAGCCACCAACTGGCTAGGATTGCATTCTGAGATGCAGTAGCATCTGCATTTAATCAGACTTTGGCATAGACGGACATCAGCATTTCAGTCAAATAAGATTTATACTTGATAACTCGTCGGATCAAAGGGGTGAAAAAGAAAGATTTTATATCAAAATTGCCAAGAAATCCTGCCGATATTCGTGCACGATTTGTGAGGATACGGGCCAGACAAGGAACCGTAGAGGAACAGCTTGACAAAGAGCCACATCATCGGCATATTCAACTAAATGTGCAGGAGAATTGGATGAAAGGTTACTAATTTAGATGGAAAATGAATAGAGGAAGTGGACAGTTTCGTGAAGTGCTCCTGAATTAGTCATCAAAGATTAGGATGTTTTAAATCCTAGTCGTGTGCACTGAGTTCTATAGGTACAGCAATCAGACAACCATACTAGTAAAGGTGTGGGACAGCCGAAAGCTTCCAGTTCAAGGCAAAGGAGAGACCGCGGAATAGAATCAAAAGTGGATGACTTGCCTAGATAAGCACATCGTACTGACTTAGCTTATTCATCCGTCCAAGGATTTGGCTATATGGTTGACTAAGGAAGCGATTGCGTCCACGGTAGTCCTTCTCGGTTTATGGGAAAACTGTAAGCGGCTTCGGAATGCTTTATAGAAGAATCCAAACTTTTAGGACTGGAAACCTCTGCAAGTTTAAGACCAGATAAAGTTAGAGCAGTTAGACGAAAGCTTTTAGATATGACAACAAAACTACAAGTCTTGGGTACGGGAACCACGGTGACTGGTCTGCAGCAGGTTGTAACAGAATACATCGGTCGAAGGAACAGCACCATGCCTCAAAAGTGATGATGACAAGACATCAGGACCAACGTCTGAGATTATTTCAAAAAACGAAGAAGCCTAAATACTTATTCTGTGCATAACGGGGTTATTTGCACACCACCTTCTGGAATGAACGAAATCGAGGGGTCATTTGATGGGTAGATGAATGCATTGCTGATACCGTCAAAGTCCTCAGCAAATTCCGCTTGTTTCGTTTTGTATCCACACAGCAGCCGAACGCCTTGCCACGGCCGATTACTATTGTGGCTACATAGGAGTTGACTAGCATACAGCTAATCAGCGATATTAATCTCTTCCCTTTTCAAAAAAGAAATGTATCTTGCTTTCGAATCACGCCTGGCTTTGAGGAAATATTTCCTCCTTCTTCTCAAGAATTTCATATTGGGAAAAGTGGCAGGGCCGTTACAGAGAAAGAGAGTTCCTAAGGGACAGCACACATTGAAAATTAAAATAACTGTCTCTACGAAAATTGTGACATTGCTACCTAGTGACGATTCGAAAGAAAACTAGAAGATGCATGCGAAAGGGAATTCTGCAGGAGAATAATGTTATCACTTGAAGAGTTTCTGAGACCGATACTGATTTGGCTGGTTTGTCTGGACGAGTGGAAAGCAGACCGGGGGTGTCTCTTGGACCTCAAAAGCAGACAGTGGTCACTGGTTTAGACAGGTGTACTCAACTTTAGGGAGAATAATTCAACATGATTGATGATAGTCCTGTCTAAAACTGAGTTGCCTCTCGTCAGTGAAACACTAAAGTCAGTTAAATCATACTCAGCGAGGGGTTGAGTTGAAGCATGAATAAAAAGGTTAACTGTAACGTGCAAATTGTCATCTAACAAAGAAACAAGGAAGGGAAAAAAAGAGTTATAGAAAGATAAATAGCATTCTGTGTACAAAAAGGGGCTACGTATACGTTTGTTGTAAAGGTGCTCCTATAGCAAGAGAATTTAGGATGACACTGTATAATTAAACAATCAATACCTTTCACTGAGTATGAATAGACGACTTCAGACTTGCCAAACCAAGTGGAGTTGACATATATGACCACTCCACCTCCAGTCCGCTTGCTGGTGGAAGTCCTGTCTTCTGGGAACAATTTAAATCCATTTATTGACAAGAATAAGTCAGAAATATGTGTGGTCAACCCCCATTCTTGTATTTAAACCACATAAGTATGAAAGTTATTGCGCGAAAGAAGAACTAGGGCTAGATCCGACATTTTCACTAGAAGAGAACATGTATTGGTACCGAACAAAGACGGGACGGATATCTTCGCTCGAGGTGTGCAATTAGGGTAGCCTGCCACTCAGTACGGATGCGTTTTTTTGGTCGAATGGGAATTCCTTGAAATAAATGATTGGTAAAATCCGATTAGGCAGAGAGTCCAATAGTCTGTTCGAGTAGAAGTATTAGTGCTCGAGTATAATGGCTTTTGGCGGCCACAGAGGGCAAATTCGTCTAATCCATTGAAAAGGTTATTAACCCATAAATGTAGAGCAGCCAGTCAAAGGATGCGCAGTAAACGTTTGAAAATCAGTTGGCACTCACTCACACTTTCCTGAGAGTCATCTGGAAGAGCTTGTACGACTGCAGAAATCCCAGTAGACTGGCTTCGATGATCTTTATTTAGAAAACTGCATTTCTTGGATTAGTGTATTATAGATGACAAAATCGTGGCTCACTACACCGTTCTTTGTGGTCTCGTTCGAGATGAGCCTTTGTTAAGTGCTACGAAGCAAAGCAAAAACAGTCAGTGAGAATGAAACACAAGCTACTGTTGATTTACGCGATTGAGCTCTTTAATCTTTTGCCCAGCGAGCCAGCCATCACGATGAGACTGCATCTTGGTATAGTATGATGGGTCGCGTGCATCTATTACCCGATGAACTGCGTAGGATGAATTTCTTAAGCCGAAGATTTAATTATACACGAGAGACGGCGCGCTTCACGATTAGCTGCGTTACATTTTGTTGTGAACCTGATTAATGTCACTTTGGAATTATTCTTAACACCAACTCACGTCACTCAGAATTTACTACTGTGAAAAATCTTTCCGTCGAATTAGAGACACAGTGTGTTCTGCTTCACTATCTACTACTCCTTTCTATAAAAGCTGGCAAAGATCAAGTTGGACTAGGAAATGCAAGCCAGTCAATTGGCAAACTGCTCTTAGTTGCACAACGTCGAGGCAGATGACAGTTCACGTATTGGTCAGTACTAGCTTTCGGTCCTTCTTTGGGAAGATGTCTTTCCTAACTAACTTCCTGAACTCTCGTATTAACAAGAACACCTGTGTGACTTGTATCTGAGAATCCTGATTAGATGAGAGTATTGATGACGAGCTCGTTCTCTTTGAGAACTTTGAGTACTTTTGTCAATACAGAAAACTGTGCAAGAAGAAGGCAGGAGGTGGTGTGATTACTTACATATATTCCGAGTGGTCTGGCAAGTCTGAAGTATTTTCACCTCCTCCCGTAATGGCATTGACTGTGTGGTTGTTAAATGTCACCCTGGATTCTCGCCCTTGAGAGTCACTGTGATCAGCAAACTTGCGTACAGCTTCTTTCTGCTCCCGGAGTGACACCGACCTGTCCTTCGAAGCTTTTATACCCGTCCTTATATCAGTACTGTTTGACTGTTTATACTTTGTTGTTGGTGATTTTATTCACGCGACTACGTATCCCTTACTGGCTTTAGGTTTAAGTGACCTCTGTCTTATCCTAACCAGAGGGAAAGCTGGTTTAGACAGAGTTATCACAAATCATCCCGATCTTTTTCACTTACAACTGAAAGCCCCTGTTTCATTGACTGATCACGCTCTCACTATCACCGGACCCAATGCTTATTCACGTTCAGCGCACTGTTCACTCGTCAGGACAAAATAACTAAAGGTAACCCCTAGAAGTCTGTCATCCATCATCTTTGCTCTTCTTCAGAGATCACTTTCCATTGTTACTTCGTGGTTTTCTTTCGACTGCTCTGTTTGCCCGCTAGACCCATTTTCCGAAGCCACTGATTGCTGTGTTTGATTTGTGTCGTCCCATGAAGACTGTATTTCTAACAGTGGTGCAAAAGCCTCTCCATTGATGAAATCTCTGACAAGGTAAAAAGAACGTGTCTATAAACAACACGACCAGGTTTCTGTGAAAAGACACTCCATTCTGATCAGACAAGAAATAGGACGAGCGAACAAGACACTTATTCACTAGTTCCCTTGCAACACCAATGGCAAACTTCTGTGGCAAGGAATCCG
This sequence comes from Fasciola hepatica, assembly GCA_948099385.1. Taxonomy (NCBI): domain Eukaryota; kingdom Metazoa; phylum Platyhelminthes; class Trematoda; order Plagiorchiida; family Fasciolidae; genus Fasciola; species Fasciola hepatica. The sequence goes on from CANUEZ040000048.1 coordinate 16,975,301, forward strand.
GCTTCCATGTGGACAGTGGACCCGATCAAAACACTATGAAGCAGGGGCCGATAGCCTGAACATCGAGTTTTTTCATCCTTCATCGGATACCCTACCATCTTATTTTCCCTCTGTTCTCTCAGATAGAGAGTCATTTTCCTCAGAAGAAGTCTTCAAGTTTCTTCAAACCTCAAAACCAGCTTCTGCTCTCGATCCAGACGGTTTACCCTCCACACTTCTCGAATTTGGATCACGTCGGCTATTTAGAATCATGACTTACCTCAATAATAAAACTGTTGATGCTGGAGCCTTTCCTGCCTCCTGGAAACCAGTGACAGTGTCTATTCCCAAACACTCCAAGCCCAACATTTTGTCAAAAAGCTTTCGTCCCATCGCCATCACTTCTGTGCTCAAGTTGACCGAGCGAGCTATCCTAAGTCGACGGCTTTCCTCTCTTGCTGTTCCAAAAGACCCCATTAGTTCGTGTACAAACTCATCAGATTCAATGTCGATGCAATTGCTTCAGTTCACCATTTCATTTCAAACAACTTAAATCTTTCCGTAAATTCCGTCCGATGTGTTTTACCCGACTGTTCCTCCTCATACGACTCGGTTCCCCTTACTCTACTTCTTCAAAAGCTAGAGTCCTTTGGCTGTCCCGCTTCTTTACTCTCGTGGTTGAAAGACTACTTCTCCAACAGAATTCAAAATACTAGATTTGGCACAAGTTTATCGAGTCCCTTGATCAACAACTCAGGTGTTCTTCAAGGTGTCGTTCTTTCCCTCTTTCTCTTCGCCACATATATTAGCGACTTGACCACTGCACTACCTGCACAGCTTTTCACGTATGCAGATGACGTCGTGCTCTGTCATCCTATCTCCAACCAACAAGACTTCAACTCTTTTTCCAAGAGCTTCTATAATATTCAGAATTTTTCGTCCCATTCTGGACTACGTCTCAACACTTCCAAATGTTTTGAGTGTACGTTGTCCCTTTCTCGTTCCTTATATCCCAATGAACCTTCAGTCATCAACAGTGTCCCCATTTCCAGAGCTGACTCAGACAAATGCTTACACGTTACAATCAGCTCCAACTTACTGTGGTCTTTCCATATTCTTGATTGTGTCAAAAAACTACGTGGAATGTCTTTTCAAATTCGAAGGCTTAGGCAGTTTGGTGCCACACAAGCTGTCATCCTTTCTTTTGTCTATCAATTTTTTCTCCCAGTTTTACTCTACTGCTCTCCCGTAATGTTTTCTAGTCTACCTAAGAAGGATTTTATCACATGGCCCAACGGCCTAGCCACTATCAGTCTTGCCTCTGATTGCTATGGGCTGTCTTATCTCCAGAGTTTGCGATTTGCACATTGTAGCTAGTGAAAAACTCACCAAGAAGATTCTTGCGGAAACCATTCATCTTCTTTACCGTGACTTATCTGCAAGCCGTTCGCATCCCTCTACACCTTCCGAATTTAGATTTATCCCATCCCGCCTAAATGTTTATCATAGCTCTATAGTGCCTTGCTTAGCACGTATTCTGGTTAACAGGACGAAAGTCATAGAGGACCTTCGCACTAACCTCGGTGGGTGAACCAGTTTTATTTCTACAGTATTTAATTTTATGCCCATTTCAAGTGTCAGTGATCCGTTTCCCTCCATTTGGCTGAAATGTGAGCTTTTTCAACTTGCTAAAGTCTTCATTACAACACAATACATTACATTTCACGTGTAGATGTCAGACAAAGTCCATTCTCTGAAATGGTTGATAGGCAAAACCAGGTTTCAAACACCACGCCCCCGGAAAGAAACCTCCAGGGAATAAACACGGAGAGAAACCTTTTGCCGTTCAACCAGTGCACTTTATTGGACAGCTATCGCCCGTCAAATCTGGACAGCCCCCGACCTAAAGGATGCTGCCCCGTTCACGTTCCACTTGCTCCATTGGGGGTATGGGGTTAAGGACTAAATCCCAGAGGCTGAGCGATGACAAGGCATCAACGAAGACAAGACAGAATGCCGGTAACAATCAGGTCTCACGTGACAGACCAGAAGAACTTTCTTCACGTGTTCTTCGATCACGTACCCGTGCTCGATCAACGACCTACTACTTGCCTTCTGGGTCAGAATTCTCATTCAAAGACTCCAGTTAGGGTTCCCAAAGAAGAGCCCCATCTGCGGTATGGACAGCAGCAAAGTACGATTCTTCCAGAAATCCGCAACGTCCTTCCTGTTAAGGGCCTTTCCAGTTACTCCTCCTCTAATTTAAGATAGCTGCAACAAGTTACGGGTTATTACCACTCTGAAGGAAGCAGGAATTGAGGAGTAGGGCATAAATTAAACGCACTTTTGAAGCCTATGTGTCCTCTTCTCTCGGCTGCATCCAAAGTCCACAAGCTGTCAGATAGGGCAATACGTTGCTTTCGCCAGAACTCTTGGAACCTTGAAAATAGTTGTATGCTATATCTCCGAAAAGCATTCAAAACCCTACTTCTCTGGTCTTTCTTCGCGCCTCGGATACAACCTCTCTCTTTCCTTACTCTTCGTGCATCAGGTGACCCGGTATCTGGCGCCCTTGGTAGAGCTGACTAAGGAATCGCTTTAAGCACAAAATAAGAGCTTTCACAGCTAGACTGGATTTTAGTTAACAGCCGACTGTGTGCAGTCCGGTTGGATGGTTCTATACACGTCAATAGCATCGTATCTGTGTGTGCGCCCGCTGGCGGCAGTTTTTCTGGTCCCAAGAATTAGTTATATGGGAATTTATCCCAGTTGCTTCGAAGCGTCGGACGTGGTGGTCATTGACGGGGATTTTAATGCCAAGATCAAAGTGTAGGGGACTCCCAGGGTCACACAGCAGCCTCACTTGCCATCTCGGTCGACCGCATCAATAACGGTGGTCCACTCGTCTAGCTGTGCTCTGACCACTGATAGTTTCTGGCAAACTTGAATATCCACCGTGTGAAACGCCATAGACTCAAATGGTGTCCTACTACGACTTCAAAAAGCTGGACTCAGGATGACCATGATGCCGCAGGTCTTCAATGGCAGGGATAAACTGAAGATTGTCGTTCATTTTGGTATAAGCCTGTGAAATCAGATCACTCCTTGGTGCGTGCTTGCTTTCTCTTACGTCTTCCTCGTGGTGGGGCCAAATCCACCCGTCCCTCACAGCTGCTTCTAGACGATAACCGACGATTCGCTTTCCAGATAAAGCTGTCTACACAGCTATTGATGCATCTGGATTTCTGGGACCTGAATGAACGTTGGCTACAGCTCAAGGAAGCTCTGCAAGTCGTCCCCCATGCCACAAGATTCCGGTTTGAGTAGACCTCCCAAAAGATTGATATATTCGATATCATTTTCTATGTTAAGTGCTCGCAGATCCATCCCTCCAAGTGTCACATTTAATGAGGTTAGCAAATCCCTAATATATCAACTGACTAGGAGCCTGAGAAATGGCCGCGAGTAGTGGGGATTTTGAAATGTAGAAAAATGAAAAAGCTTCTGTTGGCAATACTCGCAACCTTGAGGTTTGACTAGAAATAATGGTCTACGGAAATCCGGGGGTAAGTGAGCTAATCAAGGAATCCGTCTTTTCGCCTGTTCACTTTCGAGGAAGTGGTCTGGACCGTCTGGCGAGGGCTTAAGGGAACATTTCAGTTGGTGCTCTTCTACCGTAGATTGCTAGCTTATAACTGCAAGAAGAACAATGTAGGTAGACATCATTCCCTCATCAGAAAAGGTCTTGCAGGAGGAAGATTATTTTAGAAGGTACAAACCTGCTGGACTAGATGGGTTGTCTTTATTTGTCTCAAGGATGGATGCGGAATTTTTTTTGTTCGAGTTAACTAAACTCCTTTGAGTAATTTGGGATGGCAAGCGTGTTCACAGCGAATGAGGTGAATAGGTGATTGTGCCGATTTTCAAGAAGGGTGACAGGTTCTGTTATGGAAGCCGTAGAGGAATCAGTTTGGTAATTGTCGCGTCTAAACTAATGGCCGGGATAATCCTCCACTGATTATCCCATGCTCGTGAAATTTGCAATGGGGAGAATCAAGCCAGTTTCAAACCCGGTAGTGGTCGTTTCCATCATGTATTTACCCTCCGACAAATGTTCGTTCACAGACACACATTCAACAGGCCCACAGTATCTGTCATGCTTGATCTGAAGGTGGCTTTCGACTCAGATGATGACACAGTTCTCCGAAAGAAGAGTATGGTAGAGAAATTTAATTCTATTTTCCAGTGCTTGTATGCGAATAGCCGAAGCCGTGCTTGTGCTCACGGCAATATTTCAACCTCTTTCAGGGTTTACCTATTTTGTGCTTTTCTTCCAATTTTTGTAATTGAATTGATTCTTGAAGTAGCCGTATTCTCCTGTGAGAAAAGCGGTATCGATCTCTACTCGGAAAGAAAACGGTCTGACTTGTAATATGCGGACGATAATGTTCTTCTGACTGAAGATCGAGGTAAGTTGCAAGTTTTTCGATTCCCCAAACAATAGCTCAGCAATGTTTGTGATGCCTTTTACACCTTCAAAGTGTGAAATACCGCTGCAGGACTGGGTTGACTCTACACGAAACTTCACCTTATCAGAGGAAGCTCTAGCTGGAGTGGATAAGTTTTGTTACCGGGGCAGTTACATCATTCCAGATAGTCAGAAATTAGATGAAGCTTCACCCTTTACACAGTAGGCGCACTGGCTTTTACCATTCTCAGCCATTTGTGACACCTGCATCGTACCCGATTACCTGTCAAGGGTCCAGTGTACCTTGCGGCTGTTAGACCGGCTCTTTTATGTGGCACAAAAATATGGACTCTAACAGTAGAAGCTAGGCGAAGGCTGTCGGTGTTTGAGCATCAATTTACCCGTATTTGTGTTCGAATATGGTGGAAACACCTTACACGCGGTGCTGAGGTTAGGCCGAGGGTTTTCGGGACCACTCACCGGTACAGGCACCTAATCTCTTTAGGTTAAGATGACCGGAAAGTGTGTTACACACGCCCAACAGCAGACTCCCTCGGCTTACGCAGTTCTCTGAGGCAGGTATTGGTTGGATGGTAGTTCGAGGTGGTCATCTATTGATATGCCAGAAAGGCGGTAAAACCTTAACTCGTGAACTTGGCCAAGTACGATGTGTGAGACTTTCAGGTTGGGGTTCATAAGATCCGTTTACAAAATGATTGGAAATATCAGGTGATTTGGCTGGGCGCCGCAATCAGTGGCGTTGGTGCATTCGATCTATGTCTCTTTCTCTTCACGATTTCCGTTGATTACTTAATGCTCGGCTCTTTCACACTTTACGTTTGTTGTGTCCGGTTCGAACAATCACGTCCAATACGCGGACCGTTGATCAAAAAATCCCTCTCATGCACGGGTATACTCCTGTTGGAATTCATTCATGCTTCAGTTCGTACACTGTTTTTTGACTGATCGATTCCGTTACCTGGGTGACTGGAGAGAATGAAGACTAAAACACGCATGTAATCCAGCTCAGAGGAATTACTTACGGAATCCACTGCCTGCCTGCTTATCCATTACGGCCGGGTTTGTGTTTATTTTCATTATGAATGAATGGGACGAAATTACTACGTGTTCTGCTACTAACTACGAACACAGTAACACTTCCGTCGTTTTCAAGTGACTTGAAGCTGCAGCGAGATAGTAACCAAAGAGTGAGCGCAGAAGTGCATAGTTGAGGGGTAAATGAACAGGAATGAACCATTGCTTCTGACAAATTTTGGTTGGTTTATCTCCAAACGGGTTTTTCTATTAAATCTGTGAATCCTTTTCAGTATGATCTGAAATTCAGTTGATATTCATTTGTGATGAAGAACACTAATATGAACGACAAATAACCAAGTTCGATTTAGTCAATTTTAGGTTTTGTCCAATCAATCACTAGTTACTGTTTCCATTCAGTGTTCTCCTCAGATAGGAACGGTGAGCTCTCGTGAATTGTTTATTGTAATCCGTTCAGTTTCACACCACTCACCAGTCGTAAACAGTTCGGATACGGACGTATTTTACCTCGGAATACATCATGTCAGGCAGTTGAGCTCGGCTGGGCACTGAACTGATGTAAATTTGCGTTGTAAATAGGCAGCAAACAACTTGATAACAAATCTGATGGTTTCAAAATTTAGTCGACTGGGAATTCTGTAACAATCTGGAAAGATTCTATTCCCATACTCATTTTGCAAGTTGGCCCAGTGGAGGATTGGATGATGGGCTATCCGCACTGATTATTGGAAATGACACCCAAAAGAATGTGAAACTTGCCTTTAGAAACATTGCCAGTGGTAACCGAAATGTCTGCTTATTGTAAACACTTCGGACAATGCTGTGTCAAACACTGACATGTAACATATAACATATCGAGCGTCGTATTTTTACCCACATTCTGAACCGCACACAGCCCTCAAACATCCACCATTTCGCCCAAAATAGAGGGACAAACAAAGGAACGGTCATGAATGTCGTCTGCCATTTGGAGGTAAGTCATTAGTATCGCTCTAGGTTGGTAATCTCATGGAAAATTTGGTAGGTTTGTAATTTGCATGATTATTAGGATGTGTATTGTTCTCGTTTCATCCAAATGGCTTTGATGATTGACGAGGTTTTTGAGTTTTCTCATGATGTAGTTTAATAGCTATCACCAATATTGCAAATTATTCAGCCTCTCTTTTCTGAATCAGTGGGAGGAGGAATATGAAAGCTAAACGACATATTCAAACTAGAAATCTAAACACATACGTAAACCTGACCCAAGAGGAGTTGATTGTGTGCTTCTTCATGAACACTGAGTCATCAGTCAACAGAATAGAACTGACTCCGACCTACAGGCAAGTCGGAAAAATTACGACTGACACTGGCAAGAATCGCGTGACTGGAAGTACGCAATACTCAGCGAGTACACAATATATAATCTGTATCTTAACCATATGATCTGAGGCATACCCGGGAGTTTCAACTACTTTTCTATAATGGGATCAAAAGAGCTATCTTTCTGGTAAAACCAACGATTTCGACTACGCTGTGTTATTAAGCAATAAAATTTTACCGTAACATTTCACGATACATTCCGAACCGACCTCGGTTCTCACATGGCGATCTTTTTGTTCACTAAATAAAATACGACTTTACCAAACAACGCATCGAATAGTACGAATGTCCAACTCAGCATTGGAAATTATGAGAGTACTGTGGGACTGTTTTGTTCCTATAGAGAATCATCGATCGCAGTGCACATTCATCGAGCCCCCAAATGGGACTTGAACCCGCGGCGGACGACTGTAATTCTAATACCTAACCGAAGTCTTCCATACGGGGAGTAGATTTCTGGGTGGTCTACCCTGAAAACCCATTGAAGGAAGGAGGCCTTATCATGTAGTGTATAACTGTTCAGTAAACCAATAAGAGCCGGTCTGTATCCTGTGGCAATTAGATATTCGACTCGCCGTCGTTCACCCCGGGTTCGAGTCTCATTTTGGGGGCTCGGTGAATATGCACTCCGGTTGATTATTCCTAACAAGGATGTAACCATTGTGCTTCCATGGTTTTCAGTTGTGTGACGAGCTTTACTGCAGCGTGATGAATGATTTGTGGGTCAGATCCAATCTGCTCCTACTGAAAATGCGATATTAGAAAAGAACAGATAGAACCAAACATAATACAAGACTTTGAAAATATTAAAACCAACTTCTAGTTTGTTTTTTCCTAATCCTTTTTTTGGTTTGCGGAGTGATATTCTTCGAGGAAGATAGCCGACTGTCCGTTAGTTGCGGGCTTTCATTTATTGATATTTATTCATCTTGTATCAGTTGATCTGTAATGCGCTGTTGGTGTATTTGGTAGAGTACAGTTCTTTCCTGCAATTTTCCGATCCGAAATTAGGGAATTATGTTTAACGCCTGTTCCGGCTGGGTTTAAAGTGGACTTTGCCTTGCAACCTTTCATTCAGGTGGGTAATCCATGAAATGTGTCCAAGTTTTCTCCGTGAAAAGAGTATCGGTTACTTTCGTGGATCAAATTCGGCAGATGCTCCAACCGAGTGAAATCACAATAACCCTGCAAAATAAAAAAAATACTTTGGGTTGGACTCCGACCAAAGAAAACAAGGAATTTCGCAACTTTGCGCGCAGATAGTTGGTTTCTGATCTTACTTCGTACTCGGGTTGCACCAATGAAAAAACCTTACAATCTCGAACGAACACACCATCAGTCCTTTCAAAGGATGATATTTCAAACACCGTTGGCACAAATTACGTGTTTAGCGTTGCCCTAACACAGACAAGCAGACAGATCTGTCATCAAACCTACCACAACAAAACTCCAGATATTTTAATTAAGTTCATTCACGTATCGTATACAGTCAAAACAGTCAAAAAACACGGTCAGCCTTGATATCCACAACGTATTTTATTCCAATGAATCAAAAACAGGGTACAGGTTATCAGTTGCATTGGATTTCTACAGCTAAGACTCTCAGACGGGGTCACAAGAAGGTCGCCCTATTTGTAAGTATAATAAGGCTGAGAGACCATTCGAGAATAGTGATTTGGTAAGGGGATTCACTGAGTGAATTCGAACTCGAAATCGTTTTAAAACAAATTTGTGGAACTTTGGGCAAAACTTTTGTTCGAGAATAACGTGGATTTCGATTGGATTGCAGGAGCTCAAGCGGAAGCAGCTCTTCAAAAATGGGCAACTCCACTGTAACGAAGCAGCTTTTTACAAAACTGTCTTCAACACCTGATTTTTTCTAGTGTGACGGGTAAAAGTTAAAAACAGTTCACTTAAAAACGATTTGGCAGAAACATTTAAATGCATCGAAAGCATGGTAAGCAGGAAAATGCCCGCATCTCTCTACCTTCATAGTTATTCTATAATCCAGTTAAGAGTGGCGTTATTGTCCCCCAAGCTAAAATTCTGTGTTCATTTCGAAAATCTATAGGATTCCTATCTTGCATCCACATGATTCGGCAGCATCGATCTTGGCTGAAAACTATTTTGTGCGAGACTTCTGAATGCGGAACACACTCTAATATCTAATGAATTTATAACGTTCTATTTTCCAGTACAAGTTATATTTTTCTCGGCACTAGTAAATGAGTCGCGGGATCAACAGGCCTTGCGGTAACTCAGCGGGAGGTTCACTGGCGAAGGACTTCGTGTCAGTTTCATCAAAAATCTTTCTCGATGTGGTATATCAATAAGAGTTAGCTCATTCAAACCGAATACTCTGACTCCGGTTTACTTGTGGCGAGTTTACAACAAATGCCCCGGATTGTCAGTCATACATATTTATATCCAAATCGTATTAAATGCTTTTCCTTATCGTTTACTGAGTCCCATTTCTAAGACCTCCAAATCACCTACGGATCCCTATCACGCCAGATTCCGTACCAATTCAAACTGTGTTGCCAACAAACCGAAAATGTCCGCCAGGCTGAACACTCCTTTTATTCATAGAATGTCCCATTTCCACGAGGAGCCTGAATCTTATTTAATAGGGAAGCCACTTGTATTCTTCGAATCCAAATGTCCGAAGCTTCGAGCCGCAACCGCGCTGGCGACTTTCAGCTTACCATGCAGACGCGCTATCGTGATGTGACCAGTTGGGTGTGAGTAACGTGTGCGAATATTCAATGAGGCGTGAATCGCTAATCCAGTGATACAGAGTAACTGTTCCGGTTGTAATCACTAGGTCAGTTTTCGCTCGCTTCCCAATGGAATGAACAGCTCACGGCTGAACCTCATCCTAGGAACTTTGAAATCTATCCGTAGAATGTTTAACTGGTGTGCATCATTGGATATTCACTTATGTTATTCATGCCCTACTGGCTGTAGTACGATAGCTTGCCGGTCCAATTCCGGCTCTCGGCATTGAACTTCTTCCGTTCTTCATCGCAATTTCTCATCATAGTGCCTATTTTAGACTAGTTATGTAGGATCTGAACATTCAAACCCAGGTGCAGTAGAGGTTATTTCAAGAAAAAATTAGCAGAACTTTTGTTCTAGATAGTTCATTCGCTATACATTTGTACCTGAGACGGTATCTCAAACAATGTGTTATTCATAACCGTAAGCGGGATAGTTTTGTTTGCAACTATTATTGAATGAATAAATCTGTTACCGGACAAGCTGCATGCCTATAGATTAGAGTGTTTGTTGAGGTACGCTTATCAGTTAGTGGATCATAATGGTTAATGTTCAGTACTAAATAATATACTGGCACGCAAAAGTAACCGCAGTTGAAACGCCGCAAATAATTTATTTTGTTAGTGATAACAACTACGATTCAACTATTTCTACAAATAAATCCAGTGACAATTTACGAACAATATAGGCGAACAAAATGTGGTCCTATTTGTAATTTCCAACACAAGCTCATGGTGCCACTCACACTTTTGAACGCAGTGGCACCGTCCCAAGTGATGCACAACAACAATTAAATTTTATGAGATTCATCATGTAGCGCGAACTTTCAAACCCCCGAAAACCACAGAAACACTGTACAGCTGTTTCATCGTCATTGTTGGGCATCATCAGCAGTGATCGTCTACCGAGCACCAACGGCGAGTCAACCCCGGTCGAACGATAGTGAATCGAACACCTTAATCACAAGGCTATCCGGGGCGGGGGGCTCTCAACGGTGTATTGAACCTATGCACTGCTTGACATAGTGTCCTTTCGACACAGGCTTCGCTTGTTGGTAGAGCATTTTCCGTACAGTAACTAAACTCTGTAGTTTATCTAACGAAATGCCTTCGTTGTACCTAAGCCCCTAAGGAGAATCCATCCACTATAGGAGTCACTCGCTGTGAGCGAAATGCTCTGCTAACAAGCAGAGCCGGTGTCGAAAGGGCGCTATATCATGTAGTACACAAGTCCAATAAACCGCTGAGATAGTTTTGTGGTTAAGTTGTTCGATTCACAATCGTTCACCCCAGATTTGAGCTCCCGTCGGGGCTCGTCGGACGAGCACTGCTGACGATTCCTGACAAGGATGATGAAACAGCTGTACAGCACTTCCATGATTTCAATGGTTTGAACGTTCATACTGCACGACAAATCTCTTACTACTCATGCAACAACTGAATTCATAAACCAGAATGAGCTGGGATCTATTTTATCCTGAAAAACTATTCTAATAGCAGCACAAACAATATTTTGCTCCGCAGTAATATATTACCTTTCTTTGAATGCGGAAGGAATGAACTGATAGTGCGGAATAATTTCTAACCAAGCTATACCTTAAGCTGTAAGTCCACAAATCAAGTTGTTCTATTTCTAGTTTCACTGTTTGCGCTTCGAAGGCTCTGACGTTTTGGTCAAATTTGGTTTGTTTTGTTGACTGGATCTAGTTAAGCATTGCAGCGGCCCAAAAACTGACATTCGGTAACATTGTCTTGAGATGTTACAAGTCTCGACATGCCAGCAATGATGAAACATAGAATTTACGGACAAATGAGTGTTCCCATCAAACCCAATGCTTGTGAATCGTTATGCGAAACAAGAGAACACGAAGGTATGCTTACGTTCTTTGCAAAGGGATTTGCCTGCTGCTTCCGAGAAAGCAGATTGATTGCTGATTCGCCTCCCGGTGGGATGTGCCTCCTGGTAAATGACTTGTGGAGCTAAGATTTTTGTAGCCTTGGAAGAACTTAACGCTCACTCTTTGTTGAATTTAATAATGGTCGAACCAAAAACCTAAAGTATCATTGGTTAGAACTCCACAGCACAGCTTCACCTACTATATAAGTAAGTTTTCACATGAGTTACCTATCTGTGGAATTTACTGGCTGTGATGCTGCTCCATTTTCTAGTTACTGTCTCACTTAGTCCCCTATTGCGGGCTACTTCATATCTCAGCTCTGAGGTTGGTATGACTAGTAGACCGTGGGGCACAGGACAGTAAGTACAAAATATCTGTCGGCATTCAGACGGTTATCGAAACTGATTTGGAACTTTTCAGTCTCAGGTTCGAATCTCACCAATGTCCGTCGACCGAGAACCAGACAGCAGCTTCCAGTTTGCAGCTTTTCTACCTACATAATTGCCTCAGTTCAATCGTTTGATAAAAGGAGCACATTAAACGGTTCTTAGTCGCATTACTTTCCATATAGCGCGAGATTCAGTTGATGGAGAAACATTACAGAACATAACCTCCAGTGAGTGATGAACAAGTTTGTCGATGTACACGAGTATTTAAGTAAAAGATAGGCATGATACACCCTTGAAGCTAATATCATGCCACTTCTGATACACTCACGGTGGGGGGATCTTCCCTTTTATTTACCCTGGAATTTCGCTGTCACCTGAATTTTTCCCCTTCGAATAAAAATAACCACTGTCGGTTGATAATCAAGTTTGACTAACTATACGCTAAACCGTATTTGATGGGTGTTGTGTGGCCTTATCCGCGTTGGTGAATTGCTCACTTGCTTACTCACTTAGTTATTGTGCAAGTACATCAATTTCCTACAAACTGTATGCTACCACTAATTCCGTAAACAACGATGAGTAGGTGATCACCTAAAGTAAACGCCTAGTTTGTAACTGAGTAGATTACCAAACAACAGTACTGCACTTAGCAGACTAATATTCCTTCTCCAAACATTCCGGAAATGTTCAGAGAACAGTCAGTTCATCGGCATTCTCATCAAGTAAATGAGAGGCGACAGAACGTATTCGAGTCCATGCACTTGAGAGACGACTTCATTACCGCTTTTTTTCTTCTCGAGAACTGATGCGGATCTAGCATGAATCAAGTAGTGCTGGTTGTGAGGCTAACATTCCGCCTTTTTCGTTGTCCTGACAGCGTGTTTTTCGTTGATTTTTCCCCGTCATACTTATCTCACCTGAATAAAATTATCAACTTAGTCCTCATTTGCTTAAGGCTAATTCGGCAATGCATTGATTTCATTACAGCTCGACCTCGTTGGGGGGGGGGTAGTACTGATCTAGGGCCGAGACAAGAAACGCGAAAAATCTCGCAGTGGGGTTTTTCCACCGTTTGTGCTACAGTTCCCAAATCGTATCTCATTCCGACAGACTGTCATGCGCTATTTGACCGTGTAATCACTTGCACACACACACACACACACACACGCAAGATCTGACTGAACTCCGACAAAGTACCCCAATCAATTTGGGAGAGGGGGCTCGGCTGTCACCCAAAGGTTACACTTAGTCTCCTTAAATGATGTGTCCGATAAATTCGTTCGCTGAAGTGGACGGCTAATCAAACCAGAGCAGTTCTTTTTGGATTTGTAAACACGCTAGCATCTGAGAGATGATAAAAACAAAAAAAGGTTTTTTGACAGAAATGCTTTTTCCATCGTCTTCTTTGGGTTTACATGTCCGTTCGGTTGTTGTCACATACATTCTTACTGTGGTCAGTTTTTGTGCAAAATCTGGTTACCTGTTCAGATAAGACAATGTCGACCAGACAAGGCGGATGAACGTAGCTTATTTTGCATACCCCCAAATAGGATGAGCTAGCAGGGCAGACACTTCCCATAGTAACCGAAGTATCACAGTCTTCTGCGATGAATTTTAGTGGGACATGAGTTGGACAACAAACTTGTTAACTGCGCATTATGTTCATACTCACCTTTTGAGCATCTGTGTCCACTTATCTTCCCTGTGCGCTTGACAACTGCGAAAACCACTCCAAATTGAATTGTCAACAGTGATCTAAAGAAGTCATGACAACTGGCAATGAATCACTTGCTACGTAAACACTGAACTCACCATATTTGGGAATCATTTGCGAAAACGAATCAGATTGTCTTTGAGAGAACTCAATGTAGTGCGACTAAAATCTTCAGGATGATTAGAATACAATTCAAGTAGGCGACACAAAGTGATGCATCTAGGAAGAGAGATTATTTGTGATTCTATCCACAAGAGAAAAAAACAGTCTGAAATCAAAGCTTACTTTCCGCTGAATCAGATTTCTATGAACAAAAGTTCTTTGTTCCGAAAGATTCTTCTGTTCATCTGAGATGAGTTAAGTAAATATGAAAACTAGCAACTTGTTCAGATGTCTATTTGGATGACAGACTTTTGCAAGCAACAAGCTCGCATTTCAACCAGAAGAGTCCTGACGAAACATAGGTAGGATAAACAAAAAATATAGTAATGGGCGCTAAAAGCACATAAGAGTGGAAAAGAAAAAGACGGTGTTAGTCAAACTTTGAGTGTAAATCTCTGCTAATCTTATCCTTGTTGCTCAGTTTCCCGTACCAGATGGGGCTCAGGCGAGATTTTCCATACATTAATTCTGGAAGAAACGTGTTGAAATTCAGATCTGGTGGATGAGTGAGAACGAGAAAGTGATGGATGTCTTGGATCCAAAAACATTATCTGGGCTTGGACTACACAGAAATTGAAGTGTAGGTCGACAAGTTCATTCAGAAGGAAAGCAGAGGGAAGAATGAGGCGTAAATAATAATTGCCAGTTCACAGCTAAAGGCTTTGAAGTCTTGTTTCAAAAGGCCGGGGGAAATTGCGAGTGAACAACACGATAAAATCGGAAGAACACATTGAAGATCACATTTAAAGACCATTGTTGATGTTGTTCGAAAGAGCCTGAGTTTTCTTATTTGAAAAGATAGGCTTCTCAGTTCACCGACACAGCGTTGAATGTAAGATGTCCATGGTAAGTTGGTGTTTAGGCTAATACCCGGATAACTGACGGAACTAACTCTGGGTAGGGATTTGGATTTCAATCTAACAGGATCCGTAGATGTTGCTTCAGTTCAAGCAGTCGCGTACGCAATCGGACAGTCTCACACGCGTGCACCGTTATTGACTGCCCATTGATTGATGCCTGTTAGCTGCCACGACACGTCACACATGCTTGCACACACGTACGCACATCACTGTGACTTCACCCATGCGACGGACTGCTTGCTCCAACCAGTCAGACGTTGGCACTGAGCCATACGCACTTGTTGATCCCTTAGTGCTGAGCGGCTCGCTTGACCACACTCGATCACATGTACTGCTTGCGCTTGACTACAGATAATTCACTTATCTGCTGGAGTGCTCTTTTACGTACATGTTACTGATGCGCTAATAAATGGATCTCTTGTGCATTCGGGTCTCCGTCACTTCCGAGCACCACAACAGCAGAGAAGGTTGAACAGGAAAGGACATTTAGATAGATCCAGTTTTTAACCTAACTGTGAAGAGAGACATTCTGTTCCATAGGTTTTTATCAAATTTCCTGAAACCTGAAGAGCTAGAAATAGCTTGACAAAGAACAGAGTCATCAGCAAATCTAACTGCGTTGGATGAAGAAAAGGCCCTAAGATCGGTAATTTAAATCGAAAAAAGAAAAAGGTATGACACTGCACTCTGTATTACACCAAAATTACTGACCTATGGTTTAAAAATGTTTTGCCCGACTTTACTTTCAGGTGCTTTCGAAGACGCGTGAAAACAGCCTTTTCGATGACTTTAAGGGTGGCCGATTCGAGGTCGTTGAGGCAAAACCGTTTAACTGCGCCAGATGTGTTGGAACCTCTAGGAATTGGAAAGACGATAACCGAATGCCAAAAATCAGGAATCGAATATTTGGACAGAGGCCCGTTATTCAAACTATTGGTCGGTCAGGTATGCTAGGCAGCGCCCTATTCGACAATTCTTGGAGGAAGGCTTTCAGAACCGATAGCTGATGAAGTTTTGGATTTGCAAATAGATTCAAGAATGTTTTCAGTAGATAAAGGTTTGAGTTCTGTAGAAACACAGGGGGAACATGAAGGAGAGTTGTCATTGGAGAGAAGTATAGATGTAGCATTGGGATTGTTCACTTCGACCTCGTCTTTTGTGTGTTTGGTCTTCTGGCCACAAAAAAGCTCCTGCCTCGCCAAAGAGGCTTATGATTATTGAACTGCAGAAACTTCAGCAAAGGAAGCATCCAAATGTTCTATCTGTCTTGATCAGCTGCGAAAATTTCCTGACTTCTGAACTTCGACAAGACGTGTATGCGGGTTCCTTCTGCCTTCTAATTTCTCTGAGTGTTGGTGAGGCAATCCTACAGCCGGAGGTGAGCAGTGTTTGAGTGGGGCAACACAAGTCGAAGATGACACACAGGGTTTCGGTAAACAATTCCGCAGCTGAGATGATTGAGGGCGTACAGGAAAAATCATGAAAAGGCAAGGCCGATGGCTGGATTAAGAAGGGACAGGTTTTTGGGGACAAAAATTACGAAGGCGAAATCTCGCCTGATTTGAAGACATGAATAATCTGTGGGCAGTCTGTGAACAGAATGATGCTCATAGAAGAAGCAAGCTATGGTCACTTCAAGAGAAAGAGGTTAAGAGAAAATAGGAGAGGGTGATTGGTAATGACTTAGTCTAGCACAGATTTCTCTCTTGTGGGATAGGTACTAACATTAGTTAAGATAAAAGTGGATAAGTTTTACCGGGAATAAAATCCCCAGCGATTATGTGCAAGCGTCCGTCTAGGAGAGGAAAGGGAAGCGGTGTAAAAGAGTCCTAGAAGGAGAACACATTGGACTGTACACAAAAAGGCGCCACGTACATGTTTGTGATCATAATGCTTTTGAAGCAAGCAAATCTGGAAAAACACTGAATAGTTAGGCGTTCAGTACCGTCTGCAGGTCACCAATCCGTCTCGACATTTTTTATTCCACAGCACCCGATCTTGTAGATGACACTGGAATCCGTCTATGCGAATCTGAGGATCGTCAGCATTCTCATCCAGCCAAGATTCCTAAAAGCCTTCTGCTCACGTACGAACAAGAATCCGTGCCCTAAGTTGCTCACTGAATCCGACCATTCTGAGAAGAACGAACGAACATCAGCACCGATCACTGACGGCAAAGTCATTTTGGATGAATTGACAGAACCATTATTAGTCCAATTTTTACTTTGTGAAAGCCATAGGCAAAGTAAATCCATCGATTAAATACACAACAATTCCAGTCGAGTATACGAGCAGCGTGTAACCACGGGACAAAAATAGTGGTCCGGAAAAAGTACATTTTGAGGTTCCAAATGGTATTGCGAACTCACTCAACATCCTTCCAATGAGTGTTTCAGTCTTCCTTTCTATTCTCCGAAGTGTTTCACCTTCACCACCGAAAAGAACCCGTGATACTTATTCTACCAATAGGCTTCTGCTTATTGCCTTTCTGGTGTTTGACTCACCCCGATGGCCATTTTCATGCGATCTCGAAATACCATGTAAAACTAAGACAATTAAGAAAATTTCTACCTAAAAAAGGCTATTAGCGATTCATTAGCAATAAGTATCTCGAGAACCGATAGACTATAGATGTTTATTCCGAAAACACTCTTCAACTTGAGAGTGACCACGATCATTGTTCTGTATCAGGTAGACAATTACACAGGTAACAAAAGATACGTTTATTGGTACTCAGATGCATTTTTTAGCCAATCGTTAGATAGGGGAGCAAGTAATTGAAGCAACCGAACAGGCCAGTGGGTTAGAGGTGGATGCGCTTGTAAGTGTAAGCCAGGGGTACGTTGGGCTCAGGCCCAGCGAAGTCGATCCACACGTACAAAGATTTTAATAGGCAACCCAGTCCGGGTGAATCATGACTAGCACCAACACCAGACGTAGGTGTATTTGTACATAATTACAGGTGTGTCCTTGCGTGTGAGGGATAAACATCAGTTTTCTTCAGAGTATGAGTGTGCATTGGGGCCGCCTTTGACTCTGTCGATAGGACTGCCCTATGGACTTGCCTGTTGAGGAGAGGCGTGCCCGAGAATTACGTTTCCATTCTGAAAGCTCTCTATCGAAAGACCTCGGGCAGAATAAGGGTCTATGAGTAACTATCCAAGTCTTTTGTCGTCTCAAGTGGCGTTCGGCAAGGACGCTCTATTTCCCCGTTCCTCTTCAACTTCATGATGGATGACCTGCTTCAAAGAGCCTTTAACTGTGTTACAAACAGTGGTGCAGAACCTCTACGGGGCACCAGAGTTGTTGACTTGGATTATGCTGAAGACGTCGATTTGTTAGGAGACGACCCTCTAGTAGTCCAAAATGCCTTAAACCACTTGGTCGTCGAAGTCATCGAGAGTGGCATGTATTTTGCTCCATCCAAATGCAAAATGCTTCTTCAAGACTGGCAAGAAGATTCTCCTGCATTCACTCTTTTTGGGGAACGTTTGGAAACTGTCAGCAGCTTTGTGTACCCGGGCAGTTGTATTTCCACTGGTGGAGGTGTCGGAGACGAGATCTCTCTGCGCATCTCTAAGGCCCGTTCGGCTTTTGCCGACATAAGGCACCTGTGGTGTCGTCACGACATCAGGCTTTCCCTAGAGGGTAGAGTCCATAATGCTGCAGTTCTTTCGGTGCTACTTTACGGATTCGAAACCTGGCCAGTTCGAGAAGAGGATCTGCTCCGGCTGACCGTATTTGACCACCGGTGTCTACGGACAATCACACGAGTATGGTGGCAGCATCACATCAGTAATGACGAAGTGTGGAGGAGAGTATTCGGGATGGAATGTTCATCACTCAGGGTAGTTCTTTCTCTAGGTCGTCTACGGTGTCTTACGGATGCCTGCCCAGCGTTCACCTGGCAGCACTTTATTCGCGCTCACTGGACAGGATTGGAAACAGCGGCTTGGTGGACAACCGATGATCTGGAGGAGAAGTTTAAAAAAGCTGACTTTCCGTTCAACCGCAAGGGGGCCCTATCACCTACCAGGTGAAAGCGAGAACGACACCAAAAACAGTTGGCTTGATACTCTGGTGAATATAAGGTCCGAAACCGGAGTCAGTGGCGTCAATGCTGTATGGAATGCTGTGCCGGCTCCCCATCCTCCCCCTTTCATATATGAAAACCACAAACGACACGAACAAACAAAAATCAAAATACCGTGTGTGGAAAAATGTGCAAAAGAAATCTTTCCAACTTTTCTATACTTTTTCTTTTCGTACTCCGTTTTCCTACTACCCCATGGTCTTTTTGGCGCGTTGTCTATACGAAATCAGTGCTATATATATATATATATATATATATATATATATATATATATATATATATATATATATATATATATATATATATATATGCTTGTACGTAAGAGCATATCCGATTGTGGACGTGGCTGTTTGAACCGAAAATACCATCACCTCCCGGATCCCGTAAAAGAAAGTCAATGACGCATAGAGGAGAGACATCTATGACGGTAACCTTAGTATTAGCAGCGACGGAAGTAGTAGTAGTAGTAGTAGTAGTAGTAGTGGTAGTAGTAGTAGTAGTAGTAGTAGTAGTAGTAATAGTAGTAGTAGTGATAGTAGTAATAATAATATCACGCATATAATATTACAGGAAGCACCGTAAATAACCAAGCAGCTGAGTATTGCAGGTTACATAAGATAAATGTGAGCCGGAATGGGGAAGAAATTCATCTAAAGTTTGACGGGAAACCATAAAAACAAGGAATCAACACAAAACTTGAAGGAAGCTAAAAATGCTGCAAATTGACTCAAATCATTCACATTGGTAAATGACAAAATATCTTCCGACAAATTTGGTTTTTCCACTCAGATCATCATACCGGTTAATGGTGTACTTGTTTCTGAAGATATACTTATTGGCACAACTTCAAAAAAATCGTTAGAAAGCCTGAAACATAACTTAGTTTCATCTCCGGTTGATGGCAGGTCTTCCACCTTCGTGGTAAGGTCTACATGAGTTTTGATCCAGTAGCGAAAGCAAAACTTTCCCAGCAAGTCTGATTTTGGACTTGTTTTGGGTTATAAGCGTGAACGGGGAATAGATGTTCACAGAAACCACTCGTGTTTTTTTCACGCTGACATTCAGTGATCCGAACAAGAGCATACACCGTGACGCTGGCTAGGAAATTGGTGACTTTTCATGGAATATTTCCAGCATGTGGACTTTTCATCAGTCGGGCAAACTTCTCGCATGATTTGCATATTTGTTATCGAAATGAACTCAGCATTTGGTAAAATGGAAAACGAGAACCTTTCAGCCCTTTCTATTGTTCAAGCCGCTGGCTCACCCTAGTAATTCGAAGATGAGTGTATGCTCAAATCCAAAGCGTAAATCCAATGACTACGGTGTCAACTATTCGGTCTCAGGTTGGTAGTCACACAGACAGTATGGGTTGGTACGTGTGAAAGTAGCCAGTCCTTAGACCGAGAAGCAAGCAAGCAATACAGCCGAGCAGGCGAACGAGTAAATAATTGCATCAATAGTTTAAATAAGACTAAAAGTGGCCATTTTTATAAAGCTTTCCTACCATACCATAACTTTCTCATTCGTGAACCGAGGCCGTGCCTCTAAAAATGTCCATGGCCAGAGCACTCGAACTCTGTCAACACATGGAACCTCGTGATAAGCTGGTGAACGACTGGTTCCTTCAGTCTCCAACACTGGTTTTGGACAATCGAAATGGACAGCGACAGTTCCAATTTGATTTGTATTATCATGAACGGTACGTCAATTCTCCAGCACCCCATCTTCTACCAAAAACAGCCCCGTACATATGCTTATTTAGTTTTGCCGAAACATCCAGTCTTAATGAGTAAAGGAACACTGTACCATCCAATTCTAGTCGTTCTATTTTGTCACACCGTTCCCTTGTTTTCGATGGTCTCCATGCATATTCCTCCGAGTCAACTCATTCGCATTATTAAGCATTCTTTGAATTCCACCGTATAGTCTACTGTTGCTTATGATATAAGGTGCTGGCTAATCACATGGGAGTTTCATTTCTCTTCCTATCCAGAGGATTTGTGGGGTTTGCCCCTTGGGGTGATGCAAGGTACACTTGTGAGCCAATGTGCTTTGTTTTAAAGCCTGGTCATAGTATTTCATTTCTCCAAAGAACTTTGAGTAGTCTTTTTACGGTACGACTTGTGCGTTTGGTTAGCTCGTCTCTGTCTCTCAGGGTGGTGCGTAGAGGTTTTTTCGTCAATTAATGAGAGATCTCATAATTCATCGATGACACTGTATTCAAAACTACAACCTCTTTCCGAGTGGAATTGGCCGGGGCTTCCAGTTTTCAAAAGTAGTTATCGATACCGTTGCAGTATCCGTGACTGGATTCCATCATGCCAATTCCAACTATTTCGTTCAAGTATTCCAATGAATAGATTCAAGAGGTTCTGAAACTCTGGGTCGAAATCCTTCCATCTAGCTTATGAAAGGCAACTTTGACCAACGATCAAAACATTCCATCTTTGATGCGGCCTCCATAATGTCGCTTGGGATGCGTCATAACTTTTATCTGTTCCGACTACCGCAAGTTGTGCTGAAGCCGCTCCATAACTGTACTCGTTTGAGATTGCCGTTACTCCAGTCATCACGGTCAACGTGGTCCGTGAAGATTCCTAACAAGGGTGAATCTGATCACGAAACACACTTGATGAGTTACCGTTCTTGGACTGAGTTGATCATAAATAATTCAACAAAGAAGAGTTTTCCGTGTTTTAATCATTCTTCCCACCTGTTACAAATATTTCAATCCGAGTAACTTATACTTTCATGCGGTGATTCTTCCTGAGTTAATTTTACGGTTCAAAGAGCTAGCCTTCAGAAGGAAAGCGAGTGATTCCATGTTCTGGGTTTTGATGCAGGTTTAGCGGTTGTTGTAGCTCATTACCGTTTGATTCTAGACGTGCAGTCTTCGTCCATTCACACTCCTTACGAATCAAATGAGATCAAGGCGATTAACCTACTGTGGAGTGCTCAAGTGTAGAGATTATTGGTCAGGAGACTTCCAGTACGTATATCTGTTGAGCAACAACAACTGCAAAACCGATCGTGCGCTTTCGGGAAAATTTTGTCTTGTCGTCCAGATGCAACACGATACTACTTACGTCAACTTATATTTTCTTTTGTTTGGCTAGTTAATGAAGCACTAAAAACGATCTCGTTTTCCGTTCACTCTTCTAAAGAATGAAATAGCTGTACCGTGTTTCCATGGTTTTTAGCCGACGGCTGAACATTGATGCTGCATGATGAGTCATATCATGCGAAGAGTAACTAGTCATGTAATTTGATACCTTCTCAAAGTGACCGCAGACATTGCACTTTATGGCTTCACCTTGCTAGTTCCCTACCAGTCGGACATCTCTCACACAGCAATGTAGAAAGGTTCGTTTTGGATTTCCATCATGGATTGGCCTCCAGTCTAAAGAATTAGTGACCCATATTCGGGGCTGCATGGTGGACTATCTTAATGATTTTCGTTCTAGAGAGTCTATTGAGTTTTACCCCTACCAGGTCTGTCTAAGTCCAGAAGTTCGCCCTTTTCGAATTCTGTCCCTTCCTCGATCAGCCATCCACGCATATTCGTTTCATGCGCCTATCGATTTGCCGGACATTTACTTTACAGATGAGTGTGCACGTACGTACCGTCAGTTTGTTTGCGTCTGCACGTTTGTGTGACGATCAAAATGCCCAAGACGAAATTAGAAATCACATCTACTGGCAAGGAAATGTATTGTTCCCTAAGCATGCAAATTAAGGCGTTTTTATGGGCCATACAAATATAGCGAAAAGCGTAGGCACGTAGCATTCAAATCGCAAGCGCATGGGTGGTCATCGTGAGTTAATCGAATGTAGTAAGACGACTGAGTTCGACGGAATGCGTGTAGACTTTCACAATCGATGGGCATAGTATGTATTCACAGTTTGAAGAGGAATGAACTGTGTTCACGCAATTTTGATTGTGTGAAAATTAACTTTGTGTTATCGATCACGTGTCCGACCAAATGAGCTTTGTCTTCGACTAAAACTCGAATGACGAATTAATCACAGAATCACCACCTTTTGCTTTTCTGTAGTTGCTCTCACTGCTGTGCCACCCACCTTCCTGAGTCTTTCAAATCGGTAAGCCACAATAGCGCCTTGGGGTTTCTTGGACGAAAAATGATACCTAAGGCGGTTATGACGGTTCTGCTCTATGGAATACACTAAGCACATCACTTCCGCTCTTATAATGTAGTAGTTTTTTCACGGTTACTCACTCTGCCGCTTCCATAGGAGATCACATGTTCATTTCTTAATCCATCGAGTTCAGGCAGAACGACCCGAATACCTTTTTCGGATGTGTTTCTGTCGAGGACGAAATTGCCATCATTACTGGTGATATCTGGGAGAACCAATACTGTAGTCCAATATGGACGCAGTCGAGTAACTTCCAGTGCTATCTGTTTGACCTCACCCGATTCATTTTCTGCTCTGAATGCTGCAGCTATTGTAGTCAAGTTAAAGATGAACCTAGGATAATGCGACGATAGCCTGAGAAAGCTGAGTGCCTTTTCAGTGCTTGTCGAAGTTGTCCAGTGTGAGGGAATGCGCCCAGCACGTTTCTAATAGATGGCCTGGTTCAATGAAGCAGACAGCACGTGGTCGGCTGACCAGAATCGCTGACAAGATCAGAGCCAGTTAGGAGATCAATGGATCAATCAGCGATTAACATTCGATCAGAGCCGTTTAGGTCTGTCAGTAGGCCAATAATCTTTTATGCACTGTTTTGGTTAAGCCGAGCGTATACTTTATATGAACAATGTATTCTGTATCTATAAAACGAAATTGATTTTGAGGCAGAACTGGGTTCTCACTAGAATTAGTGGGAAGGTACGAAACAACCAGTTTCTCACAAGCTCGGTTTTCACGTGGTCTGTCTGAATACTCACCTCGGGACAGGAGGTGACCCAACTAAGATAACTGTCCTTGTAATACGGGACATTTGGTTTGTTTCAGTTTAAGGCTAACATGGTGCCTTGTATCAGGTATTAGAGATTAGCTGTGTGAATGCTCTTCTGATAACTTCCCGTTCATAATTACGTCCTCCAGATATCAAAAACAGACTTTTGAAATTATACTATTCAAAACCACGAAGATAAGACGCTGGATGACTGTCGGCGCGTTTATAAGCTCAAAATACATTGTTTGGAAATCATTCAGACAGTTTGACAGCGTGAAAACTGTTTTCGATGGTCCTGTTCTTTCATCCCAAATAGGCAGTATCCACAGGCCAAATTTGTGATGGTAAACCACTCTGAAACCCACAGTGGCTACCGTAGGTTATTCATACTATACAGAGGAAAAACAGCTCTTTCTCTGTAACCTGATTCCTATTACAATAGGTACATACCGCTGCAGCCCTCTATCCGTTTTCCTCGCTAACACCACCGGTCCACGGAGATTTGAAGGGCTGGATGACGTTGTTGTTCAGTATCTACTGAATCAAGCTTCTCACAACAGTCTGGATGGATCATCCTGACATTTACTTTAATGTGTTGAACGAGACCAGTGGTAAATAAACGTCGAATTGTGCTCGTTCGTCCCAAATCTTTACCTTCTCATGGACAAACATCAGCGTATTCTTTGGTGATCACCCGTAGTTTATTTGCTGTTTTCCTGGATATCAACTAATTTGGTAATTTAATAATTCCTTCAGCGTATCCGTCCTTTATCAACACATGTGAAGCGAGGTTAGTTTCCCAGGATCATAATGCTCAGAGACCTACGGTCTTCTTTTGATGTCCCAACCAGACGCTGGTCAATATCGAAGTCACAATGAAATCCAGTTATCCCGTAAAACCCCAAAAATCACATTATATGCCATCCGGCAGACTACTGAGATTTCGGATCTTTCTCTCTCGAAAAGGCATGTAGATTGTCTCAATGTTAGTCATTTCTACTGGTTCCCCGTTTGCCCTGCTCAACTTTTCGGCCACTTATTGAAACCAAAATCCTTCAGTTCCTCGACCATGCAACTATTCTCTCGTTGACAAGACTGTAGGCCTCTTCAGTGGCAACTAACCCTTCCATATATATCAGAAAGTTTTAACGTAAGCTTAGGAGAACGGCTGCAGTGAGACACGTTGGTCTGGATCGGAGCTAGATTG
This sequence comes from Fasciola hepatica, assembly GCA_948099385.1. Classification (NCBI taxonomy): domain Eukaryota; kingdom Metazoa; phylum Platyhelminthes; class Trematoda; order Plagiorchiida; family Fasciolidae; genus Fasciola; species Fasciola hepatica. The sequence goes on from CANUEZ040000048.1 coordinate 17,000,190, forward strand.
TCTCGCTTATATGTTCTTTGCACCGTGGACAGGTGATCATATAGTTGACCCTTGCTGCGATATTCGTACACCCCTCGCGTTGGATATCACCGACACTCGGTACATTGCGGATATCACAAGAAGTTATATCGAATCGGGGTTGATATAGTCTTTGCGAATTTCCACCTGGAATAGGTCTGCTCGTGTAGCTGCTCGGAACACCAAAAAATCGGGATATGGAGCTTTAAAAATCCCTCAACTGTCTCAATGCATTTCTGACTTTCGGTAGCGGACATAGTGCCATTTCTTCGTACGTTCGTTGTGCTACAGTGGAATTCCTCAACTCGATATAAAACTTGTTCAAGTTCATCCACTGAAACTGTCGAAACTGCTTTACCGTTCAGACACCAAAGATCGTTCACGAACGTAAGGATAGTCTCATCAGGTCAGAGCCCTACATGAAATTTGCTCTCCCGAAGCAGAAGCAATCCTTGAGTTCCAGTAAGTGCCGCAAGTTATCGAAACCTCTCGAGCATCCATAATGAGCTCATACGCTTGAGCATCTAGCAAGATAATTAGCAAGTCTGCCTATCGGTCGGCCGAAAACTATCTGGGTTATCGTTGAAACTGCTTGTTCCACTGGCAGTAGCTGTCCTCCATGTTTAACTTCGCGCGGACTGGGGGTAAGGGCTTTTCCGGTGGCTGCCTGTTGTGTATTTGTCGCCAGGGGCTTTACGGCCTCGACAAGAGATTCCAAAACTGAAGGCGGTATCGTAGCAGTTTCCACGCCGGCCCCTTAAGTTTTTATTATGCCGACTAGTGAAATTATATCTTCCGACTCTGATGGTGATGTCCATCTAATACGAACATGGTTATTCCTGAAGACGTTCGCTGGAAGGGTAATCAGTTGTGGTAGGTGTAAAAGACGTTTTATCAGGAACGCAGTAAGCCTGTATTTTTTGGCACCTAATACAGATGTATGAATAAAAAAGGAATCACCAGTCAACTGGATCCTCTTGGTGATTATCAGTATATTCAGTTGCTTTATCCAAGAGCTTTCCTGAAGTACAAAGGGAGAGAGTTAGGCGAAAGATCTATGTACATCAGTCAAATTAATAAATACAATAGGACTGAAAATGGTCATGTTTACAGAACTTTTGAGTGAAAATCTTTGCCTAAACCAAGTGAACCTGACCAATTCACAGTGAGATCTGATCTAAGGAAGTTTCTGCGTGTATTGACAAAGCTTAGCTCAACATTCCAGTCCATGGAAGCCCGTAAAGCGGTTTCGCCTTTGTTAGACAGTGTCAACGGTACACATCCACCGAGCCCCAATGGGGCCAGGGTGAACGAAAGTGGTACAAAGATCTTGTTTTATTTCAAGGCAGAACTACACAGCAGTGAATTCTTGACAGACTCAGTCATTTTTCCTCATTCCGAGGAACAGAAGGGAAGGATTTTTTTTCTGTTAATTTCTACTTTATCAGTGCTAAAAAATTGTCGTCTTTTGTAAATCAGTCTTGTAGTCGAGTTTTTTTTAGCATAAGGTAGCTGGTAGGCAAGGCTTTAGAAAGGTTTTTTTGTAAAGCACTTGGTAGAAAAACATCTGTCTACTGCCTAGGTGAAAAGATCGATGAAATCATTTTTTCACGCATACCTACACCTAGTATATAAAATGATTTTGAACAGACAAATAGTGATTCAATATCAATAACATTAGTACATAAAATAAAATAAAAACTAGAAGAATGCACGCCTAATAACACCCATCCTGGCCATTCAGTTACAGAAATCAGCCTGTGAACTGAAGTAAAATACAAACAGATTCACTGGAAAAACCCGTTTACAATGTAGAGAAAAGGGCACGATGGCGAACAAGCTCGTTTTCGGTAGCCTCGTCTTTCGGTTAATACAGTCAGACGTATTTTCAGAATAACGTTTTCAGCATCAACTTAAGACTGGTCAGTCAATGTTGTAGGTGTTGTGCTGTTCGGAAATGGGTGGAAAGTTGATTGCTCGTGGTTGGGAAAATCTGGTGTATAAAGAGCATCTGGGACAGGTTCCCTGCTCCCTTTCACGACTAAAAGGTCACAATCGATTTAACCATGATTTCGTCTCCCGTTTTGCGATCGCGGCCACAGTAGCTGACTTGGTTCGACAAATCACTTGTATGAACAAAGCGATGGATTTCACCGCCTAATCGTTACTACCTTCGCTGTTCTCAGACAGATTTAACGAATGGTTTTCAACAAAATCACCGGGAATTTGTAACATACCTTAAAGGCTTCGTTGTTCACTTAATGCTCTCTGTCGGCAAGGTGTGATACGATTGTACTAGTCACGGTTCTTACAATTTCTGTTCTCAACCAAGCCGGTTTGTGTCCCTTCATTCTTTGGGACAGTTGACGTGTCATTTTTTCTGCATAGCTTGCCAAAATGAACAAATAAGTGAGTTGGTTGAGATGAAGCATTGAAGGACAGATAGATAGTCTTTGAGATTCACAGAAATCATTAATCGGCCAGTTCAGTGTGAGCATAGAGAGGTGGCAAGTAGTGCACAGATGACTGTATTTCTAAGGTATCAAACTATCCCTTTCCGAAACAGCACAACACCCACGACACTGATTCAATAATCACAATTTGATACTGTATACATGCTTTCCTACAGTACATGTGTGACTCTTTTAGACAAAGGACGAAGCTATCGAAAACGATCTTGTTCGCTATCTTGCCCCTCTCTTTTTACAAACGGATTCTTTCATGCCAATTCATATCATATAACCAGGAATACGGTGGATTTTTTAATTAAAATGTGATCAGCTATCGAAATATCTTTATGCAAGGTTTTAGTTCTTAGTCCGGGAAGAATCTACCATTCGAGAGGTGAACCTTTGGTCCGTTCCAACAATTCTCTATTCGCGAAGTGACCTAAGTGTAAAAAAACAATATAAAATCATCTCACTCATGAATAGAGGGAACACGTGTGCGTATGTGTGTGCCTGTTGGTACTATGTTTGTTCAGTGTTTCATAAAATAATCCAATTGACTGAATCTAACCTCAATGAGTTATTGATAAAGTTCTAACAAATGCAATGAGGTAACGTTGTTTTCTGTTCCGGACTTGGTGAAAGCTTCCGGGGATACTTATTATCATAACTTCATTACAAAACTACAAACACAACAAACAACTTTATTCGAATGCCCAAAACAACAGAATTTATGGCGAAGCTCTCGACCGTTTCTGAAACTCTACAAGAAAAAAATGGTAGATTACGAAAATCAATACTGGCGATCGTTCAGTGATCGTATTGACTTGTATACTATTCCTGACCTGGGATTTTGGCTGTGTTAATTCAGAGAGGGGAAAATTCGACTACAAAGTGTTCGGTTAGTATCACTCACGTTCCATTACCCTCGAATGTCCATCCTCGGTGGTCAACCGGGGTTAACTTGTCATTCACCATACAAAAGGTACACGTACATGTATCTGGCCCGAGGGAAACCAGGAAAAATGTTAAAAATTATTCTTTTTCTCCCGGGTTACTTTTTCAAAAAGAAATAATTAACACAAAAGAGTGGATAAATCTAAAGCAGCTTTGAAATGGATGGTGCAAAAACCGGAAAATATTTTTCACGAATAAATGTATCAATTTCCGGAAAGTTTTTCACTATGCGTCAGCGTGAGTCCTACGAAGTATCTGTTCTTGTAGATGCATCATGATTAAATATATAAACTGCTGTGAAATGATATAGCTTGCTAGTGTATTACGAAGCTTTCCATGAATTCTTCAAATCATTCATTCCGTGCAAGTGACTTGACCTCACTTCGTTGTCAAACTGAATACACGTTGCATGAAAGTGAAAAACAGGAAATTGTTTAAAAATGCAAAAATGGGGTCACGTTTCCTCTTCAAGCGAAGTGGAGTATCATTCCATAATATAGTACTGAAATAGAGATTAGTAATATACGTATCTACCAATCAACTAGTTGCTGATCAGTAAGTCATTTAGAGGCTCTCGGTAGTGGTAATATCATCCATCATAGTCTCCTCAATTTATAACCGATTTGTGATATTTTGTGACTACGCCAGTATTGGTTTGCAATGAAATTGAAACCGATGCGAGGAAAAATTATACCTCGAATCGAAATGCTAATTCTTTCTTTTTACCTTCAGAAAGTTTTGGTGCGATGATTACTCTGTACAAACCATCTATACGGCAGATAGCGATCGTGAAGCGCTGCAATACTTTTCCAATCTGTGTTTGCACTTCCTGATAAGAAGCTGGTTTATGACCGCATCAGAAAGCGACAAAAATTTATCTACTGATTCCTCCTATTTTGGTTGGTTCCGTACTGCACTACGAGCAGTTGAACTTGTATGACCCTGGTTGCCAGTACCAAGCAATCGGTGTGCTCTGCATTGAGGATTACCAGAGTATGTGAATAGGTTCCCTGGTAAACAGAACCGTGCAAATTACCTGAAATTAGGTTTGGAACCGCCACTTGTAGAAAGAGTACGGGAGAATTTGCTTTTCCAGCCATAATGGTTCACTAATGTGCTCTTATGTAAAGGACTTGAGTAATTTTCTCATAATTGAAAGGTTCGTATTGCATACTGTCTATTACTAAATAGCCTAATTATTATAGAAGAAATTCCAGTTTGTGTCGAAATGAACCTTGACCTCAAGGTCATTTGGGTACGTCTCGTTAATCATCTGTATTGCTTTTGTGATAAGTCAGTAGTTGGTAAAACTCTCTTTTCTCGATGCCGAATTGTAAGGAGCCGCAAGTTAAATTTCCTCTGTCAGCCCTTGCCATCCAGTTCGAATTAAAAAGGACATCATGTATCGGATTATTCACAGAGGAACTTTCCCGAGGACAGTTTTGCAAGTCGAACAGCCAGTCCATCAAAGCAAGAAGACAATTTTATCCTTATTTCGAACGAAACATTGTGTCCCCGGTCCAGCTAGAGAACCTTGTTAGTCAATCGTATCCAGTTTTTCAGAAAAAAATGAAGCTGTTTGGTAGTTTGCGAGTGGTTCACAGAGTTCGCTTGCCACTTCGGAGGTCAGAGGTTCGAATCCCCATCATCACCGATTACGTGGTAATAAGCAGTTATTTATTGTCGTGCGGCTCGATACTACACCTGGCCCATTGAGGTATTATTCCGTTCTCCATTTCAAGCCTCAGGGTCTGGTAGCCGGTTATCCCTAACAGTGCTGTATGTCTTTGTGTCTATGTGGTATGCTCTTTCCATTGAACTCATGAGTAAGCAGGTAATAAAAGCGGCTAACAACTAACGTGAAGCCTGCACCGAAATCCCAACAGAAGAGGAGTTATGGATTTCGTCAGGAAATTTAAATTCCGACACTTCATTTTTACGACCTGTGACTAGTAAGTGATAGGCCGTGGAAGGCGTACAAATAAACCACTTTTGGAAAGAAATTCCCCCGACAAAACCTCTTGCCCAATGCCGAAGTGTCGAATTTAAGAAGATTATTGGTTTGGGTTGAACAAAATCAGGGGCAGCATTGTCCGTGTATCTCAATTTCTGACACATGAGTAGTGGGAAACTCATCAGCTTTATGAATAATAACGTTCACTGAATTCAACTATCGGGCATCATTTAGAATGGTTACAGTCTCCCAGGATAGCACTCCCTGACTGTGTCTGAACTGGTTTTCTAGTAAACTGACGCTAGATTAGCCTGCTCATTATTCCCTCCAGCCCTGTTAAAGTATTTGTAACTTGGAGGTTTAGTTCACCAGGTGCTTACCACACAATAGACCAGATCTAAAAGTTGTCGAAAACATGTTCTCCGTTTTTTAAAAAAGGAGTCAAAATTGGAACATCTGATGGAGCACGGGATAACATGATTCGATAACCAACCTGGTTTACTCTACACCAAACCAATTGGGAAACATCCCGAAGAGAGCAAGAGCAAGCGCTTTGATTACTGATGTGCACACACTTTGGTCTCCCATTATTAGCTGCGTCACTTCATTGGTGATAGGTCTTATTTCAGTTTTCTTATAAGCTCTTAGGCCATCATTGTCGTGGACGAGTGTTAGCGAGATACTGTGAAGTACCGTTGAAAAAAAGTAAACGAGAAGGATTATAGCCCCGGAAACTCTTCACATCTCATTGATTAGCATAGTTACCTATTTTAATCCTCCTACATTTATGCTGTCCAGCATAGGGACAAAGTTTGTTTATCAGATACCCTTATGCATCAGTTATAAACACGCTTGTATACACCAGACAAAGAAGCGCCTGTCTAGCTCCTAGCATATTTTCTCAGATTTTCTTTCAAATCGAAATTCGGCGGGTTTCCTTAGCTTATAAGGTATCATGGAAAATCACGCCAAAGCCATCAGAGCTAGTCAGAAATTCTATTAAACTAATCAGGAGGCAGTGTGCGGAAGGAAGCCATCTGTGTATTACTGAGTCAAATTTGATAACACTGGACACTAAAGTGAACCATAAGCACTTACTGATCATTGGCGATTGATCACGTGAGCATTTACCTGTTAACCGAACGGTGACTGGCACAAGCTGAATTCGACGAACGTGGATTCAACTGCGCACGGATATCACGAGATATCAACTGCTAGTATTACTTTGGTTAAAGGTAAGCTGTCATGGTGAATTCGTCATGATTTTAGAGAACCTGTCACTGGTAGTAATTAGTGAAGCTCTAGAAGTCAAGTCATACGTAAATCGTCCTGTTCCTGTGCTCAGCTTAACTGTTCTTGTAACTCAGTGATATATATGTATTTATATATTCTTAGAAAATATTAATAACACAAGGAGCCTGAATCGTATATAATAAAAAATCCATTTGCATTTTTCACATCCAATAGTACAACACCGCAAGCCGGAAACGAACCGGCGACATTCCGCTTACCGTCAGACGTTCTACCGTCTAGCAGCTTTGGAATTTTGGATTTGAAAGATGCAAGTGGGAAATCTCACTTTATCATATATATATATATATATATATATATATATATATATATATATATATATATATATATATATGGTCTAGTCAGTACACCCGAATGGGTAAATTTTCAGCGTTCACACCATGCTTATGTATATAGAAATGTGAAATGGGTAAATATGTAAAAATTGTGCTACTTTTTACTCAACCACACAGTTCTGCAATTCCCTGATGAATTGCATCGGACAAACAAGCTGATACGCGAGATTTGGTAGAACAGAATTTTAACATGCAGAGGTGCGGGTAAATAGAGGTTTGAGTTTTGATCGCGTACACATTGCACACATCTTTTGGAAGTTCGTTGTATAGAGGACGATGAAGGCCTAAAAGTATTTTAAAGTGAATTGGCCTCAGGTATTGAGGTGTTTATTTGTGATAGTATCAACAAGAGTGTCTTCGGATGGGTCAGTGCCTTCAGAAATGTGTTTATTAGATTTTATTACCAAGTTAAAATGTTGTTTCAAAAGGCCATGGAAAATACTTGTGGAGCAGTGCAACTCGTGGGGGACAAAGTTTGCAGTCACAGATTTCAAAATTGATTGATAGGTTGCCGGAAGCAACCTTGAACAGAGTGTGAGGAATAATCAGTTCCCAGTCTTACGAAATGTCTGTTGAAGGTGCATGGACTACGAAACATTGAGAAACAGTGAACCACCAAGATACCTAACCGACGGTCATATTGGTATGAGGGCATCTATTAAGATCCTATATCCGGCAAATAAACATCAGAAACAGAAAGGGTTAGGAAATGTGCGGGAACGGGAAATATACCCATTTAAGTGTGGCGAACATCACAAATCTAATAGAAAGTAGGTCACTACCCCCCCCCCCTTACCTTTTATTGTTTACTTACTCCATTTTATTATGTACTGATTGCACACCGTTTCATGAACAGGGTTGCGGCTAGTCAGGGGCTGTCAAATGTGGAAAGTAACCGGTTACGAAATCAGGATTTGGACCCGGGATAAAAGGATTTCAGGACCACTGCGATGAAAGTTTGACCTTGAAATATGAGTAAACATCTACCATTGCTGAGGCATTGACAACCTGAGCTACTTGTTCGTGAGTGGCAAGTCTCACTGAGATAACACTTGGAAACTGCTAGGGGAACTAAATGTTCGGATGGACTTTCACTGCTTAAAATCATGCCATAGTTTACAAAGCTGGTGTAAATCCATCAATGCTGACAACCATTTTGTTCAGCTGCCATAACTGGTGAGCGATTGTGTGTTTCAGTGGCTCCGGTAGTGTTTAGATGTATAAAATTAAGCCCAATTTTTCAAGAAAAACCACAACGCGCTGGAAATATTTTTCAGCTTTTGTGCCGTTTGTAATTAACTACCCAGTACCATGTAAGGCAGGTTTTAGGTCTCGGAAAGTCATTCCTAATGTGACAGCACATGGTGTGTTACAAAACTGCATTCTACCAAAAAGTAGCTCAAAAAAACTAGACTTCATTCGCATTAGGCAATCCCCGAAATTTCAGACGTTAGCGCTTTATCCATGATTATCTTATATATTGATTATCATTTTGGAAGACAAAGTGCTACGTGCACCAAAACAACTAGCCGGAAGAAGATCATTTTCAAATGAGAGGTACGGCTGAAAAGGGTTTTCAAGGGTACTGATATAAACAGGTGTTTTTATCCCCGGGAATCAGCACGTGTTCCATTCGGATGTAACGAAATCTCTTGTCACTGGGTGGGTCGAATACAGATGTACTTCGGCTGTTGTTTTTGTTGTCATGGCCTTTGAAAAGTAAAGCATCGGAGAAATGGTGAATGGAGCAACTGTTGTGTGAAAAACAGGGAAATGAAGGATATGATGATGCATATTTTCCAGACAGAATTGAAATTCTTGGTGCTGCCTACTGCGACCGTTACACACTTGATATGCAGGGGAGAATGTGCCACGAACCTATTATTTTGCATTGAATTGAGTCAGTGGGAAAAAACTATTGTGACAAAAGCAGTAGTTTTCACATCAACAATCATCATGAAAAACCACACTACTTAAATCTTTACACTTGAAATAATAATCGGAATTAGGTTTGGGATACACACTAGAGGTAGCTGATTTTAAATCGTGGAATATCCCCTCGATTGACTTTTGTAGAAGACGGTAAATGGCAAACGTAGATCTGCTTTTTCGGTACTTCTCACCAGGCCAGTACATTACACATACAGGGTTTTCTAAAGTTATTAAAGTTAGTAACTGATTTGTTATTAGGGCAACACTTGTCACACCAAAAGGAATTCAACTTGGGGGTACTCATCCCTTCTTGTGTTTCTTTCAGAATTCAATAAAATCATATCTGTTAGGCAAAAGGGACAGAGGGACTCCTTGTTGATCAATTCTATCTTTTCCTTTCTCCCTCGCTCCAACCTAGAGGTGGAATAGGGGGGGAGTTGGCTTTTGTCTTGACAAACTTAGTCATTTCATCATAAGGGAAATACCGTTCTCAGTAGATGGTATCGATTACCCGGATAGTATCACTGGACCAAACATCAACCTTGACTGAAGAAAAGAAATACGCAAGTCCAGCGAAGTCTTCTGATGAAACACCTAGTCAAAAGCGCAACATTCTGTGGATACTAATGAATAATTCAACAGCACCTGCCGGATCATTGTCTGGTTTACACATCAGACAAAGGACTTCACCGGTAACCATAGGAGTCGACTAACCAACATTAAGCAAATAAAGCACTTTTTTTAAACCAAGACCTACACAGCCGATAAAGAATGAGCTGCTATTCGACCGCTGGCAGAATTAGTATCTTAAGTAGTAATATGAAATGATATTCACTCATTAGCCAATCGTCCTCACCCAACTGAGGATCTCATTCCTCTCTCATCATATAATTATTCGAGAAATTAGAAACTGGCTATTGGGAATAATCCCTTAGTTCACAGTGTATTGTTGCAAAAACTCAACTCTTATGAAACAGCTATTTCAAAACATCTTTATTTCGAATAGTAAACGTGAATCAAGCTTTGCTATGCACTGAAACATTGGTTTTCAACTTTTTCTGTTGTAACAGCACGGTATGCTTTATCTATCAACCGAATGGCACGTTTTTCAGGTAGCTAATCACAAATACCACAATGATACATTGCATTGTTCAGCTGGCTAACCTCTAACCAACGCGAATTAGAAACCTCGTACAATCATTTTACCTTTGTCGATTTTTAGATGCCAAGGTCGGCTATGGTCTTCCTGGCAGACTTTGAATCTTTCGGTTCTAGGAGCCGCTACCGGTCACCCCCGAACGAGCATCTTTAAATTGGCCGCGACCCTCTTCCTAAAATATTTTACCGTTAGTACATAAAAATGGGAAGAAACTGAAAAATTAATAGAATTGTGAGTGATAATACAATGGTTATTAAACGTTTTTTGAAGTTCGACAAACCGATGAATCTCACGAAAGTACCGTGCGACTGTTACATCTGACTTACTTGGAATCATTAGCCGTTCGTTCCCGTTGAATCCTTGCTGGGACTCGTACCCGCTGCGCACAGTTTTAAGTCACAAACACACACATGCCTACTGAACTATGTAGACTGACACTCAAAGGTTTACGTTACATCAGCATTACATTATGAAGCTCTTTTCCAATACTGGCTTTGACAAGTAACAACCGAACGGCAACTGATTCATCTCATGAATGTCTCCGTGAAACTTGAGGGAATCCTACGCACCACAAACAACAATGTTCGTTGACAACGCTGAGTCGAGCTTTCACACGGCACAACGAATGACAACATAATATATTATTTCGGTAACTTTATTGATCAAAGGATAAATTATCGTGATCTAAATAGATACTGTCCGGTGTACAAGCAATCGTTTGTTTGGCGAAAAGGTTTATCCTCCAGGTTCTAGATGAGCAGCGTATCTCAGAGTAGAACGTAAGTCTTTAAAATCCAGGTCTCACTCATAAAAAGCGAGTCCAACCCAAATGGCAGACTTCGCATAGTGAACAATTACGGTTTCCAAATTGAACACTTGATAATCATTCGTCAGTTTCCAACTAGGAAATTTCATGTTCAAAAAGCGAGCATTTTTTATGTTATTTTATCTGGATGCCTGGTAAAGTCTTTCCGAAGGAATAAGACCGGTTTAGCGGATGTCACCGCTCTTTAATCATGCGTACCCGGTATTCCTGTGCCCAATCATTTCTATGCCTGGGCTCTACAAGGCTGGTACATAGGTGTTATCTCATTTGAGTCGTAAGGAGCATGAATGGGCAAAGAGTCCATTTTTGGAATCACAAGATAGTACTCCCGAAGTTATTCCATCTTTTAATTAAGCTAACATTCAGAATGACGACACCCAGTCCCAAGTTTGGATTTTCGACATAAGTAGAATGGTATTGTGTCTGGATGGCAGGACTAAATTCCCCGGGAAGCAGGAGACCGGAAAATTTAAACTGGAGACCATGTGCCTTCGTTCTGAAGGTCGGCCTTTTCACCTGATGAAATAATTTTGGAAGGATTGCTTGGTGATTCTACAAATGAACTCTTCGTCCATGAACGCTCCTCAAGATTCAAATGAAACTTCTGCCATGAAGGTTATGTGTGCTCTTCAGAACCGGTTAAATTAAGGCAATTGAGTCGGTTTTGCGGTTCGTACCCAACTGATTCATAAGCAAGTGAACACACTGATGGTTCCACTCATTGTGTTTAAAGTAAAGCTGATCTGTGGGAATGGGTAGGGAAAATTTTTGAATGAAGTTTATTCTCTAGTGCACAAGAAAACTTGATTATTTTCATCTAAAATGGGCTTGGAAGAGCCTGGACTAGTCGCAGCATTCTGATCCTGCCCTCAAAGATTGGGAGGAAACCTTGACTCTAAGTGCAAAAACCACGAGATGTGCCAGATGATAGATAGTTTATCTAGAAACGTTCATTGAGATCCGTTTTATTTAATTTGTTCATGATTATGTAACAACATCAAAAGTATGCGAGACTTGCAATCCACGATTCCGCACATTTTCGAGCAGAGGATCCAGTTTTATTTTTGATTCAATTAGTCTCTGTAGGTGGGTGAACAAAATTTCACTGATTCCCGTATTGCATACTTTGTTTCAGCTCAGTATATTTTGTTTGTGTAAACTAACTACTTTCTTTGTCTCATCCCTGGCCGTAATTGTTGCCGATGGTGTAAACTACTGCCAGGTTGTGCTGACTGTTCTTCACTGTTCATTCGTCACACAGAATCGACAAATGACGATTTCTTGTGGATACCGATAGATCGGAAATAACACACGTAGATCATACCAGTAAAGACCAGTTTTACTTAAGTATTTTCTGACTAACTCCGTTTATGTTATATTGAGGAGAAATCTTTCGTAGCAATTCATATCCCTAGGATCAAGATTCAGAATGATAATTGCCTAAAAAGGCTATTGCACAAAATTACTTCTTCGCAAAACTGAGTTCGTGTTATTTGAGCGGCTTTTGCCCCTTAGGAACACTTCTCTTGATAGGGCATCTGAAAAGCCTATTGGGGAACTTCAAACTTTGCTTCACTTTCCATCGGCAGTGTCTCCGAAGTTGTTTCACCCAATGATGAATGAGGTTTGGCCACTTCGCAACGAATCGTTCCATCAAATATGTGCTACCCCCTTTTACTAAAAAATGTGAATTACTTACCTCGTTTGCTTTGGATTTAGGACCAACACACGGTTCAGCTTCTCAAATCATTTTCATACTCATGTATACACTTTAAACAGCCGTTTTGTGAACAAGCTAATAGTTGAAGAATGCTCTCTAACTGAATACAATTACCTACAGAATGATTCCCAAGGACTGAAGAACACATCCGTGACAACTTGAGAAATGGTTGTCGTCTGAATAACTTGATTAGTTCAATCAACCACTTCACCGTTACTGGAATATTCAGAGAAAAATTTATTAATCAGATCAACGTCGATGTACGCAACTTATTTTAAAAGTGATAAACATTTCCTTGTGTTTGTTTACGATGGATATAGTCGTTCTGTTATGACTCCTTCCACTTTTACCCTGGGGCATAGCTTACAGGTGAAAAACACGGAGGGTGTGTATGCAACCACTGGATAAACTAAAAATCGCAGTCGCATCATTCTTCTATCATATGGTCCAAGTTAATGGGGGTTTGTGCGTGTACAACAGCAAAATAAAATCAAAGGTTTTGCGGCTTTTTGTAGCCTGGAGATAGATTTGAAGCAAGTGAACGAATAAGGTTTTCGTGTTATTCCACACCACCAAAAGAAGGTGGAACTGGAAGCTTTCGAATCCCTCAAGTGGATCTAAAACGGAATTTTAGGGTTTTCGTAAAAAAGTGATTTTCGGAATCGCTCTGTTCACAAGTTTTCATTCCAAAAGTGCAAGGCCAGAACCGGTTTACTGTCTTGAGCTAAAGGCTGACTTTTTCCTAAAAAAATAACTTCTGAGACAGACCAAGTTTGACGCACTGATGTGTACCCCAGCGGTCGGCAAAATACCATCAGTTATTTCTTGCGGATCAGAAACCGTAACGTAATTGATGATACCGACACAAATTGAGAGTCGACCATTGGCGCTCATATCGAAACCGAATATGACCATCTCGACTATGTTGGATAAAAAATATGCTGGCCGGGCCCAACTTTTTGGTGGACCTGTTTGAAAAACAAAAAGACCATGGAACAACAATCAAGTGGCCGGTTGGGGGTCAAATGGTTATCATCCTAGGCTTTGGACTATAGCAACCGGGGTTCGATTCCAGCTAAGGCTGGTTATTTCCATGTGGCAGCCTTTTGTTAGCCTTGACCATCTTCCTGAATTGTTGTATACTGTTTTACAATAAATAAAAAGAAAGTGAACTAGTGTTTTATATTTATGTGTCACACTTTGCTTCCGTATCGAGAGAAGGGAAAATCAATGAACACTTCGTGATAAAATAAGTAGTATATTCCTCAGAATAAAATTGTCCGGTTTCATAGCATTCGGCAGAACAGTAGTACCTTATTCATAGTTCACACTAGCACGTTTTAAATACTTCGTATACTGACTATACTTCGAGGTGTTATAGCCCCGTATGTATCGTTACTCTATAGGTTGAATTCGCCTTAGTACATATAAGAAGTGGCTAAACATTTATCTTTGTTTCAGTCTTACGCGTACGAAGCATGGCATCGAAAAATAGGGCAGTTTCACACGATCATAATAAGAAATAATGTCTCAGTGACCAGGTGAAAGAATCGTAGGAATGATCACACATATTCAGGGACAGTCTGGAAGATATACGTTTTGCTTGTCACATAAAACCGGAGGGGTGGATAGTAGGATACAAAGAAACGGGTTATTGCGGTAATGAATGTTCTGGCGACAGAACCGTCAGCATTTATTCACTGTAGGCAGAAAAACTTGGCAAAACCATATCGATCACGGGCTTTTCGCGTGGTAGACAACAGTTGTATTATTTCTGTCCGCGACAGTGAAAATAGTCGGAGATTTCATTAAATTTTCAGTAACAATAAACGCCCGCAAGTCGGGAGAAGATCCGCTCGTGTTTTTCATCTGTCTTTCATGGGCGAAGAGGATTCAGTCACAATCGCAAGAATTGAACTGCTCCATTTTTCCACGGTTTGTACATGCTGCAAGCCAAAAAAGTAGTCATTTCCGGATAATAGTGCACTGAAACTAAACAGTTTTCTTTCCGTAAAAGGAACGAAAAAAGAAACATTTTTTTGAACCTGTCAGCAAAACATTTGTGTTTTTCCTTTGCAGAAAATGGCAGTTGGAGTGGGCGCTAAAATGGTGTTAAAGTACCCGTACGGTGGGAAGTTACGCTGAGTTTTGGTCCAGTGTATGGACTGCTTTCTGAAGATTATATGCCCAGGATTTTTTTCTTTATTGTTAGATCCATTCTAACCTATCCAAAGGCATTTTCCTTCACTCGTATCACTCGAAAGTAACCCACAAAACCTGTGTGTTAACCCATTAGTTCTCAGTTCGATTTGTCACAGAAAGACATCTTCAGGTCCAGCACGGCTTTCAACTATTCGCCCAATCACTGGGACGATAAAACTGGAGTGTTATTCTGTGCCCTCTGTTCACGGTCGGGCATAAATCGGTAAATTTACTAGCAATCACTTCCTTTCTTCTGGAGGGGTGTGTATTGCCGCAGACTAATAGACTTTTGTAAGTATTCACTCCGGTTTGTAGGTCAAACGAACATTTTTCGAATAACGTGAAATTGACGAAGTTCAGTGTGATATAATTTAGTTGTACATAGGAAGTGGCGAAAAGACTGTGAAATTTTCACTTTTATATTGTTTGTTCTTCAAACACAGAGACAGTCTGATAAAAGGGCACTGTTCCAGTGTTCTTCAACGTCCTTGGATCACACATCACAAAGGGAAACATTTCCGATAGCCCACTTGGTATACGTTATCGGGGCAATTGTACTTGTTCCAAGGACTGTATACGAAGTGTTCCATTGTAAAATAGAATACCGAATATCAGTCGAAATTATATTGTGAGGCAAAATTCATGGGTGAAAATGGGAAAATTAACCGCAACAAAATTTTCTATCTCCGAAACATGTGGCCTGGTCAAATCCCCTTTAAACCTGGTGCCGCGGTCATCTTGTTCAGTTAC
This sequence comes from Fasciola hepatica, assembly GCA_948099385.1. Taxonomy (NCBI): domain Eukaryota; kingdom Metazoa; phylum Platyhelminthes; class Trematoda; order Plagiorchiida; family Fasciolidae; genus Fasciola; species Fasciola hepatica. The sequence goes on from CANUEZ040000048.1 coordinate 17,015,801, forward strand.
CTGAATGCACCAAATCGACGTGCCTTTACGCGAGAAACTAGGAAACGGACGCCTGAAATACTACGATAAATAATTGAAAATAAGACCAATCACAAGGTTGTTCTAGATTTCCACCGCAAAATTTCAAGGAAGGCGTGGTTTTACCGATCCACATATTCTGACCCACTGGCAAGTTACTCGATATGGAGGAATTTCTGGTTCATTGTTATTTCGGCTGTCGTGTCCAGCTGAGAATGACTGACTGCTTTCGAGGAAGTGAGTGTATCGAAATATAATCAAGAGCAATATGTGAACTCACTAGAAGTTGTAATAGATCAAATGATACTACTAGGCTCCTAAAAACTATCATTCCAAGACAAACGGACATTAATTCATCTAGCCACCAACGAAGACATTTCTGTCCCAGGTTCAAATCTTGCTGTTGCTGGTGACTTTCACTAGTGTGCAGTCTTTAACTGTTTGAGACCCTTTCCCGAAATATTTCGCACTGAAATGAATTGAAGGAATGACATACAACAATTAAAATGTTTTGTCCGGGTGTGGTCTTAACAAACTGTTTGTGCAAAACTTTTGATTATCTTTTATGCAGGTAGTATGTTGTTGTATCAAGATAACAGGACGAAATCTCCCCGAAAGCAAATGACCTGTTTCATCCAGATACAATACCTTACTAGTTACGTCAAAGTCGAAACTTAGGACCATATGTCCTCGTTCTGAAAGTTAGCCTTGGAAAAATCTACATGCGATTCTAAAAATGGATTCTTCATCCATGCATGCTGTTCGAGATTCAAACTAGTTTGCTTTCTTGAAATCATTCAATCAAGCTAGGATGTCTATCGCTTATGTTATCACAATATCAAAAGGGATTATCGTAGTGCGGTCACTGATCAAAATATAAGGAAAGTGTTTGGGGTCTGGATAAGTAACTCGTGTTCATAAAGTGTGACTGAACTCGAATTAATGTGTGCTGTAGCTATCACATGTCGTTCGGTGGTGGTGTGTCTCCCGCTCGTGATCTAATCCCATAAAACTTACACGAGTCTAAAGAGAAGACGGCCGGCTTGTTCTCGTCCACTCTCTCTCTCTCTCTCTCTCTCTCTCTCTCTCTCTCTCTCTCTCGCTGGACGAGCTAGAAATTGAACAGGAATGACAAACAGTTCGGGGATAACCATAGATGAAATAGCAAATCTTTCGAAATCTTATGTATGTGGAAAATCCACTTGCTTTTTTCGCATCCAAACGTCCAATGCCGCGAGCTGAAATAAAACCGGCGACTCTCCGCTAACCGGACGGAAAGAAACCACATACTGCGGTCTGAATAATTCAGAGATACTCATGATACCACTGATCGACAGTCAAAACTTCAGAGTTAGACTATCACCCCCCCCCACCCCACCCCACCCTCCCGACCCAAACTGAACCAAATACGAACCGAACCAAAACTCAGAAGATCCACGCGGAGTGGGTAGATAATTCTGCCCTACTGACAATTAAATAGCCTAGCCATCACATTCGAGACGGAAATTAGAAAGTGCAAATGATTGACCTATTGAAATTCATGGAAGCATATGTTCCATCTTGACAACCCGTACTTTCCGGGATGAACCAATTTTAGAACAATCTGACTTAATGGTTGACAAAGGTGCTCAAACCAGTCATAATCTATATAAATAAATTCCTTCGCCGATTGCTTAAGAATTTTGATACAATATTGCATTCGAATATGTTCATGCTTTTATGTACCTACTGTACGTTTTGTAGGTGTCTGTCATCAACAATTCTCGGATAACAACTTTCCCCGATCCAGCTTCCTCACCTGGTTTTGTCACAGTGCAGGTGTGTACGTGCGCGCGTGCACACGTGCATCCCGCAGGCGGATGTGACCGGGCCATGGCAAGCTTTCACACACACATTCACAAATGACACCGATCCCAGGATTGTTTGTCCTCACACGCCGTCAAGCACACACGAATGACCATCGAATTTCGTTCCAGGGGACATATAGCGCACACATGCTCACATTCACAAGCACCCACCGGTTCATCCCCCTGACAGATTCTCCTGGGCGCTGACTTATGCACGCACGCAAGCTCTTGTGTCCACACTTTTGTTCTGCCGACATGAACCCACTACGGAGTGACCTGGGATCTGTCCTATGATTACACATACACAGTCCCAAGCACAGACACACGGATCTGTAGACATTGAAATGTGACTGCACCAACTAATCAGCTTCGCGCATCCCGTAGTATGTTCATCTGCTCACGATCTGCCCTATCACTTTACAGGCTATTCTATACTGACGATTTGAACGGTACTTTACTCTGAGACTTGGAGACATTTGGTCATTGTCTTTTTTCTGTATATTTATTAACGCTTACCAATTACAGTACAGCGTTCATAACGGTCGGAGATTTGTGCTTCGAAATCACGAATTGAGAATGTCATCACTAAATCGATCTACTGTTGCTTCGTTCCATGCAGAATTGCGGTGTGAACAAAATTACAACACGGGTGATCTTTTGCGTACGCACTATCGAATAGTCCTAAGATAACGCTTGAGCAAAATGGCATTTACGATCAAATAATGCCAACTGTCAATGACGGGGTTAGAGAAATCTCCTTCTTAGATGCACCACGAACAACTGGTAAAACTTTCCTAATTAGGTTGTTTCGGGCAGCCACTCGTCCCTACAATGACAGCCTTAGCTCTTGCGTCGTCCGGAATAGTTGCGACATTGCTTCCAGGTGAAAGAACCGCTCGTTCCGCTTTGAAATGCAATCCTTGGAAACCCCCAGGGTTAACTTTTCCTAAGCATCCAGCATGGAGAAAGTACTACAGAAGTGCAAACTTATGGTTTAGGACGAAAGCATCAATGCCCCAGAAAAGGTCGCCCGAGGCTCTTGATCAATCACTGCAAACTTTGCGTGGAAACAGACCATTCGGGAACGCATTAATAATGCTTGCAGGGGATTTCAACACACATTACCTGTAACGGCTCGATCGACACCAGTGGACGAAATAAATGTTTGCTTGAAATAGTCTATCTTGTGGCAACACGTAAAGACGTTAAAATTAAGTACAAATATGAGTGTCCAGCTGCAAAACGATCGATCAGCTGAGATCTTCGTACGCCAGCTGTTGGAAATTGAGGGTGGAAAGGTGCCGGTTGACCTGATCTCCGGACGAATTTCGGTGCCTAATAGTTTCTGCTATTTAATGGCATAATATTAAGGAATGGTTGAAAAAGTACTTCCCATTATCCAAAACAATTATAAGGATCATGATCGGTTGAAACAACGAGCTATTCTTGTTCTCAAGGATAAAGACGTCTACGAACTAAACAATATTATTCAGTCTGTCATTCCAAGAGAAGCAGTCATATACAAGTCCGGGACACTGTTGTGAAGGCGGATGAAGCAGTTAATTATCCAACAGAATTCTTGATTTCACTCGATATGCCAGGGATGCCATCCCACGTACCGTGATTGAAAATCGGCTTGCCAGTGATCATGTTGCGAAATACCGACCAGCCAAAGCTTTGCAACGGCAAGCGGCTGGCAGTAAAAAACTCCATGAGCAACTTTATAGAAGCAATAATCATAACGGGATATTTTAGAAGTGAATATTTTCTCATTTCTCAAATTCCTATGACTCCAACGGATATGCCATTTCGATTTAGGAGATTACAATTTCCAATTCGATAGATGTTTGCAATCAACATCAACAAAGCTCAAGGCCAATCTTTAGAATGGCGTGGTTTAGATCCAGACATGGATTGCTCCTCATATGGACAATTGCATGTTGCGTGTTTGTGAGTCGAAAAACCAGACGATCTCTAGGTCTGGACAGACAATGAACTAACAAAAGATATTGTATGAACACAAGCATTGTGAAATTGAACGTACTAGAAACGTGCGCTAAGTCTCTATTTTCCCAGCTAATTAGGCTGAGTTACAGCAACTCGTGGCTAGGTAGGGATCAAATGAAACTGGAAAAGAACAAGTTTTCAATGCTTTACTTTCAAAATGATAAAGAAGAATATTTTATGAACGTCACCATTTTACCGACCAACTACACCCGCGTCGGGGTCCAACGGTTTTCACCCTAGGATATACGCATTGATGGCTCGAGTCCGAAACCCTGTCACCACCGGTCACTTTTCTATTTTACAGCCTTCGGTTAGCCGAGGCTATTCTCAGAAATATTGCACATGACAGTACAATAAATAAAAATGATCTAATATAATACCACATATCCATCCTCTTAATTTGATTCGAATTGTAAGGAGGGTGAATGAATGAAGAGTCAATTTTTAGAATCATACGGTTATTCTTCTGTAGTTATTTCTTCGGTTAACAGGGCTTAGCTTCAGAATGGGGACACATGGTCCCTTGTTAATGGACGAAATAACTTTGGAAGAATAACTATTTGATTTTGAAAATGGACTCATCGTTCATTCAAGCTCTATATGAAACAAATGAGATTAAGGTGATGAAGCAGCTGTCGAGTATTTCAGTATAGGGATGATTGGGCAGGAGGTTGCCCGGTAAGCACACCTAATGAGTAGCAAAAACCACGAAACCTGTTGTGTAATCCCCGGGGGAATTTTGTTCTCTCATTTTGATATAACATACTATCTGCAAGAAGACCACAGATATTATCCGTCCTACAATTAGTGATCACTACTAACGCGTTGGATTACTGGGTAACGAGAGAGCAAGACTGTGTTGAAGAAATACAGGAAGAGTGAAATCTATTTTTCATGGATCTTTGTCACTGACAAATAAAGGGCGTCGCCGTGAGTACCTCACTGGTACCCATCTCCATGGATATGATTGTCACAAATCTCAAACGAAAACTGGATGGTAATATAAAGAACTTTACTGGAGCTTTGTCTATATGGATGACACTAGAAACCAGTGAAACTATTCTCACTGTAGAGGGAGTTTGCCTATTGAGAGAATTCCTCGGAACATCACTGTCATGTGTTCCAACGAAGATAACCATATAATCAGTTATTAAACGTGGATAGTGAAATTACTGTTTATAAAACCAGTTTTATCTAAGCCTTATTACAAAAAATGTGGGACACATGAGTTCTTTTCAACAGTCTACTCAGCTCATTCTGTTTGCAAGCATTTCACATACATTATTGAACTTCGAACGACATCTTGGATTTCGGAATCACTCTATCTTGTAGCTATAGAGTTGTATCCTCATCTAAGCGTTTAAATAAACCTCTGTCTACCAATAGGTGATCGGTGACGCGGAAGTTACTCATAGCTGTCTTCTGTCTCGTTTACTGATGCATTTCGAAAAATAAGAAAAAGCAGTCGTCATTTGGTAGACACCATCAATCGGCGGTGGTCAAGCTTTTATCATCGGGGTCTTTGGACAATAAAGACCCGGGTTCGATCCCCGTCACCACCGGTCGATTTCCCATTTGGCAGCCTTTCTTATTCCGTGGCCTTTTTCCTGAACTGTTGTACTTTGTTGTATAATAGATAAAAAAGTAAAAAGGGCATCAATATTTAGTATTTAAAAAACAGAGGGTGATGAAATTAGGATAAGCATATTTTCGCGAAATCCTACATCATTTTTCTCGAAGCATGTATTATTTCACGGTTTCAAGTTATTAGCTATTGACTTTTCACTTCGTTTTATTTCTGTTTTTCATCTAATTTTACCACACGACCCAAGGTCAATCGACTTGTATAAAAGTAAACAATGATATGTTATATAGAACTTTATATTTGAACAATTTTCTGTGATGCAGTTTTGTTTCCCGGTGTCTCAATCTTGGAAATCTTTGTGACCCGCTTCTCCGAGAGAGTGAACTGTAATATTTTGCACTCGAAAAAGTATCCTTTTTACTCATTTTTTATTAGATATAAAACAATACACAATGACTCAGGAAGGGGTCCGCGACCGGTGAATGGCTTCCAAAAGGGGAAAGTGGCCAGTGGTGGCGGGAATCGAACGCGGGTCGTCCAAACTCAACCGTGATAACCACCTAACCACGGCGGGTCAGTAGTAAACGAGCTGTATATTGTTATTCATCGTAAACTCCCGGCCTTGACTTTCTGTGTTCGATTCCTGATACCGTCGGTCTATTTTCCATTTGGCTTGCTTTGATTGGTCGGAGTTCTTTTGCAGAAATTTTGTTGGCGACGGTGAAACTGTTACTATGGCGGGATTTTAACCCATTTGTTCTTTGTTAGAATCCTCAAGCTACTGCTGGTCACCTCCCAAAATGACAGCCCCTAAATGGCCATGATCCCTTTCCTCTAATGACGTACTACTATTGGATGATACAAATAAGTAAATAAAACCGACAAAAGTACAATAAACAAGAGGGAGGCAGTAGATTATTCATTTATTTATGAAATTTATCGATGTGCGCACTTTGCAGAGGTGATACAAATATATGAAATTACTGCATAAAATCTGAGCTTGATTCGAGTTTGAATGGTAAATTTTGATGATATTTTGGTAGTTTTTGTGATAGTAAAAATTTATAAAACTTTTATTGTTAGTGCTAATCTCTTTGTGGCTAAAATATATCGCCTTGTATCCACTTTTAAAATAAAACACTGGTATAAATTGAACCAATAGAAGCAGCTCGGTTCTAAGCCTCACGTGATCCTATTCATTTGTTGTGACCAGGTATCATTGTCTCTTCTTTGTTTCTATTTTGACATTGAATTCCATTTGTCTAATTGTAACATCCATTCTTTCTTTGTACCGAAACAAACGTGTTCTGATCTTGTTTCTGAGAATGTCAGTGATCCAGCCTCTTCTCTTGACAGCGACAATTCAGATGAAGCATAGCCATGAGTAGTGGACAGTGGGAGCAGGCAGTGCTTCAGTGTGAAGCAGATACTCAGTCCGTTATTCAGGTTGCTGCTTATACGTCATTCGCATAACCGAACTATCAATTTCAGCAAATGCTTTCGGTGTTTCTCGTGAATGTAATCAACTTAAGGAAAACGAGGAAGAACGAAGGCCATTAAGAGGGAAAATAAATTAATTATTAGGCAAAAAACAAGAAAGTATGGCTTAGTCATGCCATATTTTGTTGACATTTCAAGCTTGAGCATGAACACCTTTCGATCTATTTATTCTGTGAACAAAAACTTCAATGACTAGCGTATTCATATCAAAACTGAGCAGATGGCAAATCACTTTTCGCCAACTGTATACCTCATCCACTTCTCCGAGCAATTCGCAATACCAAACCAATCTTCCGGCAACCCTGTTGAACCGTTGGGTAAAATACATCCTGGGTACTCTGAAGCACCAGTGCAATGGAAGGTGTATGCCCTAGAGCCGCAAGGGCTTACAGCACTATTAAGGGTAACCGAAAACCAGACCTTGAGACTTAAAGTGACAGAGAACCACATAAAGTCCCATTAGGTTAAATGTAGTAGCGAGCCGACGACAGTGGACTACTGTCTATCACCCAAGTAACCGGTGATGGAGGGTACTCTGACCTCTGACCTCGGAGGCTGTAATCAGACGCTCTAAACCATTCTTTCACCAAAGGTAATTGTATCACGCACGCAGTATTTTTATCATACGTATTTGTTTCATATGGGATGAAAATCACTGAGTGTTTTATTCCACGACTAGCACAGTCTCTAACAAGGCCTGAGTCTCAAACGTTTGTTAGAGAGAGAAAAACACATGCACACAAGAAGAATTTGTGATCTTGTTCTCAGTCACTAGGTCGTAATCCAACTGCCATGCCCATTATTATTAATTGTATCCAGCCCATCAAGTTATCTTGTTGTTGTGGATTCAATCGTATACGTTATACTTCTACCGTGAATTCGGACACCTTAACTTCACTGAAAACCAAAAATGCATGTTACTCAAAGAAAGCGGCCTTATTTTAGTGCCTGGGCCGACGAAGATTTCGGGGATGACACGGGGGATTCTTTTTCCCAGAGGCATGTGCTTCAGAGTGCACTGAGTGGCCCCCACTGGAACCACATGGGCAGATGAAGCCAGTAGCTGCCTTTTCCGTGTTGAGTGATTACACATAACGAACTTCAGATTCTCAGTAAAATATGTATGTGAGATAAAAATGATAAAGAATACAGAATATGGGATGATTTTGCCTTCATGGGTTACGCCGTGGGTCCTGACCTTCCTCGAATGTGCGACTAGTTTTACGAGAGTAAACGGGCAAGGCACACCTCTAATGACATACAGTGTAACGCGACCAGGTGGACATTCATTGACGAGAACGATCATTTGAAACGAATTTGAAGCGGTCACTTTGTTGGCTTTGGTACTCAATAGATAAACGTCAGTGATGTAGTATATCCTGATCTCGCCCAACGACCTATTCTTCTACAAGGTACGTAAATGCGAAGCCGGGATGTTCTATATTATCACCTGATTTATTGCACAAACTATTCCGGCTCCAATAGAGCTGTCACTTTAGGAAAGAAATGCAGTAAAAATGACTTTTTACAGAACGATATTTGGCCACTTGATACTGCCGGATTACTTGCTCAGCTAGTAATTCTGGGTACATGCCTTCCACTACGATTTGCAAAAGCTGTATCACCTCTAGTTCAACATCTGTTTTGTATCAGTTTTCAAGATGTTTCAAATTCCTTCTGTGGTGTGAAAACAGAAAGTGCATACCTTCGTTTTTGTGTGTGCACCTATAGGGTTTTCTTGTTTTTGCGTGTAGTGTACACACGGTCTGCGCAGGTAAGTTTATTTCTAACTGTAAGCTGTGCTCCGTAGATCGGTCGCGGGTAGAATCTTTGACCCTAGATGCACGACCAATGTGAAACAATCATTGTAAGATTTCCAGGAAGAAAAACAATTATTGATTCTCTAAGTAGTAACTCAGACGTGTTTGTGGAGACGAAATTAGACACGGCCAGTAGCATTTCTCATGTTTAGGCTCGTTTCTTACCACCTTATAGATACTCAAACACATTTCTTTAAGTAGCGTAGATATCGATATGTACAATGAAAACCATTCGAGAGGTGTTTCATGAAAATTTTCACAACTTCGAAGCGATTTGGAGTCAATATAAATCAAAGTAATTTTCATTTGGAAGAACTTGTGATTCATTTTTTGTTGCCTGTCAAATGTTCCTCTGCAGCCAATAATCGAGTGAGTTCGATTTGTGAAATAATTAATTATGCGGTACTATTCAATATTGATAACCATGGAGGCTCTGTACAGTTAGCCTGGTCCTGATGCGTGCGACTCGCTTAATCTTTATGTTGGACCCTTGATCCGGTCACGGCTGGTGCAGTGCTTATTACTCTTTCTTCGAATTGCCGGAAGTCCGCACTCTGTGCACCCTGTGGCCTTGACGCTCATTGGTCCTTACATCCCACTTCGATCACGTCACTTCTGACTTTGTTTTTTATTGGTTGTCACTCACCTTAGACACCTGCTCTCAGAATACAGATCAGCCGTTCTGCTTAATGCTCGCTTGAGCATTCGATTAAGTATACAGCACTTCCTCTCCGAGTTCGAGTCCCAGTTGGGGCTCGTTCGATATGCACTGTTGATAATTCCTAACAAGTCTGGTTGAACAGTAGTGCAGTGCTCCCACTATTTTTACTGGTGATCCTAGCGCTAAAGTTGCATAATCATATATCCCCGTAATCAGTCAGAATCTCCCACTTCTGATTTTGATTGATTTTTTTCTCCTGGCCAGCGTGAGATAATACGAGAACACTTATTTAGACTAATCAGTGTTTATTTGTTCAGTGTGCATTCGAATTAGCATCCATGCTTTTCCGCACGCAAGAATACATCGTGCGCGTATCACTCATCTTTGTTCAACCCTAGTTATTGATTGTCGCAGTAAGCGTGTCTCGTGTGTATGATGTGCTTCCACATCATGTGACAATATTTGGCAAGTTTGTGCCCACCAGTCACATTGCTCGTGGATGCCTATCTGTAAGCGTATGTGTTCCGTTGAGTATTTCACCCCTATATAAGTGGGTTTTTTGTATGCTAAGACACCAGTAGGTTTCAGCGTCAATTGTTGTATCTTCGAATTCCCTTTCGGATAATTCGGTCATTATAGTGACCAACCAACAAAAATAAACTACGCCGATTCATAAGGCTCACTGTACTTACGTCAGAGCTTATCAAAATGAAAACTAGAAAATTTGCCACTTCCCAGTACCGTCCAATTTTCACTTTCCAATTGGTGTGGACAAGAAAATTCGACGGTATGCAGTAAAAAAGAACGAGCAATTCGGCAAGATAAATCTATAGAAAAGAGAATATGAACCGTAATCCCGTTTGAGTTCTAGGTTGCTCAGTAAGTGACAGAAAACACACACCTTGTTCAATCAACACAATCGGTGGAAAATTTGTGCACAAAACAAGCCGTGCACGTTGATGCACTGTCGCGGTACGCAGTGTGAGAAAGACAGACTCAAGCGGTTGCTACGAATGGAACTTTTGCTGAATTCGGTTTTGATCTCTTCAAGAAAAGGTAAAATCTGGCATGTTAATAAAAGAAAATTTGAATTCACATACATATCCGAAATAATTGCATTGCTCGAGGTGATTTTGTTCTAGGTTTGTTGCATGTTCTATGATCACGGACACAGATTAAAAAAACCGGCATGAACTACCTTTGCGCTGGGATATAAGTATGAAGGTTATTGTAAGTGCACTGTTCTCAAGAAATACTTCCTGCCCTACAGTCACCATTCACCGAGCGTTCGGATCGATATTTTGATGGTATTTGTCTCCGGAAACAAACTTGTGCGCTATATTATTTTCTGAGTTTACCTGCCAGTACAAGGACCAAATTGGAAGCCGCCATCTCGTCTTTCGTTTAGTGTGAGTTTTGGTGCCTGTTGATACACTTACTGAGCCTCGGCTAGTGAAACGTTTCCTCCTTTTGTGCTTTTACAGATCACACATGTGCTATAGTACGTCGGAAGAGCATTATTCCTGCGTGTTACACCAGAATAACATGAGTTTCCGGAGGAAGAGTTTGAATTTTATCAGATAGATAACTACTTTAGAAACTCCCTCGTGAAGACTGCACAACACATCGTAAGTTCACAATTTGCAACATCCAGTTACGTTCTCGTCGACAAAAATCCACTCAATAACAGTAATGGTTAGTTTTCAACGGAACCGAAACTCTAATGGCTTTGGATATCTGAATGCGGCAGCTGATTAATGGAACGACAAACAACGAATGGTACTCCATACAGTTTGGCAACTTATATAGCCGTTTCTCTTCACTCATTTACAAGGTTAGTTTTCTATTCCGTACGGATACTTCTTCAAAAGAGTGAGACCCAATTATGTTCAAGTTTAATTTCATCTAATAGTACGAAAAAGGGATGCACAGGTTTGCCGTAAAAAAATTGTTCTTTTTTCAACGGTAATTTCTATTCCGTAACCCAAGGTGTCAGCTGAACTCGGAAATGATAAAAATCCGAATCAGGTTCTAATTATCCCCCCAACGTCGGTAATACAGCGGGATATTTGTCTTGATTGGAATGATGTACAATGTCGGACGGGGTAGACAGAGTTGAAGATAGCTAGCACACCTAATTTCAGCGTGCAACACAGTGCACATCAATAATTAACACGATTCAAAGGCATACTAGTATTGGATATTATGAAAACATTTTAGCTTGGTTCTTGCCTGAAACAACATTTCCGCCAGTTGGATTCTTCAACCTCTACAGATTTTTTTATGGTGGGACATCATTACTTAGTTAACGGGTTTTTCTCATCATTTAACTGACTTCCTTTTGTTACGTAATAATGGTATACAATTTTAAGAAGGGGTCGCGGCCACTTTGAAGCTGCCAACTGGAGAAAGTGACCGGCTGCTGAGGTAGGATTTGTACCGCGGACAGAAAAGCTAAAAGCCTACTGTGACGACATTATAACCACCGCCGATCAAGTATGCATATAAGTACTACATGTTACCACCATTTATTGGAATATTTTACTTCCTCTATTTATTGTGAGACAAAGTAAATTACATCTGAAAGGTGGTCGCGGCCAATCCAAGGTGTCGAATGGGGAAGTGGCCAGTGACAGCAGAAATCGAAGTCAGCACATCAAGTTCCAAGTTCCATGATAATGACAGTTTGACGATCATAGGCTCTTGCCGTCAAATGACGACTGTTTTGTTAATTGGTGACTAATCGGTACAATACCGTACTGGGCCGATGTGAAGCAACCGGTTGAGAACCAACGCGGATAGTCTGACGGTTGCTGCATGAAACATATGGACCTTCGAGCCGGGATCATCTCCTAGAAGGTAATTCACTAGGACAGTCAGCAAACAAATAGAAAGTATACTTCTCAAGTAATTAAGTCTCTTGACTGCCGGTGGTCAAGCTGTCACCGCGAAGAACTTCAAACCTCGAATTTTGAGATGAGTCCTGCAGCCGTCGTTGGTCATTTCCCAGTTTTTTTATGCTTTGTTATGTTCAAAGGTAAAGGATCCCAATCGCTAGCCACACTCAATCATTGGTCATCTTTATCTCACGTCTTCATATTTTTTGGTTACTTTGCCATAATAGTCTCGCTTTCTGCCTTCACTGGCAGCCAATGAAAGCGATGTGACCACGAACGTCTGTCAGCTATTGTTATTCACATGATCAGCTAAATTTGTCGCGCAGTGCGGTGCCTACCCGTAGGTTTGGTTCTGTTTCTCGGCACGGTTGGCGAATCCGTACTACCAGTAGTGATGCCCTTAGGAGAAGATCTGAATCACGGCCCTAGTTCCGCTTTTTATTTCGGTTCATTATGACTGATGGAGTTCCATGTCCTAGACTGCTGAACCTAAAGCACAAGTTACATAGATCGCAAACAGCGGTCAACTTTCATAGTGGCCCGGCCCGTTACCAAACTCAATCTATTGGGCTCTTGTATGATGATCAGATGTAAGTTTAGTGTTATTACATACAGCAACAAGCACTTTCTAACTTGAGAGCCCACTAGCTCCACAAGAAGTGCTCATAGAACGTAGTAAGTTAAATATTTCATTGTCTCGAAGTCAGTTTTATCACCTGAATTTCTCGTTCTTTAACCGTTCCCTTTTTTACTCTTCGTTCGAATACACCATGGTTATTTTCTAGGCAGAATGACTGAGTCACTGTAAATCCAGTAGTTGAACCGATACTGCGGGTATGGCTGCAAAAACTCATGATATAACTGAGTTCATTGGGTCGAATAAACATCATTATGTTTGAGTATTGTGACTATAATTCATTATGGAGTTTCACTTTTTCAGTATCCTACTTAGATACTTTCGAGCAGTGGATAACAAAACTTACCACATGTTTGTCGAAAAAGGTTAAAATGTATTTATGTATGAGGATTCTAACTGAAATTGGCGGTTGCTCAACTGGTTCATTTCATAGCTGTCTCGGATAAAACGTGGAATCCTATGTCCCATCAAGCATGCGTGCATACAAGTACATCCGAACCCCAATCATGCTGACTATTGACTTCGAGAATAGCTCAGCAGAAAGAAACTCACCAAGTTCATGATCAGCGAATTGCGCTTCGACCGCCTTATGAAGCGAGAAAAATCCGAGGCCTTGCAGAAAGTGAAATTTTTTTCGTAAACTTCAGACTGTTGTCAGTGATTATCACAAAAAGCGAACCGTCAATAAATCATAGATGAATTCAGCTGACCTATATCAATGAATAAGTAGGTTATGATCAATTTCGAATACTGAATAGTCGGTGTGAAGAGCTATAAGTGTCAATAAAAATTGTTACAAACATATCGCTAACAATCTTTCGTCATCCGAACACTTCGTTCCCTGCACACTTCAACTTCTTTCGCCTCATTGGTTCCCTTTTTCAGTCACATGTTACATGCACGAACACAGCCTATTTGATGGGCCGCAAAAGTACTGTCCTTCATCCCAGTTCATTTCATGTAAGCCCGAGTTTCTTTATTTAACTGACTCCTTTCTTGAGCGGCATATCACTATCTCTTCTAGCCACTTCAAACGCGTCACGTGTTGACCTCAGACACATTTCGTTTGACTGACGGTGACCAGGTTCACTGGCATTTTGGACACAGCCAAACTTTGTCTTGTATGCTTTGTATACAACGGACCGCAAAGTCTCACTGGTCGCACATTGACAATTACACACGGAAGCTTCACAATTCGAGTTACGCACATTTGGCCAACAGTACCATAATCTCAGACTATCTAATTTCCTGTCTTCGATGGTCATGGGGTTTCACACGTCCCTGGATCGTCAAATTTGATCACAAAAAGGTAATTCATCCCCTAATTTGGATACATCACTCCAAAGACTTCGTTTGATTGCAGCAGAATTTGTTACACTTGAAAATTGTGGGGAAGACGCCAAAATTTACGGAAGAGACTGTAAAGCAGTTTATCAAATGGCAAACGTTTATGGTGCTGGAAAGCGATGGAACATTTATTCATAACAGCACCCTTGATTTATCTTAACATATCGATTTCCAGAGTGGTCTGTACAGGCTAGAAAATGAATCAGTTAGGATTATTCCCCTCTAAACCGACGTTCTCGTTGGAAAAAAACCCCGTTCCCCTTGATCCAGTTGGACAAAGTTTAAATAAAAGAAAATGGAAAGGACTCAAATAGGTCATCACTTTTGTGTTATCAACCAAATACCACTACAAAAGTGGTCATATGGTTCACACTTACTGGTGAAGCAGTTGGAACTATCGAAGCCAGATAGCTTGTAATAAGAAAATTCCTCTTTGTTAGCTTAATTCTCCTCGGTTGACCAGGCAATCATACACGCTGTTCGATACGAACTCACATCTCACTTTCACTCACATTGTAAGATCATTCCGAAAACCACGGTTGACTTATCATCCATGTCTCCTCACCACAAACTGTTCCGCGTTTCGATATCTTATGCGAGTTTCCGTTATTTGAGCTGCTTACCAGTTGGCAGAAACTATACAAACAATAATGAGTTGGAAGTTGGTTGAGCGAGCGACCACAAGTGAAGGTCTCAATCAATTCTGCTCATATTCATGTTCTTATTCCATTCGTATAAAAATAATTCTAGGGAAAAACACAGACCGTCCAAAAGCCGTGGACCTTCCCGTTCCAGTGCTATTTCTCTATCAGATAGACCATCTCGAAATGACCTGGCTGACAAAAATCCGATTAGGCCTAATCACTAAGTCAATTACCGTCACCAGCCTCATTAAGCCAATTGTTTCCCAATGGAACAAACAACACGGGTGAATAGGCAACAAAGTGCTCCCGTGGTTTTCAATAGTAATTCGAGCGTGACGAATCACATTGCGTACATTTCAACAATGGCAAATCCACTTGTATTTTTCGCATCCAGGAGTTCGCACTGCGAGTCGGAACTGGACCGGCAGCCTTCCCCTTAGTGGGTAGTTGCTTTATCGGATGAATTACGGCGCAAAGGTCATTTGGGAGCAACTAGCGCAAGTAGTTGGACAGCACTGGATCTTTACTTGTGTTGTTTGCGTCCGACTAGCCGCATAGTAGAGCTTGGCCCGTGAAAGGGTGGTCTCCGGTTCGATTCTGGCCGACGTTGTGAACTTTGGATGGGAAATAAGTAAGTGCGTTTTCCATTATGTACACCATTTCCGCTCCTTGTGTCGTCACTGAAATTCTGCAGAATCATATTTTGCATTGAAATATCGTGGTTTAACCATGCTTTACTGCGAATATAGCTGGAATATTGCAAGTCAAACATTGGATTACAGCTCTAATCTCATTTGAATCGGATGGAGCGTGCATGGACGGGGAGTCCATTTTTAGAGTCAAACGGTAATTCTTCCAAAGTTAATTCGTCGGTTAACACGACAAACCTTCAGAACGAGGACACATGGTTCCATGTATAGATTTTCGATATGAGTAGTATGGCATCGTATCTGGGTGACAGAAAAAAATCTCCCCGGCAGCACACGACCGGTTTCGCGGTTATTGCCGCAATATCATACTAAGTATATCAAAAATCAAACATTGGAGAACTCCGAAATTCTGTTCTATTTTTCCTCACCATATGATAAAATCGTTCTTGGTCTGAAACAAAAGACGCCTGGGCACAGCAATGTGTCTCATAAGTACGGTTATGTTTATGAGTTGCAGAATTCGGGCATTACGAAGGCATGTTGTGTGGTTCTGATACAGCGTGCCTGCTAGCATTTGTACACTGTATATCCACCACATATTACTGGGTGCCCCCTTCTATGCTCGTTTGTTCCAACCTCGTTATTGTCTGATATAACAGTGACTGTTAGTGACTGCATGCTCCACTGTCCATACGCTTAATTGTCTCCGCCATTAGGAATTGGTTAGAACTTAACAATTGCAATGGTGAATATCATTTGCTGGTTGGTCAGTCATAAAGTATCGAACTTTCTTGGTCCCCGTCTTTCTAATCGGCTCATTTATTTCACCATTTGGAGCCGGTAGACCTTCTGATGAATCCAAATTGTTATTATTACCATTATTGTCATGATTGAGTTGCTATTCGTTTTAATTCCGCGGCAAGATACAAGCGCCACAGGATACCACTCCACTTTGAAAGATATAAACGAAAACAATATTGAGACCCGGAGTGGACGCATATATCAGGCCCCGGTTGTTGAGCGTGGTAACGATTCCAAGAAGACTTAGAAAACTGATAAATCAAGCGTTAGCGATGTCTAAGGAGACCATGCATAAAAACGTAATAAACCAATAACCTCATTGTAAAAATTAACCCCGTTAAACAAGCATCCGTCAATAAGATCCAACGCCTTCTGTATGGTATCGTAGCTCATCCGATAGAATACTCGTCTTAATGTAGCATGGGGGGTGGTGGTTCATGCGTATCTTGAAATCCCACGGGCACCGTCGATTACAGTAATCGGTAAATGGCTTGAGAATGGCCTACTGAAAAAAAACTTTCACTTAATCAGACTTTCATTATCCAGAATGTGTCAAAGTATAGTTCACACCAATCTAAATGGTGTGATGATTCTGTAACACTACAACTCCTTAACATTTATTCTGGACGGACTTTTCGAGAACGTACCAAAACGACAATAGAGATTACCAATTCTTGTTTTGGGTAGTACCAATATTCCTGGCGGTTCATTGCGTGAAACTTATCTCGTGCATACCGCAGCGCTCTCGCTCAGCACTTACTGTCCTTCTATCAGAAATCAAAAATATCCAGGCTGGTACTGAACTGTTGTTTTTTAATTTTTACGTAGATAATGTATTGTTTGGACGTACTCTTTGTCCAAGAATTCCGGTGACACTTTATCCCAGTTGAGCTTCAGTTTTTACTACTGGATTGGATATCAGTAGCCATTTTTCAGGCAACCACAATGGAAAATTGGGAAAGTAGATGATTAGCTCAAGGACTGAAGCTTCGGTAGATACAGTGGTCTTGGAGTGAAGTTAAAGGCTAAAGGATTGTCATCAAACATGCCCTTGAGAGATTCGAGAGAGTTGCGTAGCAATATACGGCTAGGGTTAACTAGATAGGATGCATAACAGCTTTGTATTTGAATTTTGTTTCAGTGTGCTGTGTATTGTTTGTTTTCTTATTCGTAGGTGAACATCAGTGCACCGGTACTTTCAAGTTGAAATGGCTCCATCAGCTGTCGATTGAAATATCACTCACATACGAAGGATACCCAGGAAAAGCGGTTTACCTTCAAAAACTGCGGAATCGTTAATGAGGTCGGTTGGAAAAGATGGTTCACAGAAAGGCAACCGAGTATAACCAGCAAAATGCTATGGTGCTGGTGTACTTTGCTCGGGAGACGCCAAACGAGATGGGACAATATAATACTCTCGTTCCACATCCACGCTTTGTTAGATAAATGACTGTAAAACCATACTTTTTGTGGAGCAGAGTCATGGGACCGAAGAATACATACTACGTGAAATTAGAGGTGAATGAATGAGAACGATAACAGCAGTGTCTCGTAGAGCAGTCTACGAAAATGGGATTCAATTTGTTGTGGATAATATATGAAGTTTGCGTATGGAGCGTTTGTTGGTCACCATATCCAATGCAAATCATAATAACTTAATCAACGCAACAGACGAATACACAAACACAGTAAACCACTATGATGGCACACGCATCTCAGCACACTTGTTTGTATTAGGAAGATATTTGTGGTAGCTAAATCTAGTCAACAATGGTGCTTCTGATCCTCCGATCACGAGTATGCACTGTTGGGGTTTTCTACTTATACTCGGTGGCTACTGGCAGTTGTTTCATTCGTAACAACTGGAATTCTACAGGCGTCGGGTCCCCAAAACTACTGCAAAAGCTATACAACGGAATGCGGCGGCACCGGAAAGTGTGGGTAGCAGTCAACCGAAACGTGATAGAATGTATGGATTTACCGTTACAAATTCATTAGTACCCTGTTAACAGTGCACACAAAGATAATCAACTTGCAGTTGTAAATTATTCTAAGGTCGATGAACAAAACTCAGGTCGGACATGAAACTCGCTACCCGTGCAGGCGATTCCTTTTCCTGTACTGAGCTGGGCCATGAATACGTCTGTATTTTAATTTTCTTCCACGATATTTGCTCGCTACATTTCTCAGGCTTCATTTCAGGAACTCTTAATCGAATTTGGTCAAGGTGTTTTCCGTAGACAGTCTCATCAGTGATGTCTGTGATTTCGCCACTAGATGTGAATCCTGTTTCTTCATTACAATATTAGTAGACAGTCCGGGAACATTACCTCGAAAATAATGACACATTTGATGAATCAAAACATCGCAAGGAATGACGTTCCTTGAATTAGAATCTTCTCGTAACATGCGTAAGACTAACATACTGCAATAGGAAATTATCATCAAGTGTGCCGAGATCAGACAACAAATCTAGCCTAAATAAACTCACCGTATTTTCCAATGATCCGAAGAAGTAGTCTGTCACTCCGCTTGAACATGGTGTCTAAGTGGGATGCATAAATTATGAAGTCTCGTTCCATTTAGCCAAGTACTGATGTAAATTACTTTTTGTAATTTGTATTTTTGACGACATCTTCGCTTGTCTTACTCGTGAGTAGCGTGTATATGCGTCATGAACCTCGAATACTTGTGATCCAATTATCTGTTTTTACTGTACTGACACAGTTCAGATTTACCCCTCTCCGACGTATGGTGCGTGAACATTTTACGTTATGTTCCCGACTCGATTGTTCTATGATTGTACATTCCCCTTGTAAGAAAATTTTGCAGAATGTTTCACTTACGCTTCTTGACCCACTGTCTGTACCGCAACCGTGCTGCGCTACAGTTTCGCATGACTCCTTGCTGAGTGGACCGTTTATGACCGCGCTGTCCCGATTTTTCGGATAACTTTCTGTACTGTTGCTCTTGGTTGCTCACCTGGCTGTAAGTCATTGCATTTATGTATTTTTATGTATTGCATTGTTTAGAACCACGAAATTACGATAAACACGGTTATACAATTGGAATTTGTTCTACTGCCCGTAGCCGTGTACAGCCCATATCGTGCGTAAAGCTAGTGAGACCACGTTTTCTGCTATATTAAAAGTTCAAGTAATCGGGATAGTTTCTACAACTGAGTTGATCTGAACAGAACTAAGATCGATTAAAGGTTACAAAAATGTCGGTATTCCTACCCAACTGAAACATTTCTTTTTTGCTCTATAATGAGTCAGGTGTGGTAGCATTTTGAAGGATGACACAAAACTATCGTGATTAGGGAACAGTTATGACAGGAGCAAAGTACTCTCCAAGAAAAAGACTACAAAAATCAGCTTGTACTATTTACCAAGGTATGCAGATCTCTAGCCGCGAGGTCCGTTTTTCGATTGTCGATTTGCATACACTAAAGATTTCGGTGTAGGTGGGAGCATTTCGTGCCGCTTTTCTGTCACAGGCTTACATTATTTTCTGTCAGTAAGGTGCGTGTTTAAGTCAATTCAGCAAAATATTTTATCCATCCGATTTACGGTGATTTTTCAGCACATACGTGATCTACAGAAGAATCCAAAATAGATAAATGTAAGGATTTATTATAAGGTACGGATAAACGCGTGTAAGCAAAGCGAAGCAGTATTTGCTAGTTGATTATTGGCGAAGGTGAATAACGAGACCATTGGTTGCTTGATCACCGTTTACGAGTAAGCTGACAAGGTGAGGTGTAAGGCTCTTTCTATATGTAGACACGCGTGAATGAGTTATTTTGAATCTCAAGCCGGTAGGAGGGTATTGGACCGCTTTAGAGAGAGTGAGAACATCTCTTTTATTGTTGATACAATCGGGCAGGCAGCTTCAGAGGTTTGATGATAAGACCAAAATCGTTTCCTTTCTCAACTCGCATTGATAGTTCATCAGAAGAAAAGGCGATATTCTTTGACACGATTTTTGAGTAGTACAAAATGTGGAACAAATGCCTTTCCTCTGAAACCATTCGTCCTGATTTCTGCATTCCGTGGGAGGATTCTGGTGAATAAACTTCCTCTCTTGCATGTGAATTGATTCGTCAGGATACCAGGGATGAAGGTAATTTCGTTCTTCAAGGCAAACTCGAGGCACGGATGACATCGTCTTGTCATCAAAGAGCTAACACAAACGGTGTGAAATACTCCTAATAAGCTGTCTAGCACATCTGCCATAGGACCGTTAGCTGGTAAAGATTACAGAGAAGAGGCAGCTGTTCAGCTGCGCGTATCCTACTGGAAGTATTCAATTTTCATTGTACTCAATAACTGGCCCAATAAATTGACGAGATGGACTAGAGGTGTGCAATAAATACACACACATTCCAGGCGAAAAGTAGATTACCGAAGATGAATAATTGAAAATCGTGGAAATAGTAAAATTAATCATGGAGGAAGGTGTACTCAGCGCTATCAAGATATGTGCAAATAATAGAATTGAAGCGGGGACTGTTGTAGAAACAGAACGACGCGAGTATCAAACGCATCAAGCCAGGCATTCGAGAGGTACAGACCGAACAAGAAACAGTGAATACGTCGGGCGTATTCCGCCGCAGACAGAGAGAGGCACACGGACTAGTAGATGGAAATCACCGGGATCTCGGTTAACCAGCAACTTAGTCCATGTGAAGAGCTGCCCATCAAAACGTCAACAGGAATAATACGGCAAAATTGACGGGAAGTGTGCAAAACAATCAAGCTAACAGCTACAGTGCATATGCTGTGCCCTAGAGAAGCAAACGAACAACCGCTCAGTTTTCCAACGTGGTCACACTAGCGCGGTTGGAAAGAAGAACTACCGCGTATGCAACAGTTATCATCCACCTCTAGTTGATAGCCTTTTGAATGATAATATTGCAATCATGGGACTAAACACAATACACACATTTAACGCGTAGTCGGATTGGTGGTGTTGATCTGCGTAATTATTAAAAGGCAGATCTAAGCAGAAAACCCACGGTAGGTGTTAAACTGTCCGACGATGTGGATAACTTTGCACATTTTGCCAATGTTTTAGGCGGCCGTATGCGCCAAAATGGCTGATGATAAAATATTTTCCCCACATAATTAAGTAGTCAGCAGTTGTCAGTTGGACATTTCCGATGATCGTTTTGTAAACAAGGCATGGCAGAGGCGTTAGTGTAAGCATTGTCACACTTGATGAAATGATCAAAATGGAGGATAATCCATGAATGAAACGTAAACAGAGAGAGTGAATTGTTCGTTTCGGAATGTTTTTGTTAGCAGAAGAGATAACAAACATTTTGGACCACGAAGATGTGTTGTAAAACAGTTCGTTAGCTGGTCACTGGTTGAGAGTGGGATATCGCTTGTCTCTGGAGTGTGTAGCAACGCCCATTGCTAACACGACTAAATTTCTCAGTTCATTATTCAACACATTATGAAAAATGCGATTCCCAATGAGTGATAGAAAAAAATGTTCGGTATTAGAGAGGCTACAGTGTCTGATTTGCTGAGTGAGTGCTAATACAAAAATGGTTCACAATAGGAATTTTTCGCAATAGGGTTTCACATCCCTCCCCTCCATACGGATTATATATTTTCATTCTTTCACTAACGCTACAGATCCTAATTTTCTGTTGTCCGATAACTTCAGACGGATTTGGTATTGATAACATTAACTTGTTATCGTGCACAATAAAATTGTCGGAAAGTGATCTGGACCATTAGCTTCGTAGCTTTCTAGATTTCAGAGGAATCGACTATATTCTGACACCTATCCGTCGATAATCTTGGATTTACGGTAGCTTTTTCCGACGAGAGTTTTGTCAGTATGCAATCTATACGGTCTGCGCAGTGAGGCCAGACGCTGGCAGCCCAAGTGAATTTTTCGATAATTTGCCTACTGACAAGCGAAAAAGTAGCCCGGTACGGAATGCAGTTTAGATGGGCTTGACCAAGTTTTCAACGTTTCCCCTTGCTTAAGAAACACTGTGCATGCTTGACCAATTTAACTTGCTAGGTTGCTCAAATGGAGGTGTTCCTCACCTTTCTATCACAATATATTCATTGGACTCAAACACCATAATAATACGCCATCACTCTGCCGGAGCATCGAACTGTGTGAGAAATGCGGTGACAGACGTAACTCATAAAAATACCGGAATCCTCCCTTATGGAGTGATGATATTTGTGAGCAGTTTGTTCTGCAGAAAGGGAAAATGGCAATGGCGCGTCAGCCAAGTCAATCTTTGAAAAACACGACATACCAAGGAAGAATATTTTGAAATATTCTGGCTCTGTGACAGCCAAATACCCTTTACCCTGAGTTGAACGATGGCCTGAAATCACCGAAGATATTTGGCGAACTCTCATTGCTCTTCGTCGTAAAGTTACTTTTTGTTAACTCATTTAACTCTGTCACTCTTCACCTTTCTGTACTGCACGAAGAGCTGACTGGTTAGAGTTTACCTTTCGAGATATATTGGTGGCCAGAAGTTTGGGCGTAGTATTGCAGCATAGAATCAACCGGAAAGTGACTTGGAGAGGACGGTAAGTACAGTTTTTCGGCCTCGAGCCACTGGTTTACAAAGAGGGATTAGTCTGAACTTTCTTCGACACAGTACAAAATGAAGAACAGTTCAAACAGAAAACGTTACTGGCCTGTGGTTATTTTGAATGGTTTTATTAAACAATGCATATTTGCCGAAAAAAAATAGGGTTGAGAAGGTTTAGGTTTTTGTCACTTTGCCATTCTAATATGACTATTTATTGAGCCAAATCAATCGAAATCCCGAAAACTAGCCCTAAAGCACGTGCACAGTGACGTGGTTGCACTTGTTGTAGACAACCAAGTGGTTCGGCTTCCAAATTTGCTCGGTCTTGCTGATCCCTATATCTCACATATTAGCTACCAGTTCATTCAAAGTTCCGGTAACGCACATTCACGGGATGGATCACTACTCTACTCAACAAGTGTCAGAACCCATACCAAAACGGTTGTCAAAATTGATGACTCGACCCGCTGTGGTCACTCAAAATGGCGTGAAATCACTGACTTTTTCCATTGCAAGATATTCAGCAGTGATTGGCAGACGTAGAATGAGCGCATCCATTCGGACGCTCGTTGTTCGAATAATTCCGAGTCACCCGAGACAGTGGCTACCTGCGTGTTATTTCGTGCTTCCGAAAACCACATACCATTCTGCTTCGGCAAATTCCGTTGTGCGACAGTGTTATCCATTTCTGAAACTAATCGATCAGACAATTGCTTTGCCAAACGGTCGTCATAGTTGCACCCGGTAGTTTGCTTATTCAACTTTAAATTCACGGCACAAACTTAACAAAACACGCTGTCTCCTAGAAGAATCCAAGTGAACTTGGCGCACAAAATCGCTGAAAGGCTAACTCGAGGAGTGTGGTTCAGCAGGACGTTCATCATCAGATTAGATGGAAATGTTACTGGTTCATCTATAAATGCTGAACTTTCAGGTGGGGAGAGAAGTCGCATCCACAACGATTGGGAACAATGCTGATTTGTCTTGATTGTAGTTTTTTTTATTACATGCTTACGCATGAATGCGGTCGAAGGGGCATTTTACCTCAGAGCCACGAAGGCCCACTGCACCATTAGGGATAACCGGCAACCAGACCCCGAAACTTGGAGTGACGAAGAACCACATGGATTTCCAATAGGGCAGGTGTGGTAACGATCCGGACGACAGTAGATTACTGTCTACCACCAAAGTAACCGGTGACGGCGGGGATTCGAACCTCGGAGGTGGTAAGCAAACACCCTAAGCCACTCGATCACCACCGGTCTTGTGACACTGCATTGAAAAGCTCGAAACTTCCTACCCAGTCTCTACTCATACGGATCGCAGTGGAGGTTAGCGTTGTAAAAAGATCGAAGTATGCTGCCTTTAAAACCAGTCTAACCGTCGGTTTACATGGGAAAAGCTCAGTAACGCAGAAAGAGTAAGGATGTAAAGCCGCCCTGTGAAGCATACCTTATCTTCGGTACTCCAAGTTTGCGGCTGTCAACCAATGAAGCCAGTCCGTTCACAAAACGCAAGTTCGTCACCGTTTTCCAACCTCCTCTATTGTCAAGAAATATTTGTATTTCTATTTCTTTCGGGGCTAATTGCTGTGGCACCTGTGAAAATGTTCCCGCTAAGCACTGTTGTCGTCCACTGCCCTGTCGAAGAGACTGAGCGAAGGGTTTTCTCGACTTTAGTTATGTTTATATACGTCCCTGGTATTCCTTACCAAAGCGTCAACTGACCACATGTTTTTCCGTTACCAAATATATGTTAACCGGGATTCGAAATTTCCGGACTTGCTGTTGCTTTTATGAGGGACCAGTCCGAGAAGTCCACTTCAAAGCTGATGACTGCATCATGTTCTGTCCAGTTAATTCTGAGTAAGTAAAAAACCCCACATATTACAAAGCGCCCTTCCGTAATCATAATTAGGAATTCAGAGGCTGTCTTTCTTCCCCCTACATTGAGTCCGCATTATTGTAAACGTGCTCAGTCACATGTTAGCTACATGTGGGGCAGTGAGTATGGAACTGCTTATCGATCGCAGTCCGATAGTCACAGAAGAAAAACACCACACCCTGCCAATATACGGTCCTTTATACCTGCTATATGAAGCAGTTATGAAGAGGAGGGCGGTTCAAGTTTTCCCCAAAATTTCAGACACTGTCATGGTGTTGGTTTGACGACATCTGTTCGCAGTTTCGTCCCAATTGATTCGAAACCAGCAGGCGTCCGTATACCACGTTTTCAAATGTTATTCTGCAACTTTCCATGACAGCGAGTTAACTGCACGCGCCGCTCGCCCGAAGCACCCAACGGGTTAAACAATTTTCCGGTGGCCATTGTGATTGCCTTTGTCTAGGATGTCACGTACCCGTTCACCTTACTCATTCATTGTACTATTCCCAACGCCCGGATTGATAAAATATATTGATATCACTTCACCCCAGAACTACGCTAACCAAAATAGCAAGAAGGCCAAGGCTGTGGAACTGCACGTTATTTCTATCGCAGAATTAAGAGGTATGTGTTGGACGAAGAGAAATGACTAGTGAGTCACAAATCGGCCAATCACAGTGAGCTTTGGTCGTACCCGTTCGTGACGATTCCGGTTGGCTGGTGCTACTCGACCGGGCTGAGTCCCGTGTGATGCCTACTGAATCAACATACTAGTGATAGAATTCGTCGTTGGCCTCAGGAGAGTTACAGTCCGTTGCGGCATACAAAACGACAAACACGCGTCGAACTCTCAGTCTAATGCCGCCGACAGGCACAGAACCATGAAACCAAAGACAACACAGACGACTGTTTAGTGGGACACACTCAGTTTTTATGTTCACAGCGATGCTAACGCAAGCCTCACCACAAGCACTAGACACCGAATCATCCGACACGCAAAGAGTAAAACGAAAAGCCGAGCATGTATCTGGAGATCGAATGACTAACACTGAAGTCGGGTCTTCTATGCGTGTTTCGGAAACATAACACATCTATTTTAGAAGTTTCGAGAATTCTAGCTAAAACACCTTGTTGCGCTGTTTGGCTAAATGTGCGAACGTTGAAAGCAGCTAAGTGAAGAGAATGTTTGGGTCGGAGAATCGATTCTCTACTTTCTCCTGTCTTCAAGTTAATACTTTTACGGACAGTCAAAAATTTCCAGTCACGACACATTGTGGCTTCCTGACTCCGTTAAAGGATTGGAATGTGAAGGATGAAGAGCAGAGAGATAAGAAATGTATCCCGAGGGACCAATAGAAACTTATGGGGAAATAATACATCGCGCCTGCCCACATCGAACATGGGGTTTTTCTTTGGGAACTTTAACCGGAGCCTTAGACTCAAAAGTCTCACCCACAAGACGATGGGTTGTTGACCTAGAAAGGGAACGTGACCGAAGAAACCGTGAAGAAACTTTTCCTGGTCTGTCACTTGAGACCTGATTGTTACACGCATTCTGTCTGGTCTTCGTTGGTGTTTTGTTATCGATCCACCTTTCGGATTCGATCCTTTGCCCCATACACCCAATGGAGCAAACAAACCGTGTACGGGGCAGCATCGTTTGGGTGGGAGGTTGCCCAGATTAGGTGAGCTATAGCTGTCCAATGAAGTGCGATGATTTTTTCCACCGTTGAGAGAAACCCCAAGTACTCCACTCCTAACTCCATTGAGTGGTTAGTTCTCTGACCGGTAAACTGTTTCTCTCCGTGTTTATTAGCTGGAGCGTTTTCTTCAGGGACGTCGTGGGTTAAACCGGATGTTGTCCATCAACTGGTTCAGAGAGACTGGACTTAGATGAAATCTTCTACACCGACCGGTGGAGGGCGAATGCAACAAATTATCGTCCGGGTCGCTATAACGCCTGACTAACTGGAGCCTTATGTGATTGTCTACTCGAAGTCGCAGTTCTCGGGTCCTCTCGATAGTTCAGTGGGTAATTGTGTTTATTATGTGCGCTCTTGCAACGTATGCTCTGCACTGAGGCGTGAAATTTAATGACAAAAGTACTTGCTCCCAGGCGACCATCGTAAAAACACCAGAAAGTTTCAACGGTCAGCATGGTGTATGAGAGACGCACAAGAGAAAGCACGGGATGAAAACAGTCTGGAGGGAATAAGTGAGCACAAAAGGACGAGAACCGGAAAACCCTTTTCCCCAGCTTTTTACACCCAGTTCAAATACCGAATCAAAATCAGGAAATGGGGACTACAGACGCTGAGGTCGTTTACGACCTGTATACTTGGAATCGTGCGCCACTTGTTTCATCTGTTTTCGAGCTCGTTCCTTTTTGTGTTTGATCCAGGCCACACTGTGTTTGGGTAGTTTCTTCGATTGACGACAGTCACGAAGTTCGGCTAGCCGGCCTTGGACAACACTAGTTGGCGAAGGTATTGCACAGGAACCACCCTCAGTCAAGGGCTCCGGTTGACTCCTACAGTTGCTCACATCAAGTACAAGGAAGTACCTGCGTACGGATGGGGAAGAGATATGCAGGAAATCATTAGGATGAAGCATCCGTGAGTGAAAGCACCCTACATTTGCCATGAGGCTGTTACGCTTGACAGCTACGTCCAAACCATGCTGTTGGTCAAGAGACTGCAATTCAAGGGGCTAAATTAGAAGTGAAATTTCTTCAGTGACACAGTTTTTATTTTTCAAGAGAGTAATGCAAAGGAGTTGAAAGTCAAACCAGAACAGGGTTAATGGCTGGATGATTCGGACCTTCATGTGATGAACCACCGCAGATTTCGAAGGCAAGGTCGTCGACTGACCCTCTCGATGATAAGCTAGAGCTTCATGGTTGTGATAACTTTTAGTTTCATTATACTCACAAATTCCCAAAAACCAAAGACCACTTTCACAGAACATCCAAATGAAGATGATTATATAAATTTAGTGCAAAAATCAGAAAATCAAAACACTCTACCACGCGTTTTGAAAAAAAAAACGACTGAACTGTTCATGTCGTTTATCATGAAGAGATCATATTTCTCCACTCCGCTTGACTGGTGTCAAATACTCTCGTTGCACAACTCCAATTCCATCGTGTACCGAACTGATCTCAGTTTAATTGCCTTGTGACAATCATCATTACACAGTGTAGTGCTAAGTCATTTTAGAAGGTTATTAGTAAAACTTGCAATCAGTGTCTACTGAAGAAGGTGCATGAAAGTGTGGGGTATGCATATACTACTTGGATAAGTAATATCCTTGATGAAAGACAATGAGGTGACAAGGAACGTGGTGACGTCATGTGGACAGAACACAATAGCTGGATCAAGGCGTAAGAACCACGTGATTGCATGCTCCGATCGAATGAGCACTGGGTTATCGCTGACTATTTAGCGATCATGCATTTCAGTTGTAGCCTACTTATTTTATCCTTGCTCGGAAGCATGATTCCGAATAAATGATCTCCCACAGGGCATATCTTCTGGATTAAAATGATAGTAGCTCCAACCCGACTGACTAATTAACCATGCATGCATAAATCGAGGTTGTCGATTTCGATCGTTTTCCTACATCAAAAACGTTGTCGGAAAATTCATAAGGATACAGTAACAACAAACACAGGAAAAGCGTAAAGTGGCTGAAACCCATGCGGGAAGTCAAACACACCCTACACGGTGTAGTCAAATAGTAAAGCCTTTTGGTCACACGCTATTCCCGTTAAATACATTTTTTGTTGAAACCGTTGCACAAACTTTGGCAAATATTAGGGTTGCTTGATAAGTAATTTATTACTGATCCCAACGAACATCGTGATTCTATCGGCTTGAATAAGGTTATGCTCAGTCAACGACTGTGCCAGATCCCGTCACTGTTCCACCCGCACCCACCCCCATGAACACCGCAAACACCATCAACCCGACAACGACTATCACCATGACAACTGCCGTTGTTACCACAAAAAAAACCCGGCAGGTTCAAACTACACACCTTAGGCCTTGTTTTGGAAGAAGTAATAACATTCCACTTCACTTCTAAGACCATTAATTATAAGCACTTTTATACCAAGCGACTTTTGACTGTTTTTGTTCCAACGCTTCATTGGAGGGGGGGGGGGGGGGGTTCTGGCGCCTCGTAAATTTTAAGTTTTCTTCCGCATCATACTTATTACATTGAAAATACCGTTTTATTGTTTTATCAAAAAAATAAGTAAACACAACTATGTGAACACGCAAGTGGTTACCAAGGATTTTTCTCCCTGCGCTGACTGCGAGGGTATTGAGATCTGTGACAGTGAAAAGTGAACCCATTAAACTCAAAACGTTATTTTATCAGCCCACTACACTGGCGAGGCAGTCGATACGACAACTGTTGCGATCCAGAAACGACGCACTATTTCAGAAAAATCCACTGTCTGTGTGGACAGTTTTGTACCAGTTACATGGACGTTGTTGACAGACTGTGAGTCACTGTGCTATTTCCATCACACCGAATTTTCGTGCACCCGCATTTGTTAGCATACTTACATTTTCGTCTCTTATCCTTATCGAGCCCCCACAAGCACACCGTGAAGCGCGCGATTTTTGCGCTCAGTCGTGAGATAGCCGTTTGCAGAGTTTTTTTAGCTTCTTTCTGTTCTGCACTTCAGATATCATTATTTATTCATCATCAGTAAAAACAACCTTGAGTGAATTTTGCATTTATTGGTTCAGAAATAAGCAACATTCAGTGTTTTTGAACTTAGGGATTCTGGTTAATTTCAGTTCAGTATAGTTCATACAACCATTAACCACGCACTGGGTACACTGGCTTGGGTTGCCATCTCCTAGCGACAGCCTCCATTGGAACTAATAGGAGAGAACGGGAATATGAATGGAGCAATGAGAAATACAAATATTAATATCAAGTCGGTAGAGGAACTTTGTGGATACAAAGGCGTCCATGATCGCGACACCTAGCCATATCCTCCAATGTACCTAAACATAGAGTGGGAAGGTCTCCTGGACTCCACCCAGGGAGTGTACCACTTCCTACATGGGGAATTCTACAGGTTAGATTTTTTATACTATTCTTCCATGTCATGAACTGGCCATCCCTACTCATCTTCCAACCGTTATCCGCCTAAGTTAACAGTGCACACCGAGGGATTTTGTCAGGGGCCCACTAACGTGTGGGTCAGACCTTTGAGTCAAAGGATCCGGTGAGAGTTCCCAAAGGAAAACCCCTTCTGCGGGGTGTGGGCAGCCGCAAAGTATAATTCGCCAAGAAACCACCAGCACCCTTCCTGTAAAGGGCCTTACCAATTTTCTCTCTTTCAATCTAAGTTCGATGAAAAACGCCACGGTTAATTGCATCTTTGATGAAAGCAGTAGTTCAGGAGCTGGGTATAAACTGAATGCACATCTTAAGCCTAAACGTTCACTTTACTTGGCTGCCTTCAACGTGTGCACACTAAGTCAGATAAAGCAACAGGCTCTGCTCGCCAAAACTCTTGACACTTTCAAGTAGATATATGCTATGCCTCCGAAACACGCACACAAGACCCCACTTCTGCGATCACTCTCCGCATCCCAGATACAACCTCACTCTCTCGCTTCACTCTTCATGTGTCGGATGATTAGGCATCTAGTGCTCGTTGTCAGGCTGGCGTTGGAGTTCCTTTGAGCATGAGAGTGTGCACTGCTAGACTAAATTCCAGTCAGCAGTCGTTTGTGTGCAGTTCGGTTGGACAGTTCTGTTTGTGCCAACAATAACAAACTGAAGCGCCAATGCTTGTTCGTCGTCATCATCATCATCATCATCGTACAGCGTTAAACAGTAGGGTAAGCCCCACTGACCACTGCCTTTCTCACCATGTTGCACGTTGAATTAAAAAGTATGAATATACAAGATGGACAGGGACTGGACCTATATGGGCGGGAAAAGAAAAGAATGCCCCAGTAGCCAACAAACGGAATACACAGTATAACTGTACAAACGTACACCGATCAAACATTCTGATTCGATAGAAAGTGACAACACGATCGCCACTGTTCGCGGTTCGCAGCCATATCCTTCAGTGTCTCCAGCCAACTGGTAGACGGATCTTTTGGACCCCAACCACAAAGACGTGAAGCACCTACTTTTCCTAAGTCTGCTGTACATCTCCTCATTACTCGCTGCCACGTCATCTGTTGACCTCCACGTGGTCTCTTCCACTTCCTAGGAGGGGCAGAGCATAGGACACGGTACGGTAGACGTGTGTTTGCCATACGTAAAACGTGCTCTAACCAACGAAGTCTACTAAGTTGGATACGCTGTGACAAAACGTTCTCCGAATTAGTACCCAATCCCCCTTTTCTTACCTCAGTATTTCTCACTCAGTTATTCCATCCAATCTCAGCGATACTACACAAACGTCGATGGTCGAAAACCTCAGGAAGATAAATGCCTTCCACACGCAGACCCCAAGTTTCGCAACCATACAACAAAACTGAACGCACTGCAGCACAGTATACACGACCTTTCAATTTCAGTGAAACATCGGATCGACGCCACAAGTGCTTCAGTCCAACGTACGCCCCTAGAGCCTTGGATATGCTCGTGCTCATCTTTACTACTGTGCTCCCATCCGTCGTCACGCTGCTGCCGAGGTAAGTGAAGTGGTTGACAATTGCCAGCACCTCTCCATCGAGCATCAAGCTCGGAATTGTTGACGTCCAGTCTTGTAACAACACCTTGCACTTTGAAGGTGCAAAGCGCATGCCGAATGGAGCTACAGCTCTTGCAAGTCTATCTAGTGCACGATGAGCATGTCCCGTGGATTCGAACAAGCAGACAACGTCGTCCGCGTTGCACCGCACTCTCCATTATTTCGTCCATGGCGAAGTCGAACAGGAATGGAGACTAAGGACATCCCTGTCGAACACCACTGGTCGTTTCGAACCGACCGGATAGTTCACCGTAAACCCTTACGCGGCCAGAAGTATGAGAATACAATGATCTCATTAGGTTCACGAACTTCTGGGGCATATCTTTTCGATGAAGAACATTGAAAAGCGATGTTCGATCAACTGAATCGAAGGCGCCTTTCAGGTCTAAGAAAAGCATTATTGTTGGTCGGCGGTGCGTATGACACGTTTCAAGTAGTCGGCGAAGAGTAAAAATCTGGTCGATGCATCCTCGACCTGGACGGAATCTAGCCTGCTGTTCGCGGACATTCCTCTCGCGAGCCGATGTAAGACGATGCAGCAAAATCGAAGCTAATACTTTGGTGACTATCGGAATTAAGCTAATCCCATGATGATTACTGCAGTCATTGCGTATTCCCTTCTTGAAGATGGGAACAATCAATGACTCGCTCCATATTAACGGAATACGCTCCTCCTTCCAAATGCCACGGAGCAAGGCGGTTAGTGATTTTATCAACGCCTCACCACTCAGTTTGAAAAGAACTGGAGGAATTTCGTCGGGACCTTCCGCTTTCCCCCGCCTTAGTAATCGAATACATGACTCTACTGCTTCTTCCGATGGGGGCTCAAGTGATACCACCCAATGAGTCACAGTTGTTGACGTCGGAGTAACTACACTAGGGTGCGGCCAGCTAAACTGTTCCTTGAAGTACTCGGCCCATCGGTCAAGCCTTTGCTGTTTGTTGTGGATGGGTTCTCCATTTCTATCCCAAATCGTTTTATTGACCTGAGTTCGCCGTCCACCGGTGTCACGAATGAGTTTGAACAATCTTTGACTGTTACTTAAAGCAGCTGCTATTTCCATTTCTTCGGCTACCATGACCCACCAATTTTCGCGATCATTCTTAAAGCTTTTCGTAACTTGTCTTTGCAGCTTTCTCCGCATCTTATTCATCTCCTTATGGTTCGAGAGCTGGCGCTTTTGCTCCATTATACTCAGCGACTCTTGCGAGATCCAGTGTCTTTGATGTATATCGGATCCAGGACCACAGGCAGAACCTGCTGCAAAGTGCATCGCCTGTTTGATATGAGCCCAATGCTCATCTACATAAGTGTTCGTCGTAGATCCTAGCTCATGTGCTAACTTCTGCTCATAACGGGTGCGTACTTCTGGATCACACAAACGTTGCACGGCTAATCCGGTTTGCGGTTTGCGACGATGACCATGGCGCTGGAGAGATAATCGCATTAAAACTAATGCATGGTCCGACTCTACGTAGGTGGACCAGTAAGATCTGCAGTTCTGTACAGAACTGCGCCACCGGTAGCTTACGGCGATATGGTCAATTTGACTCAAAGTACCTGTAGGGTTAGAACGCCATACCGCTGTGCGACATGAGCTGTGTCGGAAATTTGTGCTAGACAAGAACAATCGATTGTCTGCACAAAACTGGAGAAGCCTATCCCCGTTATCTGTTCGCTAAGCAGGTAAAGCACAACGCCCACCTAAACAGGCTTCTGACACAGAGTTTGCCAACTTGTGCATTGAAGTCACCAGCTAGCACTACAATGTCAGAACCTTTACTGCTGCGAACGAGAGTGGCGATTTCATCAAAGGACTCATCTTTCTGCGCGTCTGAGCTGCAGTTCGTTGGGGCGTACGCCGAGATCACAAACAAATTGCGTTTAACACAACTATCCTTTCGAAAGCCAACTGACCCTTGGAGTCTCACAGCACATAAACGACTGTTAACAGGAATCCAGTCTAAAAGGGCAGCCTCAGTCTTGTCAGTCAAGACAATTCCTACACCACATTGACCCACGGCTCTAGCTGCTTCGTCTCCTGAGGTGCGCAGAATATACCTCGATGAGATACCAGGAGCAGTTAGTTGAATTACACTGCTCGAATCCTGGATACGCGTTTCACTTAAGCAGCAGACATCAACCTTCAGAGAATCTAATGTGAGGGCTAGGCATGCCTGCTGACCGACCTGCATGAGTGTATGCACGTTGAATGAGCCGAGATTCAGAGGCTGACGCGGCTTGAGGAAATGTGAGTTACCAGACAGAGGATTATTCTCGATACTGCTTGACAGTGAATCGTTGTGAGTATCGACCGTGTTATCAGTGGGAGCATTATGGGTGGATAGATGGGGCAAAGAGAGGTGGTTAGGGACAGATGAGAAAGGTTGAATAAAAGAGAGGGAACTCTGAGCAGTAGCCCACTTATCACTACCCACCCCGCTGAATACAATGGGCAGCGTGGTCTTGATTATCCTGCGCGACGACCGATGCAGTATGGAATTCTTTGTATTCGTGCAGTTCATGGGAGATGTTGGACGGGTACTGCTAGGGTGTCCAGCCACAAAGCAGGAGAACGATTAGGGTCCTCATCCAAGGCCTTTAGTTCTAACAAGAACCTATCCGCAAGGCAGCGGGATGGCTTAGTGGAAGCCCATTTGCTTGGATCAATTATTCTCCCACTGATTTTGCCGACTGAGTTGCCAGCTCAAATCAGCCCCCAACCTGGAGGACCAGGAGACTGAACTTTGTCTGACCTCTACCCATTGACCTGTCAGGCATGATTGCATCTCCGGCTTAAAGAAGACTTCCTGTGTAGCTCTTTGGGTCATAGAGGCACGCAAGCCATCAAAACACGTCAAGGTGCAGTCTCGTCGTGTCTGTGTATGTGCCCACTGACTGCAGTTCCTCTGAGACCAAGGACGAATTCTATCAGGATTTGTCTCAGCTACTTCGAAGCACACGTTCAATGGACGCGGTGGTCATTGCTGGGGATCTGAACGCCCAAGTTGGCCGTTTGGGAGACTCCAAAAGGCATATCGGAAGCCCATTCTTCGTCAAAGCCGATCGTACCGATAACGGCGATCATCTCATTCAGCTGTGTTCTGACCACAGATTGTTTCTGGCAAGTATGAACTTCTGTCATAAGAAGCGGCATAGACTGACATGCCGTCCTCCTTTGTCTTCACAGAATTGACTCAGACTGACGATATCGCGACTGGTCATCGCTGGCGTGAATCAACTGAAGATTGTCGTTCATTTTGGTCTGCGCTCGTGGACTCAGATCACTCATTGGCTCGTGCTCGCTTCCGTTCACGTCTCGTTCGTGGTCGCACCAAAGTAAATGCTACCCGTCACGCGCAGTTGCTTTTGGACGATAACTAACGACCTACTTTTCAGACGGAGCTGTCTACTCGGTTATTGATGTAGCCAGATGTCCAAGACCCAGAAGAAAGCTGACAACAGATTAAGGAAGCGTTGTATACTGCTTCGAATGCCACACAGAATTCTGGGTCAAGTAGGTCACACAAAACGATGGAAATCTTCAACATCATTTGCCCTGTTGGATGCCTACAGATCCGTCCCTCCGGATGCCACATTCAATGAAGTGCTCAAATCATTGAGACGCCAACTGACCAGGAGCCTGATAAATGACCGCGAGCAGTGGTGGATTGCGAAATGTAGGGAAATGGAAAACGCTGCATCCATCGGCAATACTCGCAACCTTTTCCGTTTGATTAGAGGTACCGGTCCACGGAAACCCGGAGTGAATGAGTTAATCGAGAAATCCGACGGCTCACTGATTCACTCCCAGGGACGTCGTCTGGATCGTTAGGCATGCACTTTAAGGAACAATTCAGTTGGCCCACTTCAACTTTGGACTTTCCAAGTATACCTGCCAACGAAACAGTGCAGGCCGATATCAATCCTCCGTCAGAGATGGAGATTATGTGGAAGATAGGTTACTTGAAAAGGTACAAAGCCGATGGACCGGATGGGTAGTCTCCATCTTTTTTCAAGGATGGAGGCAAAGCTTTGGTTTCGGAGTTAACAAAACTCCTCCGTATTATTTCAGATAGTGAGCAGATTCCCGGGGAATGGTGCGAATCGGTGATTCTGCCGATTTACAAGAAAGGTGACAGGTCCTCTTGTTAAAACCACAGAGGAATTAGCTTGAGAAGTATCACGTCTAAACTGCTCACCGGTCTTATTCTCCACCGATTATACAGTGTCCGCGAAATGTGTACACGTTAGAATCAAGCCGGTTTCAGACACGGTCACGGTTGTATCGATCACATCTTTGTTCTTCGGAAAACATTAGAGCACAGGCACATCTTCCGTAGGCCCATGATTTCTGTCTCTCTTGATCTGAAAGCAGCGCTCGACTCAGTCGACCGTACGGTTCTCTGGCACTGCCTCTCACTGAACGGTGTGTCAGAGAAGTTTATGTCTTTTTTTCAGCTCTTGTATGCGAACAGCCGAAGCCGAGTTCGTGCTCACGGCTATCTTTCACCCGAGTTCACCACAAGAAGTGATATTCGTCAGGGTTGCCCTTTTTCACCCTTCCTCTTCAATTTTGTGATTGAATCGATTCTTGAGATAGTCCTATCTTCGTGTGAGAATAGCGGCATCGATATTTGCTCAGGTAGTAAACTGTCTGATTTGGAATATGCAGACGATATTATTCTTCTGAGTGAAGATCCAGGTAAGTTACAAGCTATCTTCGATAGCCTTAACAACAGTGCAGCAATGTTTTGGGATACGTTTTGCACCTTCAAAGTGTAAAATGCTGTTTCAGGACTGGGTTGCCTCAAGATCAAACCTTGTGTTGGCCGGGGAAACTAGCTGAAGTTTTTTTACCTAGGAAGTTACATCTTACGAGGTGGACAGATATCGGATAAAGTGTCATCGCGTATACAGGGGGCGCATTTGGCTTTAGCCAACCTCCGTCATCTATGCTGTCGACGTGACATCCAATTGTCTGTTAAGGATAGAGTGCACACTGCGGCGGTTAGGTCCGTTCTTTTATACGGCTCAGAAACATGGCCGTTGAGGGTAGAACATAGACGAAGACTGTCGGTGTTCGAGCACCGATGTCTCCGTAGTATGGTAGGTGAGTATGGTAGGAACACTCTATTGGCAATGCTGAGGTTCGACGTAGGGTGTTGGGAGCCAGAGGTCAGTCTGTGGATCAAGTACTGAATTTAGACAGGTTGAGGTGGTTGGGATATGTGCTACGCATGCCCACTGACGGGCTTCTTCAGCGTACGCTGTTTTCTGAGGCAGGTAGCGATTGGAAGGTAGATCGAGGTGGTCAGTTCATGACATGGCAAAAAGGTATGAAAACCCTGACCAGTGGACTTGGTCACAGTGGACGTGTTAGACCTCTAGGTTGGGGTCCACGCGACCCACCTACCAAATGGTTGGAGACATCAAGTGATATGGCTAGGTGTCGCAGCCGGTGGCGTAGTTGCGTTCGGACTCTTTCCTTGTACTCTTGGTTTCCGCTTGATACTTTGACTTTTGGATCTTTATCACTGTTCATCTATTCTTTTAGCCCCTTACTCGACGATGCTGGAGGGCAGCAACCGAAACGAGGGCACAGAAGTGCGAGGTTAGTGGTTGAATAAACTGAACTGAAACTGCATCTTGTCAGGGGGCCTGTGCAACACATGGCCCAACCATTTTAGCCTGGTGAGCTCGAGTACTTTATCTAATGATTTAATACGTGAACCTAAGACTCTCCACCGAACCTCAGCATTGTCTATACGGTGCTTCCACCAGATTCGATCAATGGCTCAAAGACATCTGTGTTCATATACCGACAATCTTTGTATATCCTTCGTCCGCAGTGGCCATGTCTCCGAACCACACAGAGACACTGACCTCACTGCTGCAGCGTACATTCGACCTTTCGTAGATAAACGAATGTCATGTTGGTGCCACGGATGACTCAGGTTGGCAAAAGCCGAACGAGCCTTCTGTATACGTGAAGAAACCTTATCCGATATCTGACCACCGGGTATAATGCAGCCGCCTAGATAACAGACCTTGTCCACCACATAAATAGTCTCCTCAGACACTGGAAAGTTTGGTGTTGGACCAACCCAACAGCATCTTTCAGGTTATGTCATTTCAACTTGCTGCGGATCGCCACCGATGCAACATTACCAACATGAAGTCCTACGGAATGTTATACTTCAGGTCTGTAGTATGATATACCATGAAATGTTTAGGACAGAGAATTTTTATGTGAAGGAAATGGTGAATAGTCCAGCGAATTTTTGCAACACTTCTACTGTTCCACTGACTGTATAAAGTTCACAACGCGGCGAGAATAGCTAAGACGGCAAAGCACTTCACACATATCTGTCCACAAAAAGCGTACAAACTGAAACGATATACGTTAGGATCGTACTTTTGTAGCGTCCTGTACATTGCGCACATTCTTACTTATTCTTTTCATTGCATTGTTAATAACGTTTTGTTGTTTTGTCAAATAAATAAACACAACTCAACGCACCCGCGAGTGGTTATCACGGATTGTTCCCCCTGCTTTGGTTGTCAGCGTTTTTGAGATTTGTGGCAGTGAAAAACCAAGCTAATAAAATTATAAACGCCATTTTGGTAGCTCATTGACAGTGACGTCGGGATCTACTTACGACGAACTAATTCGGAGAGTCAACTGTATATGTGGATGGCTCCATACATGTACTCTGGACATTCCTAAGGATCTGTAGGTCGCTTTGTAAGTTTTGCGTACCAGCACTTGCTGATAAACCTTGCTTTTGTTCCCTTTTCTTGTCGAGCATTCACCGTGTTTTCTCCCTCTCTCTATCCTGTTTAAATTACAAAATCAATTTGTTATATTTGATGAGCACACTTTAGCGTGTTCTCTGTCTGTTCTATTCTAATCTCCTGCCGACCAACTTCAAACACAGATGAACGAACGATCACACTCACTTTTTGGCCCGTGTACTGTTCGGAAAATCGATAATCAAACCACCACTGAATCCGGCTCGGGCTGCCTCGCTTTGCAACAAATCCGCCTGGACAGCAGATTCCGGATAGAATTGCAATACAGCGCGAGCGGACCGCGTCAGACAGGCATACAAGGAAGCAAAAAACGTTCGGATTCGTGCAACCGGATTGTGCGATGACCGGTCTGCGTTGCACAACCACTGTATAGCGGAAACACTGACTGCACCGTCGAATGTACCACCGCGAAATGGTAACCCGCACCCGATATCTCCAAGAACCAATTCACCTTCGACTTCTCTCTCTTGAGCCACGGACAGCATAGCGCAACTGATATCGATTCCGACCCATTGATGTCCGGCTTCGGTTACCGTTTCACCGCTAAGGCCAGATCCGCAACTGATATCAGGATGACAAAGAAGGAAAGGAGGTCATAAATAAACGAAAAGCCAACACGTGGCACTTACGACTAAATCTCAAAATAACAATTCAAATTAGCTGAAAACTACGAAAGGTTTCCAAAAACAGTACCAGTGAATTCTGTCTACACCATGAAATGGAACCAATGTTCCTATCCCAAATGTCCGAACGGACATGAAACTGAAGTCAAAATGAGTATTTTCAAGGGAACTCTACATGGAGGTTTTGATTGAATAGTTTTGAACCAGAAAAAGGTGGGACGTGAAAACGTGGCGGAAAAATCCGTGTAGTTTTCTTGGTCTGTCACGAGTGATGAAGAACCGCAAAAGGTCCCAATAGGTCAGGTGTAGTAACCAGCCGGACGACAGTGGACTACTGTCTACCATCAAAGTAACCGGTGATGTTAGAGATTCGAGCCTCTAACCTCCGAGGTGGTCAGCAAACGCTTTAAACCACCACTCGACCACCACCAGAAGTGTGATAAATCTGCTCATTACAAAGACGACCAACAAATACTCCATCTCCAGTGAAAACCGACATTTTGTAAGCAGCCGGACGGATTCATGCTATAGTAAATAAATGGATCCATGGATCCTCGTTGATTTGATCAATGAGTCTGAATCATTAGGTTGTAGTTTATGGTACTTAGTTGTTGATATCAGCACCGAACGAGACGGGAAATGCTGAAACTGAACAATTTGTTCGA
This sequence comes from Fasciola hepatica, assembly GCA_948099385.1. Lineage (NCBI taxonomy): Eukaryota > Metazoa > Platyhelminthes > Trematoda > Plagiorchiida > Fasciolidae > Fasciola > Fasciola hepatica. The sequence continues at coordinate 17,055,523 of CANUEZ040000048.1, forward strand.
GATTGTTATGAACACCAAATGAGCATAGAATCACGATGCCAACTGGGAACAACAGCAGGAAAAAATCCACATGAAGCGGAGACCAATAACTGCGACCAAGTTATACACGTTCATGTACGAACACACATACATACACATTCGTATCAATTCACTTTCAATAACAACAACGACGCTTTATGCCCATTTCAGTGATAGTTTACAGTCCTACCCAACCGCATTTCATTTCTATGGAATTCATTCAAGTGTTAGAAATTTTCAACCCCAGTAGGATTCGAACCCACGCATGAGTGCGACCCAACGCTCTGCTAGCTAAGCTGCAGCGCCCCATAAAAGTGGTTTGAACAGTTCACAAATGGATCATCCTGTTTGCCCACCTGAATCACATCACCACAAGGCGCTAACAGTGTGTTCCGACCGGGTATCAGTCAACGTCTGCAAGCTAAATGCACAAGCAGATCTGACGAACGCTGATTGGATACAAAACCCAAGGGTCATGAGTCCCGGTGTTTATGCTTGGGTTAGAATCCCACCGTGACTGACCACTTTTGAGACTTAGATCAATTTTATGTATGTAGTATGTACCATCACGACAAGACTGCACCTCGATATGGTGTGATGGTTTGCGTGCCTCCGTGACCAAGGGCTACGCAGGATGACTTCCTTAAGCTGAGCATGCAGTCATGCCTGACAGGTCAATGGGTAGACGCCAGAAGTTCAATCTCTACACCAGTTCATGGACAACATCCGGTTTAACCAACGACTTTCCTGGAGAGGACACTCCAGCTAATTAACACGGAGAGAAACAGTTTACCGGTCAGAGAACTAACCACTCAATGGAGTTAGGAGTGGAGTACTTGGGGTTTCTCTCAACGGTGGAAAAAATCATCGCACTTCATTGGACAGCTATAGCTCACCTAATCTGGGCAACCTCCCACCCAAACGATGCTGCCCCGTACACGGTTTGCTTGCTCCATTGGGTGTATGGGGCAAAGGATCGAATCCGAAAGGTGGATCGATAACAAAACACCAACGAAGACCAGACAGAATGCGTGTAACAATCAGGTCTCAAGTGACAGACCAGGAAAAGTTTCTTCACGGTTTCTTCGGTCACGTTCCCTTTCTAGGTCAACAACCCATCGTCTTGTGGGTGAGACTTTTGAGTCTAAGGCTCCGGTTAAAGTTCCCAAAGAAAAACCCCTTGTTCGATGTGGGCAGGCGCGAAGTATTACTTCCCCATAAGTTTCTATTGGTCCCTCGGGATACATTTCTTATCTCTCTGCTCTTCATCCTTCACATTCCAATCCTTTAACGGAGTCAGGAAGCCACAATGTGTCGTGATTGGAAATTTTTGACTCTCCGTAAAAGTATTAACTTGAAGACAGGGGGAAGTGGAGAATCGATTCTCCGACCCAAACATTCTCTTCACTTAGCTGCTTTCAACGTTCGCACATTTAGCCAAACAGTGCAACAAGGTGTTTTAGCTAGAATTCTCGAAACTTCTAAAATAGATGTGTTATGTTTCCGAAACACGCATAGAAGACCCGACTTCAGTGTTAGTCATTCGATTTCCAGATACATGCTCGGCTTTTCGTTTTACTCTTTGCGTGTCGGATGATTCGGTGTCTAGTGCTCGTGGTCAGGCTGACGTTTGTATATATATATATATATATATATATATATATATATATATATATATATATATATATATATATATATATATATATATATATATATATATATATATATATATATATATATATATATATATATATATATATATTGGTAGTCAGTCGTTGATAGTGAGGTTTGGACTTCTCGATTAAAGCTTGCTAGTCACAGAGCTTTACCAGGTAAAGGCGTCTAAATGTTCACTGTCTCAAGTGAAACATCAGCTCCCTCCAGTAATGCAAAAGCTTACTTTTTCCAAATGTTTCTCCCACAGATATTTTTACCTCCGGCACAACTTTTGGCCTCAGCAAACGAGTGCACTTTGACGTGGTGTGACGGCTCGCGCGCCCCAGCGACGCATCAAGCTATGGGGATTGGCCTACCTCAAGCCGGAGATTCAATCACACCTGGAAGGTCAATGGGTAGAAGACTGACGAAGCAGTTTCTTAGTCCTCCAGGTTGGCGATCAAGTTGACCTGACAACTCAGTCGGTAAAATCAGTGGAAGAATAACTGATCCGACCAAATGGGTTTCCACTCAGCCACCACGCTGCCTTGCGGACAGGTTCTTGTTAGAACTAAAGGCTTTAGTTGAGAACCCTTATCGTTCTCCTGCGTTGCGGCTAAAAGCCCTTATAGTATCTATTTGACATCGCCCGCGCATTGCACGGGCAGAAAGAATTCCATACTGCATCGGCCGTCGTGCAGGATAATCAGGACTTTGCTGCCCATTGCATCGAGTGGGGTGGGTAGGGATAGGTGAGCTACTATCCAGACTTCTCTCTTTTAATCAACCCTTGCCTTTTGTCCCCAACCACCCCTCTTTGCCCCCCCCCTCTATCCACCTATATTGCTCCTACTGATAACACGGTCGACACTCGTAACGGTTCATTGTCAAGCAGTGTTGTAAATTATTCTCAGTCTCATAACTTAGTTTCTCAAGCCTCGTCAGCCTTTGAATCTTGGCTCCTTTAACGTGCGCAGACTCGTGCAGGCCGGTCAGCAGGTGTGCCTAACGCTCACAACAGACTCTCTGGCGATCAATGTCTGCTGCGTTTGTGTAACGCGTATCCAGGATTCAAGCAGTGTGATCCAACTAACTGCTTCAGGTATCTCACCGAGGTATTTCCAGCGCACTTTAGAAGACGAAGCAGCTGGAGCTGTGGGTCAACGTGGAGTAAGAATAAGCTTGACCGACAAGGCTGAGACTGGATACCGGTCAACAGTCGCTTATGTGCTGTAAGATTCCTGGGGTCAGTTGGCATTCGAAAGGATAGTTGTGTTGAACGAAATTGGGTTTTGATCTCGGCATACGCTCCAACGGACTGCAGCTCTTACAAGCAGAAGGGTGAGTTCTATGATGAACTCACCATTCTCGTTTACAGGAGCAAAAGCTCTGACATCGTAGTGCTAGATGGTGATTTTATTGCACAAGTTGGCAAATTCAGTGCCTCAGAAGCTTGTTTAGGTGGGTGTTGTGCTTTACTCGCTCAGCGCACAGACAACGGGGATAGGCTTCTCCAGTTTTGCGCACACAATCGGTTATTCCTGTTTAGTACAAACTTCCGACACAGCTCGCGTCGCACAGCGGTATGACACTCCAAAGCTACAGGTACCTTGAGTCAGCTCGATCATATCGCAGTAACCTACCGGTGGCGCATTTCTGTCCAGAACTGTAGGTCCTACTAGTTCACGTACTTAGAGTTGGACCATGCATTAGTTCTAATGTGATTATTGCTCCAGCTTCATGGTCATCGACGCAAACCGCAAACCTCATTAGCCGCGCAACTTTTGCCGGATCCAGAAGTTTCCACCAGTTGCGAACAGAAGCCGCTACATGAGCTAGGAACTGCGACGAACAGTGATGTAGATGAGCACCTGGCTCATACGAAATAGGCGATGCACGTGACAGCAAGTTTCTCCTGTGGTCCTAGATCCTGTTCATCGAAGACACTGAATTTCTCAAGAGACGTCAGCGCTCGAAGTGTAAGATGAATAAGATACGAAAACATCTACAAAGACAAGCTATAAAAAGCCTCAGGAAAGATGGCGAAAATTTGTGGGTCAAGACAGCCCAAGAAATGGAAGTAGCAGCTGTTTCAGGTAACAGTCAAAAACTGCTCAACCTTATTTGTGACACAGGCTGGCGACGATGTGCGACAGGAATGGAGAGCCTATTCACGGCAAAGAGCAAAAAGCAAAGGCTGGACTGCTGGGCCGAATACTCCAAGGAGAAGTTGAGCTGGCCGCACGTTAATGTGGTTACTCTGACGTCAACAACTGCGATTCCTTGGTGAGTATTAATTGAGCCCCCATTGGAAATGGGAGTAGAATCGAGCATTCGATTATTAAAGCGCGGGGAAGCGGCCGGTCCCGACGAACTTCCCCTAGTTCTTTTCAAAATGAGTGGTGATTCGGTAATAAAATTGCATGCCACCTTGTTTCGTGACACTTGGAAAGAGAAGAGTATTGCGTTATTATGGGGTGAGTCATTGATTATACCCATCTTCAAGAGAATACATAGTGATTGTAATATTCATCGTGGGATTAGCCTAATTCCGATAGTCACCAAGGTATTAGCCTCGATTTCGCTGCGTCGTCTGACACCGGCTCGCGAGGGGAACACCCGCGAACAACAAGCCGGATTCCGCCCAGGTCGAGGATGCATCGACTTGATTTTCATTCTTTGCCAATTTCTTGAAGTGCGTCACATACACACACCGTCGACCGACAATAATGATTTTCCTCGACCCTAAAGGCACCTCCGATTCAGTTGATCGCACAGCACTATTCAGTGCTCTTCACCAAAAAGGTATGCCTCAGAAGTTTGTGAATCTACTGAGACCATTGTACTCATACTTCCGGCCGCATGAAGTTTTATAGTGAACTATCAAGTCCAAACGAGATATAATGTCAGTAACAAGGCGTTGTTGGTGGAAAATTATAAGACGACGTTTCGGTTACCGTGGGTAACCTTTCTCAAGGCAGTTTTACAATCAACCAAAACGTCGGCTTATAATTTTCCACCGACAACGCCGTGTTACTGACATCATATCTCGTTTGACACATCACATGGCGCATCGTTTTTTCGATACACTCCGAACCTCGTTCGGTCCTGACATACTGAACTATCAAGTCCATTCGAAACGACTATTGGTGTTTAACAAGGATGCCCCATTTCGCCGTTCACGTTTAACTTCGTCGTCGACGAGATAACGGAGAATTCCTCGCGAAATCTTCAGGATGTGGGCGTCGAACTAGTGAATAATGAAAAGCAATGCGACCTAAATTACGCTGACGACCATGTCTGTTTGAATGCATGGAACGTGCGCAACGTGCACTAGATAGGCTTGCAAGAGCTGTAGTCCCATTTCGCATGCACTTTGCCCTTTCAAAGTGCAAAATGATGATGCAAGACTGGACGTCAACGGTTCTGAGATTCATGCTCGATGAGGTGCTAGCAATTGTCGACCGCTTTACTTACCTCGGCAGCAGCGTAACGACGGTTGGGAGCACTGTAGTAGAGGTGAGCACGAGTATATCCAACGCTCGAGCGGCATGCGCTGAACTGAGGCACTTTTGGTGCCGACCTGATATTTCGTTGAAGTTGAAAGGTCGTGTACTGTATCGCGATGCACTCAGTTGTTGTATGGTTGCGAGACATGGAGCATGCGTGCGGAAGATGTTCGTCGCCTTGATGTTTTCGACTACCGACGTTTGCATAATATCGCTAAGACTGGACGGAATGACCGGGGTGAGCAATGCTGAGGTCAGAGAGCAAGTAAGGAGTACCAGTTCAGAGAATATTTTATCACAGCATATCCAACTTAGTAGACTTCGTTGGTTGGGGCACGTGTTGCGTATGGAAAACAGTCTACGGTACCCTGCCCTATTCTCCGTCCCTTCTCGGGAGTAGCAGAAGCCATGTGGAGATCAACAGATGATGTGGCAACGGGGAATGAGAAAACGTAGAACGAACTTGAGAAAGTAGGTGCCCCGCGTATCCATTCGTGTTCTAATCATCAAACACGAACAAAAGAACGCAAAATGTGCAGACAACAAACCAAAAAAACTTTACTTTTTCATCTTTGTTCCACCCTCATCCTCAACTGCAAATGACTCCATGTACTCACTCCTCCCTGATCGCACCATGTTTTGTTTAGCACAGCCTGAAAATCAGACACGTGTGAAAATATACATATAGATATAGGTGCCTCACGTCATCGAGGTTGGGGTCCAAAAGATCCCTCAACCAGTTGGCTGAGGACACTGAAGGATATGGCAGCGAACCGTGAACAGTGGCGATCTTTCTGTCGAATCAGTGATTGATCAGTATGCGTTTGTACAGTTAGACTGTGTATTCCGTGTGTTGGCTACTAGGGCGTTCTTTTCTCTTCCCATCCCTGTACGTCCACTCCCTGTCTATCTTGTATATTGCTTCACGTCTTCGTGGTTGGGGTCCAAAAGATCCGTCTACCAGTTGGCTGGAGACACTGAAGGATATGGCTGCGAACCGGGAACAGTGGCGATCGTGTTGTCACTTTCTATCGAATCAAAATGACTGATCGATGTGTGTTTGTACAGTTAGACTGTTTTCCGTGTGATGGCTACCAGGGCATTCTTTCTTTTTCCCACCCATGTAGGTCCACTCCCTATCCATCTTGTATATTCATACTTTCTAATTCAACGTGCAACATGGTGAGAAAGGCAGTGGTCAGTGGGGCTTGCCCTACTGTTTAACGCTGTACGATGATGATGATGATTGTATATTCATACTTTCTAATCCTAAGTGCGACGAGGTGAGAAAGGCAGTGGTCAATGGGGTTACCGCTGTACAGTAACGATGATGATTGACGGTTTCATGTGATACTTCTAAAATGACGTACAAAACTCGATTCAAAAGGAGCTTCGTACAACTCACGCCACTCACCCTATGTCCAGTAGAGTGCAACATTCATCATCCGGTAAGGCAAGCAATTCCAAGGCTCGTTCAGTGATACGAGTCTGCACATCAATGATGTGCGCGCTGGAAAGAAATGGCACGAGAAAATCATATTGTACTGAAGAATTGCTTAACATACTTCGAGGTGTACTTCTCCGCCTCACGTTCATTGTAGTACTGGAATCACGATATGACAGAAAATCATACGAAGTAGAAATGAGCGACACCTACCAGTTCCGGCGGTAAAGAGGCTTCTGGCCGTTTGTTAGACATAATCGGGCTGCTGAATAGTAAGACAGGCAACAAAATCATGGACTTATGCTCCCAAAATACAAGAAAACGGGGATTGAAAGAAATGACTTGGCTGAAATGCAACTTCCAAGGACCGGTGGCGGTTTGATGGTATAAACGCTTCACATCGGGGACTCGAACTTTACCACCGCCGGCCACTTGCGTGGTAAACAACAAATCGCTGTCGTCCAGCTCGTTGTCATGCCTGACCTTTTTGGACCTTGAGTTTTTTTTATTACGTGCTTGTGCACGAGTGCAGTGGAAGTTCTATATACCCCGTAGCCACGAAAGCCCACTGCACTACTAAGGATAACCGGCAACCAGACCGTGAAAAAGGGAGTGGAGAACCACATGCTAGACAAAGTCACTACCAATTACACTAGTTTATTTTCTCTTAAATTGAAAGCCCCACTCTCCTCAACTTACCACAGCTTGCTTGCTTCTTTTATGACCAACATTCTGTTCACAGACTATCCACAGATTATTCACGTCTTCAAATCAGGCAAGATTTCGCCTTCGTAACCTTTCTCCTCACAACCTATCTCCTTTTAATGCAGCCATTGGTATTGTCTTTTCATGATTTCTCCTCTACGCCCTAAATCTTCTTGGCGGTGGAAATATTTACTGAAACCTTGTGCCATCTTCAACTTTCGTTGTCCCGCTGAGATACTGTTCATCTCTGAAGGCAGGATTGCCTAACCAAAACTCAGAGAAATTAGAAGGTAAAGGGAAATCGCATACAAGTCTCCGCAAAGTTCCGAAGTCAGTTTTTCGCTGCTGATCAAAACAGAGACAAAGCATTTCGATGCTTCCCTAGATAAACTTTCTGCAGACCAAGAATACTAAGCTTCTTTGGCAAGGCATAAGACTTTTACGTGCCTAGGAGGCCAAATACACGAACAATAAGGTCAATGTGAACCACCTCAATGCTACATTTATACATCTCGTCAATGACAGTCCTCCCTCACGTTTTCCTCGTGTTTCTGCAGATCTTGAACCTTTCTCTACTGGAGACATTTTGAAGATCTTCGCAGATCCAAAACTTCGTCGGCCGATGGTCCTGATGACCTTTCTCCAGCGTTTCTCAAGTATGCTGCTGCTCAACTTACCACCCCGATCAATATTTTGACCAATGAGTCTCTATCCCAATGTTTGATTCCTGATGTGTGGCGTTCAATTACCATCATTCCAATTCCTAAAGGCTCCAACACCCCCCCGGTGGAGATGAAGTTTTAGCTCTACTGCCCTCGCATCTGTTGGCCTTAAAGGTACTGAAAAGGCTGTTCTCGCCCATCTTCAAACGCATCTCAGTGTGCCACCTAACCCTTTTCAGTTTGCTCATAAGCCCAAAAGATCAATCTTTGAAGCTGTAGCCCGCTTGGACCATTTCACGACTAAATCTTTAAATAACTCTGAGCGATCTATCCACTGCGTATCCCTTGAATATTGTTTAGCTTTTTATTCATTCTTCTCCAGAAGCCTGAAGCTTCCGATTGTCCGGCACAAATTTCCTGGCTATCGAACCATTTTTATAATCGATTTTCGCACACTAAGGTCTGACAAAACGTCTCAAAACCACTTGTTAACGAACCTGGTGTAACCCAGGGTGCAGTGCTATCCTCTTTACCATTACCGATCTATATTAGCAATCTTCCGGTTTTTTATCCACCCAACGAATTTAAATATGCTGTTGACGTCGTCATTTGTCAAGCCATTTCTAACTACCCGGATTTCAGGAAATTCGATGAAAATCTATCTCGAATAAAATGCTTTCCCTTCCATTTTGGTCTGAAACCGAAACCATATAAAAGCCTTGAATGTATTTTCAATCGCTCTCGCTCACTCTTCCCTACCGATTCTGTTACGTCGAATTCCAAACCCGTACCCAGAGTTAGTTCCGCCTAGTATCTCGATGTTAGCTTGGACACCAATTTACGGTGGACATCTCACATTTAACAGTGCCGGTAAACTGCAACGCCTGTCTTTTCGAATAACCAAACTCAGGCAATTTCAAACACCACTAACGACTGTTCCTGAATGTATACCTCAAAGTGTTCTTCCGGTCTTATTTTATTGTTTGCCCACAATTTTCTCCGGCCTTTTGAAACAAGACTTTAAAGCATTTTGCCGCGGATTGCTAACTGTCAGTCGCGTTCCATCCCTCTCCTTTGACTTCCTTTTGGCTGAACCAGTCAAACACCATACTGAATCTTGCGTAGCTCTAGCCCACAATATATTGAAGGACCTAGCACATGCATTACACCCTGACTTATCTCTTTGTCGTTCCCTCTCATTCACCAGATCTGAATTTCGAGGCGCTTCTTCCAGAATTAACTTGTGCAAATGCTCTTTTGTGCCCTATCTGGCGCGGGTGCTAACCAACAAAGACAAGAATAGAACGAAATTACATTGTGAATTTGGGTGAGGTTTTCTTTACCTTTTTCATTCTTATGTACCTTTAGCGCCCATTGTTGTACATTTTATTTATTTCTATCTCAGTTTTGTCAGAGCATTTCGACTGAAATGTAAGTATATCGCTTGCAAACATCATTCGTACAAATACAAGAACAAAACACAGACAAATAGGTCATATGTAGTAACGATCCGGACAACAAAGGATTACTGTCTACCACCAAAGTATACGGTGATGGTTCGTTATTTAAGTTTCAGGGTCACGATTACCGTCCATCGCTTTTCTTTTGCATGCTTGCGCTGGAGTGCACCTGAAGGATATTCCATCCCCTTGAGGGCTCATTACACTACGAGGAAAATCCGACAACCAGGCCCTTGGACTTGGAGTGACGAACCCTATTAGGTTCCGATAGGTCAGTTGTGGTAACGAATCAGACGACAGTACCTACCATCAAAAAACCGGCGGTGGTGGGATTTAGCCCTCTGGCCTTCTCATTAGTGCATTGAGGTCATGATGCTATGGGGTATACCCATTCTGTTGCACTAGTGCGCAAGAATATAGTGATGAGGAACGTTGGTTCTGCAAGTTAGTCGTACTGTAGGCGGTATTATAAAGGGTCAAAGGTTAGATTACCAAACCTAGAAGTTTGTGCCGAGGTCAGAAGGTTGCGTTTATAGTTAGTAACCTTCTAGGGTGAAGGTCATTCAGCAGATCAAAGTCAAACCAAGGGCAGGCTCAATACTTATATGAGTACGGGGACCCGTACCTGTGCATTGACTATGTCACCTTGATTGGTGGTGAAGCGTTTGTGACCTAAACGCCAAGCTCAGTGATTACCAATTGACACAAATTACCAACTTGAGCTACAAACAACACCGACATTTGAGACCATGATTACATCATATATATATATATATATATATATATATATATATATATATATATATTCATCGATAACCCGAAACAATGTACAGAGGCATGGTGCCATAAGTACATCAACAAAACAATCGAAATACCTCAGTTGACATTCTGACGTGCACTCGATCATCGGATAGCATTTTCTACATACTTTCGTATCAGAAACGTGGGTGGTCTTTTAACATTCGGAAAACCGTCACTCCTGCCCATGTGAACAGTCTTGTGGGTCAATTTTAGTAGTCATTGGGACCATGAATAAGTTTAGAAAGTAGATGAAACTTTATAAGCAGTCCACATTAAGAAAGAGACGTCAGAACGGCGACGTAAAGAGAGGAAAACTGTAGACTCGCCCGGAATCAGTCTCAGAGAGTCGCTTAGCAGCGGACATAAATTTCGTCTTGGAAACATAAGTATTGGAGAACTGTTTGGGGTTATAGGGTATACCCCCTCTACTGCATTCATACGCAAGCATGCAATAAAAAAACAATAGGAACCAAAGCGGAAACTACCATTACATGATCAAGGTTGGCTGTCATGAACAACTGGATTTCAAACCACCCATGCTGTGGGATTTTATTATTTCATCCTCCAGTGTGAGGGAATGACTGAATTGACCAACCCGACGTTATACTGTGACCACGTGCTATTTTCAGCATACTTTGAGCTAAGCAGGCAACACAACATAGGAACTGATGGACATTTACATGGAGGATGTATTACAGCTTTCGAAGCCAACGACGAGTGATCAGAAGTCACTTCACTGCTCCCGCAAACGGGCTTTAGGACTAAGAAGTTTTAAGGCTCAGCTTTCTTTTCTTTATTACATTATTGCACATGAGTGCAGTGGAAGGGACATTTACCCCATAACCATGAAGACTCATTGCAGTATTAGGGATGACTGGCAACCAGACCTTGAGACTTTCAAAGGAGGGCTAAATAAGGTCCCAGTAGGCTAGGTGTGGTAACGATTCAGACGACTGGATTACCGCTTACCACCGAAGAAACCGGAGATGACGGTGATTCGAACCTTGGACCTCCGAGGTGCTGATCAAACGGTCTAAACCACTCGATCACCACCGGTCACTTAGGTCGCGAGACGGCAATGATCTCAAAAGGACAAACAGTCAAATTCTGCTGCTCAAACAAATTAAACCCTGGAAAGAATGGTATGCTGATTGGTGGAAGAAAAATATTATACCATTATCACAATCAGAAAACTGAACGGCGCCGGCTGGAATTCTCGTTTCCAGTAAATTCCCCACTATTAGTTGCTTATCTACGCAGAGAGACAAAGATTATTTGGTCTACGACCAAGGTGAGTAGAGAGGTGATCAACAGATTTGAGGTAATTTGCTTTCGAAGATATAACGAGTTCTACAAAACGAGTAAAAATTTCGGTCAAAACTCCACGCGACATCGTAAATCAATTCAATGTCAGACTGTCAGTAAAAGAATGTTTTTTCGTTCTCTGAGAGCAGAATAACATCGCCATGATGAATGTAACAATAATTGCTTCACAGTACAATGGCACTTCAACAAGGCTCTTGCAGTCACCAAATTTGAGGTATACGACATTGCTATCAGTGGGAACTAGACTAACAACACTAACCATTATTTATTTAAAGTGCGCGCCTCAAGCACGTGAATTCAGCTTTTATAATCTCAATACAGCGGGCGTATGACTTAGCATTCTGAGCTTTAATCTAGCAGCCATCCGTTAAATTCTCACTTCTGCGGGCTTCGGTCGACCGCATACTTATTCCTGAATTATAATGTCATTGTTGCATGGTAAAAAGTGCAATAAAATTACACTGAGTGAAAAAATTAACTGAAAAATACTCCGGTGACATGGAACATTGTTGTTTTGTTGGCTCTGCTTGTCTGTACAAAGCCCAGTGACGTCTTCTCGAATTACGCGAAATGACGCTGAAAACAACGCTTCCGATTATATTCCCTAAACTACAGTTCAGTTCAGACAAACAATAGCCATGCATTGGATTGTGTGCAACATGGTGAGAAAGGCAGGGGTCAGTGGGGCTTTCCCTACTGTTTAACGTTGTACGATGATGATGATGCATTGGGTAGTGGCTTTGGTTGCTAATTCCTAGCCCCAACCTCAATTGGAAATAAAAATAATAAGAGCATGAAAGGAGTAATAGGAGAACTGCAAATACTGGTTCCAAGTCGATAAAAAAAAGTTTGTGGATAAAAGAACGCCAACGATCGCGGAACCTAACCATATCCTCCAATGTATCTAACTATAGAGTGTCTCTTGGACCCCACCCGGGGAGTCTAACACGACCTACATGGTCAAGTCCACTGGTTAGATTTTTCATACCTTTCTTCTGTCACAGACTGATCACTCTTATTCATCTTCCAACCGTTACCCGCCCAAGTGAACACTTCGCGTCGAGGAACCCTGTCAGGGGACATGTGCAACACATGACCCAACCATTTTAGCCTGGTGAGCTCGAGTACTTTATCTAATGATTTAATACGTGAACCTAAGACTCTCCACCGAACCTCAGCATTGTCTATACGGTGCTTCCACCAGATTCGATCAATGGCTCAAAGACATCTGTGTTCATATACCGACAATCTTTGTATATCCTTCGTCCGCAGTGGCCATGTCTCCGAACCACACAGAGACACTGACCTCACTGCTGCAGCGTACATTCGACCTTTCGTAGATAAACGAATGTCATGTCGGTGCCACGGATGACTCAGGTTGGCAAAAGCTGAACGAGCCTTCTGTATATCCAAAGACAGCTCACCCGATTATTATGAACATGCCCGGTTGCTTGCATTTCATAAATCATCTAATGTGCATTCTTTTCCGCGCTTCAGATGAATAAAGCCTAATAAACACGGCAATTCCTTCTCGGCGGTTATCGTGTCTGCTGAATCTGACCTGATCGATGTTCTTGATCCAAACGCAGCCGACGCTGACCCCTTACAATTTCTCCACAAACCGAACAGGTCCACCGTGGATGCTGTCACTTCCTTGGTCCATCATATAACCGAATTCTTGGATGTACCAGCGAAGTCAGTGCGATGCACTTTTCTAGACTACTTATTAGCTTTTGATTTTATTCCGCGGTCTCTCCTCCTTCGTAAACTAGAAGCTTCCAAATGTCCCACAGCTTTGTTGGCATGGTTGTCTGATTATTTTACTAACAGAACTCAGTGAACAAGACTAGGTTTCAAAACATCCTAACCTCTGGTGAATAATTCAGGAATGTTTTAAAGAAGTCCTTCACCCCTATTTATTTTCTACCTACATCAGTGACCTTTCATCCAGTTCACCTGCACGTCCATTTAAATATCTCGATGATGTGGCCTTCTGTCAAGTTGTTTCTGTAACCCAAGATTTCAATAACTTTCCACTAATCTGTCTCATATTTCTGATTTCTCTGTTCGATCCGGTTTGACTTTAAATATGTCCAAATGCTTTGAATGCATATTTACCCCTTCTCGATCGGCTCATCCTTGTGATCCATTTCTCATTTATACAGAACCATTTGTTAGAGTGGGTTCTGACAAATACTTGGGGATCACCAATGATGCAAATCTGAAGTGGTCATCTCACATTTCAAACTGTGAGGCAACCACGCCGGCTATCATACTAAATCCGAAAGCCCAGGTATTTTAATTTCGAGCAGAATGCTATTTCCCTTTTTGTTCATCAATGCTTTTCTGTTCTTATTTACTGTTCCCGTTACTTTTGCTGGTCTGTCGAAAAAAGACTTCAAAATTTCTTCGTCGAGGTCTATCTAATATGGGTCGAGTATTTCTCATACCCTTAACTGAACTATCTGCTATATAGTGCAAATCACACCTATTCGCATACGAAAAGTTTGCTCACACAATCCTTGCAGACAGCACTCACCCTTTACACAGTGATCGATCCCAGTGTAAGTCTCTCGCCTCTACTCGTTCCTCTTTTCGATTCATACCCTCCCGCATCGGCATATAGAAAAACTCTACTGTTCCTCATCTGGCCCGTATCCTCACAAACTGGGCGGGAATATCAGCAGAATTTCTCAGCAATTCTAATGTAACCGTTCTTTTTTCATCCCCTTGACTCGATGAGTCACAAAGTGTAAATTTTATCTGACTGAAATGCGGACGTCTGTCTACGTAAAAGCCTGATCAAATAGAAATACGATCCGTACATTCATCAATTTCACCGATTCCATTTCGCCACACAACCCAGATAAACTGAAAACTCTGATCAACTATGTTTCCCCATCGGTGTACAAATTTATTTTAGATTACTCTGATTATAGTACAGCAGTAACTACACCCGTCCATATACACGCAACTCAAGAATGAGGTGTTCGCTCGTCATCTATTGGCCACTTGCAAGCAAGAGACTGACGAAGGCTTAGACCAGTTCCTACAAAACCTTGAACTCGGCCAGGGACTCGAATCTTAAATCTCTAACCGTCGAAGGACACCCGTAGAACGCTGCATGGGACAGTTTTATCACTGAAATGCTATCTAATCTCATTCGAAAGCGCTTTTTGAAGCACAATACCGGGGATCTCAAGCCCGTACACGAGCAAGCAAAGGCTCTCGAAATGACCGAAAAGCAAGTCCAGCCATGTCTCACGATATTCGTTCCCAGTCCACATGCACCCGTTACCGATCAATTATCACACAACTGCTCCGATACCACGCAAGAAAACGACACTACTGTAGCGTCAACCAAACTACGTGCTTCTTCTGCAGCTCAAATTGGTACCCTCGGTACACTTCCCAGGCTCGAATGGCTATCTGCAAGTCTTGTGGAAAAGAAGACACCATCAGGTTAGCCGACCGACTGTCAGCTCTAAATACTCAGCATCTATGGTCGGTGCTTTACTTTTGTTCGCCACTTTTACAGCTGCGCCTAAATGCTTATCGAGAGCGACCACCGATACTTTTGTTCTTGGATTATTGCTCAAAGCGTTAGTTGATATTGGGAGTTCTGAAAGCTACATTTCAGAATCCATCGTCATTCGTACCCGGTGGAATAGTGAGGCTTCTCGCAGCGAAGTAGTGATAGCATCTACACCTGTCAGGAGCAGCACCCGTGGACACTGCTTTATATTTCTCAGGCACAAAAACACATTTTGCCCTCAGGTACGTCTAATGGTTCTCCCCGAATCGTGCGCTGTCGTCTTACTTGGCCATGACTTTTTTAACCAACACCAGTGTGCGAATACCTTTTGAAGGGAAGAACTACCGTTTTCCTTCTGTGGCCGTAGTGGTTCCACAATACGAGATCCACCTTCGTTTGAGCACTTAGCGTATGACATCAGGCCGATAGCAACGAAATTCAGATGACATTCTGTCGAAGACGAACTTTTTATTCGCGAGCAAACTCATAGACCCCTAAAGGAACATACAATCGAACCCTAGAGATCTCCTTGGAGGGCCCAAGTTTTGACCACTGTCAATGAAAGATATCAGAAGCGAACAGTGACTGATCATAGTCAAACGATCAATCGTCTCACCGATTTAGACGCTTATAAGATACCGAGAATCAATAAAATGGCTGTGGAAAATATCTCCATACAGGTTGTATAGTACGGTTGACTTAGAAAGCGTGTACTACCAGTTTCCGATTCGTAACAACGAGAAAATCTATACCGCTTTTGAAGCCTGTGGTAATCTTTACCAGTTTATACACACAGTTGATGTTACTCATGGCGCTGCCTGCTTTCAATGTATATCCGAGGGGCTCATCCGTAATGAGGAACTTGAAGGAACTTCCACCCGTCAATAACATAACCGTCCGCAGCAATAATGCGGAAAATGGTCGAAATCTGAAGCAATTCCTTGAGGTCGAGGAGAAGTATGCAGTAACACTGAATCAGAGCAAGTGTACTTTCGTCACTAGCGCGGTGGAACTACCTGGCTAAGAAATATCCCTCGGGGGGACAGAACTTGATTAGGATCGATTTAAGTCTGTCATCGAAATGCCACTACCCACTGACCTTAAAGCTCAACAACGGATGCTGGAATGTTTGCCTATTATTACCACTGGATTTTACACTTTTCAGAAAAGATTCACCCTCTCATTATCAATCGCACATTCCCAGTGCCAGATGTCACTTATGTATTGGAAAATTTCAAGCTAGAATTAGCTCAAGCAGCTGTTGCTACCGTAGACTCACGCGTTCCATCGACATTGGAGACTGATTCCTCCGACACAGCTATCGCCACAACATTGAATCAGAATGGATGACCTGCGGTATTTTTTCCAGAACCCTCCAACCAAGTGAACGTCACCACTTTGAAATCGAGAAAGAAGCATGTGGCGTGATTGAGGCAGATCAGAAATAGAAAAGTATCTCCCCGGTTGCCATTTCAGATAAGTGATTAATGCTCGGTTTCAATTATGTCTAATGCCTCCATAATTAGCTCTGATCACGCTACGGCGTCACCGGTAAGCGAAGCGCCCCGTGCTCTCCCAGCGGCCGGGGTGACCCAAACACGAGCTGGGAACCTAAACCTGAACACAAGGTCACCGGTTCACGTAGCCTGCTGGAACGTGAGAACGCTTCTAGATGCAGGTAGCCAGTGCCTTACCATGCGTGCACACTACGACTACAGAATTGACGTAGCTTGTCTATCCGAAGTAAGCCTATCAAACTCCGGCAGTCGACATATCCAAGTACCCCAAACGGACACAGTCCGCTGGATCTATCACAGTAGGCCAGTAGACAATTCTGGGCTTCATAGAGTTGCGATCGCAATGAACAATTGAGCACACAACGTCCTGATCTTTTGGGAAGCAGTTTCTCCAAGAATTGCCGTGGCACAGTTCAGGAGTGCTCCGTTTAACGTGACTGTGATTGCAGGCTACGCTTCAACGTTACATGCGAAGCCGACCACTAAAGATGTCTCCTACAGCGAACTTAGGAATTCAGTCAACCGGATTCCCAGGCGAGATATTCCGTTAATTGCAGGGAATTGGAACGCCCGCACGGGACCAGCAGACGAGTATACTCAACATGTGCCGGGGAAATTCGACCTCGGCGTGCGACGCGAAAATGGCGACCGCCTGGTCATTTTTGCAGACCTCAATCGGCTGGTCGTCACCAATACCCGCTTCCACCATCAAAAAGACACCCGCTGACCTGGTATTCCAACGACGGTAGAACAGCGCACCAAATCGACCACATCTTGGTGCGCTCTCGTTGGGCATCATCTATCGAGAACTGTCGGGCATACTGGGGCGGCGTAGTGGGAAATGCCAGCGGCACGGACCACACACTGGTACGCGCTCGTCTAAAGTTTTACCTTTCAGTATGGCAAAAACCTCGACCTTATTGCAGAATAGACACTTCCAACCTGGAAATCCCGGACAACGTTCAAGCCCTGTCAGATGTGATCTCGTCCAGATTAACTGCGATCGATGACGACAGTAGCGTAAGTGAGCAACGGACGGGGCTAAAAGTATCCAGGCCGGATGGAGGCAGCAGCCGTTATATAGGGCTTTGGGAGGCTTTTCCGACTCGTACGCTCCTCTTTGGGGAATGCTCAACCTCCTCCTCCTACGATGCGTGATGACAGAGACCACCTCATATCGGGCTACGACCAGAAGCTTCAAAGATGGGTCGAACACTTGAGTCAGCTGCTCAATCGTCTTCCCATCTAGTCCATCTGTATAACGACAGCACGAGACCCACAAAAATGTGATGACCTCGAGCCTCCAAACGAATCGGAAATTGTCTCCGCAGCTCAAACCATGAGAAACAAGAAGTCACCGAGGGAGGATGGCATACCACCTGAGATTTTCAAATCTTGTTTGCCAATGCCGTTGAACCCACTAAGCACGCTGTTCCGTCGTATCAGGGTCACCGAAGTTTTCCCAAAGACTGGTCAACCTCCATCCTACTCCCTATACCAAAAAGAGAAACAAAACCGTCTGCGCGAACTACAGGGGTATCAGCCTCATTGATATAGCGGCTAAATTGTTTGCGACCATTCTGCTTAATCGCTTCGTTGCTGTTTGGGATGTGCGAACGCGCTACAACCAGCGTGGTTTCGTCGAGGAAGAGGCTGTGTTGACCAGCTCTTCAAGCTACGCCGAATCCTTGAACACCGCTATAAATTCTAACAACCCAGCACAGCTTGCTTCATTCACTTTCAGGCAGCATTCGACTCCATTGACAGACAGTCACTCTGGAACGTACTGCGAAACGACGGAATGCCCGAAAAGTATATCAGATTGATAAGATCATACTACTCGGCAACACAGATGCGC
This sequence comes from Fasciola hepatica, assembly GCA_948099385.1. Lineage (NCBI taxonomy): Eukaryota > Metazoa > Platyhelminthes > Trematoda > Plagiorchiida > Fasciolidae > Fasciola > Fasciola hepatica. Next base: position 17,074,014 of record CANUEZ040000048.1, read on the forward strand.
ATCCCCGCCTACGGTGAAGAGTCTTACGAGTTTCCAATCGACACCGGCGTCCACCAAGGATGCCCTCTATCGCCAGTCTTATTTAGCCACGCTGTTGACTGGGTAATGCGTCGCGCCCTTAACAACTCTCAAGGAATACAACTTGGCCACGACTCTTGGATTACAGACCTCCGATTCACCGACGGCACTGTCATTCCAGGAGAGGATCCCGCAACTCTGCAGCCGGTCTTTGACCGTACTGTATGTGAAGCTAAGGCTGCTGGTCTGGAGATAAACACTACAAAAACGAAATTCTTCACGACTTCCCAAGGCTCAACACACTATACGTATCAATGGCGAAAATCTGGAACAGGTGCACCTGGGTTTTATTATCCACCCAAACGGTCAGATCAGGGACGAGGTTAAGCTTCGTAAAGACTGCGTAAGGAGAGCGTTCTTACAACTCCGCAAATCATTGTGGTCTCGCAGCGAAACAAGCCTCCACACGAAGCTGCGCATGTACCGAGCTGCCGTCCGTCCAGTTCTTACGTACGCCTGCGAAACTTGGCCACTGAGAGTAGATGACACGAAAAGACTGGAAAGCTTCGACCACTTGCGCTTTCGCTACACAGCCAAAATCAAGTAGTGTGATCGCGTCACTCACTTCGCTGTGCATCAACACTGTGCGAACACACAACGATTTCCTTCTTTTCTCCGACAATGTCGCCTACAGTGGTTTGGTCATATCCTACGAAGACCCAAAATGGAACTTACGAAGAGGAGCCTACTACCATCACCCTGCTCAGATTGGAAATGTCACCTTGGCGGCCAAATGAAGATATGGGTTAGCACTACTAAGGTAGACATGGATCGCCTAGACCTCCAGTCGGTCTTCGGAGTACGCGACTGGTGCACCAACTGGATTTTTCGGTGTGCAGACTTGCCGCAGATCGGAACGCGTGGACAGCTACCATCAGAGGCATCCAAGAAGTCGACTTATCCTCTCACAGGAGATAGTCGCATAGAAGTAAAAGTATAAGTATAATGCCAAAGAAGAGGGGGACATAAGGAATGATAATATGCAACGCTGACGGATAAATCTCTGTTTTCTTACGATGTCATCTATCGGCCTGACACAGAATAAAGTTGCTGATATGCTCTCCCGGAACCACTGTTCATCAACATACAACACGGGCTATCTAAAACAACTTGATGATACCCTCCATTACCCTAGCATTATACGTGCGAATTATTTCGTTCGTGCGAACAACTTACACTTTTCAGCCGAGCAGGTGAAGACTGTAAATCAATAGTGTCGCACATGCGCGGGCCTAAAACCATATTTTAAAGCCATCTGGAAACAATCTGACAAAGGCTACACGACCTCTTGAGACACTTAGCAGACGTTAAAGGCTCTCTGACCTCGAATCCCCGCCATTACCGGTTACTTCGGTGGTAGACAGCATTTCACTGTCGTCCGGATCGTTGCCACACCTAACCTATTGGGGCCTTATGTGGTTCTCCACTCCAAGTCTCAGGGTCTGGTTGCCGGTTGCACCTGATAGTGCAGTGGGCCTTCGTAGCCATGGGGTATATACCCCTTCCATTGCACTTATGCACAGCATGTAATAAAAAAATGCTTGCTATTATCGGTGAATATCCATAATTCCTTTCCGCTTCCCCCTGTTTTGGTATGAACTCTGTGACAGTCACTTCCCACCTGGCAAATCTACTCTCACATCTTGATTTACCTTCTTTTACACTTTCTGATCGCAGATCCGCAATGATTTCCGGAGAACTAAAACGATTCCTCCATAAGAACGGTGTGGCCACGAGCAGAACTACAACATATAATACACAGTGTAACGGCCGGGTTAAACGATTAAATGGAACATTGCGGAAAACTATTAGACTGGTCTTATAATCCCGAGGATGGCGATCACTTAACGGGAGCGCGTTCTTCCCGACGCGTTGCATTCAATAAGGTCTCTCTGTACAGAAAGGAACGCCATCTCACATGAATGAGTGTTTACCTACAATAGGATATCGTCTTCGAGGATTTCACTTCACAAATGGCTTACAATTTCTGGCCCCGTGATATTGTGTCAAGGAAAGAAGTTGACTGCAACCCTGAAAACGAGACGTTTTGGCATGGAGACATACGCGAAGATAAAGTATCACTACAGCACTTGGCACCACGGAATACTGGTCCAGAACTCGTAAAGGACACTAAATTGTCCACTGAGGAAATTTCAGAAATACCAGACACTATTATTTGTACTCACCACACAGAAACTCACAGACCGTTAACTGCTGACGGAATTCCTTTCAAACAACAATGCAACCATCCCCATTATTTTCCAAATGGAAAAGCATAGTCAGCATGGTGTTTTCATCATCTGTACTCCTACTGATTGACACTCTGAAGGCCATAGAAAATGTTATGAACATTTTCGGTTTATAAGCGTTGCTTTCAAGTTATTTGCGTTTGACAGATCATCCAGCATGTACTCTTTTTTGCGTTTCGGTGTGTACTATGTTTTCGGGTGAATAAAGCCCAACTTATACGGTAATTCTTTTTCAGTCGTTTTCGTGTCTGTCGAATTTTTTTTTGTTTTCATTACATGCTTGCGCATGAGTGCGGTGGAAGGGATATTTACCGCAGAGCCACGAAGAAACTGCACTATAAGGGATAACCGGTAACGTGAACCTGGAACCCGGAGTGGAGAACAGCATAAGGTGTGGTAGTGATCCGGATGACAGTGAAGTACTGTCTATCATCAAAGATCCTCCCATTTGCATTGCATCAATATATGACCTCCGGATGAAATGCAGCTGCCAAGATATCAGAACTTGTCTACATGGTCTATGGTCTCGCCAGACACTGAAAGGTTGGGTGTTGGACCAACTCAATCCTGCGACAGCATCTTGCACTTTAATGGTGCAAAGACTACACTGCTAATCCAATCACATGCTAAGGTGTTTTTATAAGAGGTCTACTTTATGCTCTTCCGGTGGTCGGGTGACACGACAGCGAATTGGAAAATTTAACTCTAGGGAACAGATGCACGTCGCCCGCTGGAGTGGTAAAACACTAATGGCCGCAAGTCTTCGAAGTTTTACAGCGACCTCTCTTTATGGCTAAAACATCGATAGTATTGGTATTGCCAAAGAGCGGCACTAACGGTGAAGGTTCCGAGAGAATATGCAGCTTACCGGTTATATATATATATATATATATATATATATATATATATATATATATATATATATATATATATATATATATATATATATATATATAACGTGTGTGTGTGTGTGTGTGTGTGTGTGTGTGTGAATTAAAACACTAAACAGAAAGTAGTGTAGACCCTTAAGGGACCCATAAGGGCATCCCCGCGATTCGAGAAAAAGCGGAAAATCATAGTGGTTTTCAATTTCCGTTGTTTTTCTCAAATAACAGCTTATCTCCTCCCAGTCGTTCCAAGCCACCATTGTGCAATTGTTTTCAAAAGAATACAGACTGTGGAACAATATAGGCACGCATTCTGCAAAATTCTGAAGTGTTTTACTACCAAATGCGTCGTTCAACCTTGAAAAATAACAATGAAAATTACAGTTACATTCCTCCTCGGATTTAATGACTACCTGTGTCACAAGCTATGGTTTACATATCATACATATTCTTGCCTTAAGGTAACTTAGGGCAACTGCCCACACTTACAGCACTGTGGAAAATGTGCTGCCTTAGCATTTATTTCGGAAGTCTGACATATTCGAGCATAATGCTTTAACTCCCAAACCACCGAGCCTAATATCCATTCAAGTATGTATCCCTTCAAACCCGTTATTCATCAATATACGCGCCAGTTAAGAAGTGACCGTCTGCTACTGTTGAAATAGAATCGCAACTAACACGTAGGGTTCGAATTGAGGTTCAATGATGTACACCTGTTTTTATTATTTTCCAGGTCCCGCATATAATCGTTTGACGGGACCAAGCAAATCTTGGCCGAGCCCCTCTTGAAGTTTCGAACCCTCTTTTTGTGATATGTTTTATCAAACTGGAACATGAAACGTTTTGCCAGAACCATACCCACGTGTGTTCGCTGAAGTGACATTTCTCCGTGCCGCTGTCTCTCGAGATCTTACAATAAACATTCATCCAGCTCAGCGCGTTCTTGTGGTTTGCGCTTGTGGGCTGATCATCGTCGTGTGTCGAACTGTTAATATCGTTTATCGTGCATCCGATTTCAGCTTGATTTGAACAGGTTTGCCGTCGTGACTTGAACCGTGTGTCAAAAAGTTTATCCACTCAAAATGAATCAACACAACTAACGACAGCAGTGGGATATGTTTGAAAGTGATAACTTCGACCCATCTGAAATTTCTCAGAAAATAGATTGCGATACTAAACAGACTACAATACTAAGGACTGCTTTGCTCCCCTGAATGCGTTCTCCCCGGAGATGACTTCACTCTCTTTGTGGTTCGAGCCAAGACGCAGCACCAGGACATGCCCCCCAAAACATCTTGGGCATTATTTGCTATCGCTACTGGATGATGATGCTGCTCAATCGTTTCTAGCCAACGGTGTTTGTATTCTGTCCGGTCCCGACATAATTTGGCCAGCGCTGGAAGAACTATTCGTGCGATATGAACTAGCTCCAGCTTTCCTAGGACTTTTGGAGCGTGGACGAATATGCGACTTCCCTGAGAGTACTGGCTACGAAGACGTACCCCAAGGTACCCAAGGAAGTTCGCGACGGGCATATCCTGGGGTGCGTCACAATGGAGATCTCCGATCCGAAAATAAAGGAGGATTTTCTTCTCGATCTACCAACGTCCCTGAAGTTGGTATTACTCTGAGTTCGCAAACTTGAGGCATTCAGAGAAGCTCTGAGGCAGCCACCGGACTAAGCTATCATCATCATCATCATCATCGTACAGCGTTAAACAGTAGGGCAAGCCCCACTAACCACTGCCTTTCTTACCATGTTGCACGTTGAATTAAAAAGTCTGAAAATACAAGATGGACCGGGAGTGGACCTACATGGGTGGGAAAAGAAAGGAATGCCCTAGTAGCCAACACACGGATTTCAAGCCGCAACCGAACTGCACTCATTCAATCTCATACCCGGAGCCACAACCCTATTGCCGGTACTGCCGAAGATTTGAGTCGAGAACCCAGCGCTGTGGCCACAATCCAGTAGTGCAATACGCCGATGAGCCTCAGTATCGTGTGCCCTTACCTTCTGTTTCGTTAAACCATACCGATCCCTGATCATCGCTAGTCATTAAGGGCTTGTTGAATGGTAAAGAAGCAAAACTGTTGATCGACAGTGGGGCGTCATATTTCGTTATCAGCCCCTTAGTAACAAGCTTACCTGGCTCTGTGCCTCAGGTCGGTAGGCTGATAGCGGCAAACGGGACCGTCGTGTCACTTCTGGGCCAGGTAGTGGGCAGCATGGGCATAGACCAGTTCTTCTGTGCCAAAGCAGAGTGGGATGCGATCTTAGGTATCGACTGTATGCAGGCCGTTCTACCCGTATTGGACGTATGAATTTTTAAGGTTCCCAATAAACTTGCTTTCCTATTAGCGTGCACTCATCCATAAGTTATTACCAATCGTATCTCCGGCCTTAGATCAATAAACGATTGGTACACTGAGGCAAGCCAAACGGTCAAATTGAGCTAGTCTAGGAAGGAGAACGTCGCAAAAGTCTATGTTGGCATTTCCAGACTTCATTGTAAGAACCCCAGGAGAATTCTGTCCTAGCCGTTAACTTTCAGTTTGTCATCGGTATTGTTTTAGTTCCGGCTTTTCGACCTTATTTCGGGAAAATTTGAAATCATACCTAAGTACTAATCAGACTCTCCCTCATACGATGTTATTGAGGCCGCATGAGATATTTCTGTTTCTGTTTACGTTTCTTTTTCTGTGACTGAGTGATAAATTTACTGTGTTAGTTCTGCAAGTCGCCTTCCGCGGGTTCGTGACCATAAAGTATTCATGGACCCATGGTTGGGTGGAAGGCAATATCAATGCTCTCGCAAATGTAGAATCCTGTTAGGTAAAAAATTTCTTGTTACTTTTGCGAGAGAAACAGTTTAAAACTACATCGGGTACAGTTTATGCATGCCAAAAGTCCTTCATCTTTTATAGAAATTTTGATACCACAGCATCTTGGTATATCCAATATTTATCTGTCTTTGAACACGCGCTAGCGAGAACAAATATTGCTTTTTACTCCAATAACGGAGGTGTATGAGCTGATATAGCGAATGGTAATGTAAGATGGAAAGCATAAACAAAGTAAGCAAATGCGAAGAAAGTTACGCGACGTTTGGCCCAGCCGGACAATTAGGGCTTGCGAATTTTTCTTTTATAGCGAGATTGTAGAGTTGTGGAATCGTTTGTGTAGGCCTCGATTTCTTAAGCAGTATGGACGTGTTCTCTCTAGTCAAATCAAGTAAATGCTTTATGCTGCCATACTAACAATTGTGTGAAGTTTCTCGGCACCGGGCTGGTGGGTGATGAGACACTGCCTGTATTATGTGTGGTGATGTTGTCAAACTCGGGTACCAGTGATCCATCTGTGTGGTGTATCCCGGTTGATTGTTGCAGCGTGATTCGGGTGTTGATGTGGATGTGTTGCCCCGAGAGGGCAAACGATAAATGGAAACATTCTCTTGTCTATCATCAGGCGGTTTCACAACACCGTAGTATGGATTGAATCTGATAAGGTCTGCTTTGTCCGTCGGTCCACGCGTCTGAACAACACAGGGCCTGCAGTTACTTGTCAACTCGGTATGGAGTAACTACCAGATGAGCGACAGGCAAAGCAGAAAAGACGTTCATGAGGGGTTGAAATCATGGTGGTACAAGGTAACGAACGGATGAAGTTGAGCGGATCCAGAAGTATTGGTTCCTGTTGTTAAGTTGGAAGACCTTCTGTGGACCAGAGGGATGGCTTTTCACAAAATACCATTCAAATGTCCCACTTGACCATTGGTTTGCAGGCTGTAGACCGTCGTAAGGCTGATTTTCACTTCTTTATCTCTTAAAATAAGGTCATTTCAACTGACATGAATGCAGCTCTTTGATGGGAATGGATATAGTCGGGCATCCCGAATGCTGTCAACACAGACAACCGGTGACGGTGGATATCGCTGTATCCGGGAAGGCAAATGCAAACGGAAACCTGAAGTGCTCATTGGTAACGATTATCAGGTATCGATTGCTAGTCGATGAAGGCGATTTCCCTCTGAAGTCAATATTTAGTCTTTGTAAAGGTTGCGTGGCTCTTATAAAGTTGGATCGAGGTGATTTGTGAAAACGTGGTTTCATTTCAACACAAGCAGTACACTTGAAAATCACATTTTTGACTTCCCTTACCCGGTACGGCAATTTCTTGAGACGCATCAAGTGAACCGTACGTATTATTCCGGAGTGCCAATCTTGGGGAATTTTCATGGTAATCTCATCAAATGTGAAAGAACAAGAGTAGCGAGACAAAGCATCGGCCACTTCGTCCTTTCTTCCCTGTAGGTTATATCGTAGTGATAACCAGACAACTGCAGCCGCCGTCTCCGGATCTTTTCCATTTTTTATCTTACAATTGTGTTTGCTACCATACATAAAAAGGATGGATCGCTGAACGGTGACTAGTTTGAAACGTGCACCAGGGAGAAAGTGTTGCCTCTTAATAGCTTCAACGACCGCACAAGCCTCTTCGGCAACGGAGTGGTGTCTTATGCTGAGTCAGTGTACTAGGGGAAACGACTATTGGTGGATTTCTCTGACAGCAAATTGGCTAAAACTGCCTGATGCGTTCGTCACAATAAGTGTTGTCACAGTCATAGCGGTTTCCAATGCTGATTTTAGGTTCTGAAATGTTTTCGTACATGTATTGGCAGGGGATGAATTTGTTCCGGACAGGTTAATTAGTTTTGTCTGAGGTCGTTATCCGTTGGGAGTAATAAGTAGACGTACCTACCATACGTCGTAATGACTTCATGTAAGTCGGAGGCGGGACAACGCGTAAGGGCCCCATTCGCCCAGGATCTGATTTAATGCCTTATGTTCCGTGGTAACCGAGGAGTCGAATGTCCGTGACAGTTGTGACGGTCCACATCATTTAGTGTTATGCGGTATTTGGAAACTGTCTTCATGAAGCCTTCGAAGTTCCGTCCGTGGTCATTTCTTACCAAACCACACAGTTACAGAAGTGTCCTTCGAATCCATTCGTTTTAGAATTTGTCTGATAGTGTGCTGAAAACACGCTACGCCATTGACGGCCCAAAAAAGTATGTATCAAAACTAAAAAAGATTATCTGCTGCCTCGAAAGCGGTATAAGGCTTTTCATGTTTTGTGATTAGAATTTGGTCATATGCGCTTTTAAGGTTTAGAGTGCTGTTATCATCCATTTGTATGTACGAAGTAGCGGGTACGCATCCAGCTGCGTAAAACGGTTAGTGGTCTGGTTGTAATCAGCGACCATTCTCTTATGGTTGATGTTTTTAGTAACCCAAAAATGTGCTCTCCACGTAGAGTTCAGTGACTATGATACTGTCCTTCAAGTGACAGCATTTCCTTAATAAAACGTTTCCCCTCGAAAGAGTGCCTTTGGGATTTGGTGGTAACTGATTTACATTTGGGAGACAAATGGGCGAACAGGGGCGGATATAGGATTTTAACGGCAGACAGTCCGCACAGCAAGAATATGCTGCATATTCCCCAATTGGTATATCGACCTTGTAAGACATATAACTGCCTAAGTTACCAGTATCAAACAGTTTGCAGTTCAGGTGTATGGGGTTTCTGATAGGAGCAGCATCTCTAAGTTGGTCGACTGTCGTGTCCCTTGGGGCATCCTCCCTCTCCTTGGTTCCCATCATTCACCCGGCTCCAACCTGTGACTCCACGAAGCTGAAGCATGCACCAGCGGCCACATCCCGGTAAACCGCTCGACAGGTGGGCAAAACCAGGTTGAGAATACCGAGGTCTAAAAACCTCAGCGATATGATATTCGGCATGCGATGACAGATACACACCTGAATGGGCGGACGAGATCTGATCAAACGGCTACAAAGGGAAAACTGTCCAACCTACTTGACTCGGTATTCCGGAAGAGGCGAATAAGCCGCACAATAGGCCACCGGCTTATCTGGACCAACCTTGCTGCCTTGCAGTCTGCACTTGGGTATGCAAAGACTAGAGGCGCATCCTCGAACAAAAAGGCCGGATGAGGTACCGTCGCCTTACTTCCTACTCCGGATTGGGTGACCGAGTAGTACAACAGTCCCGAGCGGGGCTGGGAACAACGCCTCGTACGATATTCCCGTGAATCTCTATGAAGAGTTTTGTAAACATGCAGTCTGATCATGCTAAGGCGTCCCCGGCAAACGACCCACCTCGTGCTCCAGTGGTCGAGATGTCAAGATAACAAGCTGGAATACTCAACTGTAGGAAATAGGTTTATATAGCTTTGTTGGAATGTACGGACACTTGAACGTGGGCAGCCAAAGCCTCACAATGAGGGCACCACACAACTACAACATCGACATGATCTGTCTCTCAGAAGTCCGCATACCTAACTCCGGCACTCGGTGCATAAAAGTCCCAGGAGAAGAGGCAACTTACTTGATTTATGATAACGGCCCGACAGACAACTCCGGGCGCCATGGCGTCGCATTCGCTATTAACAATAAAGCCAACAACGCAATGATCGCTTGGGAGCCGATTTCAGCAAGACTCGCTTTAGCACGTTTCAAAGGCTCCTCGCAGAACTTAACGGTGATTGCGGTCTCTGCCTCGACCAACGCGGCGGATAGCGAGAAAAAGGATGAATTCTACGGCAGTCTCCAAAAGGAACCAGTTGGGTCCAGAGAAGTGACATTCTGTTCATCACTGGAGACTGAAACGCTCGCACAGGTCCGTCGGACTCGTCAAGGCGGTGCGTCCTGGGGAAACTTGGCCTTGGCCAACGCTGTGAGAGTGGTGACCGCCTAGTCAGTTTGGCTGACTAACAGAATGGTCGTTTGCAGCACACGCTTCCAGCACCCTAAAAGGCACTTACTGACATGGCACTCCAACGACGGTCGCACTTCTCATCAAACGACCATATCCTAGCGATTTCCCGTTGGACTTCGTCTGTAAAACACTGTCGAGCGTCCTGCGGGGCAGTGACGGGAAACGCAAACGACACAGATCACGTTCTTGTTCGTGCGCGCTTCAGAATTCATTTGTCCGCACGCCCTAAGGCCTCCCACCGACCCACATAAATGTCGCGGCCCTGGAAATGCCAGAGAAATGCCAAGCACTGTTAAGCGCAATCGCCACCCGGCTACCCTCGGTAGCCAACGTATCACCAGATCCAACTCCAGTAGAAGAACAGTAGATGATAATCAAATCGACGGTTAGAGCAGCTGCTTTAAAATAACTAGGGAAAACTGAAGGGCGTCTAAAAGACTGAGTCTGTGAGGGCTAACTTCAATTGTCGGCTAAAGCACACGAAGCCCGGATATCAGAAAGTAGCGAACGGCGCAGATTGCAACCCGAAACCTCGCGCTCCGCTAGGGCTGATCGTAGGCGGTACTGGATAGAAGTAGCTGAAAAAATGGGGATTGCAGTAGGGATCGGTGATTTTGGCAAGCTATTCCGCCTCATTCACAACGCGTCGGGTAGGTGCTGCAAGCAGGAGTCTCTCTTACGCGACACAGCCGGTCTGCTCATGCCTGAGCAGAAAAGAAAAATAGAGCTGTGGGTAGAGCACTTCGATCGATTGCTCACCCGACCATCAGTTCACACGACGGTCCTACAACCCTCAGTTCTTGCAGAGCCGTGCGATGTCAATTGCGATCCACCGAGCACAACTGAAATTACCAGAGTCATCAATCAGCTGTAGACCAAAAAAGCTGCTGGAGAAGATGGCATTCCACCTGAAGTCTACAAGTGCTGCCTGTCGTCATTGATCAACAGACTACACCCTATTTGGCTCCATATGGCAAGAAGTCTTTCCGACTGATTGGGGCACGTCTGTTCTGCTGCCCATCCCAAGGGAATGAAACAAATCCGTGTGCGACAACTAAAGGGGATCAGCCTGATCGACGTGACTGCAAGGATTTTCTGCGCGCTGCTGTTGAATCCTTTCTCATTTGCGAGAGACCGCCGCACACGACTGAACCAAGAGCACCGCTACGAGTTTCAGCAACCAACACTAGTCTGTTTTATCGACTTTCGGGTCGCCTTTGATCAACTTAACCGGGAGTGTCATTGGGCGGTAATGGAATCCGACGGAATGCCCGCTAAACTCGCAAGGCTTCTGTGAGGATATTATTTGTCCACTAAGGCGCGGGTCCGTATGCATGGCGGTGTAGAGTTATCCGAGTTCACACTCTCTACGGGCGTCCGACAGGGCTGTCCTCTTTCACCGGTGCTGTTCAACTACGCGATCGACTGGACAACGAGACAGGCACTGACTGACTATCCCGGTATCTAACTGAGTTAGTAGATGTGCATCTCAGACCTAGAGTTCGCGGATGACATTGTTGTGCCAGCGGAGTCTCCCGTGACGCTCCAAGCAGTTCTGGACCGAATCGATTTCTTCTCAAAGTCCATCGGGCTAGAAATGAACACTACGAAAACCAGAAGTATGCCGACTTGCCTAGGACCAACAGCTCAACAGCTGTCCATCAAGACCAAGTGATCGAACATGTTTCATCATTCAAGTATCTAGGCTCTACACTGCTTCCGAACGGTCAGGTAAAGGATAAAGTAATACTCCGGATGGACAACGCCAGGAAAGCATTTATCCATCTACGACGAGCGTTGTGGACCCGCAGTGAAATCACCCTTTCGACCAAGTTGCGTATTCACCGTGCCGCTGTACGTCCCGTACTCAGCTACGGCTGCGAAACCTGGCCCTTGAGAGCCGAGGATACTAGAAAGTTGGAGGTGTTTGATCATTGGTGCCTGTGACCTATTTCGAAGACAATTTGGTGCGACGGAGTATCCAACGAGTGAGTCGTTGATTGTTCCCATCTTCAAGAAGGGAATACGCAATGACTGCAGTAATCATCGTGGGATTAGCTTAATTCCGATAGTCACCAAAGTATTAGCTTCGATTTTGCTGCATCGTCTTACATCGGCTCGCGAGAGGAATGTCTGCGAGCAGCAGGCTGGATTCCGTCCAGGTCGAGGATGCATCGACCAGATTTTTACTCTTCGCCGACTACTTGAAACGCGTCATACGCACCGCCGACCAACGATTCAGTTGATCGAACATCGCTTTTCAATGTTCTTCATCGAAAAGATATGCCCCAGAAGTTCGTGAACCTACTGAGATCATTGTATTCTCATACTTCTGGCCGCGTTAGGGTTTACGTGAACTATCCGGTCGGTTCGAAACGACCAGTGGTGTTCGACAGGGATGTCCTTTGTCTCCATTCCTATTCAACGTCGTCATGGACAAAATAATGGAGAGTGCGCTGCAAAATCTTCAGGATGTAGGCGTCGAACTAGGAAACAGTGAAAAGCTATGTGACCTAGATTACGCAGACGACGTTGTCTGCTTGTTCGAATCCACGGAACATGCTCAGCGTGCACTAGATAGACTTGCAAGAGCTGTAGCTCCATTCGGCATGCGCTTTGCACCTTCAAAGTGCAAGGTGATGTTACAAGACTGGACGTCAACAATTCCGAGCTTGATGCTCGATGGAGAGGTGCTGGCAATTGTCAACCACTTCACTTACCTCGGCAGCAGCGTGACGACGGATGGGAGCACAGTAGTAAAGATGAGCACGAGCATATCCAAGGCTCTAGGGGCGTACGCTGGACTGAAGCACTTGTGGCGTCGATCTGATATTTCACTGAAATTGAAAGGTCCTGTATACTGTGCTGCAGTGCGTTCAGTTTTGTTGTATAGTTGCGAAACTTGGAGTCCGCGTGCTGAAGATATTCGTCGTCTTGAGGTTTTCGACTATCGATGTTTACGTAGTATCGCTAAGATCGGGTGGATTAGCCGAGTAGGCAATTCAGCGTGCAACATGGTGAGAAAGGCAGTGGTTAGTGGGGCTTACCCTACTGTTTAACGCTGTACGATGATGAGGCTCACATGATGGCTACTGACTTTGAAAGACAACGGCTGGTAGTAAACAAGCGGCAAGTACTCGTATTAAGACGTATTTCAGCACTAAAAGTTGGCGACTTCTGTCTAGATGAGATGTTATCGGGAGCGTGTGTAAGCCGAGCAGCTGACAGCGAGGTTGCGGAAATTTTAATTGAGGCACAAGACATATTCGACTGTAACTGTGATTATTTGGGCGGAACCCGTATTTCGCAGCACCGAATTGATACCGGATAGCAGCACCCAGTTTATCAAACACTCAGACGTGTTCCACCTCATTACCAGGCAGAACTCGATATGATATATAAAATGTTAGAACTGAAGATCATTCGACCTTCCTCGTCCACGTGAGCATCACCGATCGTCCTGGTAAGGAAAAAAGACAGCAGCATTTGAATCTGTGTAGACTATCGCCATCTTTATACCATAACAAAGAGAGACTCGTTTGCACTACTCAGGATAGACAGTACTTTAGATACCGTTGCTAGCGCGAAATGATTTTTCCTAGATTTTGGTTCGGGATATTGGCAGGTAGAGGTCCATCGAGATGACCGTGAGGAAACAGCGTTTGCCGCGCCCTCAGGTCCATACAACTATGAAACAATGCTACTCTAACTATAAAATGCCTCGGCCACGTTCCAAGATATCGTACCGCATAGTTGTCCAATATATTTGGACGATATAACTGTTCACGGCTCCCTAATAGAGAAACATAACCGTCGGTTAAAGCAAATACTGATGTGATTGAAAGAGGCCGGTTTAGCTCTTCGAGCGAAGAAAGGCCAACTATTACAAAAAGGAGCAAAGTTTCTAAGACATGTATTGTTTCATGTAGGCGTGCACACGGATCCCGAAAAGATCGCCAAAGTAACCAGCTGGTCGACGCCAACATCGGTCAAAGAAATACGCAGTTTCGTGGGGTTAGCGTCCTACTACAGGCGTTTTGTCGACAGATTCGCTAAGCCAGCAACGCCACTACATCAGATGACGGAGAAAGATCGACCGTTTATCTAGACCAAGGAGTGCATGGGAGCTTTCGGACTATCAGGCATATCAGTGGCTCCGAAATTTTAAAAAACCCGCAAGGCCAGATAGCCCGCTGACAAGAGAAAATGCAGGAATGTACTTTTTAGTGCACATATCGGGCTTGAAAAGGTCATACTAATGCTGATGCCTACTCAAGAATCCATCCGAACGCTCAGGTCAATGCGGTGTTGGCCTACACCTCTACTGACTCAAGCTGGAAGAATGCACATGCGATTGACCGGTATATCTCGTTCATTTATAAAAGTACAGGTAAACAGTGGCCAGTACAACTCAAGGCGAGATGCTGTTCTTAGTTCAATCTCTGCACTAATTCAGGCCATACCTCCTGGGTCGACCATTTTGGGTGCGAACGGACCATCAGGGATTTTTCGGGGTTTTGTGTAAGGTACGATAGTGCGCATCTAGTCACCCTCATCCCGTAACTGAAGTATTCCACTTATGATTACTAGTTTAATCAATTCCGTTCAGAATTCCCGCTCCTCCTTGGAACGTCCCCTCATTTCAATATCGAACGGTTTGAGGCCCCTGTTTACCTTCTTCCAGCTTGAGTCGGCTGCATTTCATCCGGAGGTCATATATTGGTTCAATGCTAATAGGAGGATTTTAAGTGGTAGACAGTAACCCACTTTCGTCCGGATTATTACCAAACCTGACCTATTGGGACCTTATGTGGTTCTTCGTCACTCCAAATCTCAGGGTTTGGTTGCCGGTCATCCCCAATAGTGCAATGGGCCTTCGTGGATATGGGGTAAATGCTTATTCCACTGCACTTATGCGCAAGCATGTTTTAAGAACAATAAAATCTTTGCTGTCGTGACTTGAGCCGTGGGTCAAGAAGCGTATTCATTCAAAATAGATCACTACACTGCTATCTGATTTCCATATGAAAATGTAGTGAGCAGATTCTTGGCAGCCACACTGGTGTTCGAATGTTAGCATAGGATCCTGTTGATACACTTACTGAGCCTTGGGATCATGGGGATTTCTTTCCTTTGATTTTCAGATCGAACGCAAGCAGCCCCAGCAGAAGTACGCTGCTCTTCGCATATTACACATTGGCAACCCTACCAGTGGGAACGAATAAAATGAGAGGCCTTGATAATTGAGTGATCTTGAGGCGCAGTGGCCAATAGCGATTTTGCAAAATGACCCGCCCGATGAGTGGTTCCGATGGACCGAACGCTCTCGGATTGTGTGATGAGAGCGTAAATAACACTGCGGACAGTGTCCCTTCGTTAGGACGGGAAGTGTAGTTGGCAGGCCTCCCAGTACTTACTTTTTTGCTTTTATACGGATGTCTCCTAAGGAAGGTTGAGAGACCTTCATGGATAACGCCGATTGCACCTGACCACGAGCGGTGGTCAGAAGTGAGATCGATTGTGTACTGTAGCGGCAGAATACATGAAGAGTCTTGGAATAGTATACGAAGTGGCAACCTCAGCGTTACTTGGCTTTTTGTTCGAGGTTGCACTTCTAGCCCGTGCACAACCAAGTGATACCTGATGAGCAACGGGAAGATCGTGTTTGGAGCCGGCGACCGATCGAGCTGTTTGTACGCCTTTTGGATGTTGGTTTACCAATTCGGAACACCCAGCGTATCCACCATGCATTGTTGCCGGTGACTTTCCAAGAGATTGTTCGTCATTCGGTAGGAGTGACCATGGTATAGAATTCATGCAACCCTGTTGGTCGAAGTTTTCTCCTTTGGCCGTTAGATCAACCAGTATATCTCGTCCGGCCATCCAGGAGTAGCCGTCTTTGCATGCTGAGCATTGTCTCACCGAGGTTCTTAGGCCTCGGTCACCTTGTAGCCTGGTTTAACCAGCCTGACGAGCGGTTTGCCGGGGTGTGACCGCTGGTGCTATACTATATTACTTCATCTTGAGGTATTATTTCCTAAACTTCGATTAGTTTCCACTTCAGAAAAGAACATGATTTGTAAACATCCCCAAAAATCACTTGGCGCGACCCGGGTATTTTCCGGTGCCAAATATCGTCATAAAATGCAGCATTTTACAAAGAAGTCAAGGTGTACTTCCATGTTATGAACCAGTCTTATAGTAAAGGGGAAAAATCCTCCCACTCCCCTTGTAGCACACAGCCAGTCCGAAACATCGGTTTCCGACCGGTTTGTTTATTAGCCAGTATACACGAATCAAGAGTGATTTTATGCGAAGGAAATTGGCAACCGGAGTAACGTACACCGTTTAATGGACATTTTATTTCAATGTATTTATTCAGTACACCGAAATCCCCTGAAATACCAAGTTATAGATCGTTCTATTTTATGCCCTTGAAATGGAAAGAATGAGGACAATTATTGGAAAAACCATAATTTTGGAGACAAAAGTGAGTGTAGCGGCTCCTCGGAGACACAAAAATTAAAATCACTAGGTCATTTCTTCGAGCCAGTGAGTTTTGATCGCACGTGAAATCCAGATGTCCCCCAGGAGCTCATCTAGATTCAGCATCAGTAGCATTTGCGACCTCGCCGCGACTAGGATTACAAGGTTACCTAATTTCAGAAGCGGCTCAGAATCAGGCGCAAATCATCCATCAGCACAATTAAGTCACAGGCAGTTTCTTTCCGGAATGCCGAACATCCTCAGGTGACTTTCATTAGTCATGCTGTGACACGAGTCACGGATCAGTCAAGACTGATCGGTGACTCCACACACATTTACAACCATTAAAGTGATCAGCCGATCACACCTTGCCTAGCACTTGCTTAACTGTACATTTCGCGCACGCGGCAACCGCAAGCGCTACTTCCGACACACTTCGTCGGCACACTCCAGCGTGCGGTCTCTGTACTCAGACCCTGTGAGAACACACGCCGTTGGCACTCCACGGTCTCTTCTCGTTGACTTCCTCGACGAACGCGACCGCAGAAGCTGAGGGAGTGTGTCCTTCAATACCATAATTACATTCACCCTAAGTAGGGGACTGGCTGTTGGAGTGACGTTCGTTTAAGTGGAGCTGAGGTTTCCCGGCTAAGGCTCATGGCCAGATCTCGTTCCGCTCGCTCTGGAATCGTGGCATATCACCCACTCACTGGTTCGACTTTAGTTGGCTAGCCTCTCCAGATCTGTTAGTTCAATTGGACCGACAATACACCTCCTCAAACTCTACCGGTCTTCTCTGTTGTCGACTGAATTCGTGGGGTCTACCGTTGGGATAGAAAAGCCCGGGACATCGCAAAATGAGCATGGAAAAAAGTAATTTGGGAAAAATGACAGAAGTCAACGAAGCATATCATGTATATCACACGATTGGGGAAAGCCGTTCACAAAACGCCCAGAGAACACCCAGAAACCGCTCGGGAACTGATCACTGTAATAGTATAGGCCACTCGAAAACTAGCCAAAAACCGATCGATTTCGGAGCGGTTTTTCTACAAGGGTTATATGGCATTATTAAAAAAGCCTCTTCGGGGTCATTCTTGGGACTAAATGCTCTATCTTTGTGCCGACCGGGTTTATAAGCCATAGTGGTTTCCAATAAAAAGTATTTTCCATGTTCTAGACCCTTCCAAACCTAATGGCATGACATTACACCACAGAAAATTGTCCCTCGTGGGACTTTCTGAGGACTAAAAATGCACCCCCGTGCTGACTGAGTGTTGACAGATATATTGGTGCCTCATTATTGTACGTGTAGGATCATCTTGATGCATTAACTGAGCCCCCGGCTCATAGATCTTTCTCTTCTAGGAGTTGCAGGTCGAACACGAGCAATCGCCACGGAAAGACACCACCTATCCCAACGCAAGAAACTCACGTGACGAACGCCGTCCAACTTGTGGTCCTTCAAATCAAATCAGTGCACAGGACTGGCCTCCAATGCCAGTGGTATTGCAGATTGTTGCACCTGTGAGCCCCCACGTCTTACCGTATTCCAACTTCTTGGCATATTTTCTTTCCTGTCGGCCGATGGGACTGAACCGAACTGCGCTACATATGGGTGTGACGCTGCTTGGGAACTGAGCTTTGCAAAAGAAAGAAATTGGCGAGAAATTATTGAAGAATCTGTCCGGAACACGGTGCCAGTAAGGAGATGTCGATATTTTGTGCTTCTAGGTGGAGAGACTGGGGGGTGAGCGAACTTTCAGTTTGTTGCCTACAGACCATATCGCCTCACCTCTTCATCTATGGATTTGTGCTATCAACTTAATCCGTCGGGTTCACTTTTCTAAGTCGCACTATGACCTCCATTATCATGGGTGGACAGAATACCTCCGTATCCCTCGATAATGATACGCCAATCGGTGGTCCCAAAGTTGTTTGTGGAAATAGGCGATGCACGAAGGGTCCTGCAGACAGAAGCAAACAGTCCACAACAGTCAGCAGTAGAAGCCATGCCAGGTTCGCGAATGCCAGATAATCAGAGACTAAGGTCCTCATGTCCTCCGCGGAGTCGCAGGAAGGTGATCAACATACGACTCCTATCAAGGCTACAGCAGAGGACCTTAAGCTGCTTGGCGAAGATAAAGAGAGATGGTGCATGAAGGAAGCACCGGTTGCTCAAAGGAAGAAGCTCCGAAACAGGAAAAGACCTCTGAAGGGGTAGTCTACGGGGCCGGGTAAGATCGAGTCAGGAACAGAATCGGCTGATGAGCTTCGAGACCGAACACCAGCCCTTGAGAGATTGCTGGAGAGCTACGGGGGAAGTTCGCAGGCAGCAGAACTCATGTGGCATAGCACTCGGGAGAAACAGAAATGTGGTCATAGGTGGCATACCAGAACCGTGTACCAAAGAGGACAGGCAGCACGAGATGATCATCAGATACCGCTTAGCGAACCTCCTGCTGACGGTTAGTATCCCCTGGAGTTCTCCCCAAGAGGAGAATAGCTGTTGGGGAAGTGGACTGTGTCAGAAATACGGGGCAAGTTCAAGCCGCTTCCCGTATCTGTCAATCCGTGACATGGAGACCAAGTTTCTAAGCAAGTAAGACTAGAGGGGACTCATCAGCCAGAGTCTGCAACTAGGGCTACGAAGGCCGCCACTGCAGACCAAAATGATGAGTAATGCACGAGGAACATAACGACGTAGACAGCAAAGCACACTCCTGTAGCCGCAAGCATGTAAAGTACATGCCTGGAAATCCTCCCTAGCAGCTGTCATATACTCGTATTGTTGAGACTATGCTCTTTATTTTATTGACCCTCGGACAAGTAAAACGTTCACCAATCACTACACTTCAACATGTGTTTATATTTTTCTCACGTGAAGTGGCATAATTTTGATTCGAACTTGCACTGTCTTGACGGTGGTGCCTGACGCTGACCTTTGTTGAACTCTGGTCCTCGATGCTATACGTTGTGGCCGTACAATTGAGGTTTGTACATATTTATACGCGCACAACTTGTTAATCCAGTACCGTAGGAACTACGAGTCAATCTTGTTATGGTTTTGGGGTTCCTCTTGAATTGGCTACGCTTTACTCACAGTCAAAATAACCGTTATAAAGCACGCTACAAATTGCTAGGTTAGCAAGTTAAAACAAACTGAAGGGAAGCAATGAGGTTGGCAAGACGATCCTTCAAATAAAACGGTCAGTGACCTCGAGTGTAATGCCCGGGGAGAGAAAGACCCTTCCTGACAGGCCAAGAGCAAGTCAGGGAAGAGCGAGGCTATTCGTGGTCTACACGAAAGCGGCAAACTTATGGAACAAGCGGCCGAAACTGCAGGCCGGAGCGGAGGATACGGATATCATGGACCTCATCGATATTTGGTTGCAACCGACTGAAGACATTAATGGACTATGCCCTAAACAATATATAGCCCATCGCGTCGACCGGGATGATGGTCGCGAGAGAGCTCGGGTTATCGTATTCGTGGTAAACTACCACACACCAAAAACGTAGACATCCTGCACTATCGGAAGTGAAAGCCAAGAAGGTAGTCGTTATGACAGCGAGACCTCAAATCTCCATAGCCCGTATATATTGAAGTCCAGGATCCCGATATGAGGGAGACGAAGAACCCTAATATAGTGGGACCTGGGAGGCAAAAATGGCGTACACCATGTGATTTCAACCCACCTGAAATAGACAGAGACCAAGGTAGTCCCAAAAAACTTTCTGCAGGAGATTGGGGGGATTTAATTGGGCGGAAGACTGTCTCAGCAAGCGGAGCAGGTCACTGGGTGGAGGTATGGTCGGTCTTCGTCCCTCCTTGACTTGACGATTGAGAGGGCTGCTAACGATCTAGAAAAACTGGAAGTGGAGGACCCGGTCTGCAAGAGTGACCTTGATATTCTGAGAATGACAGCGAATCTCCGAGGAGTGAGGGCGCAGGACAAATTCGAAATTTCTCCGTAATAAACAAGAAAGGGATGTGGGAACTCGCACTTTATTTTGTGTGGCCAGCACAAAGAGGAGGAGACACAATGTAGACACAGTGGCGGCACATCAGGGCAAAAACTGTTAGAAATCACCAAGGAGGTAAGCCCCTGGGGGAAAGTAATGGGGAAGATCGCCCCACAGATTAGAGCGGCCGTACGAAAACGGCCCTTAGGTAAAATTGGGCTGCTTGGTAAAGGTACGCTCGCATGAATGGCCACCGAAAGTTCCCGCAATACATGATGCCCTGAAGAAGAGCCCAGTGAATGCAACGAAAATGCAGATGGAGCTTTGAAAACAAGACTGCTGAGAAAGTCACCGTGGATCCTAAGGTGTAATACAATAAATTACAATAAAATGCCCCCCAGAGAAGGGCAGTGGGAGGAGGATTAAGGATGGGAACCGAACAAGGGAGTACACGGATTAAAACCAAGGGCTGGGAATTTGCAGCAGTTCTTCCGACGGGTTGTAACAACCGGTCGTGGAAAATCCCCCTTTTTCCCTCGCGATTC
The DNA here is from genome assembly GCA_948099385.1 of Fasciola hepatica. Lineage (NCBI taxonomy): Eukaryota > Metazoa > Platyhelminthes > Trematoda > Plagiorchiida > Fasciolidae > Fasciola > Fasciola hepatica. The sequence continues at coordinate 17,095,027 of CANUEZ040000048.1, forward strand.
AGTGTTTTTCCCAACATCACTCATTTGCCTACACTGTTGACTTGTCCTTACGAACTGGTTGTTTTTCTGGACCAATTGTTGTTTGTTCGCGCCCAGAGCGCTACTTTGGCACATCCTTGTTCAGGACCTGCGTGACGCACGTGCTGTCTGCTCACACGCTGCTATTTGGTTTCTCGTTGTTGAGTCCTTGTGATCGTATTATTGAGGTTTGTATATTTTATATGTCATTGTTCATGTAATAATCTAGTATCGTAGAATATCACGGATAATCGTCTTTTGATTTCGGGATCCGTTGCGAATTTGGCTACGGATTGCTCAAACGTTCGTTACAATACTCAATAGATCAATTTGGAACGAGGAAAAATCACGCAAAATGCCAAGAAAAGGATCAAAGCAGTCGAATCTGGACAGGAAGTAATACGGCAAGTCTCTGGGGAGGTTTTGGGTACATATGATTCTTTAGTTAATGCTAGATCGCCTAGTCCTGTCAGTGCTAGTTCATGTGTTGATAAGAGCAATATTGATCGTAAGGATGTCGATTTATATAAGCTGAGAATACTGGAACTAGAGCAACAGTTACTATCGGCTAGACTACAGGCGCAGGAAGCAGAGAAGAAGTGTACACAGAAACAGCGAGAGCATGAGACCAGTAACTTCGACACTTCCGATAGATTAGGGTGCAGTAAGGTAGGGAACCCCACGCTGGCCGCCGACTACAAACCACCATCGATCGATCTGCCTAGAGTGGAGTTAACGGTTTTCGACGGGCGAGCTGAGCAATACTGCAAGTTTGTCAAGCAGTTCGAGACGTTCGTTGAAAATAAGGTAACCGACCCTGGGCAAAGGCTTCTCTACCTTACTCACTACTGCCGAGGCCGAGCAAGAGAAGCTATCGACGTGTGTACCATGCTCGACACGGAACAGGGCTACACAAGGGCAAGGAAGATTCTAAGGGACTTGTTTGGCCAACCTTTCAAAGTAGCCCGTAACCTAATAGAGGGCGTGATGGTGGAGGCAAAGAGAACCAAGGGCGACGTCTACACCATGGCCGACCTGATGATTAAGATGCGGAGCTGCTCAATAGCCCTCGACCATTTAGGTTACAGGGCTGACCTAGACGCCATGCACACTTTGGAAGGCATAGTCCGTCACCTCTCTCCCGAACTACAGGGTCGGTGGGCGGAAGAAGCAGAACGGATAAGCCGAAGCGACAGAGAAGCCAACTTCGAAGACCTGACCGAATACTTAGACAGGCAAACGAAGATAGCTGACAGCAGATTCGGCCGACTCATCCGGGACAGCAACCGAGCAAACAAGCCCAGTACTAGCCAAGTCCAAACCCCTGTACGGGAACATCCAAAGTACCAGCCTTGGACCAATACACACGTCATTTCACAAGATGCTACGGCGAAACCAAATTGCAGATCCTGTGGTACTAGCCATGGCCTACCAGAATGCCCAAAGTTCGGCAACGCCACAATAGACGAACGGTGGGGAATGGCGAGGATGGCAGGGGCATGTTTTATCTGTCTCAACACCACGCACCGGGCAGCGGCCTGTAGGACAAGGAATCGATGTGGTTACGAGGGCTGCACGGGCAGACACCATCGGCTGCTGCATCAGGCGAGAGTAACCATATCCGAGGCGAGTGCCAAGCCCAGCGTGATTTGTTCAACTTCACAATCTGCCAGTAAACCGGTACGTTTAGGCGTAGTGGCCGTGGGAGTAGTGACTCCGACTGGGATAGTCAAGGCGTTGGCTTTCGTTGATAGTGGATCCGACACCACTTTAGTGAAAGAGCGGTTTGCCGACAAACACCAACTGGCTAAATGTGCGACGTCGTTAGCGGTGAGCACGGTGGGCGGAACACAGGTAATGACTGCCGGTAGATTAAGGCTGCAACTCATCTCTCTAGACACTAACGAGGAAATTGAACCAACGGAGGCATTCACGTTAGCGGATCTCCCCATGCGAGCACCAAGGTCGGTGAACTCAATCTTGACAAGGTGGCCCCACCTGCAGGATGTAACCGTTGTAGACTGGGAAGATGATGAAGTGGATCTCCTCATCGGCAGCGACGTGCCAGAGGCGCATTGGGTGCTTGACCAGAGAGTGGGCGACCGCCAGGCACCTTATGCCGTACGCACGGCCCTGGGATGGATGTTATACGGTCCAGTAGGGGTACGCGGTTCCGCGAATTACTTATCCGCCGAAACGGACCGCATAGAGTATCATCTGCAACGGCTGTATGAAAAGGAGTTTCATGACATTGGAGACGAAAGACCGACGTTGTCTCAAGAGGATCACTTCGCTCTACAAACGGTGCGGCAAGGCACTAGAGGCCCCAAAAAACAGTTCGAGGTTCCCATCCCATGGCGCACACCGGACGACCCGTGGACTGACAACAAAAATTATGTTCTCCAACGATTACTACGACTAAAAGAACGCTTCATTCGAGACCAGAATCTGTGGGAACGATACGCGGATTTGATGAAGCGAAAAGAGGCCCTCGGTTACGTTGAAAAGGTGCCTGTTAACACCGACAGCAGAAGGGGTATCTGGTATCTGCCTCACCATCCGGTTATCAACCCCAAGAAACCAAATAAACTGCGGGTGGTTTTCGACTGTGCGGCCAAGTTTCAGGGCAAGTCGTTAAACGATCGCCTACTACAGGGGCCTGACTGGACCACACCACTGATCGATGTTTTGTGCCGTTTCAGATTGGGTAAAGTGGCTTTGTCTGCTGACATTAGGGAAATGTTCCATCAGGTGAAGATTCCAGTAGGAGAACGAGATGCTTTGCGTTCCCTGTGGTGGGAAGGGAGCGACCGGGACAACGCAGTGGTGAATTATAGGATGACCGTCCACCCCTTCGGAGCCATATCGTCACCATTTTGTGCCAACTACGCCCTCCGAGAATCAGTGAACAAACATGGCGATCTAGTACATCGGACGGTGGTAGAAAGCATCAGCAGGAACTTCTACGTCGACGACTACCTTGGGTCATTCGATGATGTGGAATGAGCTCTAGAGCAGTTCAGGGGTCTGACGAGATTGCTGGAAGAGGGCGGCTTCCATCTAACTAAATGGATGTCGAACGCTTCAGAAGTGCTGAAGGTCATTTCGTATCACGAAAAGGCCGGAAGGGTAAGAGATTTGGACGGCTCTTCACTTCCTATCGAGCGCACCTTAGGGATACAATGGGACGCGGAAACGGACGATTTTGTTTTCGAAATAAACGTTCCCGAGCTGCCAATAACCCGTCGTGGCATACTATCTGCCGTCTCAAGTTTGTTCGACCCGCTCGGTTTCGTCTCCCCGTGGCTGCTACCCGGTAAGTTCTTGCTGCAGCGGCTGTGCCGTAAGAAAGTTGATTGGGACCAGTCACTGGACCGAGGGGACCGGCTGGACTGGGAAGAATTTTCGAACACCTTGAAGAAATTAGGGGACATAAGAATCCCACGATGTTTGACTCCTGGCCATACGACACGGACTGGAGAACTACATGCCTTTTCCGATGCACCCGAAGTCGGTTATGGAGCTGTGGTGTACGGACGATGGTGCGCAGGAGATGGACAATATACCACGAGGATCCTGTTCGCCAAAGCCCGCGTTGCTCCACTGAAGTCGGTCTCAATCCCACGCCTTGACTTCAGCGCAGCCGTGTTGGCAGTCAGGGTGCTTCAAGCTGTGAAGAGATGTTTCGATCTCTACATTTGGTCGGTGAGCTTCTGGACGGATTCAACGATAGTACTTCACTATATCAACAACGTCCGGAGCCGGTTTAGTACTTTCGTTGCTAACCGGCTCACGATTATCCACGATGAATCAGCCACGCACCAGTGGAGTCATGTCAGGTCTGGCGATAATCCGGCCGACCTGTGCTCTCGAGGTGCGAACAACTTCAGGCAACTGGACACGTGGACGAGAGGGCCAAACTTCCTGCAATTGCCCAAACAGGACTGGCCCGTGTTCGAATTAAAATCCTCTGCGGAAGTGGAACTGGAGATCAAAGGCGTAGTGATAGCAACCAACGTCGTCGAAGCGACATCCATTCTATCGCGACTGGTCAGGTTTTCTTCCTGGATGAAGACGCTTCGTTTGCTAGTTTGGTTAACCAGGTTCAAGAGAAATTTACTAGTCACGAAGGGGCTACGGCCCTCAGGTCGGATACGGGTCGGCCTGATAGGTCCCGCTGAGCTACAAGCGGCAGAGTACGATATTTTCAGAATGATACAACGCGAGGCTTTCGCCCGAGAACTCAAGGGGGCGGAAGAAGTGGGGCCGACCAATAAAGACATGCCATCTCCAAGAGGCGAGCTGAAGCGTTTAAACCCCAAACTCATCGACGGACTGCTGCGGGTGGATGGTAGGCTGACCAACGCCCACCTGAACTTCGACACAAAGTATCCTATACTGCTGCCTGCGAGACAACCTGTAGTAGAGCTAATGATTCAACACGTCCACGCCGTAGAGGGACATGCCGGGGAAAGTCACGTGACAAGCGTCATCCGAAAGCGTCTTTGGTTGTTGAGAGGACGAGAGACTGTAAAACGCGTAATCCGACGGTGTGTGCAATGCAGGAGACGCAATGCCACAGCAGGCAAACAACTCATGGCCCCACTACCAGAATGCAGGGTGACTACGGGCTGGTGGCCGTTCAGTGACACCGGGTTGGACTATTTCGGGCCCTTGTGGATCAAGAGCGGAAAAAGATTAGAAAAGCGATACGGATGTATCATGACGTGCATGAAGTCACGTGCGGTACACCTAGAAGTCGCACATTCGATGACGACCGATTCGTTTCTACGGGCGTTGCAAAGATTTATCAACCGAAGTGGCGTACCGGCCGATATATACTCAGATAAAGGGTCGAACTTTGTGGGCGCTCACCGGGAATTGCAGCGTTGGCACGAGAACATAAACAGGGACGAACTGCAGAATCGAACCGTGGCCTACGGCATACGATGGCATTTCAACCCCCCACAGGCCAGCCACCGAGGCGGCATATGGGAATGCATGATCCGGTCCGCCAGACGGATATTGCTGTCAATCATGGAGCAGCAGCCGCCCGACGACGAGACGCTGAACACCGTCATGACTGAGGTGGAGCGAATCCTGAACAACCGCCCCCTGGTTCCAGTATTGAACGGCGACCCCACCCACCTGGCGCTCACCCCGAACGACTTATTGACGTTAAGGTCGAACGAGGGTTTCCAAGGGCCGGTAAACCTTCGTGGGAGCTACCTCCACGGGTGGAAGCAAGCGAACTATCTGGCCAAGGTCTTCTAGAGGCGATGGCTATGGGAGTACCTACCGGCTTTGCAGACTCGACAGAAGTGGCTGGCCAAAACAAAACCATTCAAAGTTGGGGACGTGGTTATGATCGCCGACGAACGCGCACATCTCAGCACTTGGTCTTTGGGAGTAGTTACGGAAACCATCAAAATCACTGACGGAATGATAAGAACGGTGAAGGTGAAGACAGCTAACGGAGCGCTCATTCGTGACATACGCAGTATTAACCTACTCGAGAGCGAAGACGGAGGAGCTGATAACCCTGAGGCCTAGTGAACCTTTTTCACACCAGTAATCGAGGTGGATAAAGAAACACCATATATACCACACGGTCTCCGTCAAACACGTTAAGGTGCTCGCCGTCTTTCGTTGACATTACAGAAGGTTCTTTCCGATATGTGGTGATGAATGCGATCCCATTGTACATCCCGATACATACACGCATGCACGACGCACTCTACATCCCGTAAACCCATCAAACATGTGACAGTGTTCATTGTTTTGCTTTTTGTTGACGCTAGCGAATGCCCCTTGCATATGTGGAAGTAGCGGAGCTCAGGTCACACACACATGCTACATTTTCCTCGTTCTCTTGCCACGCGGTCTTTTGATGACATTGCGGAAAGTCCTCCTTTGATGTGTAGTCATACCTGTGATTTCATTGTACCCCCGGCACACACACACACGCACTCACACACACACACTCAAGCACGTACATCCAGGACCGGACGGCCCCTTACGAGGACAACGTCTATGTGACCCTTCACGCCCGCCATCGGTCATTTGGTCTCGTGGAAGATGTAGACTAGCCTCACGTATATGTATCCAATGAATTAGGTGCGACCAGTAGTAGAACGTTGACGACGAGCATTAGACGCGCGCACTGACAGCAGGGCCTAGGCAGGTAGGAAGAATCAGTACCTTTATACCGAACCTTTGACTCTGCTAAAGATCCAGGAGGATTTTGGTGGGCGGTGTAACAGCCGGTCGTGGAAAATCCCCCTTTTTCCCTCGCGATTCAGTGTTTTTCCCAACATCACTCATTTGCCTACACTGTTGACTTGTCCTTACGAACTGGTTGTTTTTCTGGACCAATTGTTGTTTGTTCGCGCCCAGAGCGCTACTTTGGCACATCCTTGTTCAGGACCTGCGTGACGCACGTGCTGTCTGCTCACACGCTGCTATTTGGTTTCTCGTTGTTGAGTCCTTGTGATCGTATTATTGAGGTTTGTATATTTTATATGTCATTGTTCATGTAATAATCTAGTATCGTAGAATATCACGGATAATCGTCTTTTGATTTCGGGATCCGTTGCGAATTTGGCTACGCATTGCTCAAACGTTCGTTACACCCTGCTTTCGTCCCGCTCAGTAATTACCTGGCCAGTGAACAAAAGGATAACTGCCACAAATTAGCAAATGACGCCAAACTGCTTGGAACATGTGTATAATGATTTGGATTGCGTGTATGTATGGTCGGTGGCGTGCGATCTCCCACCCTTCGCCGACGTAAGCAAATGCCAACACCTCATTGACGAGAGAGAACCGCGGTCCAAAAGCTGTGGGTTCAACAAGCAACCATAACGAGCTTGCCCAAAACGGTGAGGGTTGGGAGTTTGAGGGTGGTAAGTAGGGCCGACTTTGTACCAGGTTGGCAGTGTGAGAGCGCCGCTGAATAGGCCTCACGCGCACCTTGTCGACTGAAGCGCACGGTGATCTTAAGGAGATCAGAAGTAGTACTATCAATATACAGAACCATCGTGAGAACTCAAATAGAAAACCAAGCTCAATCCTGGAGCCCGTTCCTATGTGCGGGATGAAAACTGTGGAAGAGTCACAGCGGAACCTCACTAGGTGGTCTCAAAGTAGCCGGAGACTGGGCTACGAACAAAAATTAGACTAGATAAACGTGTTTCATTGGAGAGAGGGAGTCTAAGAGGGGATCTAACACAAGAGTTCAAAGACGTCATAGAAATGGGCATGTCAGCCCGGCCTGGGGAATCTCCCTTTAGATTTTGGGGATCTTAGACTGCAGCGGCTCACGCCGCAGCTTGTGAAGGACAGCGTAAGGACAGGGATTAGGAGCCTGTTGTTCGCTGTGAGGTCTGAATACCAGTGGAATAAGGCATTTGGGGCCGGTAAGCGAATCGACTTCTGTGGATGCCTTCAAAAGTGGACCGAACTAGGCCTGGGGGGATTATTCCGTCGGGGTAGCGACTAGAACCTTCATGGCCACCCATCTGTCCCCCCACAATTTCCCGGTCTTCAATCTTTTTTCCCATGAAGCGATTGGTCAAGCAGAGTTAGTGACTAACAGCCTGACTCTAAAGTTAAACCGACGTGAAGCACTGCAGCAGACCTGATCCAGAATTTCATGTCCCACCGTTTCCAGACCTGCCTACTAAGAGCAGACAACTCTTCATAAAGTCGGACCGCCTACTGACCAAACAATTCTGTAGTGCTAGAAACTGGACGGTCTGGCTGGCTGCCGTCAAGTCCCAGAAGCTGGAATGAACTGAATTGAGCTGTGATGTCCATCGGGGCCACCGTCGCAGCAGCAGAATGGCATCCATGGAGTAAAGTTTAGACGACCGGCCAGTTCCTTCGCCGTACGAAAGTCTATCCCCCTAAGTTCTGCCTCTTTGTAAACAAGGAAGCGCGGGGGGTCTATGTTCAGTTTCAGTTTCGGTTCCAGAGCTAGGAGGCGGGAGGCCTAAAGGTCCAGATTATTGCACAGCTGAGCCCCTTGGATCTCCAGGTGCTTCGGCAACTGGAAGAGACCAATCTTCAGCTATATTTCGCAATAATCCAGGAAGGTTCAGGTTAGACCCTCGGCCTCCGTTCCCTTCAAAATCTTTTCGGATCTCAGCCACTAATCTTTTACTCCCCAAGGTCAGCCGCCCTGACAATAAGAACAATACGGCAAGGGGGCTGGTGTTAGATAGGGGTTTCACGAGGATTGAAGTGAAGGGAACTATTAGGTTGCCCTGAAAGATCAACAGTACAGGCTCCTGGTCATATTCCCCCGAAAACATTGATCAGCACCTAACCAAATCTCACTTTTGACTCGTTCGCTGCCCTCGCGAATGTCACTTCCTCTAGCGGTCTACTACAATCGTTGGCCACCCAATTTCTAGAGACTGACTTCCGACTCCAGTCAAAGTTTTCTGTTTCTTGTAAGTCAGGGCATGCTCTCTGAGGCTGTCATTCTCTCGCAGCTCAAGTAAGGTCCCCTCGTGACCTCGTTCCCTCCTGAACCATTTTAGCCTTTTGAAAGCCAACATGAGGTCACCTCTTCTTCTTGTTCTTTCTGGAGAAAATCACTCTAGTTGCTCAGACAGTTTGTTTCACAAATGTCTGCATTCTGCGAACCAACGCATGAATCCCCGTTGTGGCTGCCCGGGAGTCTCTATTGCCCTCGCCATATATGGACTCCACGGTTGGACACAATGTTCTAGGTGAAATCTCACGAACGCCTTTCAGTGCTAACAAGACCTGTGGTTTCCTAGAGCTGACCCCCCTCCTTACTTTCTGAAACTTGAGAATGGGCCTGAGGTCAGCGCTTACCACCACTTTTAGATTCCGGGCTTCTATGGTCCGAGCTGGTGCCTCCCGATTGTCTGGCATATCAGGTGGGCCGGGGTCCATTCTCTTTGGTGGGATGTTGGCATTTACTCAGATAGAGAGAAGGATCCCACTCCACTAAGAACTGGTGTGCCTTCTCCAGGTTTTGTTGGACAGCTGAGTCATCTGACGCCCCTGCCACCTTGACCAGGTCTGCGAGTGGGAAGCTTGGACCTTCCAGCCCGTCTGCGAGGTAGTTAACTTACATCTGGAACAACGGGGTTCCCTGGACTGACCATCACGGAACTCCATTATGCAGCCTCACTGTCCGAGGAGCAGCCTTTCCCCCTCACTCGGAAAGCCTTTCCCTCTGGGCCTTGTGCAATCCACCTTTGTATCTCCGCGGTAAGTTGTAAAAATTCCATCTTTGCTTCGTGCAGTCTGTGGTTTGCCGAATCACAGGCGTTTTTGAAGCCCCAGTGGCAGAATTCCACCCGCACTCCCTGTAGGCCAGTGACCCCGCCTACAGCTTTTCTCTGTGCCGCTCTAGACTTCAGATGGTAGTAGTATGCTTCTGGACTGTTTCCAGCTTTCCACGCATTACCTTCCTATTGGCTGTTCCGGCAGTTTCTGTATGTGTGGTATCCTACTTCTTGCTGCTTTGAACTGTATGAAGGCCCGGTAGCGGCTGGGGCCTCAGTACCTCTTGAAAGCATCTTGTCTCTCCTTCAGTGCCTTTCTCGCTCCGCTTGTACACCAGGATGGTAATCCGTTTCGCTCGACCCTTCTGAGTGAAACGACGGCTTCTGTTTTCTCTAACAGTCTGCTCTTGATTCATCTTCATTGGAGTTCTATGTCGTGCTTATTTCTCGTTATCTCAGTCTATCAGCAGGCCTGGCCCTACCAAGCCGCATTGGCATATCTGTGAGAAGTTTCTTCTAAATTATCAGACTTAAAATTTCCCCAGAGGTTTGGTCTTGAATGGATAAAGCCCTAATCACCCTTACCTGCGGCTTCCACAACTTCTGTGTTTTATGTAATTTTGGGACCTCGTCAGAATCAGATCAAGGGCCGACGGTCACTGTCGAGTCTCAATGCTTCCACTTGGTTAACGTTTTTTTTAAGCCGCCCTCCTGTGGATTAGGTGGACCAGTCTCCCCCAAGCTAGCCTTCTGGAGCGGTTTCTGAGGATTGGTCTACTTCTGACACGTTATTGTCACCCATAATGAGCGACTTCCGTCCCGCGTTGGCACTCGTAATATTGGACACAAGCGAGCCGCTACCCCTACCCGCTCCCGCCCATGAGCTCCGATAAGCCCGAACAGCGGAGTCTTTCGGTCCACTCGCGGCCACCGCAACCACTACCGCTTGTGTATAGAGCATGGAAAATCGACTGCTGCAGAACCCGTTATACTGTTCTGCTGGGATAATCAATATACCAACTCCGATTCGGCCGTCAAGCCTGTGCAAACTAAAGACCGAGTAGGAGTTTCGAATTAGCCCATTGTCGCTTTCGTCTCGTACTATCCGTTCCAGTGGTTTGCTACCACATCTGCCCTGGGTGTCCTGGCCCTGGGCCTTGGCCAGTTGTTAACCGTACTTGCAGCGTTGGTCAGGCCACGGGCATCGCAACCCCTCCATTCTCCTGCATTTGATAGAGAGAGGCGGTTGGTAATTGGGTCCTGAACTCGAGCATCCGAACCGTTTTTTCCTATTACAGCTGGATTCTTGGAGCCAATATTGATTACGTACTTTACTCCTGGGTTTCTTTACATATCATCTCCCTTGGAGTCTCATTGAGGGCCTTTTCACCTAGCTTCCTGCTCTCGGAGATGCGACGGTCCAATCCTTCAATAGTGGAGCAGAGCAGCACTTCATTTATCCCGACCACTGGCTCTCCGTTGCTTAGTTCCTCCATTCTGCTTGCGTTCACTCCCGGAGAACTTGGGAAGCGCCAAGACCCGGATTGTTTTTTTTTTATCGCTTTCCTTACTGACCACAGCTGGCTTGTCATCAGGCACCACATTCGCTCCATCATTAGAAACTTGTCGAGTACGTTTGGCTCGGCTAGGAATGCCTCCTTGTAGCGAGGGATGGCAAACACGATGGGCATAATTCTTATTTTGCACCCTTTAGAGCCGGTCTTCTTTCCGCCTTTCCAGTTTCATAACTGTTCTCACTGCTACAAGTCCAGAGTTTTTTTACTGCCCTCAGCGGGTTGATCGAAAGACTTCTCATTGCGCAGCCTCTTTGCATGCTCACTTTCACCGAGGGTTCGGGAGCGCCGTGAACTACTAATGATGTAGACATTTCGGCCCAGTCCTGAGGCGAGAGCTGTAATTTTCCGCCAGATAGTGAGAACCCTGGTAATACTGCCCGTGTCCTCTTCAAACTCACTTACCCCCCCCCCCTTTTAGGACTCATATTCCCGCTACTGTGTCATGAATCGGAGTCGCGGCAGCTGCTTGCTGTCCCGGCTTTGCCCTGGTGTTCTTCGGGTTACCCAGTGATGAATCTTGTCAGCTGATGTCTTCATTTGATGCCAGATATTTCCCTAAGTGCTGAATCGTTTCTGCGTTTTTCCGGTGATTTCCGCCCCACCGATGGCCTGATACTTATCCTGGTTAGTTTTTGGTTCTGGGGCATACGCAGCTAACCTTTTCATATTCACTGAGCAGCTGATGGTATCTCTTGCTTGGTCCCGCGCACTTGGTGCAGAGCCGTGTTTGATAGGCTTCACCCTGAGCTCCCTCAGTTCCCGCAGGGGTATTCCTCCCGAAGAACCAAACCCTTCTGCGCTCTCCTGCTACCCATTCTGTTTGGTCTGGAGTCCCACAGGTTACGAGACCTCAGCCTCAATTTACTCATGCTGTCAGTCCTACCGAATGAAAGAGGCAATTTCAGCTGTCAGGAGAAGCTGAAGGGTGCCTCACAAGAAAGGAATCAGACTGGGATAGACCAGTGCCCAGGACATTGACCCATTATTAGGTCACGGCAAGCCTACTCGCCTGGTAGTGGTGTTGTCGATGAACACTATCTTTCTTGTTTGCTCATTTCTTTCCTCGTCTACGTCCACTATTCGCTTGCGTTGTGTGGTTCGTTTCCTGTTTTTCTCCCGGTTAAGTGTACGGTTTCCTTCCCCATTTCTCCCACACCGAGCTTTTTCATGGTGAAGCATCAAAAGGGTACAGGTGAAAGATCAATGAAAAGTACGAAGTCCAAGAAAATAAGTCAGAGAAGAAATTCGTCTGAGGGCTGTCCGCTTCCCGGAAAAAAGTGCCCTTTCCCAGCCCAACTTCTTGAAAGCTATGGTAGCATTTGCCGCCACCAGGCCCCAAGGAGCTTGTTGCAGTCGTTTATTACTCTGCGTGAGAACTGGGAGGGTAGAGTTCCTTTCATTGCTTCTGTCAGGCTTCACTATGCGGGTCCGCTCCTATGCGGCAAATCTGGCCGTGCCAATCTGTCTTCTTACTGTAGGCCCTCTCCAGTGCGCGGATATTCCCAGCATGTTGGGGAGCCCAGGAGTGGCCTACATACTCCAGGTATGATGGCACTAGTGAAGTGTAAACAGGTAGCATAATTCTGTGGTATCTAGTTTTCACCGTTCTGCTCAGATGGCAGGTGAATCTGTTCGCCTTGTGGGCGGCTGGCAGACACTGCGCCGGAGGCTTAGTTTTCTTGATGAACTATCCCTAAGTCCTGGATATACCGCCTGATCAATCTTCTGTACTGAATGAAGTGTCCATGTCCGCCAGCTTCCTGAAATCTTCTCCATGACTGTTGTTTGTGCTTCACTGCCCGTATTGTACCTCTCTTTGACCGTGGTGTAAAGCTTTCTGTCTGAACCATAAGTGGTGGAGACAGTTCCTATGTAAAACGTAGTAAGTTACTCCTGATATCCCCCATATACCTTCACGGGGCCCCCTGAAACCCAGACTGTAAACTTTGCCGTCGCTATCAGAGGTCCTTATTGGAATACCCTCCGTTGCGCACCTGGTATGTTCTCTTTCCACCAAGGGACAGGAACCTTAGGATTCGGCGGTCACCTATTCCTAGAGAGGCAACGATTTGGGCCCCATTTGATCCTACAGAAAATTTGGGAATGGCTGGACAAAATGGCCCTGCCGTCCGGATCACAGCCAGTCTGATACCCGGCGGATGTGCAGCGTTGGCACCTCTTCCTCAATGCCGTCGTGCGACCATGGGGCAAAGGATCACTCGGGCACCAAAACTGATTGCTAGTCTATCTCTGGTGTGTTAAAACTTCAGGGCCACACACCTTCATGAGTTTCTGGTTGAAACTCCTAGGTATTCTAGCAGGCCCACATCTTCCTCCGCGCCAGATGCTGAGCTCCAATGATCACAGACCAGCGCCACCTGTGAAGGACTTATGCGGAATATCATTCCCAGATTTCTACGAGCTTTTATAATATGGCCATATTTGACATTACCTTGTTAAGCTCGTCCATACACTACACTTTTACACGTTTGTTTCTGTGTATGAGACATTCGAATTTGGCCTTGAACCACTGCTGACTGTCGTTGGACCTTGGGTTTTACTGTGAAGTCTATTTGGCCGCATACTTGAGGTTTGTATATGTTTGTACTTTTTTGATTTTCAATTTAGTACCGTGCGAACCACGAATCAATCTTGTTCTGGTTTTGGGATTCATGTGAGTTTGCTACGCGTTGCTCGGTTTTCAGTTTTTGGAACTTGCGCCACCCACTCCGGATTTGCACTCGTGCTGCAGTGGCCTAGGTACTCAGCGTTACTTATTTATTGCCCTCGATACGAAATGCGCGTGGTTACCAACAGTGATACCCTTCCCCTATTCTTCCATGAGCATGGTCGGCTCCGTGCCCACTCTATCTTTCAGGATGCTACACTTTAGATATCGCTGTCAAGCATCCATGCTTCAGTGGTCGTTAGGCCGTCCAGTCCCTTGGGCTACACTGCAAGCTCCTCTCATTTATTGCTCATGAAGCAAACACCACACCGCGTCACTGCCATTCCTTCTCTGTCCTGGTTGTTTCTGGACGGAGTTGTGTCTACCTCGTACCAGAGCTCTACGGCCTGATTCCCCTCACCATTTTGATTCACTCGGGCTTTTGATCTGCTTTTTCACTGATAGCCCTACATGCCACTACATCCATTGAGCATTTCTACCACCTGACCGATCTGTGGGAGCTAGGCTGTATAAGTTACTAGAGGTGAGGGGCGCACTACAAGAGTTGGGTAATAAGACGGCTGTGTCTTCAACAATTGGGTTCGGTGGACTAATCTCTCTCTCGAACGCCCCTCGTGACCTTCCAGGATGCAGAGCTATCCAGTTCCGTTGATAAACCTCCTCTGGAATTCACGATGATTCCATCTTCCGGGGCGAGGAGTTCATCTCGATATTTAGGGTTCCTAAACCTCATCAGAGAGGGCCTTCCCTGGTATTCCCCTTCAGCTTTTGGCCTCCATCTCCCTAAAAGCAGTAGCTCCTCAATAAGAGTCTGCCATGTTACCCCTGATTGTCTTACAGTCGGAAATAAGTTGTCATAGATGTAGAATTTGACGCCAGGTTTCTCGGCAAAAAGGTTGGTTGGGTTCATTTACAACTATGTTTCTGTTACTTTTCAGCGCCTTTTCTGCGCTGCCCCGCACAGCTCTTGTCACACCTGTCACAGAAGCGGCCTGGGCCCGACTGTTTGCCGTTTGAGTGGTCTGACCTTGAACAAGGCCAGTCAAAATTTCCACTTCTAGATCAACCCGACTTGTAAAGCCTAACGTAACTACTGATTTGATAGGCTTTCCTCCCCTTGTTGCAGTGAACGAAGGCTGCCTCATTTTTCAGGATCAGGAGTGAGGCCTCAGTTGGTCTACTCCGAAGAACAGGGCTAGGATCCTCCTCAGGAGTTTTTAAGGTGGAATTTTTTCCGCCGTCTTTTATTCAACGCCCTGCCGGCATTGCAGGAGACACTATGGGCACTTTATTGCTCCTCACAATACACCCTGAGCCTACACTACTCAGATCAATACGAACCTTATGGAGCACTAGGCTCATTTTGGCACTTTTCCACCTTCCTTACTGAAAAAGGGCAAGCGGATTTCGCAGCGTACTCAATAATGTGCACCTAAATAACACGTTTGTTTGCCACACAGAAACTCTAGTTCTCCCCTAGGCTCTGCAGCTTTCAGAGGCCATGATACTGACTTCTCGGTGCTGGACCTGCGCGTATTCATGCTTTTTGATGAACATTTCGACTGCTGTTGATAATACGGAGAGGACACTCAGCCTATTGAGCACAGAACGACGGAAACAGCAAAAGTACAGTGGATGAAATTCCACGTGGATTTAAACATGAGCTTCTACCGATAAGCTCGAAAGTTACAATGGCGCAAACCAGCTGGCCTTTCGGCTCATCGCTTCTTAGTGTCACAATTCCGTCGCCCCTTGTAAGGATGGCCGTCAAAATGCACATTTCCATCGACTTCCTGGGTTGAAGTGAGCTAAGCTCTTTGACCCACCGGTGTCCTGGTAGTAGCACCAATTTTCCTTACCTGAGTTCTGGTCCGTGATTCCTGGGGCGCAGGTTGGCCCGAGCGTAATTTTGCAGCGAAGGCTCACTCAAGATAGAAAACCCCGGCTCCCAGTCAGTTCTTACCCTTTCTCTCTTCTGTTCTCTTTTTCCTCTCAGTTATTTCCCCCTCTCTTGATCTAGCCTACTCCATTAGCTAACTTCCTATCCGGGACATTGACGGCTTCTTTGCTTCCGAGCTGGGCTGTCTGATAGGAGATGTATTGATGGTTGGCAGATTTTGATAATGGTTTGAGGTGATCCAAATGTGAAAAGTCTTTGGCCTCGGCGGGATTCGAACCCACGCATGGTCATCACCCTCGCTTTAGTACCGCGAGTGCTCTACCAGCTGAGCTACGAGGCCACGCCGGAGAACCTTCGACTTTCTGCATATGGATCACAGTATACCCGCCCAAATTACAGTAGCACATGGCATCCACCACAGTGAACTAGCTTGTAATTTGACTGCCTACAGCAGGATTTCCCTTTGTACTAACCGGACTCCACCAGTTAGGTGCATTGGGCATGTTTACAATGTATTGATGGTTGGCAGATTTTGATAATGTTTTGAGGTGATCCAAATGTGGATGAAGAATACGAAGGTTCATTTCCGTTCCATCCCTGACCTGAAATAGGTTTATAGGGAATGTCTCCGTTGCATTTGGTGATTCTCCTCAGCCACTCCCCTGCAGTTCTTGGATATTATCCCTAAGTACTTTGCTGATTTTCCCGCCCCTTCCACGCCAAGATGTTACGCAGTTGGCGGAGGACAGGTCAGTTCAGTGTGGTCCTCAGCTAACTTCAGTCCAGTTCAGCTCAGCTTCTGGGGCTTGAAGGCGGTCTGCCAGAACATCCAGTCTCTTGAACTGCTAAGCTGGTTGCTCTCCAGGTTCCTCAATGCATTAAAGAGATGTTCATCCTTCGTAGAGGAGTCTGGAAGCCGTGGGACAGAAAATTTAGTGTGGGACCAGTCACTGTGCCCTATTTCGATCTGACTCAGGAATTAAGCTGTTGGACGTCGGCTCTGTTTGACCAACCGCATCACATAAAAAGATTGAAGACAAACTAAGGAAGAGAGACCGAAGACTGACAGAGATGGTTCTCATCGCCACTCTCACCGAACGATCCCTCCCGGGCCTTCTTGGACTGATGTCTAACAGCATATATGAAAGACGCCTCGGATGTCACCCCCGTCAGTTTATTCCACTCGTTGACAGACCTCACAGCGGATGACTGACGTCTTGTCCTTGTTTTTACAAAGTCCTTCGCAAGCTGAAGCCTATACCCGCGCGGTTTGTCATCCTATTGGAGCCCAAAGTGTTCCCTTGGGTTCAGCCGAAGTGTCCATCCTTCCAGCGGTTTTGTGTCGGCAATTATTGGATAACCCTGAAAAATAAATCCTTTTACTATCGCAAGGACGAAAAAGCATGCCAGCGAACACGCAAGCGCCGTACTCGCTCAAAACACAATATATGTAAGACATCGGCAAGGCCAAGCAGGGGCCCTCCCGTGGATGGTGAAATATTGCTTCATGGGCTCAGTCACATAGTGTGCTTGCCCGCGAGTGGTCATGGTAGCTGATAGGTGAGGACCAGTAGGCAACCAGCAAATTGCCCATAAATCAATCGGTTATCGACCCAAAAGCCGAAAAGTTCACACAAAAGAGAGTTCGGAGCCCTAACAATAGGTCCCCTCAAAGTCTCATTTTAACTTGTATGACATTTGTTCCCATCCCAGTCTTCAACGGTATCCAGGCCATTGCCGCTATGCTTTCTTCAGAGTTTTCACCTTGCACAAGAGACGGGCTCCAGGATTGAGCTTGGTTTTCTATTTGAGTTCTCACGATGGTTCTGTATATTGATAGCACTACTTCTGATCTCCTTAAGATCACCGTGCGCTTCAGTCGACAAGGTGCGCGTGAGGCCTATTCAGCGGCGCTCTCACACTGCCAACCTGGTACAAAGTCGGCCCTACTTACCACCCTCAAACTCCCAACCCTCACCGTTTTGGGCAAGCTCGTTATGGTTGCTTGTTGAACCCACAGCTTTTGGACCGCGGTTCTCTCTCGTCAATGAGGTGTTGGCATTTGCTTACGTCGGCGAAGGGTGGGAGATCGCACGCCACCGACCATACATACACGCAATCCAAATCATTATACACATGTTCCAAGCAGTTTGGCGTCATTTGCTAATTTGTGGCAGTTATCCTTTTGTTCACTGGCCAGGTAATTACTGAGCAGGACGAAAGCAGGGATCCCAGGGTAGATCCCCGCGGTACGCCGCTTTGCATTCTTCGCACGCTGGAAAGTTTTCAACACCCTCATCTGAAGCTGCCTTCCAGCGTGTCCCGTGAATACCACTCTTCCTATAAAGGGACCCAACGTGAATTCTTATAGCCAACGGCCTGTGATTTATGGAGTCAAACGTCCTCTGGAAATGCAGGTGGCGAACTTTACTTACTCCATTTGTTTAGCTTCTTTATTACTTCATCTTATTATCGCTCTGAATCGGCTAGGCGTAACTCCCTGCCAATAAATTCGTGCTGGTGTAGCGGTATATATTGGTGGCTATCCAGGTGTTTAAGTATGCGATCCCGGATCGTCTTTTCCATGACCGTTGGTAATACTGACGTCAGGTTTGTCGGTCGATAGTTCGCACATACCTCGCTGTCACCCAGTGGGGATTAGAGTGGTGTTAGCGGTAGGCCAGTCCCTCGGTAGCCCAATTTCTTCCAACGATGCGTTGGGCAGAACAGATCGGCTGACCGTTTCGCTGCTGCTAGATGAAGTCCCTCCGGCCTCGCCGCCTTGTGCGATATCAGGAGTGTTAGATCCTCGTAAACCGTGCCCCTACAGACTTTGACATGTACCTCCTCTGTCTCGTGCGCATTTTATCTGATGGGTTTTCGGTACAATCCCCGATCCGATTTGTACACCCTCTGGAGGAACCGCACATGTTTCGTAGCCCTTTCGTGCCTAATGGTCGCCCTTGTTCCGCTTTCGTCTTTGATTCCCCCAAATGATGTTCGCAAGACGGCCTTTGATTAGACTCAATTCAGGTACCCTTACTTTCACAGGAACCCCGCTCTTATAGCTCTGTCCGCATTCCAGTTATATTCCGAAGCCTTTCTGCTGGTCTGTTCTATAAATGAAAGACTCAGTACCCACTTGTGCGGGAATACTTTCACCAGGCCGACCACTTTTGCCTGAAAACCCCTTTTACACAAGTGGTCCATCAGAGTAAAGTGACCCTTCCCTTTGCTTTCTTCAGGGAAGCCAATCACTGGTGATTCATAACACTCCTTCACCGACTAGATGCCAATGTCTGCACGTAGACTGACCCTCTTCAAACTAACCGCTCGACCTGGAATGCGAGTTCCCGCAGACGTTATTTGTTTACCTCGGATGGAATTTTCACGTACTTTCCGGTTTTTGAACGTAGTGAGAATCCACTGTATTGCTCAGGATACCATTGCAACCCCCGTCTACCAGGTCCTCTAAGTCCGGAATTTCCGAATAATCAGGAGCCTCTGAGATAACTGAATCGGAAGAGGTGATGCCTGTTCACGTGTCCATCTAGCCACCTGCCCTACTTGCTGAAAAAGTCCTTATTTCTAGGAAATCTTTCATTTTGTTGCCGAAATTTCCCTTTGGGGCCGTTTTGATCTCCCAGTCCACTTCAAATGCATTGAAATCACCTAGTTTACACAATTTTCGCCATTCACGTTCCACCTTCTTAAGATAGAGTGGCGGTTCCTTATACTCTCCCTGGCCGGACCGTGTCATGCGATACGCCCAGACAACGGAATCTTCGGTTCTCGTTGTCGCGACAACTGCCTCTACAGCTTGCTTGTTCGAGGAGGCAGGCCCTCCGTCTTAGTAGGTGTTATGGAAGTCTGCCGTGAGCACAAAACCCCACATTCAGTACGAAAATTATCCCCGTCGGCGCAAGGGGTTGTGTCGTTTCGGACACAGCCTACCAATACATCCGGTTGGACGCAACCATATTTCTTCGAGTGCTTTTTTAGCGAGGAAGGCAGAAGCAACAAAAGGAGGCAAATATCAAACTTATCAGGCCAACATATTGACAGCCGACTGAAAAGCTGACGGTGAATATGTCCAAAGCATCTCGCAACAGGAAAAATACACGAGCTGAAAGATGGGGTGCAGCGCGAAGTCGGGCAGCTATAAAGTAGCACATGTAAGGGGTTATCATTCAAGCCGCCGACCGGAAAACTCGCCCCAACGGAAAAGAAATAATGTAAAAAAAGAATTAAAGTAATGGCCACAGACAAACGGCCAGGGAGCAGCCGAGATGCCCAAGCAGCGGACAAGTCAGTCTTGCCGGGGTGCGGTCCGGAAAAATTACTATGTAAATGATTGGACAGTTGATGGATGTGAATTGTTTGGCAGCCTAAATACATCCGTCCTCACTCGTCTTGTCTCTTCCGCCGCATTGGAGGGGTAACCAAAAACGTACTCGCAATGAAGCTGCCTTGGCCTGTTTCGTTCACGGATGGGGAGGTGGGGGTTTGGATCCCAGGTTTTCAAAGGATAGTGGCACTAAACTAAGTGAACGTAGGCAAACTCATGTTAGAAACATTTTCAACAACGCCGGCTGGTGGGGCCAAGGTGGTGCATACCGTAAATGAGCAGAAAAAGCATATTGTGTTAGGGGTTGCTTACAAGGCTGGTGACTGAGTTTATATAAGGTTGCTGGAAAGAAGCTGAATGCCTCATTACTGCTGTGCTTGACAATTTACGCAACCCGCTTGTCCATTATCAATGGCGTCCGCTACAGTATTCCTGCTCAAGTGTGAAATCGGTACCCTCTGCCTATCTTACCGCTTAAGCTATTTGTCCCCTACATATGCTTTGAGGAGCATACATTGAAAATCCCCGAGTTGTTCTACGTGCTTTTTGAATATGGCCATATTTAACATTACCTTGTTAAGCTCGTCCATACACTACACTTTTACACGTTTGTTTCTGTGTATGAGACATTCGAATTTGGCCTTGAACCATTGTTGACTGTCGTACTTGGACCACGGGACGTTGGACCCTTGGGTTTTACTGTGAAGTCTATTTGGCCGCATACTTGAGGTTTGTATATATTTGCCCTTTTTTGATTTTCAATTTAGTACCGTGCGAACTACGAATCAATCTTGTTCTGGTTTTGGGATTCGTGTGAGTTTGCTACGCTTTGCTCGGTTTGTGAATATTGGGACCCACTGTTGCTGCGTTCATGTGGACCTTTAGCAACCTCGTCCTTCCTCAATCTGCCCTTGGCTTTTCCAGGGCCGTGCGTTTGCTTCTCGGACACCACAACCTCGAGAAGTGACCGTTTATTGGCTTGGTCTAGTTTACCCCACCGCTTCTTTTCATTTGCCTCCATTAGCCAACCTAGCATCTTGATTACTTCCAGAGGAATGTGCGTAGCTGTACGCGTTGTCATGTCACGCGTACAAATCATATCCATTTGGCTTGCACTGGTGGCCTTCGTAATCCTGAGTACTGACTCCATCGTCTTCTTCAGCAATCCTTCGGGAGCTGTTATCCTTTCTCAAAGGCTAGCTTTGTGGCTCTTCCTTTGAACTTAGGCCCTTTCAATTTGCTGAAGCGACACACACATCTAGGTGGTTTTGTTGCTGGCATTTTCTATAGCTCCGGACACTTTCCTTTCGAGACCAGCGTAGACGCCGCCTATTCGGATGTAGACGCTCCCAGGGTTTTTGTGCACCTGTTACTTCAGGCAGGCCTTATTGGTGCACTGTTCAGTTTAGTTCGGCCTGTGCGAAGCGGGAAATAGCCACGACCAATCTAGTGTTCAGAATTCTTTTGATGTTACGCACACAAGTTAGGCAACAGCTACTGCTCGGCTCGTCTTACCTGATCCCAGCTTAAAACTGGAGGGAGATGTAAAATATTATGGCATATCAACCGCAAGAGGCTGTGCCTTGTGAGAGTTTACAGATTCACTACGCAACAGATGGAAACATGAGCTACAATAAACATCGTACTGACCGCAAAGTTAGCCAACTTTCGCAAGTAGACACGTTCAAAACTCACTCCAATTCCACTTGCGACCTAACCCCCCCCCCTCCGAAGGACAGGCCGGTCCGCAGGTCTGCCTTTCACCAGGCAGACTATTCCGGTTGCTTACTAACCTGTTGCCAAATAAAAGTGATCTGGTCTTCAACCCAGCACGAACGTCTGCGTTTCCTCCCTTGTCCCCTTGTTTGTGAGTCAAAAGCCATGGAAAACGGTTTATCAGACCAATGATCACAAAAAATTCAACAACCAAAACTTTTCTATGAGGTCCGTTCGAAGCCCCTCCCTTCACAACAAGTGACTTTGAAATCACATTGTCTTTCTTCATACTTTTTACCCCCGTTCACTCGAACCACTTGCCTCATAAGACGTCAACTTTCTCCAGACAGGGAGCGCCCTTTTTCAGAAGAGCGTTTAATTCCGCACGCTTCCTTCTAAGTGAGGCCAGATATGGCCGTGTGAAGTTGTGTGGTTATTTCCGGCTTCGGTACGATTATACTGACTACAGTCTGGAGAGCTCACCAAGAGCCTTTGGTATAGCAGCTTTCCAATGGTTTGACCACTTAGACTCTCTGCTCAAGGTGACCCCGAGTTCATTAACCAAACTTATTGCTCCTACAGTGAAAGGCCGTGGTCATGAAATGCGGTTGGGCTTTATTTTGCCCCAGAAAAACCGACCGTTCCCAGCGTTGATAGGTGAGTCCCATTTGTAAGCCCAATCCAGAGCGGTTTCTATATCTTTGCCTAGCTCGCCCCTACACTCAGACCCCAAAAATTTACCGTCGTACGAAAAAGTGAAACCAATCCACTGAGGGGCGTATATCGGGTCACTAATAGGGAGCAAGGATAGTACCGGGCCCAGGGCGGATCCGTGAGGCACGCCATTGGCGACGTTCACCAAACTAGAGCACCTGTCTCCTGCATTGATTTGAAGTGTCCTGCGGGAAACGAAATGCGCCCGCCAACTACATACTGACCAAAGTGTGCCAAACGCCCCGTTCTTGCTCGACCACGGAGGACAGTCAAGGAAATTGAAGGCCTTGGCAAAGTCAAAGTAAAGTATTTCGACTGACTAACATTCATTCAGTAGCCAAGTCGCTTCGTCTAAGTAGCACGATAGACTGGTCGGACAGGGCCTGATTTTGAGAATCCATTCTGGGCTGGGCTCAGCATGGGGTATACTAGTAAAAGCTGACAAACCGGACCGTGGAAGGCCTTTTAGAAGGCTTTGTGTCGGACGCAAGTTAGACCTACTGGCTATAGTTCCTCACAGCCGACTTAGGCCTACTATTATGTACGGCCACGGCGGCCGCTTTTGCTCAGTCTTGAGGCGGCTCGTATGGATCCAGAGTGGACCTGTTCTGCTTAAGTACCGTTTGGGCTATAACACGCACCAACGGCCTGATGATAGCTATGAGGCAGTCACCTTGGCCCGCTGAATTGTGGACATTTGGTTCCTGTGAGTACACGATAATAATAACTGTGCATTTCTAAGCCGTGGTCGAGATGCACTCGTAAAAACTCGGTCAGAGTGTGCAATAGTACTCATCACGATAAAATATGTACGGGTTTTAAAGAGATGGTCCCACTTTTCAACAACAGCACAATGAAGCTGCATTGAGTTTGACTGGAACAAAAGGGACAACGATTTGCGTGGCACATGCGAACAGGCTTTGAATTGAGTAATGGTAAAGTAAAGGATCAGTCAGACAAAATTGTTGAAAGGAACCTCATGATGGAGTGTCGAAAACATTATATACAGGAGTGGTGCAAAAAATCGTCGGCTGATGCTCACTGGCGATCAAGATACAAAACAACTTGTCAAAAAGCGTACACCGTTTCCTCTAAAAGATTTAGTCCAATTAATTCCGGCAGAGGAAGTGGCAATGTGAAATCAACTAGCTCAACAATATCTGCCTTGTGTACGCCAAAAAAGAATTCACCTTGGTCGTTAGTGGTGATGACGCAGTTCTTAGTGAACAGTACACTCATCCCACCTGGCCATGCTAAACCACAGGGCACCTTTGGCTTCATTTTTGCGCATTTGTCCAACATGAGCTCCATCTCTCACTTAGAAGTTCGCAGAAGGTTCATGGTCACATTTCCAGGCTTTTCATGACCTTAGTTTTTGCAGCTATTTCCCACACTGATTTGTCCTCCCCATTCCTTCTGTTCAAATGTGTAAACTCGTCATGGAGGGACGTTTGGGGATCCGTTTATTGCAGTGCAGCCTTTTTTCGATTATAGCCTTCCTCCCAGAATTCCACGTCAGCTCCATCGCCCTGGTGGGGAGCTTATCTCCGACCTTGCGAACAAAATTCCTAACTGGTCCCTAGGCTTCCCTGGGCGGCCGCACGCACAGGGTGATGTTGACTCACGTTATCACTTTGTCCAAAGAGACACAACACAGTAGTTATTATGCTTCCTTGGGGGATCCTTTATTATCAGATCTAGCAGGGATGGGACCCACTCCGACCTATTTCTGGTATCTTCCCCAGTCTGTGTGGAGCGAAGCATTTGCCCGCAGCCCTCGTACGTAGCTCCCTACGTGCTATCTAAGCACGCAGACTGCAACTGCCCCGCCATTGTGAGGTAAGTTGAAGCCAACTACCAAGAAGATTCCATGTGCTTCCCTGACTAGTCCAATTGGGGCCCGCAGCAGGCGAGCATCCTCATCGTGGTTCGTACTCGGTTCCCTGTAGAGGTAGAAAACTTTGACCGCTCTGCCTGGAAGGATGACCGTACCTGAGCCCAACTGGGCGGCTCGAGTACATATCCCGGTCAGGTACTCAGGCTAGTTTGCACCCGACCCGATGAGGATGGCTACCTCCTTCCAGGGCAGTCGTGTTGCTCACCCTCCTTGTATATTGCGAAATCGTTACTAATCAATCACATCACATAAACTTGCTGGAAATTATGTTTCAGTTACGGCACCTATTGACGAACTTTGCCCCGAAAAGGCCTCGGAAGATTCTATCCACTTATTTATAATGTTAAATGCGTTGATATACAACGCCATCGCCTTTGCCCAGACAGCTAGGTATTTGTGATTGTTTACTCCTGCCTTATTATCGGTCCCAAAGCCAGGGGGGATAAAACATTTTTGCATTGATCGTCCCCTCTGGATTGCATGAACGTGGCCGTTGGTCTGAAACTCAGAACAATTCCTAATCCACCTCTTTGGGAATTGCCATGACACCAAAATTTGCAAGAACGGAATTGTTCCCTACCTGTGAACAGCAGGGACGATTTGTACACTCAAGCACGTTCTCAAGTACAACGCCTGACGACGTGGTGACTGATCTATTGCTATCGGTGAGGTAAACCGAGAGCCAAGTACGACATCCCGCCGTTCTTGGGGGCTTCTCACCTGGGCCCTGACGAGCATGACCAGGATTCCATCTGTTGGCAGACCATCTGGCCACGCTCCACGTTCGATGGATGGGACCTGATATCTGACTGGATGGTGTGGGCCACCACTGCTGCCCTCGCCATAAGTCTGTCTCGGACGGACTGGCCGGCCAAATGGGCAAGCACTGGTCTCGCATTACGTAGATCTCAGCGAGGGGCGAATTCCATGTCACCATTCCGTGCACCCGTCTTGGAGCAGCAGTGTGGGAAACACTTGCGGTTCGCAGTAAGTCATAGACCCCCCTCGCCCTTGTCCCCCCTAGCCTCTCATTCACAGTTGGAACCTTCCTCCTGACTTAGGTCCGGAGGCATGTGGCTTGAGACCCTTCAGCTCGAAAAGGTCACCCTTTGCAGATCTTTTGCTCGACTTTTTATTTCAGGAGCTCACGGCCATCAGTGCTATCCATTCTATCAGTTGTAATCCTCCCTTTTATTCTTCATTTTGGGCTGCCTTACCTGCCCGGATTTCTGCTCTCCCCGATGACTCTTGTCTCTCTGTTTCGTGAGAGCTGAGCCGGCGAGGGTGAAGTCTTAGATATCGCATACTGGCTGCAATAAATCCCCCCTCAGATGCGCCTATTACTTAGCAAACTGCTTTCCACCATCAGTCTGGGGTATGTATCGGCTCATGCTGACGGTGCTCACCTGTGCGGATTAGGTCTTTCCATGTGTTTCAGCGTGAACACCAGGGCAGCAGCCCCTCTGTAATGAAGGCAGACTAACTCAGCCCATCGGTTCCCCTCATTAAAACAATAGCTGTCAAAAGGTATTCCTCAAACAATTGGGTGAGCCCACTCCCTGCAAACTCTGTAACATTCTCTGCTAGTTTTTCGCTTATAAATATAAATCTCGGGTCAAAATTGCATGTAATAATCACGGACACACAGCATCGTGGTAAAAGTGACCTGAGCGCCGTGTAAAGGAGTGAACAGCTGAATATTTTGAGTGGAGCCCTTACACAAAAATCTTTTAACAAAAACACGCAGTGCGAATCGCGGATATTGCGAAGAAAATGAGAACGTTCCAGAAAATCACCCAAAAAAACGCAGTATTTTGAAGCAACCTAGGTTATTTCAAAAATTTCAGAAAGTGACTGATTACGAAGACGTTGAAAAATCTAGATGGGCTGCAAACATAAGGTAGCACATATAAGTGAACGAATACTCCTTTCGCCAAGCTCCGGTTCGGCTCTCGCCATCAACACTCTCCAAAACGGAACATTTAAGCGGTAAGCAAGACCTTGTTTTACCAAAGGAAAAGAACTTTCTCTCTTAGGGTACACCAGGAGTCTTGTAGTCTATTCACAATGGAGTGGGGTGGGCACGGAAGAAACCAACTAGGTAACTTAAGAATATATAGATTCGCCTCAGAGCCGTTTTCTTACTGGTCATTCATCTTTTCGTCCTTCATATTGTTGGACTTTGCGGAACCTGCATAGAGGAAAGAGGAAAAAATAAAATAGGCTTGATCAAAATATTATTGCCTCCAGGTTTATGCCAAAGTGCTTCCTCCTTATTGCCGTGTTGCACTCAGTGCTAGCGCAGCCCCGCCCGTCTCGAAGGCCTCATATTCGTGGCAAACGACTCAACCTGGTGTCACTTGAGCAGCTTAGGTGGTGTTCAGTCCAAAAATGCTGAAGTGTACGGAAGAAGTTTGTTATGATGGACCCTCTAAACTGCAAGTGGAGCGGGTGGCGTCGGAAAAACTTCGTGAACCACATACGGTCCTGTCCAACCAGGAGTAAACTTCACCAGCTATTTGGGAGTTGACGCCCCGGAGCTTAACCGAACTCGGTATTCGGACTCACCCGGGGCAAACTGAACTTTGACATCATAATAATAGTGGTTCATTTTAATACTATCGGTTTTATTTATTTCGGGGATACCAGGAGAGTGCTTGGTAGCATGATCATATGGTACAGGTGAGGTTTCAAAGGAGATTCTTGGATACTCTTTTGGGCATGTGCAAAGCAAAAAAGAGCGGAGGGTTTAGTGGTCGCGTGAATGAATGACCTGCAAAATAAAATTTGAAGGTCAGATGGACACACTGCCCAGTAAAGATTAAAATGCACTTTGTGGTCAGGGTACGTTAACAAGCAAAGCACGGACGGAAGAGAAGTGCCCAAGGGTTCCGAAAGTATCCAAAAGGGAGAGTGTACCGACAGAGAATCCGCTGAGAACAGCAAAGACGAAAACTTGGAAAGATTTTTGTTGATGAGGGATACGTACTCGAAACAATGATTTTAACAACCCGGGAAGTAGCAGACATAAGACCGGAGGAGTAACAAAGTGTTCTCCGAAGGGGAGAATCGCGTAAACGAAAAAAAAAATTCCGATTTACCACAACTTAAGTACTTATAATCCGGCGAGTTGTGGTGAAGGGAATATTCATAAAGAAGTGTATATAGATGGTCGAAAATGGAACTTTTGTACGGCGGGGTCGTGAAAGTTGACGGGTGAGTGAAATAAGATCCAAATAAAAGGTTTTTTCTAGGTTAGTTACTGAACACGAGCTTATTAGAGCGTGAATGAAGGTGATGATATGCGGCGATGCTATGAGGTCGCATGATGGTAGTGCATAAGTGGAACTGCCAAGACGTGCAGGTGATTGCATAACGGGACATACTGTTACGAGTCTGACATAAAGCATTAGGGAAACGACTGGGCGACCGATAACTTGGCATATATATTGTTCACTTCCAGCAAGGGATTGGAGGAATCGTCTTCAAGGTGGTATTTTGCGTAGATGCTCAATCGCTGGAAATCAAATTAAAAAGTAGAAACTGCTGAAAGGTGATCGAAAGGCTGTTCAACTACTGGTCCATCTAAGGCAACTCCGAGGTTGACGTATGCCAAAGTGAGCATTATAGTAGGATACACTTTGGATATCTGACGGAATCAATTAAAAGTATGGCCATACAGAAGCTGTCAAAAACGCGGTTGGCTGAGTGACTGGGTACGTTGAGGAAGTTCTGAACTGAGAAAGTGGGGGGACAAACAGATTGGTGGTAACCTAAATTATGTGTAGTTGACCTCCAGCTGATGAAGTAGAGAAAGCACTGAGTGGATGGTAGAGCAGGTGTCGGACCATGATATTTAGGTAGAACAGTGACAGGAATTGAGGGGAAAGTGAAATGTGGTTCAATTGTGGACTTTTCTGGGCTCACTAGTGAATAGATTGGGAGCATCAAAAGCTGGTAATATGGTAGAAGCAGGAGTCGAAAATATAGTGAACCGGTAGGGTGATATTGCAGTAGTTCATGAGAGAATTTGTCAGAAAGTGCGGGTGATCGCCCAGCTTGGCACGCTGAGGAAATTCTGACGTGGAACAGTGGGGTGGCAATCGAACGGTCGATATCCTGGATGGTGGATAATTCATCACCAATGTGACCATCAAAACACGCGAATGAACGACCAGAGAAGCAGGAGAAGGTGAAATGGGAGAACCGATGTAGCACAGGTGAAGAGCTGGGAGGAGGACCTGTTCGTGCTTTATGATGCTGTTGGCGGGTAAGAGAAATGATAGTTAAATGATGGTTTTGTTCGAAAAAGTGGATTAGTGAAATACAAACTGCCCAGTGGATAAATGATCTCAAGAGTTAAGCAGGAAATGGGATGTTCATAGTAAAGATATCTGAACAGTAAGGCAGTTTCATGTCTCGGTGTAGAGAATCTGACAGCTGGATAAATTGGAACGATGGTAATAAAGGGGTCAATTCCACTAGACAAAAAAATGTTCGGCTTGTATAGATGCCCATAATAGCAGCCATTGGCGTTTTTTCCTGAGTCGGATGAAAATTTGTGCCTACATCTACTTGGAGCTTCACAGAGAGTATGATATATCCTGTTCGGGAACGTTGGAGGAGACAGCAGAGGGCAGCCATACGACGCAGAGGAGGGTGTTTTCAATCCGCAACTTGTGTTGGTGGGTGGGGCTGACCATGTTCTGGTTACTGCGGCCAAAGACCTCTCCTGGGGACAAAAGTCGCTGCCTTCCAGCCTAATTGAGCCCGTTCATTGCTGCAGGCTGACTGTAAGCCTGATAGGCGCCAGCCGGAGCGGTGGATCTCATCGTACTTCACTCCGCTGGCATAAGCACGAGTTTTATTGGTGTGGCCAAGCTGTCGTAAACATCAGAGGGTAAACGATCGGGTGACGGGGCACCAGGGGATCTACGAACCAAGGGTGCACCGGTTGGGTAAAGTGCAAATAGCCGACCGAAGGTGGACCTATAGGCCAGGTAAGTGGCCAGTGCGGTTGCCAGAGTATTAAATGTCATTGAGTGAAAGGTGATTGCGAGAGAAGGCTTGGATTTAAAGAAAAAGTAGGGAAACTTAGTCCAGAATGCTCCCAGCTGGGGATAAACGGGAAACAGTGTGAAAAGGAAGGATGGTGGACAGTGAATCTCTGAGGTTGGTATGTTGTTCAGAGGGGGCAGACAGACAAAGAATTTATACTCGCTTTCGTCAGCCAAAGACTGCCGACTCTTCCCTAAGACTTTGTGTAGTTTGCACTTTTATGCGTCTCGCCTGAATTCGTTTTGTGATTTGTGCACTTAGTTGAATGATATGGCTGATTGGCAAGTGGCCGTCTGAGGCAGCACACAGCGTGAAGACTTTGGCGGATGTCACTTTTCCTGCCCAGTGGCCGTAAAATGTGGGTTCTGTCCAGTAGTCCAGTATACTCTTGCAAGATATGCGAAGAGAGAACGACGTGGGGCTTCGTCCAACGACCGAAAGTAGTTGGCGTACAAAAGCGCATATGAAATGTTTTCGAGGAATCGAATAATCCGAATAATCCATTCCCTTGTAGGTGGTAAGCAGCAAGTGGGTATTTCGACACACTCAGTACGGAACACATTCTCTTGTCAGGAACCCTTCGAAGCTGAAACCATGGTTTGAGCGTAGCTATTTTGTGACCCTCCAAAACGACCTCCTATCGCTTCAGTGGTGCTTACAGAATCGGTTCGTGGTATGGCAATGGCTTCGTACCACTTGGTAAACTGATGAATCCTCATGACCGTGTGCAGTTCCACTCTTCGTGGTCTCGGGAAAGGAACCCACCTCATCGGGGGACGCAGCGTCGTTTGGAGGACAATTCCATAAGTTCTGCATCCGAGCCCGGTTCTGTTGTCATGGTCCTTTATACCCCCACTGAGAGAAATGGACACGGAAGCATTTGGAACACCACCAATCTGAAGAGGTCACCAATAGAGCAGTTTTTCAGCCCGGCACAACCTTGTCTGGCCAAAATGTCTCAGTGGGAAGTGAGAGAGTATTAACAGCCCATGTGCCTTACTCTCCAGCATCAGTAAAATCCAAGTATATTCAGGCACGGCTATGAAGTAAATCACCTCAACATCCATAGTTGGGTGGAGCCGAATTTTTACCTATCACGTATTTATCTATTTGTCTGAAGATCTTAGGTGACCTGGAATTTATTTTGCTTCACTTTGAGATGACAGGATAAAGGAAGACTGTTGAGCACGTGAATCTTGACAACATTCTGCTTCCAGTATTGGCTTTGTCCTCGAAGATGAGCCACCAGGCAACGGTAGGGGGTTGAATTTCTTGGCTATTCTTTTTGCATGCACGTCTAGAACAGTTCCCTTTCGGAAGATCTACGGAGTAACCAATGGTAAGTTTTGGGCACGCGCTTCCGCGCCACCTCGGTTCACTTTTCAGAGTACTTCCTGTGGCAAGCGCCAGTCGTGAGTCCAGACATGCGTGTCACCACCGAGTTTCCCAACACAGCGTAAATTTCTACTTTTTCAGAAAAACGGACATTTTCTGCAGAGTATGCACTGGCAGAAAAAGGGGTAAACAAGGCATGAATCTTCTCCGATCCTCGAATAGTCTCAAGTATTTCGGGAAGTGCTGCCAACCAACACTGGTAAGCTGCTCCCCTGATAGGTGTACCGACACAGTAGGCAGTCTTTGGAAATCATCAACATTACTTCTCAAAACAGTATCCCTCTATCCAAAAGGCAGTTTGCCCTAATTTAGAGCCTTGAGTGGCTTCCCTACAATCTAGCCCTGTGTCCTCTATGATCCTCTGGTATCGGACAAAAAAGTTTCTCTCAATTTATACCTGAAAATCTCTCCGTTACCTCTTGGTTTACCCTAGGGCCCATGTGTATTGGTTGCACCTTTGTCCAAGACTGATCTGGGGCACGAGGACACTTTGGCAGCTAGTCTGCTTTTTCTCGGCCATCATTCTAGTAGTTACCGTTTGAATGTATTCTAGTTAGTTTGTACCCTTATGACAGTACTTCGCCCGGGCTTGTAAGCAACACTGCCAGTGCGGCTTCATTAGGGCTTTCTCTACACGCTCTGGTGGGTCTGTCAGAAAATTTCCCTTCAGACCACGATCGCAGCTGCAGAAAACCGCCTCGAAGGCTTGAAACATTATCTAGCACTTGGATCAGACTTTCGACATGGGAGACCACCTGTAACCACGCAAAGCCATCCCCACCGGTCACCTTGTTTGCCGTCAGAAATTTGAGTTTGAAGAAGCTCTGCTAAAGGTTTCAGTTGAGCGGCCAATTTTGTACGGCCAACACATTAGGTTCTTAGTCTACTCCGACTATGGTGACGTCACCGGAAAGCCCGGTTGGTATTTTCCCGTACTAGATCGTTGACGAAGATAAGAAAAAGTAGGGAGCCGAGAACCAGACCCTGTAGTATCCCGCTAATTACGCCATCGATTCTGAAATGCGACTACCGCAGCGCTATCCGTTTCTTTTGTTACAAGGCAGTAAGCTCACTGCCTTTTCTTCCAAACAGCTCCCCGAGACCTCAATTTGACCTCCGTAAAACCTTAGTTCAAGGAATCAAAGGTCATACCGAAGTCCAAATAACAGGCCTCCACAAACTGCCCTCAGTTTAGGCAGCTGGGTACCTCATCAAGGAACAGCAGGAGATTTGTTTGAAAGGATCTTCCTGCCACGAATCCTCCTTTTGCACTTGGCTTGAAGTTATGCTTGGCCAAAAGCCTGAAGATCCGTTCCTTGATTATTATAATATTATATTATATTGGTATATTTCTCGGCCATGGTCGAGACGCACGCTCTGGGGCATGATCTTGGTGTAACACGTTACTGAATAGGATGAAATAGTCACAAATTCTAAGTATGAAAGTCGAGAGTATCAGAGATGAAAAAACAGAAACAGCAACAGTTTGAATGGATCAATCTAATAATGGTTTGCGCGGCAGTTTTGAACCAGTTTCGAATCCGGGCTAGGCAGTGGTGGTACTTACGCATTGCCGAATCAAAGCTAGCCGGCCGGTGATTTTCAGCCATTTGCTAGGGTCAGGTCTACTACATCACACCGGTCACCAGCCTGCAATCTCCGGGTACATCTCCTCCAAGTAATGTTTCACGCTGCTGAGTCTCTGGAGTAAATAGGAATTTAGCCACGGACTGAATGCTAATCAAATGAAACCTGTCTGTTCCTGAAGTTCCTTTTTAGTTCAAAAACCCAACTTCGTGTACTCCTAACCTTCGTCCACACTGATTGAGGGTACTGATGGTGCTTGTGTTTACCCCTCATCGTCTTTGAATTTAATTGTTGTCTGAAAAATCCCACAGAACACATTGAGAATAAACAACGTGGCGAACAAGCTCGTTTTCAGTTATTCGTAATCATACCAATACATAACAATATATGTGACTCAAAATAAGAACGGACAATGGAAATCCAAATCTGTCTCTGCATGTGCGTGTGTGCATGTGAAATTGATCACAGTGTGGAATGTTCAAGTGGTTGCACATGTGTTCGGGACCATGACGTGGGCCACGGAAGCTTAAGTGCTTGCACAAATTGTTTCTGAGAGCACAGGGGAGGATTGTGGAGACGAATGCTCACGGCTTCGGCTGTGGCTAAGATGCGACACTTGACAAGTCTTGATTGCTTTCCTCGGACTTTGAAAATGGTGCGAAAAGCGTTTATCACCTCGACTGAGTGGTTTGATTCAACAAGGTGTGAGCACACCGCACTCGTAATTGTCCTAATTGCTCCCGTGTTCAGCCAGGCCGGGTAGTGTTCGCGAACGCGTTCGGATAAGCGCCGAGTCGTGCGACCAATGTACCTAGTTCCACAGGAACAGGTGAAGGAATACACACAAAACGAGGTTGCAGAATTCGGCACTATGTCCTTCAATCGAAAACACACTATCGGTTTGGAAATGAACAGGATTTGCAACTGTGCAGCGTAGAATGTTTTGTTGATAACTCCCGATAATCTTCGTTGAATAATTTCGGCTTCCGTGTCGCCTTTGAACGGTAAACGCGCATATAGTATCTTCTTGGCGGCTCCTATCTCCTTTGATTTCCCTTAATTTTCTTGCATCGTCTTGTCAATAAACCGTTCAGGATAGCCGTTATTTAAGAAAACACTCCGCAGAAAAACGAGTTCATTTATTATTGTGTCTTCGGAGCAGATTTTTCTTGCTCTGTTAACTAAGCAACGTATTAGATTCCTCTTCATTTTGAGGGGCACAAAGCTGTGAAAATGGATGTATTGTCCGTTCCATGTAGCTTTTCTGTGCACTGATAACTGGACGGAAAAATCATTCCGACGGCTTATGCAAACGTCTAAATACGATAGACTATTGTCCTTTTCTTCTTCCAAAGTAAATTGAACATTGGGATGGGCAGCATTAAAATTGTTAAGAAGCATATTTGTGTCCAGATTGGTATCTAGCACACATATGACGTCGTCTACGTATCGTTTGTACAAGGTAAAATCTCGGATTATGGGTTCAAGTTGATTATTTTCAAGTTTTGCCATGAAAATATCGGCAAATAGGGGCCCCAAAGGTGATCCCATTGCAACTCCGTCCTTCTGACGATAGATTTTACCATTGAACTGAAACTGGATATTATGTGTGCAGACATAGAGTAACTGTTTCAGTTCATCCAACGGGATACCCAAATCGATTCCGTTGCTCTGGATGTAATCGCACAGATAATTGATTGTTTCACTGATCGGGACATTTGTGAACAGTGAAGTAACATCCAGTGATATCATCCGCTTTCCTTCTAGATCTAGGTTCTTCACAGTTTCTACAAAATGGAAGGTGTCTTGTAGACTGTGCCTAGAAATTGCGGCTCTTACTGGTTCCAATAAGCCCGTCAACCACTTTGCTGCTGCGTGATATGGAGAGTTACACATATCCAGCATCGGTCTCAATGGGACGCCTTCTTTGTGTACCTTAGGCAGACCGTACAATCTGGGAATTACCGTTCCTGTCGGTCGTATCCTTTCAAAGGTCATCGCGTCGATTATTCCTTTCTGCTTCAAGGATCTTATTCTCGTTGAAATCGATTTTTCTATCTGAGACGTCTTATCCTTCTCAGATGGGGTCTTCGTGAACTTGGAGCCATCACTCACTATCACCTTCATCTTCTCTATATAATCCGACCTATTGAGAATTACGATACCCGCACCTTTATCTGGTTTTGACAACATTATTTCTCTATTGGCCTGCAATTCTTTGAGGCTCTTCAGGTGTTCCGACGTTAATAATCCTTTTGCCAACGGTCTATTTTCGCGATATTGATAACATGAGTTCACGAACGTGGACTTCAGTTTCTCTAACTCCTGCGACGAGGACGGAACAAGACCTGATAGCTGATCAAACAGGCTCTCAAACTCAACTTCCATATCCAATTGTTTAGTCTTATTGGTTGGACAACAAAACTTTGGCCCTAGGGATAACACCTCAAGTGATGTCTTATTCAGGCTTATGGATGACAAATTATGGACGAATTTCTTCGGATCTGTAGGGAACTCACCAATCGGTTTGCTCGGGTTGATACGTTTTCGAAGTTTAACAAATGTCCGTTCCACTTGTTTGTCAACAATTGATTGAATATAGACAACGAACATTTCCTTTTCTTCTAGAGTCAACTCATCAAGTACTCGAGATGATTTCACCAAAATTACGCTCCATTTCCGGCACTCGACTTGACACAGTATCTCTCTCATTGAGCGCTTGACGACGTAAAGCTACTGTAGTGATGTTAATTCGATTCCTCTTCAGAACGGTGTGATATTGTTTGGGATATTCTGAATTGGATATGCACTCATCCAGAAACTGAACACGAGCCTTTGCCAGAGCCAATTTCGTACGGAACTTCACGTAACTGTTAAGTTCACGGAGTACGGCTGGGTCTTTGGCCTGCTTAAATTGTCTGAAAAATCCCACAGAACACATTGAGAATAAACAACGTGGCGAACAAGCTCGTTTTCAGTTATTCGTAATCATACCAATACATAACAATATATGTGACTCAAAATAAGAACGGACAATGGAAATCCAAATCTGTCTCTGCATGTGCGTGTGTGCATGTGAAATTGATCACAGTGTGGAATGTTCAAGTGGTTGCACATGTGTTCGGGACCATGACGTGGGCCACGGAAGCTTAAGTGCTTGCACAAATTGTTTCTGAGAGCACAGGGGAGGATTGTGGAGACGAATGCTCACGGCTTCGGCTGTGGCTAAGATGCGACACTTGACAAGTCTTGATTGCTTTCCTCGGACTTTGAAAATGGTGCGAAAAGCGTTTATCACCTCGACTGAGTGGTTTGATTCAACAAGGTGTGAGCACACCGCACTCGTAATTGTCCTAATTGCTCCCGTGTTCAGCCAGGCCGGGTGGTGTTCGCGAACGCGTTCGGATAAGCGCCGAGTCGTGCGACCAATGTACCTAGTTCCACAGGAACAGGTGAAGGAATACACACAAAACGAGGTTGCAGAATTCGGCACTATGTCCTTCAATCGAAAACACACTATCGGTTTGGAAATGAACAGGATTTGCAACTGTGCAGCGTAGAATGTTTTGTTGATAACTCCCGATAATCTTCGTTGAATAATTTCGGCTTCCGTGTCGCCTTTGAACGGTAAACGCGCATATAGTATCTTCTTGGCGGCTCCTATCTCCTTTGATTTCCCTTAATTTTCTTGCATCGTCTTGTCAATAAACCGTTCAGGATAGCCGTTATTTAAGAAAACACTCCGCAGAAAAACGAGTTCATTTATTATTGTGTCTTCGGAGCAGATTTTTCTTGCTCTGTTAACTAAGCAACGTATTAGATTCCTCTTCATTTTGAGGGGCACAAAGCTGTGAAAATGGATGTATTGTCCGTTCCATGTAGCTTTTCTGTGCACTGATAACTGGACGGAAAAATCATTCCGACGGCTTATGCAAACGTCTAAATACGATAGACTATTGTCCTTTTCTTCTTCCAAAGTAAATTGAACATTGGGATGGGCAGCATTAAAATTGTTAAGAAGCATATTTGTGTCCAGATTGGTATCTAGCACACATATGACGTCGTCTACGTATCGTTTGTACAAGGTAAAATCTCGGATTATGGGTTCAAGTTGATTATTTTCAAGTTTTGCCATGAAAATATCGGCAAATAGAGGCCTCAAAGGTGATCCCATTGCAACTCCGTCCTTCTGACGATAGATTTTACCATTGAACTGAAACTGGATATTATGTGTGCAGACATAGAGTAACTGTTTCAGTTCATCCAACGGGATACCCAAATCGATTCCGTTGCTCTGGATGTAATCGCACAGATAGTTGATTGTTTCACTGATCGGGACATTTGTGAACAGTGAAGTAACATCCAGTGATATCATCCGCTTTCCTTCTAGATCTAGGTTCTTCACAGTTTCTACAAAATGGAAGGTGTCTTGTAGACTGTGCCTAGAAATTGCGGCTCTTACTGGTTCCAATAAGCCCGTCAACCACTTTGCTGCTGCGTGATATGGAGAGTTACACATATCCAGAATCGGTCTCAATGGGACGCCTTCTTTGTGTACCTTAGGCAGACCGTACAATCGGGGAATTACCGTTCCTGTCGGTCGTATCCTTTCAAAGGTCATCGCGTCGATTATTCCTTTCTGCTTCAAGGATCTTATTCTCGTTGAAATCGATTTTTCTATCTGAGACGTCTTATCCTTCTCAGATGGGGTCTTCGTGAACTTGGAGCCATCACTCACTATCACCTTCATCTTCTCTATATAATCCGACCTATTGAGAATTACGACGTGTGCTAGATACCAATCTGGACACATATATGCTTCTTAACAATTTTAATGCTGCCCATCCCAATGTTCAATTTTCTTTGGAAGAAGAAAAGGACAATAGTCTATCGTATTTAGACGTTTGCATAAGCCGTCGGAATGATTTTTCCGTCCAGTTATCAGTGCACAGAAAAGCTACATGGAACGGACAATACATCCATTTTCACAGCTTTGTGCCCCTCAAAATGAAGAGGAATCTAATACGTTGCTTAGTTAACAGAGCAAGAAAAATCTGCTCCGAAGACACAATAATAAATGAACTCGTTTTTCTGCGGAGTGTTTTCTTAAATAACGGCTATCCTGAACGGTTTATTGACAAGACGATGCAAGAAAATTAAGGGAAATCAAAGGAGATAGGAGCCGCCAAGAAGATACTATATGCGCGTTTACCGTTCAGAGGCGACACGGAAGCCGAAATTATTCAACGAAGATTATCGGGAGTTATCAACAAAACATTCTACGCTGCACAGTTGCAAACCCTGTTCATTTCCAAACCGATAGTGTGTTTTCGATTGAAGGACATAGTGCCGAATTCTGCAACCTCGTTTTGTGTGTATTCCTTCACCTGTTCCTGTGGAACTAGGTACATTGGTCGCACGACTCGGCGCTTATCCGAACGCGTTCGCGAACACCACCCGGCCTGGCTGAACACGGGAGCAATTAGGACAATTACGAGTGCGGTGTGCTCACACCTTGTTGAATCAAACCACTCAGTCGAGGTGATAAACGCTTTTCGCACCATTTTCAAAGTCCGAGGAAAGCAATCAAGACTTGTCAAGTGTCGCATCTTAGCCACAGCCGAAGCCGTGAGCATTCGTCTCCACAATCCTCCCCTGTGCTCTCAGAAACAATTTGTGCAAGCACTTAAGCTTCCGTGGCCCACGTCATGGTCCCGAACACATGTGCAACCACTTGAACATTCCACACTGTGATCAATTTCACATGCACACACGCACATGCAGAGACAGATTTGGATTTCCATTGTCCGTTCTTATTTTGAGTCACATATATTGTTATGTATTGGTATGATTACGAATAACTGAAAACGAGCTTGTTCGCCACGTTGTTTATTCTCAATGTGTTCTGTGGGATTTTTCAGACAATTTAAGCAGGCCAAAGACCCAGCCGTACTCCGTGAACTTAACAGTTACGTGAAGTTCCGTACGAAATTGGCTCTGGCAAAGGCTCGTGTTCAGTTTCTGGATGAGTGCATATCCAATTCAGAATATCCCAAACAATATCACACCGTTCTGAAGAGGAATCGAATTAACATCACTACAGTAGCTTTACGTCGTCAAGCGCTCAATGAGAGAGATACTGTGTCAAGTCGAGTGCCGGAAATGGAGCGTAATTTTGGTGAAATCATCTCGAGTACTTGATGAGTTGACTCTAGAAGAAAAGGAAATGTTCGTTGTCTATATTCAATCAATTGTTGACAAACAAGTGGAACGGACATTTGTTAAACTTCGAAAACGTATCAACCCGAGCAAACCGATTGGTGAGTTCCCTACAGATCCGAAGAAATTCGTCCATAATTTGTCATCCATAAGCCTGAATAAGACATCACTTGAGGTGTTATCCCTAGGGCCAAAGTTTTGTTGTCCAACCAATAAGACTAAACAATTGGATATGGAAGTTGAGTTTGAGAGCCTGTTTGATCAGCTATCAGGTCTTGTTCCGTCCTCGTCGCAGGAGTTAGAGAAACTGAAGTCCACGTTCGTGAACTCATGTTATCAATATCGCGAAAATAGACCGTTGGCAAAAGGATTATTAACGTCGGAACACCTGAAGAGCCTCAAAGAATTGCAGGCCAATAGAGAAATAATGTTGTCAAAACCAGATAAAGGTGCGGGTATCGTAATTCTCAATAGGTCGGATTATATAGAGAAGATGAAGGTGATAGTGAGTGATGGCTCCAAGTTCACGAAGACCCCATCTGAGAAGGATAAGACGTCTCAGATAGAAAAATCGATTTCAACGAGAATAAGATCCTTGAAGCAGAAAGGAATAATCGACGCGATGACCTTTGAAAGGATACGACCGACAGGAACGGTAATTCCCAGATTGTACGGTCTGCCTAAGGTACACAAAGAAGGCGTCCCATTGAGACCGATGCTGGATATGTGTAACTCTCCATATCACGCAGCAGCAAAGTGGTTGACGGGCTTATTGGAACCAGTAAGAGCCGCAATTTCTAGGCACAGTCTACAAGACACCTTCCATTTTGTAGAAACTGTGAAGAACCTAGATCTAGAAGGAAAGCGGATGATATCACTGGATGTTACTTCACTGTTCACAAATGTCCCGATCAGTGAAACAATCAACTATCTGTGCGATTACATCCAGAGCAACGGAATCGATTTGGGTATCCCGTTGGATGAACTGAAACAGTTACTCTATGTCTGCACACATAATATCCAGTTTCAGTTCAATGGTAAAATCTATCGTCAGAAGGACGGAGTTGCAATGGGATCACCTTTGAGGCCTCTATTTGCCGATATTTTCATGGCAAAACTTGAAAATAATCAACTTGAACCCATAATCCGAGATTTTACCTTGTACAAACGATACGTAGACGACGTCATATGTGTGCTAGATACCAATCTGGACACAAATATGCTTCTTAACAATTTTAATGCTGCCCATCCCAATGTTCAATTTACTTTGGAAGAAGAAAAGGACAATAGTCTATCGTATTTAGACGTTTGCATAAGCCGTCGGAATGATTTTTCCGTCCAGTTATCAGTGCACAGAAAAGCTACATGGAACGGACAATACATCCATTTTCACAGCTTTGTGCCCCTCAAAATGAAGAGGAATCTAATACGTTGCTTAGTTAACAGAGCAAGAAAAATCTGCTCCGAAGACACAATAATAAATGAACTCGTTTTTCTGCGGAGTGTTTTCTTAAATAACGGCTATCCTGAACGGTTTATTGACAAGACGATGCAAGAAAATTAAGGGAAATCAAAGGAGATAGGAGCCGCCAAGAAGATACTATATGCGCGTTTACCGTTCAAAGGCGACACGGAAGCCGAAATTATTCAACGAAGATTATCGGGAGTTATCAACAAAACATTCTACGCTGCACAGTTGCAAATCCTGTTCATTTCCAAACCGATAGTGTGTTTTCGATTGAAGGACATAGTGCCGAATTCTGCAACCTCGTTTTGTGTGTATTCCTTCACCTGTTCCTGTGGAACTAGGTACATTGGTCGCACGACTCGGCGCTTATCCGAACGCGTTCGCGAACACCACCCGGCCTGGCTGAACACGGGAGCAATTAGGACAATTACGAGTGCGGTGTGCTCACACCTTGTTGAATCAAACCACTCAGTCGAGGTGATAAACGCTTTTCGCACCATTTTCAAAGTCCGAGGAAAGCAATCAAGACTTGTCAAGTGTCGCATCTTAGCCACAGCCGAAGCCGTGAGCATTCGTCTCCACAATCCTCCCCTGTGCGCTCAGAAACAATTTGTGCAAGCACTTAAGCTTCCGTGGCCCACGTCATGGTCCCGAACACATGTGCAACCACTTGAACATTCCACACTGTGATCAATTTCACATGCACACACGCACATGCAGGGACAGATTTGGATTTCCATTGTCCGTTCTTATTTTGAGTCATATATATTGTTATGTATTGGTATGAGTACGAATAACTGAAAACGAGCTTGTTCGCCACGTTGTTTATTCTCAATTTAATTGTTGGTCGGCTTTGCTCCTGAGAGAAGGCGAGTGTGTTGGCCTTGTCTTCCTTGATAATAGTTAGTGGTCCTGCGCTCTTTCCAAGGTCGTTATACTTTCCTTCATATTATCTCGGAATTGAAGGCATGCATGGAACTGCTTGGGTCTAATCAGATCGACCCGTGTAAAATGAACTCTAAAGAGCATTTTTCTGATGCCTAGATCACTTGAGCTTTGTTCTTGGCCGTCTTATAGCTGCCTCTAACTAGTTGAGTTCTTGCAGCTTGTTTGCCGTTCCTCACCGTTTACGAATGGCCTTGGCCTTACGGACTTTCGACTTCCACTATGGGGGCTGACTTTCATGGCCAACAGCCCTCAGAGGTACGAACTCCTGTGTAAGCCTGAATAGTTCCAACTTGATGGTCTCGAAACACTCTACTTCAGAGGCTATTGTTTGGCTCGATGTCAACTGTATTTGCTCCACTATTTCCTTCACTTTGTCCGTACTGATCCGGTCCCAGAGCTAACTTAAAGCCGTTGCCTTCGGATTCTTGGTAAGCTTTAGTGTAACCCCTGGGACTATATGGTCACCCTTGCCCTGTGGCTCGTCCATCTCATTTTCTTCACCGTCCGGTGGACACCGCTTTATGATAAAATGGGGAAGGGGCAAGGGTTGTCCACCTGTGTCTGGTGGCTTGAGCTACAAGCTGCACAGGCGCATATATCAGGACCAGTTGCAGAAAATTGTCAACTGTTGATTGCCTGGGAGCAATCCCACTTTCCCAGTGGAATTCCGGTAGCTGAAGATCATCTAATAAGATGAACCCCTTTGTCTCCGCCGGCAAAATGTCCGGCGCCTGATGTCTCTTTCCTTCGTTGCCAGCATTGCCATGGAAATGCGGACAGTGCTGATGTGTTTGGTAGCTCTTCTGATGAAACAGGAATTGGTCTGCACATGACTGGAGACCAAGCTAAGGGGATTTCCCATTTCCTGTGAAGGTTTCAAGTTCGGGGCTCGAACGGGATGAATATGTCCAGAAGGCTGCTCCGGCGAGGTTAAGGATAAATCTCCCAGAACTACGTTTACTAGGTGCGCTTCCTGATTGCTTCGTTTTCTCAGTGAGCGGAGCATGGTTCCAAGCCATTTCGCTGTCTAGGGAGTGTACAATCCTACGGCTGGGAACATGCTTGCCACTCCAAACTCACTAGTATTACTGCATCCTCACGAGCCGATGGCTTCATTCACCCGCACAAAGAACCATTTCTTTTGTCCATTCATTCCTGAACTTCTGGAGTAAGCTTCGAGGGGTGGGGGTGGTGGACTGTTGAAAGACTGACTTCGAGGTCTTTTAACTGCAGACACAAATGTACCAGAATCGCAGCAGAGATTACTAATTCAGGCAACCAAAGTTTTTGGGGCATTAGGACCATTTGCAACTAACATCAGAATGTTGAGTCAGTAATTGCACTTGTGAACATTGCAGTGTTGTTCAATTCAACCAGAAGTCACAAAATTACGAGCAAGCTCTCCGCAGAAGTCCATACCCCTGGGTGGCTACCTTGCAACTGGCATTTTTCCGCGGTAGTTTGGGCAGCTCCGACGCTGCAATGCAAAAATCGTTGGGAAAGCTTGTTCCCAGGGGATGTTTTTATTCCTGGTTTTCTAGTCCACATTAAAATTCTAGGTGTTTTTCCAGTGGTAATACTGGCCACATGAGGAGTACTTGTCGACAGCGTGAGGTGCATCATGTGGCCACTTACCCAGATTCCAGTCCATCTTCACTTAAAGATGAGCACTCTTCCTTTGCCTCAGATGTTTTCCATAACCCTTGGTTTCATGTCAATGAGATTTTGTTTAATCTGAAAGGTAATTCCCATACTTTCATCGTTGGCGTCGGTAGTACCGAATTTTTCATTTCAAAATACAGATCGGATCTTTTCCCGTCCGACGCTCATATTGAGCCCGCTGATTTCACAGTGCGAGCAACCACTGGTTATTCCCTACAAATTCCAGGGTCTGGCATCATTCAGAATTAGGTTTCCAACAGTTCTCTTCTTTTGAATGAGCTTTTCGTTCTATTCCTGATCCTTCTGTCTTGTATCTAAAATTTCTTCACCAGTTACAAGTGAGTATTCCGTTGTTCAGCACTCAGGGTGACGTGACTCGCTTTCAGCGAACCATTCTTATGAGTGCCAAGGTTGTTGGTGGGGAGTATATATCACCCATTTAACCAGGATTATCTGGGAACACACCACTTCGCCTGCTTAAACCAGTTTGCCTCGCTGATTGTTCAGAGTGTGGAAGGGGAATCATTCTAGCTGAATCGTCCAGCTGGGCTACTCCCATTGTAACTCACTCAAGCCAGATGAAAGACCCTACGGATATAAGGCGATTATCGGTTGGCCTTGAACAGAGGACTACCGCAACACGTATGTACCACCAAATAACCGGAAGATATACTCCGTCGTCTTCCAGGTTCCCCAGCTTTCTCCATGATTGACCTCCAGGATGCCTTTATACAACCTCCTCCTTATGAGAAACCTAGCTTGTCGACGGTCATCAATACCCACTTTTGACTTCCGTGACCAGCTCCATGCAAATCATGGCAAAGTGTGCACACAGATCACTGTCCTCCATTTCTGAGCGAGTATTATGCACTGGTAGCTGTTGATGCATTTTCAAGCTGACCAGATTTGCTTTGGACAAGCTCGCTCACGGCCCAGTTTACGCCTATTTTACTGCTCGGAGCCTTCAGTAGAGGAGGAGTATCTCCAGCACTTCCCACGAATAATGAGGCCCATTTCTCTGCTAAGTTCCTTGGTGACTGATTGTAAGGACTTGGTGGTCATCCTTAGTATATTACACCATTGGTGAGCCCATCACCATCCACAGACACACCACCAACAATTCCTGTTGATAATCCAAACTCTATCATCACACCAGACACTACACCACACCCGCCAGCACCACCACAGCAAAAACCTTCCCTGGTAACCCGCCGTTCCGGCAGAAACGTTCGACATCCTGTCAGATTTCGAAACTTTGTTAGTTGACGTTTTCTTTCGCTAACCGTTTCCTCTTTCTATTTTTCTATCGAACGTTTATTTTGTACAACAAACGCTCTGGCGGGGGAGTTGTGTAGGTACCTGTACATTTCCGATTTTTTCCATGATTTTCAACGTCCCTTGGTGCGACACTCCTTTGTTGTACCGACGTTTTAATGTAAAAAACACACACCTTTTGGTCGTCAACACCGCGCAATACAAAAAGGCTGTAAATAAATCTTTAATTCTGGCACGGTCTCATCTTCTGGTTTGGAGTGTCTTGGAATCATATCGGTCGGAACTAACTGTGTGAAACAAAACATTTTAGAAGCTTCAACGGCGTTTCTTGGCACTTCGCTCGATACCATCCTGTTCTGTTCAACGGATGGCTGTCAGACCGAACTGGGCTGAAGACATTGGCGGATATTGG
This sequence comes from Fasciola hepatica, assembly GCA_948099385.1. Classification (NCBI taxonomy): domain Eukaryota; kingdom Metazoa; phylum Platyhelminthes; class Trematoda; order Plagiorchiida; family Fasciolidae; genus Fasciola; species Fasciola hepatica. Next base: position 17,139,176 of record CANUEZ040000048.1, read on the forward strand.
CTCTTCGACACTCATCTCCTGATCACAAGAACATTGAACAACTGTGAGTTTGAGTCACACCTTTTGTTTCATTTTTAATTCTTAATGTACATACCCTTTTGGCCTTTTTATCACCGCACGCTCCTCCGCCCATCTTAGTTTGCTAGTGTCGCCTTAGATATTGTTGACAATAATTTAGTGTACCACATAGACAGAGTAGTACGCTACACACCCAGTCACCCCCAGCCCGATAGACCAGCTGATAGCTTCTTTCGTACCCTTGAAAATGATGTATATTTTATCAACCTCCAGTTGTTTGTTGAACTAGACTGAACCGTTGATAAACTTTGACGGAACCATGAAAATCTTGTAACAATTCACCGATGAGAGTACAGAATGGTTGTTCACATCTCGTTGTTTGAGATCCAGTTTTAATGTTTCTTCTGCTGATGTAAGTTTTCTCCGAGTAAGTAAGTTGTGGTCATCCGGTGGCTCGATGCTGGCCCAGAACGGCAGTCCGTTGACGATCATACCTGATAGTTGCGACTTATTCAGTCACCAAAGAAGTATAGATTGGTTACGGTTCAACACGTAGGGTCAATCTGGGAACAATTCCACTGTTGTTTCATGTACTTTTGTCCCTATTCCAGTTACCGACGTGCAGTTTGAATTCAGTGAACCAACCGAAAAATCTACCGTTAGAAGACCAACAAGAATACCAGCGATGCCTGCAAAGGACTGCGAGCGTCCGAGGCTGAATTCAAAGCACGAAGGATGTGGTTTCCTTGACTGGCTACATATGTAGTTCTCATCAAATCCGTTATATTCAATTACCACTTATACATACTCCTGCGCAATAGGCTAGCTACTTCGGTGCTTTGTGCGGTGTCCGCGTTCTGGCATATTGTGCGGGATAATTCGTATCACATCACTCTATCAAATTGTTTTGTTCCCAATCCTGTCAGGTTAAGTTCTTCTATTGCTTTCCTCGTGGTGGATAATGTTAATGATATTGGTAACTGTTCACTTCAGATAACCTTGAAGCAAGCTGAAATGCAAGATCAAAAAGGACAATTGGAGGCAGAATTCGAGTTCCAGGAGGGTGATTTATGTTTGTGCGCTCGATATAGTCTGGTGGTCAAGCCGGCCGAGTCAGGGTGGAGCTGGTTTGAAGTAGTAGAATCTTACTTAAATGTTACAAGAAGAGCTACTGCGCAAAGAGAGAATCAAATAGAATTGACGGAAACTTTGTTCACCCTGAGGAGAAAGATTTTTCCAAGGAAGACATGAACCGGCCAAAGCGCTCCGCGGAGTGTGGAACGGCCTAGGACTGAGAATCAGGCAATGGAAGGAGAGATTTTACGGACAAAGAACAAGAAAAGCCCTTCAAAGTTTACTCTTGTATCTTTTGGCTACTGAATATTGCCTGAGCCAGTTAAACACCCAGTGACGGACTTATCAGTAGATAGAAATCGCGCAGGAGGTAATGAATGAAGTGTCCGGACGTTAGGTTGTACTCATTGAACAGATTGTTTAGTTTCAGAAAAAAAGGAATGTGATGCACCAACATGGAAATGGGAACTGGGCGACAGGTCATTTCGTGATGCGTAGCCAAGATAGTAGCAGATACACCGTTTGCAAAAGAGATGAGTATTTAAGTGACAAGTAAATATTTACGTAATGACTATCGTTATCTTGGGGCTGAACATGATGACCAAATGGTTGCAAGCAACAAAATTGTCTTAAAGGATTTACCGAGACAGAATACCGGATATGAAAAAGCACCAAACAACCGATTAATACGTTTGCGAAGTTAGGCAGTGAATTAATTGACTACCTGTTGATTTTCTTTGTAAAAGGTGGATCATGTGATGGCGAAGGATCGAGACGCTGCGATACAGATGCCTCTCAGCTGTGAATATATGGGGAGGGCGTGAATCTTTCCAAGGTGAGGATATTACAGTGCTAAGCCGTGTGTGGACGAATCGCAGGACTGATGGAGACACGGAGAACTGTCCCAATATCGTCGACTGTTGGAATGCCCCGGAGATAAATATTCTACGGTAATATATACCGTTTGGAAATTGTGGAGCGGAAGTGTATGGCTACATTAAGTGTGACCTGTTTCAAACATATGGGTAAGTGTGATAAAAAGGGGCGAGTTTCATCTTTGGAATTAATTAGGTTTACGAATGGGGCAGGTGAGTGGTTCGGCATGAATCCTCGGGAAAAAGGATCATGAACTGTAAGCCGAGTATGGTAACGGCCTTTTAAACACGATAATTATGTGCCAAAGAAAGTAGATTTTGCCGGGCGTAAGAAGCGGTAAGTTAAGATGGCGAAGATGAGGACGAGTACTATGAAAAATAGGTGATAACTGGAGGAGATAGCGGTACATTTGCAGCATTTCGGGTGTATAACTAGTGTTCTTTTTGCCGCAACCGCTGCCGGTGGGTGAGGCTGACGATGAGCTGGACACCCAACCCAAAAACCATTTTTGGTGACAAGAGGTGCGATCCGCCATCCTAGCTGCTCCCGCACGTCGTTCCGGATGTTCTGCACTCCCAATAGGAGCCGGCCAAAGCGGTGGATCTGGCCGAGCCCCGCATAGGCGGTTTTTGCACTAGTGATGTTGGCGATGTCACATAGCTGTAGAGATGGAATAGTCCAGGAGCTTGCGACTAGGTTGCCAGGTGTCCTGGAGAGCAGGGTCAATGTGGTAGTGACGGAGTGACGGGCGGGTATCGAATTTTCAGCCGGAACTGCGGGCCAGGCATTACGCCAAACCATCGAAGGTAAAATACACGTCAGTGGTTGTCTGGAGAGATAAAAATGGAAGAACGCAGTCTGGGATGCCCCCAGCCGGGGATCAACGGTCAATGGCAAACAGGAGCCTCTAGTATCTAGAAATTGGAACTACTTCCAAAGAATGAGGGTTACGATCGGAACAGAGAAGACGGGGATGCTAAAAATTGTGAAGACAATGAAGGAGGATAAAGATGACTTTTAATTAATGGTGGTAGCTGGGATGGGAGTCCGGGTTGAAATGCCAGGGAGAACTAAGAGAAGAGGAATGAGCCCCCGGTTGGACCAAGTAAAGTGAATTTGGTATGATGTAGATAAGGGGTAGGATTTGGGGCTGGGTTACCTCCAACAGAGAACTTAGTGCATGGAGTGGGCAAGAAGGAAGCTATAGGCCTAGGGTTATCGCTGCCATATTAAGTGAATGTTATCTAGGCGGAAGATTACTACAGGAAATAATGGAATAAATGAACCCAAATGATAGCCGATGAGTAAGCTACTTACTATTATGTTGGGGGGTATGATAAGTAAGGTGGATTAATTG